>JARHVA010001266.1:645000-1290000 GCA_037957365.1 Torreya grandis
TAGGTATGAAACCACTTTATTCACTTTATATACCCTAATACACATTATATTACAAATTTTCATGAATTTTGGAAGGTTAAATCTCTCCCAATAATTAAAACCCTAAAATTCAGGGTTTGAAGCACCTGTATAAGCCGAGACTGAAGGAAATTGCATATAACATCCAACTAGGACTTTCAAGAGAATATAATTCTTGGATTATATCTATCTAATTCTCATGCAACTTTTTCATTTAATGTCTAAGATCTTATGACCCCCAAAGCATTCACAAACAAGCAATCTCAATCTTTTTATACTATATTCTAAATATTAGAAATAGGGGTATATAGGGTCTCTCTACCTTTCCTAATCAAAGATTATTTAAACTTTAATAGGTTTTTCACCCCCTCTTACAATCATTTTAAATCCCTTTTCATCACTTTTGAATCAAAAACAATATTTAATACAAAAGAACACAATGTACATAATTCTGAATTTGATGACTGTGTACCTTCATTGACTGATAACTATGACCAAACTAAAACATAAAAAAACTCTTGACCAAATTAATACTATATTAAGACTATCTCCAACTAATCATACATGTTTTCATCCCTATATTCTTCATAGAACTCAATAGAGGAAATAATTGAATACGTAGTTTGTTATCTTGAATAAAAGTTGTATGAATACATTCCCTATTTAGTAGACTTGACTTTATCCTTAAAAATAACTTGCTTTCAACACAATTTATATTTCTTGTATCAACTTAAATAATTTAAATTTATCATAAAAAATATTAATAAACATGGAAAAATGTCACTCACCATTCTGATTATCCAAACACATTTTATACTTTGTTTCCATCATGAAAACTCATTACACACAAAACTCTTACACCATAGAGTCTTTTCTCAACAAGATTTTATTTTCATATCAATTCAAAAATATACCTTGAATGTAATATGAGGTTATAACTAAATATCATATATCTCCTAAAAAGGTGCATAACTACTTCTTGGTATCTTTTCCTTGGAGAGGTCTCTTGTTACATTGCATTGTCTTGTCTTTTACATGATATAAAGTATCTAGAACCATGACAATGGATTAAAGAACATTTTATAGACCTACTATAGTTTCAAAACCCCTTATACATGTTTTTTTAACATCTTACCATCTTCACAAACATATAATATTCCTTACAATGGCTTGGCAAGATTCAAATTTTCAAAAGAGGTTTTTGGCGAGAAAAGCCAAAATTAAAATTTCATGCATCATAAGACTGCCTAGACTCCATATTATGACTAACCAAGACCTCTAATACCTATGAGACACTCACTAAACTACTTTAAGACAAAAATGAGTCAACTTTGGGGTCCTTATAAGATGCCCCTACATCATACTATCACGCTAAAGAATGTTTGCCATAAATGTTTTTTGACAAACTTGGTGTATGCTCCTGTCTAATTGTAATGAACCTCCTTATATAAGGTATCTATTTCTACTTGCCTTTCATAGAGGTGAACATCTTCTTGGGCCCCATAATTAGGCCTTCTCTGGTTCATCTTCTTGAATGGTATACTGCACACGAAAAAAATTGTTAAGAAAGACATAGTTGTTGTTATATTTTATTTGCCTTGAAGGTGTATACCATTCTTCTACTCCTACAAACTGATCTACCTTCTCCTTATCTCCATGATCAACTCTTGATGCAAGTATGTAATCTTCTTCCTTCATCAAGACTTCTTGTTTTGTCCACTTTACCTCATGTGCAACATCTTCTTGGTCCTTGCATGCCACATGCTTGTGGAGACTCTTGTTTTGTTGTTGTTCATCACCACTATGATTGCTCTCTACCTCTTGCATATAGAAGGACTATGTGTTCACTTTCAACACTCATTTCATTGATTTTTCACTCTTATAAGATTATCTTGTGAGTCACATGACTATCTTTCATGTCCTTATTGCATGTTACTCAGTTCATTGACATTATTTTCTTATTCAAGACTCTCTCTCAAGCATTTGAGTTTGTCTACCACTCCTATGAAATCATAACTTAATATTAATTTCAAATGTTGATATAAACTTGTATACAACTTGTCTACATAATCACTTGAAAAAATTCTACTTGACAAAGGTACATACATCTCACCTTGGGCTACCATAGTCTCCTTAGATATTCATCTATCTTTGTATCTTCAACCTATTGCACCAACTCCTTATGACCTATAATCAATACTTTAGAATAGACACCAACAACTTGATCATGCTTCTTCAAAGGCAGCAATGTGTGCTTTTTTCCTTTGTGTTCAAATGAATAAGTGTTCATCACCCCATCATGACTAGTTGGCCTATCAAACTGCCAAGGCCTTCCTAAAAGTACATGACAAACATCCATTGGGATGATATCATACATGACCTTATCTTTGTGAGTGCCAATCTAAAAATCCACCAAGCATTGTTCATTGACAAGCACATAATGACCCTTCTGAAGCCAAAAAACTTTGTAAGATGTAGGGTGTGGTAATATTTTGAGGCCACACTTACTTACCATTTCATTAGAAACTAAATTATTTGTCCTTCTTGAATCTATGATCATCTTACAACATTTACCATGGGACTTACATGTTACTCTAAAGAGTTTTTTCCATTGAGCAGGTTATTTCTCCTTTCATGGTTTAAAAAATTCCCTCCTCATCAAGAGTGACTCTCCTTATTCAAGTTATTCTAAGTGTAAAGTAGATCTAACACTTTCTACTTCTGTAGGTTGTAGCACCTAATTTTTGCTCTCACTTCTATGTGTTTTTTCTTGCTACTCCTCTAGACACTCCTAATATCTATATGCCCTGCATACTTATTTCATTTGAAGTACTTACCTATGAATCCACTAGTCCCTCTTCCTCTATATTCATCTCCACCTTTGTAGTATGGCCTTCTACCCCTATAACCACCTCTTGGTTGTGTCTCATGTCTTTGTGCACTACTTTCACCTTCCTCATAGGTCTAGTATGCATTCTTGATTTCACACTCTCCTCTTCCTCTCGTTTGCTTGCCTCTTCCTCTTATATAGTATGTGTGCCTTCTTTTCAATCTTTCCTTAGCTCTCAAGGCTGCTTGATAAGCCTCTAATACTATTTTCAAAGTCAAAATATTGATTTCATTTTGAATAGAAAACTTAAGGCCATTTAGGTACCTTGCTACCTTTTTATCATCCTCTTCCAAGTGACTTTTTCTAATAGTCAACCTATGAAATTATTTTGTATACTCTTTCACTGAATTCTCCTTTTATCTGAGATTTTGCAATCCCCTAAACAAGTGTGTGTGGTAGTCCTTGGGCATGAACTTGCCCTTTATCTTTATCATCATCCTATCTCATGACTAGATCTTTGCCTTACCTCTATTCCTTCTCTCTTCTTAGATTCCATCCCACTATAAAGAAGCATGTCCTTTCAATATATTCACTGCAAATTTTACTTTCTTGGTGTCATCCACCTCTTCATACTCAAAATATTTGTGTATGGCTGCAATCCAATCCACCAATTCATCGACATTGAGATTGTCTTCATACATTAGCACATCCAACTTTGGTTTTGAGCCCATTTTCATCATGGCCTTGGTTAATATTTCTCCCATTCTATCTTATCTTTATTATTCCTCTTCTGATCTAGAAGATTTTCTTCTCTTTCACTTTCATGTTCAGTAATAACCCTTCTCATATGGTTTATCTCCATAGCTTCCATCCTTGCCTGCATATTCCTTATGTCTATGACCATATTTGTCATGGTTTGTTACATTCTCTAAGTTGTAATAGGTTGTATTTGTCTTATATCTACCATTTTATCCCCCTCTGTATCTCCAACCTATACTTTGACCTCCCTTAGGCTCTGATACCAAAAATGATGCAGAATTCCTCTTAACTTGCAAGTATTCAAGATCTTTAACAAAGGTCTTGTTATCTAAGCTTATGCAAAAAATTATCTGCTACCTCAAGAATCTCGTCCTTGCTCATTCAATGCCTCTCAAACCCTTAAAATAATTTCCCTCTTGTTTATTCATTGATTTCTCTCTTTAGTCCTTCACATGGCTTGTAGCCTTATTTTGGGTAAAATCACCTATCTATTCCATAAACTAACACTTTAAGGAAAAATAATTAGGTTTTTGACAACCCTTTTCCATGTCATTACTTCACACAAAAACTTGAGTTAGATTCTTTTGCAAAATCTTGTACCTCTAAGCTTACTTGACATTCCAATTAGCCCTCTAAATGCACAAAGATCCAAGATTTGACCATTATGGAGACACTTTGACCAAATAAATATTATATTTTACCATATTTTTGGCCAATCTTTCTTTTCAATCAATTTTTTACCTCAACTCTTCACCAAACTTCAACTTTCTTCTTTAGCCTTTATCTCACTAGGTCTCTTAGGCTAATTGACTACCTACATGGTAGTACACTATGTAAAATAGGTGATACAGGTATGAAACAACTCTATTCACTTTATATAGCCTAAGACACATTAGATTAAAAAATTTAATGAATTTTTGAAGGTTGAATCTCTCCCAATAGTTAAAACCCTAAAAGTCAGGGTGTGAAGCACCTGTATAAGCCAAGACTAAAGAAAATTGCATATTACATCCAACTAAGACTTTAAAGAGAATATAATACTTGGATTAGATATATCTAGTTCTCATTAAACTTTTTCATTAAATTTCTAAGATCCTATGACCTTAGATCATTCATAAACAAGCAATCTCGGTCTTTTTATACTGTATTCTAAATGTTAAAAATAGGGGTATGTAGGGTCTCTCTATCTTTCCTCATAAAAGATTATTTAAAATTTAATGTTTTTTCACCCCCTCCTACATTCATTATAAATCCCTTTCCATCACTTTTGAATCAAAAACAATATTTAATACAAAATAACACAGTGTACAGAATTCTAAATTTGATGATTACGTACCTTTATTGAGAGATAACTATGACCAAACTGAAACATAATAAACTCTTGACCAAAATAATATTGTAGTAAGACTACCTCAAAGTAATCATACATATTTTCATCCCTATATTATCTATATAACTCAATAGAGGAAAGAATTGAATACGCAATCTGTTATCTTGAATAAAAGTTGTATGAATGCATTCCCTGTTTAGTAGACTTGACTATCTCCTTAAAAATAACTTGCTTTCAACTCAATTTGTATTTCTTGTATCAACTTAAATAATGTAACTTGATCATAAACAATATCAACAAGCATGAAATAAGGTTACTCACCATTCTGATTATTCAAACACATTTTATACTATGTTCCCATCATGGAAACTCATTACACAGAAATCTTACACCACAGAGTGTCTTTTCTCAACAAGATTTTATTTTCATCTCCATTCACCAGTCTATCTCAAATGAAATATGAGGTTAAAACTACAAAAATTTGCATAACTACTTCTTGGGATCTTTTCCTCAAATTGGTCTCTTGTTACATTGCATTGTCTTGTCTTTTACATGATATAAAGTATCTATAACCATGACAATGGATTAAAGAACATTTTATGGACCTACTATAGTGTCAAAACCCCTTAGAAATGTTTTTATAACATCTTACCATATTCACAAACATATAAGAGTCCTTACAAAGGCTTGGCAAGATTCAAATTTTCAAAAGAGATTTTTGGTGGGAAAATCCAGAATTCAAATTGCATGCATCATAGAATGCCTAGACTCCATATTATGACTACTCAAGACCTCTAATACCTATGAGACACTCACTAAATTACTTTAAGACAAAAATGAGTCAACTTTTGGGTCCTTATAAGATGCCCCTGCATCACACATTTATTACATGAAATAGTCTACTTGTTAACATTCATATTCATGTATATGATGGATCTCTACTAGTCTCATAATTTACTACATGTTTTGCTTTGCATTCTTACTTTCCTACATGATAAGATAGTATTTTTCTTGAATATTATGTGTGTGGCCCTTGGCATTGTGTGTTTAAATTATTGCTTGTATGGCATTACTATGCCATTTATGTGTGGTCCTTGGCCTTGTGTGTTATGCGACATTTACATGTCCCTTGTATGTGGTCTGTTTGGCCTTATGAGTGACATATTATGTAAATTACATGACCTTGTATGACATTACTTATATAATTTTTTATTTTTACCATGTTTCCATGATTCATATAATGCATTATATCTCTTTTATTATGATGTCATGATTCAAGTCATGCATCACATATATACTCTACTCTTACTCTAGTTCCATGATGTATATAATATATACATTGCTTATATGCTTCAATTATATATTTTTATAACACATGCTTCATATGCAAATTCAATTTTATATTCCATATTATGAATACAATCAATTTAAAATATTCAAAATGATATATCTTTCACATATGTTTTCTTTTTAGATAAGTGACTTGCAGGTTACATCTCTCATCTCAAAAGGGGAGCATCACAATGGTTTTTCTTGGAACATTCAAGCGTCACGACGAAAAATTCATATTTATGGAAATATGCAGTTTTCAAATGGCAATATGATTCAACATTTTCAAATTATGGGGGAATGTGGCATGCATGTGCACTCATTATTAAAATTGCAAATTACAAGTTCAAAAAGATACAAGTTACAAAAAATTTAAAAGGTTTCAAAAGTGTCAAAGGTTCAAAAAAATTAAAATTTACAAATTCAAATGGAATTTCAATATAGTACAGATAAAGGGGGAAAGATATTCATCAATTTTCTTGTTTCTAGTATGGCATTTTTAATACATTGAAGTTTCATGTTTCAAAGTTGTAAAGTTTCAAATAGAATCTAGATCCATTCGCAATGGTGATTCATCTTAGTTGCAAGTGGTCCATGATAGAGGCTAGTGACACCCATCATTTGTGGTTGCATTTTTTCAATATGTAGTGGGCCATAGATTTTGGTTCCACCCTTTCAAATATTTTACATATTACTCTATATAGTTAAATGAGATTTGGAGCATACAATCCTTCCAACTCAAGAGCATTTGTTTTAAAATTGAGACTTGATCAAAATCAATTCACCATAGTTCAACACTACTTCAAATGCCTCAACAAAGGGCATGCACACTTTTCCATTTTTAAGCTACATGGAAATTAGATTGCATACTCTTTTTAGGTGTATACTTTCCATGCTCTCTTATTCAAATTACAAATATAAAATTTCAAAATTTCAATATGAACAAACATTAATTTCAATAGCATTGTTTTAGGTTCTCACATTAGAGTATCTTGCACAATCAAAATTCACATCCAATGACAAATTGTGTATACCCACTCAGGTTCACATCTACTTTAATCTAATAATTTCACTTTGTGTATCACATTAAAGTTGGGGTAAATGTAAACACATAAAATTAATTATTAAGTACCCGAAAATATTTATTCTTGACATTTGTACCCTTACTTGGTTTACTCACCAGTTCATTAACTCATAATCTATAAGAGAGCCTTAATTATCCTGTAAGCACTACAAATGTCATACAAACATATATATTTAATTTATATTCATCCCTATTTATCCCACAAGATCCTGTCAGACCTACCTCAATAGTATTTGGTATTTTAGGACAAGTTTACACTAATCAAACATGGCCATAATATGACCTTGTCCCCTAGTGTGACCTTGTCCCCCGCACTTTAATGATCACTATTTCAAATTGAGATGTTTCACGATGGCTCTCCCACATATTTGGTAAGGTCAGTTAGTATAATTATTTCAAATATTATCTTCTAAAAACACATCAAGGCCATTCATTATTCCCCATTAGAGTTCTATAACAATTACACAACACATTGAACAAAAGAACACTATTTATTCCTATTTCACTTATGTAGAATTCCAATAATCATTAGCCAAGTCTAAATATTGTTTATTGTGATGTCAAGTAACTTTTTAACTATAACTATTCTAGTTGTATAATAAAAAATTCCATAATAACCTTAGGAGGGAGAACACATTGGCATGAGGTCTATTTGAGCTATGTAGGTAGCACTCAGTTACAAGGGGTTTTTGAGGCCAACTTGACCATCCTCACTAACCCATTTTTAATTTTCTTTGTTATCTAAGTGTTATCTACTGCATGTGCAAGACAAGGGTTACCTATTTTATAGGTCTCCCATGCAATGTATTGGCACACAAAACTTAACAATCAATCCTTACAAGTTGTCACACATGCCAAGAATTATAAATCAAGAACACAATCAACCAAGATGCAACCAAGTCAAAGGATAAGGCCAAAGTACATCATTGTTTGCCTCCTACAAACTTATCCCAACAAACTACAAATTACTATTTTTAATATGACTACATCTACAGGTAAATATCACATAGTTTAAAGTTACAATGAACTTACGTAGTCATAATTAAATCTGTTTGAGGGGTGTTTGCACATCCTTAGGCCTTTTTACTATTTTTAACAAGTTTTTTATTCTTTTGAAGTTTGTATCATATTGTATTTGATTGCATTTTAATATCAAATTAGTATATATCAATATTTCAATCTAAATAGATTAATACCATTAGTTTAAGAGCACTAAAATTAAAAGGGTTAAATAAGAATAAATAAGAAAGTATGTAGACAATACCAGTCCTAGCCTATGATTTTTAGTCAATTGGCCAAATATTAATAGCTTGTCCATCAACCAATACAACACATAGGGCTTGTTTTATATGGAATTTCCTTCTCTCTTTCCAAAAGGATTTTCCATGTTTCAACAAACATTAAAAAAAACACATGACATGAGTTTACCATGTAATTACTTTGGTGTCAAGATAACTAGTTTGGAAGTCATTCATGCTTTTGATACTTCTTGTTGATCCTAATGATGCACCACTATAGCTAAGAAATGTTTGTATTTTTTTCCAAAAAAACATTGGGAATAACTTGCCAACCATAAGTTTAGAGTTGCACCAACGCCTAAATCACTTGCCTGAGATGAATATTGCTAGTCAACTAATGTGTCCTGGATCAGGTCTTAGAGGTACACATTCATTTTGGTCCAAGTGAAATAATGAAATAAATTATATGATCACATAATTGGGATGCCCAACACTATTTTTCACATTGAGTACAACAGACACTGAATGTCTAGATCTACATAAAATTATGTCAGGGGTAACTCTAACACTCCCCAGTAACAAATGTCATTGGAGAAAACAAAACCTAATTGTAAACCCACATCTAGTAGCTTCATACATGGATAAAATATTTTAAATATTAAATGATGAAATTATAGATAAACATCTCTATGCCAAGGAATATTTGTAAAAGTATTGATATTCACACTATCTTTCAGTACTTTCAATACACACAACATATGCCTTCACAATTATAATTTATTCCTCCTTTTTTGTAAATAGGTATGAATGGAAATATAAAAGATATAAACATATCCATGTATTTTTGTGGTTATAAAATGCCCCCAACATGGACAAATTAGATTGGGAAAATCCTCTTCAAGTGAATTCTGCAAGGAAATTCTTCAACCACTATGTAACAACATAAAACCTAGATAACATAGACAAAAACAATAATAAGATCAATTGTTCCAATCTTAATGATTCATGTTTTCTCTCTAAAAATAAATTAATAAATGTTGATGCTGAAAAATATTACACATAACTTGTATAAGTGTACAACATCACACCAAATGTAGTGAGTTTACATGCTTACAAAAAAGAGCTCAATTGTGCAATGTAGATATGAATCCCATGGCCATTATAAGTGATGCCAAGCATGTTCATTAATGATCATGGCTGAAAAAACTACACACCATCTCATAATGAGGTAAGATAAAACATCCAAAAAAACATACATGCTTTTAATATGGCGTACACATGTTGATTGCCAACCAATTCTCTCTCGTTATGTTGTGCTCATAGATATAGCAAAGTATGTAGCAAAAGCTGAAAAAAATATGAAATTTACCACCATATGTTGAGTATAATATCAAATACAATTGTAAATAAAATAATTACAATGGTTTCATACAACAAGTTCCTCGTGGAAACCATTTTAGACCGTAACATAGGTGCATAAGAAACATGCCACATGCTATAAAAGCTCCATTTAAAAATTTGTAACTGAACATTTGTTACCCTAAATGTTAGTAAACAAATATTCCAATTTCTCTCAAATAAAAGTCAAGGCAAGCCCAATACCATCCTTCATTAATGCATATATACATTGACCTTATTTTTTAACATAGTGCCACTCATTGAGGTTGCACAAACACAGTCTTTAAACAATTAAAGAAAAAAATACTCGGTAGAAATAAAGAAAGGCTCAAACAACTATATGCATATTCTCTCATTTCTATTTTATTCCTCTTATAGACTCACCATCATATGAAACTTTCTGTTGGGAGGAAATTTCACTTCATAAACCATTATGTAACATTGTAGTAGACATTGGTTTAACTAAACAAGACATTGTTACACATTGGGAACAAATAAGAACTTCCTACCATCCATGGTATATTAAGATAATAACTAAGAAAGCTAAAAACATTTCCAAACCAAGTAGCGATGATAATGACATATAGGAAGATGCACAAATGTAAATGGAATTGTAGGAATGGGAACTCTTGTCCTACATGCACCCATCAGTCACCACTACAATAAATGGCATGTACATGTTTGGCCTCCATGATTTCAATAACAACCACAATTGTAACCATACTAAGGTATTAATCAATGTACACAAAAAAACACAACAATTTATAGGTACGTAATTTAAAGGCACCCAAATTCTGAACAATGAGTGCTCAAACCAACGATTGCTAAAGGAGTTGTCAGGTAACCAATAGACAACTTTTATAATTATTGTAAACCATGCCCAAAAAAACACAAGCTCCACCACTAAAGATGATTATTAATGAAACAATAGGTACAGGGGAATTGTACTTAATTGGCATCATCAAATGTTTCCTAAATGGGCTTGCAAATATAAATAATTCTCCCCTAATTTTCCTTACTCCAACCAGTGTAGCAATGTTCAACATACATGCATCAACTATATATTCAGGACTTCACATTCCTATAAAATAAATGAAGGCACTTGAGAGACAAGAACTAATAATTTTTTAGGAACAAATGAGACACATTGAATATGTGTTCATTGATGAAATGAACTTCATAAGCACAATAATGCCTAGCAATATAAATATTCGCTTATGTGATGCATTCCCTCAAAATAATAATAAATATTTTTGTGGATAACCAATTATACTTGTTGGGGACCTAGGAAAACTCCTCATTGTAAATGACATACCAATGTATGTGGGGAAGTCATTTGGCCACACACTGTGGAAAACATTTGACATGGTTATAACATTAGACACAAATTTTCATCAGTAAAGATGCACAACACACCAACTACTATTCAAAAATTTATTAACCAGCATTAGAAATGTAGGCCCAACAAAAGAGGAGTAGAATATGCATATGTAAAAAATAGTTTCCTTCATCCATCTATAATAACAACAAGCATTTAAAGTATCGATACATTTTATGCAACTAATAACTTAGCTACATTGCATAACAAGAAAATGCTTAAATTGTTAAACACCCCAATTACAATATGTATATCAAAGCAAAAAAAATAACATGGCACACCTAACCATAATTAAACTCAATTGGAACAATCAGTTCTTCTATGTAAAGGATAATTTTTTTATAGACATCCAATCTATGTGTTCAAGTAGGTATAGTAAATGGAGCCATTGAAGAAATTATTCACATTGTCTACAATGTAGATTCAAAACCACCTACCTTACTCATGTATATGGTTGTTGCCTTCAAAATAAAATTTGGTCCCCCATGGGATATCACCCATCTAACACATCTATTGATTGCTCCAATTACAAGAGACAATCATCACTAGATGCCTCTTAAAATGGCTTGAGCCCTAACCATACATAAAGCACAACCCAAATGACTTTCAATAAGATAACAATTGATATTGGGAACACTAATCATCAAATTTTTACCTTCACTACAATATCAAAAGTATATGACATGTATATCTCCCCTATATTTACCTTCGACAACTATTTAAGAATGAAAGATAATAAACACGTGAACCCCAAGAAACAAGAGGAATCAAGACTCACTACAAAGTCTTTTCCACAACATTTACAATAATTGTTTTTTATTTGATCAGATAAAATTAGTAGGTTTTACAAGGACTTGCAAACTGAGTTTAAATAGAAGTAGATTAAAATGAAGTAAACCCTAAGGGATGAGAGACACAGTACAACATAACAAAAATAGCTAGTAGAATACCAAAGTAGAAGACAAACTAGGATAAAATAAAAGAAAGAAATTACCTAGGGAGGATAGTATCCTCCATGAGTGCCTTACTGGCATCCTTGTCCTCTGCCTTCTCCATCAGCTTGTTCTTGGTTATCTTTGCCCGAAACTATTTCTTGGTCCTTCCGTGACGTCCTTTAGCATAATCACTCTCTGCTTCTTCCAGGGCAGTTCCTTCTTTAATGACTTTTTGAGGGGGTGTTTGAAAGATGGTTTTGGAGTATGGACCTCCATTGACCCAACATCCTATTTCTAGGTATGAACCTCAACCCCAGTGTGTTGTGAAAGGTTTTTTAACATTTTGGTGGCTTTCTTTTTTATGGAGTTCCACTCCTTTATCATGTTATCCAAACCAAGTCCATCTTCATGAAGTTTAATGTTAAAACCCTCTAACTATCTTTTGTTCTTCCCAATTATTTCAAACAAGGGGGCCTTTCCTTTTTCAAAGGATTATGCAACATTCCCTTCTTCAAAAACAATGGGCTTTGGTATATTTACTGTAAGCTAGAGATGGAGTTCCCTCATGGTGCTCTTGGAAAAGGGGCTTGTGGGTGAAGGGTTAGGTAGAGAGAGTGAGAATCCATGGTTGGGTCTTCCTCAGGGGAGTCCTCCTCCATAAAATACCCTCTTAGTGGGCCATTTTTCCCATGCAAGTACTCTTCATGCTTAACAAATAGGAAAATAAGGCCTTGATGGATGATTACATTTGCTTCATTGATTTGAAAGGTGAGGGTTGTGCTTTAAAGAGATTTTATCAAGTAGTAGGGAAAACTAATTTTAAAAACTTGAAAATGGTTAAGAAGAAAAAAGTGATGTGAGAAGATAAGTGTAAATTTACCTTTCAAAGTAAGATACTTCATGATTTGTAGACACACCTCTGGCCAATACCTTGACAGGTCCATATGTGGGAAGCCCTTATCAATTTTTAAAATCTTGTTTATCCTAAAAAACCTTTTCATAAATTCCATTTTCTTTGATTGGTCTTTAAAATCTTTAGACCCCTCATAGGACATTCCAATCACCTCACTGATCAGTTCCTTAGTAACAAAGATTTTAATACACCTTATCTATATGATACTTTTATTCCATGAAGCCATGAAATCCTTTATGAGGTTTGCATCATTTCCTATTATTCTCTGCATATACTCCATTAGGCCCACTTTACATAATTTCCACCAAACTTATTACTAGCTCAAACCTTCAAACATGAAGTTGGATCGAGCTTATCTCTGTATCCCCCATGTTATTCTTGCCTGTAAGAGGGGTGTTTGAATAGTGCTCAAGTTTTGCCTTTTCCTGGTAAAGTTTGTGGTTAACAACATCAAAAAGCATTAATAAAGGAAATTTTACCTAGATTATAAAAATAAACACCCATGTAGAACTATGATGTATTGACATGATTTATAAAACCCTATGTGTTGGATGTGATTTTTGCACATGTGACCACCACCATTATACCTTATGATGTAATAACTTCATTTTAAATTGCCTTGATGATGTGTGTTGGGAAATGGTTGCTATTATGCTAGATAAATAAAAAGGAAAGGTTGATACTATAATTTTCAAGTAAATCATCCACCCCATTCCCTTCACAGTAGGTATGAATGATGGGAGGGTTTGCAAGATCCTTGATAATCCCTTAACATCATAAATGAGGGATTTAATGGTGTGGGAGGGGTGGTCTTACCATCCAGGGCATAAAGGATGTTAAGATAATCTCCTTCAATGATTACTCTTCCCTCATTGAGTTAAGTAGCAATTTGCATACCCCAGAGCATCGCCTTGGCTTCGGCCACATGGTTGGTTTAAATCTCCATGGGGCCAACATACATAAAAAAATTCCAAGATGAATTTTTGATAACCCCTCCACCACTCACAAGACCTAGATTACCCTTTGAAGCACCATCAAAATTAAGCTTTAAACAATCATCTGGCAGTGGCTGTTAGGTTGTGGAGCTAAAAGCTTCACTGATGCAAACAAGGGAGGAGGTTACTGAGTGTCACAGTCACCGGCATCGATTAAGCCAACCGACGTCGGTCAGGGGTAGACAGGAAGGCAACTGACATCAACAGTATTTGGCCGATGTCGGTCATCTCCAGACTAACAGGGACCGACGTAGGTCACCTGTGCAGTTCAGAACGGCGAGTGTTACGGACAGTTTGTTAACGAACCGGTTGTTTGCATGTAAAAGGCTAATTTTAGTCTTGGAGCTGTGGATTTAATTATTGTAATTGGATGTCTAATTATTGTTTGCATGAGATCTATATAATAGACTCATGGTCTATATTGTAATTTGTTCTAGTTTGAGTTGAGCTTGGTTAGCTCCTTCTGAGAGTGAAGAGAGCAAGGGTAGCTCCTCCTAGTTCCATAAGGGTGCCGAGTGTGTATGATCAAGTAGAGCTACAGGTTGTGCAAGTTCTGGTAGAAGATCCACCGGGGTACTGGTTGAAGAATCATAAGGACTTGGTGAGGCAAGGACAAGGGTTCTTCAGGGTGTAGAGAGATCTACATGAGTAAGTAAGATCATTGATTTGCAAGTGTGTGTGTGTGTGAGGTCAAAGGAGATCTGCGGGGTAGCAAAATCAAAGGTGACGGGCAACACAATAGGTGCAAGATCAGGGAGATCTACTTGGAGTACGTTGTATACTTGGAGTGTGTGGAGTACTTAGATTTGGAGTGCATGGAACACTTGTGTACTGGCAGTAGCGATACTGACTGGTGGTATTGGCAGTAGTGATACTGACTGGTTGGAGGTGAACACCAACTCTGTGTTTGAGTTGTGTGTTAGGACCGTAAGAGAGAGAGTGAGCTCTTGAAGAGATTTACTGTTTATGCCCTAGAGGTGTGGGAGCCCTAGAGGTGTGTAAGGAAGAAGACTGTGGCATCTTCTTTGTTGTATTTCCTTCTAGAAGAGTGTTAATACAATTGGGTATTGTCTCTCATATTCTATGTTATTTCTGAATTCTAGTTACTTGTTACTTCTAGTTTAATTCTGCATGTTAAGTTGCTTGGTAATCAATGGTGATTTTGGGTCCTAACAGTTGGTATCAGAGCCAGGGTGCTGGTTCATAGCTTGATACCACTAACAGTTGGTATCAAAGCTAAGGTTGCAGGGAGTAGGTTTGTGTTTGATTACAGGTCACTCTCAGGGGTTTCTGATTGAGTGGGAGTATAGCAATGGTAGAATAAAGTAAGCTAAGAATGGAGGAATTGAAAAGCACGAATGGTCAATTACGGTGTTATGGAAAGAAAGAGTAGGTAAATAAATATTGTTGGTTGGTAGAAGATTAGCATGAAGGAACTGAAGAAATAGATGTTGCAAGTGTTGTTGCACATGATGCTCTGGGATGTTCCTTGGATAAAGTAGAATCTTGGTTTATAGATTCTGTTGCCTCTTTCCATGCAGCCCCAAATAGAGGGGTTGGTGAGCCTTGTCAAAGGGGAAGTGTTGCTGAAATTGCAGGCGGCCAACACATGGGTGTTGAAGAAGGTCATGCAAGTCCCAGTCTTGAAGATGCGGCTAATTGCTTCAAGAAATTTGGGTGATGAGAGATGCACAAAAACTCTCATAGTGGATGCAATTGAATTAGGGTGTGGTAAGAAAGCAGGTACTCTTTATCTACTTACTTGTATTACTGATTCTTTTTCTGTTGCAAGGACGTGACTTTGTAGGCTTGGTCACATGAGCAAGAAGGAGATGCATGTTCTTAAGAGGAAGTCAGATGTGTTTGACAGACTTAAGAACTGGAAAGCCTTGGTGTTTATGGAGGAGATGATGGACAGAGATCAGTGGAGAAGATTGAGTAACTTTGAGCAGGGCAGTTTGGACAGGGTTTTGATCCAAAGAGAACTCACGGGTAAAAAGTCATCACTCACAGAAAAAACATAGGTATCGGTGTCAGTCAGAGGGAATCAGCATCAAACAGATAGGCATCGATGTGAGTCATGTGTATAAGGCAAAGTTAGTGGTGTCGGGCAGGTGGAGACTGGCGTCGGTAGGATAACCGGCGTCGGTGACCTGGACAGTCGCATGAAACTACCGTCGATCGGATGCAAACTGTGTGGTGATCGAAGTCGGTCACTAGAACAGATTTTGGGCAGATAACAAGCTGTTAAGGAGTCTCAAACACCCATGTGGAGGACTGAAAGGGTAAGTAAGCCTCAAATTCGTTATTCCTCTTCTTTATACTTGTTGCTCACTACAGAGCAAGAAGGATCCAGGAAACAGTGGGAGCATGGCATGATTTCTTTGGAGAAGAACTAAAAGGGAGATTTGGTAGAGTTGTCAGTCGGGATAAAAGCACTGAGAGACGAATGGATTCCTTGGTTAAAGAATAGAGAGAATTGACACGTGAGATGGAAGGCTAGGTTATATGGTCTTGAGCAAGCTGCAGGACAGTGGTACAGGTTTGACAGGTGGATGACAAAGTAGGGCTTTAGTCAATGTCAGTGTAACGATTGTGTTTGTCTTACCAGGTTGGATGATGGTCACAACATTATCCTGTTACTATATGTGGATGGTATGCTAGCTGAAGATTCAGACATACAAGTTTTTGTTGAGCTAAAGATAAGGTTAGTTCAGTGGTTTGCCATGAAGGATTTGGGAGCAATGAAATTCTTTGGCATGAGTAATCCTAAAGACAGGGAAGATCACAAGGTGATGTTGTCACAGGATGATTGTATGATGGTATTGCAGGATGCGATACGTCAAGCGCACCTATGGATGGATAGTTCACAGAATGGGGTCCCCAATCACATGATGAGGTTGAGTACATGTGTACTCCCTGAGTTTGCCCAAGCAGTGGGTGCTGTCAAATTTTGTAGTCAATTCGGGAAGGAAGCACTGGAAAGCGGTTCAGTGGGTTCTCAGGTATCTGAGAGGGACCAACAATAGGGATTCATGCTATGCAGGGTCAAGTACTTCAGATATGGCAGGTTACTTGGATGACAGGTGTTGCACCATAGGATGTGTGGTGGTTGGTCTTCAAGGTTGAGATTAAAGAGGGATACAAGCCAGAAAATAGATTAAATAGTGTACAGGTATAGGTACAGTGCGGTTATTTATCTCCAAGTGGGAGATTGTTAGGTTATGGAGCTAAAAGCTTCACTGATGCAAACAGGGGAGGAGGTTGTTGAGTGTCACAGTCACCAGCGTCAATCAGGCCAATCAACGTCAGTCAGGGGTAGACAGGAAGGCAACTGACATTGGCAGTATTCAATCAACGTCGGTCATCTCCAGACTAACAAGGATCGACATCGATTGCCTGTGTAGTTTGGAACTGTGAGTGTTACGGATAGTTTGTTAACAAATTGGTTATTTGCATGTAAAAGGCTAATTTTAGTCTTGAAGCTGTAGATCTAATTATTGTAATTGGATGTCTAATTATTGTTTGCATGAGATCTATATAATAGACTCATGGGTTGTATTGTTATTTGTTCTAGTTTGAGTTGAGCTTGGTTAGCTCCTTCTGAGAGTGAAGAGAGCAAGGGTAGCTCCTCCTAGTTCCATAAGGGTGCCGAGTGTGTATGATCAAGTAGAGCTACAGGTTGTGCAAGTTCTGGTAGAAGATCCACCGGGGTACTGGTTGAAGAATCATAAGGACTTGGTGAGGCAAGGACAAGGGTTCTTCAGGGTGTAGAGAGATCTACATGAGTAAGTAAGATCATTGATTTGCAAGTGTGTGTGTGTGTGAGGTCAAAGGAGATCTGCGGGGTAGCAAAATCAAAGGTGACGGGCAACACAATAGGTGCAAGATCAGGGAGATCTACTTGGAGTACGTTGTATACTTGGAGTGTGTGGAGTACTTAGATTTGGAGTGCATGGAACACTTGTGTACTGGCAGTAGCGATACTGACTGGTGGTATTGGCAGTAGTGATACTGACTGGTTGGAGGTGAACACCAACTCTGTGTTTGAGTTGTGTGTTAGGACCGTAAGAGAGAGAGTGAGCTCTTGAAGAGATTTACTGTTTATGCCCTAGAGGTGTGGGAGCCCTAGAGGTGTGTAAGGAAGAAGACTGTGGCATCTTCTTTGTTGTATTTCCTTCTAGAAGAGTGTTAATACAATTGGGTATTGTCTCTCATATTCTGTGTTATTTCTGAATTCTAGTTACTTGTTACTTCTAGTTTAATTCTGCATGTTAAGTTGCTTGGTAATCAATGGTGATTTTGGGTCCTAACAGTTGGTATCAGAGCCAGGGTGCTGGTTCATAGCTTGATACCACTAACAGTTGGTATCAGAGCTAAGGTTGCAGGGAGTAGGTTTGTGTTTGATTACATGTCACTCTCAGGGGTTTTTGATTGAGTGGGAGTATAGCAATGGTAGAAGAAAGTAAGCTAAGAATGGAAGAATTGAAAAGCACGAATGGTCAATTACGGTGTTTTGGAAAGAAAGAGCAGGTAAAGAAATATTGTTGGTTGGTAGAAGATCAGCATGAATGAACTAAAGAAGTAGATGTTGCAGGTGTTGTTGCACAGGATGCTCTGAGATGTTCCTTGGATAAAATAGAATCTTGGTTTATAGATTATGTTGCCTCTTTCCATGCAGCCCCAAATAGAGGGGTTGGTGAGCCTTGTCAAAGTATTGGCAAAAGGGAAGTGTTGCTAAAATTGCAGGCGGCCAACACATGGGTGTTGAAGAAGGTCATGCAGGTCTCAGTCTTGAAGATGTGGCTAATTGATTCAAGAAATTTGGGTGATGAGAGATGCACAGGAACTCTCACAGCGGATGCACTTGAATTAGCGTGTGGTAAGAAAATAGGTACTCTTTATCTACTTGCTTGTATTACTAATTCTTCTTCTGTTGCAAGGACGTGGCTTTGTAGGCTTGGTCACATGAGCAAGAAGGAGATGCATGTTCTTAAGAGGAAGTCAGATGTGTTTGACAGACTTAAGAACTGGAAAGCCTTGGTGTTTATGGAGGAGATGATGGACAGAGATCAGTGGAGAAGACTGAGTAACTCTGAGCAGGGCAGTTTGGACGAGGTTTTGATCCAAAGAGAGCTCACAGGTAAAAAGTCATCTCACAGGAAAAACACAGGTACCACTGTCAGTCAGAGGGAACCGACATCGAACAGATAGGCACCGACGTCGGTCATGTGTAGAAGTCAAAGTTGGTGGTGTTGGGTAGGTGGAGACCGACATCAGTAGGATAACCGACGTCGGTGACCTAGACAGTCGCATGGAACTGACGTCAGTCGAATGCAGACTGTGTGGTGACCGAGGTCGGTCACTGAAATGAATTTTGGATGGACAACAAGCTGTCAAGCTGTCTCAAACGCCCATGTGGAGGACTGAAAGGGTAAGTAAGCCTCAAATTCGTTATTCCTCTTCTTTATACTTGTTGCTCACTGTAGAGCAGGAAGGATCCAGGAAACAGTGGGAGCATGGCATGATTTCTTTAGAGAAGAACCAAACGGGAGATTTGGTAGAGTTTCCAGCTAGGATAAAAGCACTGAGAGAGGAATGGATTCCTTGGTTAAAAAATAGAGAGAATGGACACGTGAGATGGAAGGCCAGGTTATATGGTCTTGAGCAAGCTGCAGGACAATGGTACAGGTTTGACAGGTGGATGACAAAGTAGGGTTTTAGTCAATGTTAGTGTAACGATTGTGTTTGTCTTACCAGGTTGGATGATGATCACAACATTATCCTATTATTGTATGTGGATGGTATGCTAGCTGAAGGTTCAGACATACAGGTTTTTGCTGAGCTAAAGGTAAGGTTAGTTCAGTGGTTTTCCATGAAGGATTTGGGAGCAGTGAAATTCTTTGGCATGAGTAATCCTAGAGACAGGGAAGATCACAAGGTGATGTTGTCACAGGATGATTGTGTGAAGGTAGTGCAGGATGCGGTATGGCAAGCGCACCTATGGATGGACAATTCACAGAATGGGGTCCCCAATCACATGATGAGGTTGAGTACATGTGTACTCCCTGAGTTTGCCCAAGCAGTGGGTGATATCAGAAAGTTTGTAGTCAATCTGAAAAGGAAGCACTGGAAAGCAGTTCAGTGGGTTCTCAGGTATCTGAGAGGGACCAGCAACAAGGATTCATGCTATGCAGGGTCAAGTACTTTGGATATAGCAGGTTACTTGGATGACAAGTGTTGCACCATAGGATGTGTGGTGGTTGGTCTTCAAGGTTGAGCTTGAAGAGGGATACAAGCCAAGAAACAGATTAGACGGTGTACAGGTATAGGTACAGTGTAGCTATTTATCTCCAAGTGGGAGATTGTTAGGTTGTGGAGCTAAAAGCTTCACTGATGCAAATAGGGGAGGAGGTTGCTAAGTGTCACAGTCACTAGCGTCGATCAGGCCAACCGACGTCGGTCAGGGGTAGACAGGAAGGCAACCGACATCGACAGTATTCGGCTGACGTCGGTCATCTCTAGACTAATAGGGACCGACGTCGGTCACCTGTGTGGTTCAGAACTGCGAGTGTTATGGACAGTTTGTTAACGAACCAGTTGTTTGCATGTAAAAGGCTAATTTTAGTCTTGGAGCTGCGGATCTAATTATTGTAATTGGATGTCTAATTATTGTTTGCATGAGATCTATATAATAGACTCATGGGCTATATTGTAATTTGTTCTAGTTTGAGTTGAGCTTAGTTAGCTCCTTCTAAGAGTGAAGAGAGCAAGGGTAGCTCCTCCTAGTTCCACAGGGGTGCCGAGTGTGTATGATCAAGTAGAGCTACAAGTTGTGCAAGTTCTGGTAGAAGATCCACCGGGGTACTGGTTGAAGAATCATAAAGACTTGGTGAGGCAAGGACAAGGGTTCTTCAGGGTGTAGAGAGATCTACATGAGTAAGTAAGATCATTGATTTGCAAGTGTGTGTGTGTGTGTGAGGTCAAAAGAGATCTGCGGGGTAGCAAGATCAAAGGTGACGGGCAACACAATAGGTGTAAGATCAGGGAGATCTACTTGGAGTACGTTGTGTACTTGGAGTGCGTGGAGTACTCAGATTTGGAGTGCGTGGAGCACTTGTGTACTGGTAGAAGCGATAATGACCGGTGGTACTGGCAGTAGTGATACTGACTAGTTGGAGGTGAACACCAACTCTGTGTTTGAGTTGTGTGTTGGGACCGTAAGAGAGAGAGTGAGCTCTTGAAGAGATTTATTGTTTATGCCCTAGAGGTGTGTAAGGAAGAAGACTGTGGCATCTTCTTTTTTGTATTTCCTTCTGGAAGAGTGTTAATACAATTGGGTATTGTCTCTCATATTCTGTGTTATTTCTAAATTCTAGTTACTTGTTACTTCTGGTTTAATTCTGCATGTTAAGTTGCTTGGTAATCAGAGTTGTGTGTTGGGACTGTAAGAGAGAGAGTGAGCTCTTGAAGAGATTTATTGTTTATGCCCTAGAGGTGTGTAAGGAAGAAGACTGTGGCATCTTCTTTTTTGTATTTCCTTCTGGAAGAGTGTTAATACAATTGGGTATTGTCTCTCATATTTTGTGTTATTTCTAAATTCTAGTTACTTGTTACTTCTGGTTTAATTCCGCATGTTAAGTTGCTTGGTAATCAATGGTGCTTTCGAGTCCTAACAGTGACTTCCACTTGAGATGTTTTATCAAGGAAGCTTTGATGGAGATATGACTTTCTATTCCACATCCCATTCCCTGAAGATAATTTTTTCAGCTATAGAACTCTAATTTTTGTTAGCGGGGGAAAAATCCCTCCAATTTTAAATAATGGCTTGGCAAATTTGAGAGAAGACCAATTTAGGGAGGTTCTTTTTGTTGGAAAAAATACCATTGTTACGAGATTTTCACATGACCCAAAACCAATGGAGGAGGGATAGAGACCAGAGAAACGAGAGGGATGAAAGAGATCATGGTGGCTTCCATTGGGTAATGAGGTCGAATATGGTATTAGGTTTGACCCAAGATAGTTTAAATTTGGCTAAGAGGCTATCCAGAATGCAGGAGTTGAAAGAACAAGATAGGAAAAGATGGTGGACCAAATCTTCCACTTCCCTACAAAGGGGGCATCCACTTGGTGGTATGAGCCCTTTTTTGGCTAGATTATCCATATTAAGAATCATGTCTTGGGTTGCTAGCCAAAATAAAAAATTAACCTTAGGAGTGAGGTGTTTAATCCAAAGGAACTTCTAGTGTTCCCAATCATCCTCTAGATCAAGGTCAGAAAGGTGACTAGAAGATATCATGTACTTCCCATTGTCTTCATCTACCTAAATAAGGTAATCTTCCTTAGGGAAGATGGGAATGTGAATTTGGTTAAGGGAATAATTAAAATCCTAGACTGCTTGGGAATCCTCTACATTGTTCTTAATGATAGAAAGGATCTTCCATGCTTTTGCACTGTTAGTATCTTCCTAGTAGTCCTTTACCTTAGTACCCCATCTCTCCTTGAAGGCCAAAATGAGATTAACCCAGTTCTCTTGTGACAAGATCAAAGAGTTATAAATCTAGTAATAGTCCCAAAAGTCAATTTTCTCCCCATTTCCAATTTGTCATTTAATGTCTTTTTTCAAAAGGTCCTTACTACTACAAATGGCTTTCCAAAAGGTGGGACCATCGATAGGGCCTTCTTCCTATTAGAATCACAATGAACGAGAGCGGGGTGAATTAGTCTTCAAAAATATTTCATTCAAGTTCCCTTAAGTAATGATGAACCATTCAAGAAAACATATAGATCTAGCAAGCATAAACACTTATCCACATAAGCATGAAACACAAGAATGCATCATATATGTGGTTAAACCTCAAGGGGAAGAAAACCCACTGATATTTACAAATGGACTATAGTCCTATAAAATAAAAACCAAATTTAGTGAAGCATGAACTTTATATGGAGCATCAACCCCAACTAACCAAGCACCCACTTGACTAGGCTTTAGCAAGTACCCACTTACAAGGAGACACCAACCCCCTAGATGACTCAATACCAACTCAAGCACCTAATTGATTTGATCACCTTCATAACATTATGCTACTCTCATAATATATGTTTATCACCATCTTTAACTCTTCATAGTCTTTAACCCTCTCAAATGGCCTTCTAGGCTTCTTCACTCAACTAGGTCTCTTCAAGACTAGTTAGGTCATATGATCTTGGTCTTTATATGTAGACACACTATCAAATATTAAGTAGATATCCTCTACACTCCTCTTATGGTCTACAAGACCTCCTTCTACTTAACAATGTGCTATATCATTCACATACTCTTCATCTATATAAATAGGTCTAAAACTACCTTATATAAATATAAGTCTATTTCTCATATACCTCTTGGTTAGCCCAACACACTTACCCACTTAGATTGGCCACACAATAGGCCTTAATATATTTTACAAGTAAGAATAAATCACTATATTAGGTCAACCATAACTCAAATAAACCAAATCCTTCTTTAGCTCTCATGGAGATCTAATTCCATTACGCCTACTTTAGGTCACATTACCTTATGACCCCTTGGAACACTCTAAACCTCTATACATGACACAACATTTTCATACAACCATCAAATAGGCCTTAACCAACATCCTCTAAGCATCATGACACTTTTTAGGTTCAACCACCACTTGAAACACTCTATTAGCACTGTTCACTTTAGTGTTACAATAATTGTCATTGATGTCAAAGGAATTGTAATGGATATGAATGGAAATGTCAAATAGAATTGTTGCTAGAAGTGAACAAAATTGTTGCTGAAAGTGAACAAAAATGTCAATGAAAGTGAACAAAAATGTCAATGGAAATGTTAACAGAAATGTTGATGGAAGTGAATGGAAATGTCAATGATCACATCTCTTGGTGAAGATGTAACTCTTGGATGGGATGCATCCTTTTAAAGGATTTATAAGGGAGAAGAGATGTGAACGTATTAAAAGCAGTTGATTTGAATGAAGATCATATAAGTGTGAGAGCGAAGGAAGAGAGGAAGAGTAGAAAATGAAATAGAATATCTCTTAAGAAAAGAAGTGTGAAGGGTAGATTTATTTTAATGAAGAATATCATTTGAGAATTGTGAGATAGAGGAGAGTAGAAAGTATATGAGAAAATCAGTGAGAGAAATTGTAAGAGAAGTAATGCCATAATTTGATTGAAGAAGCAATCACATATGATGGAATCATTTTGTCTTGGGTTCAATTCCTCATAGTCTAGGGGTTAGTGCTCCTATGGGTCGATGCTCACAAATTGGTTAGGTTGGTGCTTGGTGAAGGGGATCGTTGTCTCCAGTGGGTGGGTGCTCACAAATTGACTGAGTTGGTGCTTGGTTTTGGGATTGTGTCTCTAGTAGGTTGGTGCCTACAAACATTGTAAAAGAGTTATATATATGAAAGTAATATTTTGTCATGGTTCTCTCCTTAAATGGTTTCCACGTAAATCATGTGTTCTCTTGTGTTATTAATTGATAGATATTGGATGCTTATGGTTGTTTTGGTAAATTAAATTGAAAATATTAAAAGGTTTTCTTATACTGATTCACCCCCCTCTCAGTATAAGCATGTGCTTAACAATTGGTATCAGAGTAGGTCCTTTGGAGTAGGCATGACAAGCCTAAAGGATATTCTTTGAATAACAAGATGGCCAAGCAAATAAGGAAGGAGAATCAAGAGTTGAAATATGTGGTCAAGGCTCTTAAGGAGAAAGTATGTATCTTGGAGTCTAAGTTGGCTTTAGAAGCAAAAGAAGATAATATGTCTATTTAGGATCTTAAGAATCAGTTAGAGGTTGCATGTTCAATTTTGAGATCAAGAGAAGAAGAGTGTGATCAGTTGAAGGTTGATTTAGGTTCTTTTAAATATAAGCATGAGAAGCTCATAGTTCAAGGTAAGAAGGATACAAGTTTGAAGAGCAAATTGAAGAAGCCAATCAGTTAGCACAAATCTTTTAGGTTTTTCAATTCTTTTCATGGTCATTATTTTATTTGTCATCATGTTGGTCATAGGGCAAGAGACTATTTAAGGAGAAGCAATCAGTCAAAGGGATATCTCAATCACCTTCAAGGAAAAGGTATGAGAAATGTTGCTTACTTTTGTTGTCATAAGGTTGGCCATATTGCTAAATTATGTCCAAATGGAGTAAAGAGATCCTCAAGGTATGTCAAAGGCTATAGAGACCCTAGAAGGTATGAGAAGGGCCAAACTCAGGTTTGGAGACCTAAGACAATAAAGGTTGATCAGATTGAGTCTAAGAGTGAGATGGATTACTTGTTATAGTGGAGAAAGAATTAGATAAGAAGGACTATGTGGAACTCTTATTATCAAGAGTTGTAAAAAATATGGTGAATACTAGTCTTAAGCAACCTATAGATCAAAGAGAAAATCTTGTTACAATTAAACATGAGCCTTGTCAAGATTCCCTATTATTAGTTTCTAATGATAGTGTATTATAAGGTAAGACAGTTGCAAGAGTTGAGAAGATGAACAACATCATGGATGTTGAGGTTAGTAAGTCAAAGAACTTAGACATGCCTAAATAGATTCTAAGAGAAATAAATTAGTCTTATGGATGCAAGAGGATAAAGGAAGTAATAGAGGAGATGTGGGAATCTCATGGGTTCACTTTATTGTAGGACCCTTTGTGTGGGTTGTCTCTTCTAGGTTTCAAGGAGACACATTACAAAAAGAGGAAGCATGGTGGATGCTTTTTGGGTCTTGGCAGTGTTGCATGATAAGAAAGTCATGAAGGTGAGTTGATAGATCAGTTTTTATATCATTTTGAGGTAGCTTGATATGGTGTAGTGTCTTGAGATATCTTGTGAGCATGGATTCAGGTAAGTCTAGTTGCCTTGAGCATGTTCTTAATGATAATATCATTAATAGTGGTGATCTTCGTATGAGAAGGTGTATTGATCTTTGAAAGAGATCTCTTGGGTCCAAGAAGTTTGGAGATTGATATGAAGTTTTTAGCTTATGCAAGGGTGAAGGTGTATTCAAACAAGGTATGTCAATTTTGTGAGAAGTTGTGCATGTTTTGGTTATTATCTTTTGGTTTGTGGATTCAATTGGTGTGATTAGGAGGAGCATGGAGTTAGGGGGAGCTAAATCAGGTCCCTTGAGAAGAATGTGAAGTATGGACTTGTTTCTTGTTTGAGATGAGTCAAGGAGCAACTCTATGAGTAATTTTGTAGGTCTAAAGATTAAGAAGGCTATATATGGATGAGATTGTGAGAATTTGTATAACCCTTTTCCATTGATTTCAAAGGGAGAGAATTGAATATAGGGGGAGAAAAGGAGGAGAACCACAGCAAGGGGGAGTTCATATACTAATTCATGGGGATTACAATCAATGACAAAGGGGGAGATTGTTAGAATAATTGTCATTGATGTCAAAGGAATTGTAACGGATATGAATGAAAATTTCAAATGGAATTATTTCTAGAAGAGAATGGAATTATTTCTGGAAGTGAATGAAAATTTTGATGGAAGTGAATAGAAATGTCGATGGAAATATTAACAAAAATGTCGACAAAAATGTCAGCAGTCATATCTCTTGGTAAAGAGGTACCTCTTGGATGGGATGCATCCTTTTAAAGGATATATAAGGGAGAAGAGATGTGGAAGTATTAAAATCATTAGATTTGATTTAAAATCATATAAGTGTCAGAGTGAAGGAAAAGAGGAAGAGTAGAAAATGAAATAGAATATCTCCTAAGAAAAGAAGTGTGAAGGGTAGATTTATTTTAATGAAGAATATCATTTGAGAATTGTGAAAGAGAGGAGAGTAGAAATTATATGAGAAAATGAGTGAGAGAGAAACTATAAGATAAGCAATCCCATCATTCAATTGAAGAAGTAATCAGAGATGGTGGAATCATTTTGGCTTGGGGTCAGTGCCTCATAGCCTAGAGGTTGGTGCTCTAATGGGTCGATGCTCACGAATTGGTTGGTTTGGTGCTTGGTGAAGGGTATCATTGTCTCTATTGGGTGGGTGCTCAAAAATTGAATGAGTTGGTGCTTGGTTTAGGGATTGTGTCTCTAGTAGACTGGTGTTTGGTTTGGGGATTGTGTCTTCGGAGGATTTTTTCATGGTTTTATCCCAAAAGGGTTTCCACATAAATATTGTGCTCTCTTGTGTTATTAATTGCTAGATATTTGATTCTTATGGTTGTTTTGGTCAATTAAATTAAAAATATCAAAATTTTATCTTATACTGATTCACCCCACCCCCTCTCAGTATAAGCATTTGATTAACATTTAGGCCTTTGAACACACATAAAAGACTATCTTTAACAACTAAAGATAACATATCATTTAGTCACAAAACCATATCAATAAATCACTTATTCATAACCTACATGACATAAAAAGTATCACCATATCCGTTAGACACTTCAACTAAGGGCATAGAGTCTAAAAAACACCTCTGTAACTCACTCACTTAGAACTGCCAGTTTTCCTTAAAGACCAATCATGGTGAATCAGACCTCCAACACCTGTATATACACATCACATGAATTATAATACATGTAGATGATCTTATGAGATCATTATACCATTCTTAGATATAAATATCGTATGGTTAAATGGCAAATATTGGTCTTTCAGACCAATCTCATGACATTATATTTCATTATCTTATCTGAACCAGATAGGTCAACTTGTGAGCAATTTTTTCACCACGCATATGACTTATAAAGATTATTTCAAGCATGAAATATCTTATAAGTCTTTAAAATCATCTCCATGTACTTGGTTTCATCATTATATCATGATAACACATTCTAATTCATCTTCTCACTCCTTGGGTTTTTCACTATTTACACCATTAGACCTGTTAGTGACTGGCTAACTTGGATGATCGATTTAACACACTTGAGTATTATAACCTCTATATAAACCTTGATGGACATAAAACATGAGTCTTTACTTTTTTCTTCCATCCATTTGCTTATTATGTCCAATGCAACTTTTGACTTTTATAACTTCGTCAAAAATAATCCTGTAACTCAATATTTTCTCGCTCCTCTCTCTAACCAATACCACTTAGAGGGACCTAGGAGAGTCCACTACAAGATCCAATAGCTTACCTTATCATAACAATCCATTTTGGGTACTTTTGATTAACATCTTTAACATTGGGTCCTTATTAGGGTTCTAAGGGGGTTTAAACCAATTTCCACTCTTAATGATCATTCATAAAGCATAGCCCCTCAATCCAAAAAATAATGCATGAAATTTTGACATAAGAACCTTCCAAATCTACCATGAATAGCTTAGTTTCCCATGCAAATGTCTAATGATCTAATTAACATGTGAAAATCCTTCTTGGGTTGAGAACACTTCATTCTGAGCACTCGAAAGACCTCCAAACAACTTTTCATGTCTTATCCTTTAAACTTGTTGGGTAAATATTTTGTCACTGGCTAGCTGATGAACAAAATAGGTATTTTTAACCACAGCATAAGGAGATTGGTTGGCCAAGTGTGCAATTTTACCACATCAAAAGGGGACAAATCTCTCCTCTCATTAAGGGGAGGTTCCCTATAACTATGAAGAGCTATATATATATATATATATATATATATATATGCAAAAAATAACACTCAGGGGTAGGACAACACCATCCATCTCTCTTTTTTAGAGATGACATTCACAAACAAAGGAGAAATCTAGGTGAAAACACTGAAGGCACTTCTCTTCTTTCAGAAGTGGTCTTATAGCAAACAACAGTTCTTTTTGATAAGTAACAAGTAATTGGTAACAGGGGGCGTAGTAATTAGCAAAAAAAGGTGTAGCACAAAGTCTCCACCTTGACTGCCCAAGAGTGAAATGAAAAGGACAATGGGGGCACAAAATTGTCCCAAGATCTTTTACACAGAAACAAATAGAAAACACACTAAAGACAATGGTGGCAGCACAAAGTCTCTCCACAATTGGCTTCAGGACACATTCCTAATTACTTCTACTGGTTCTAATTATTTCATCAAAATGGACAAAAATGCATTCAAGAAATAGACATAAGAACAATCTCCTAAATGACACAAGCTATTATAGCACAAAGTTTGGAAGTAACCTGCTTTCTCATTCATATAAAGAAATATGATCAACAATCTGAGCTCAAAGTCTTAGTAATCACCTTTCATTTTTGGCAGAGTTTTGCTTCTATAACTAAAAAGATATCCCTTGCATAAAAGAAGAGATTTACAATATATAGCAGCCCAAAAAGACTTGGCACTTTGTTTCATAGAATGACGCATGCTGCATTCAATGCCTTGAATGCATTTTCAATTTTGTCAAGGGGCCATGCTGGAATAGGGCATCTACCTTAACTATGGCGTGTCAATTCATCTCAAAATATCTTCTCCTCTACATGGGTCATCTGATCTTTCTCCCAATAGGTATGCAGTTGTCCCCTCGCTTTCCTGTTAAGAAAGAAAAATAGGCTGCGCCTTTTAATGCTTGTGAGCTCAGATGTCTATTTGGTGGACTGTTCCACCTACTAGAAATAACTCCTATGCAGATATTTTTGGTCTTTTCCTCTTTCCTGTTGCAATTTGAGCTCTCAGGCTATTTTTTGCCTTTCTACTAGCTCTTTTAGCTCCCTCTTCAGCTAGTCACTGAGTTTGTTTTCAGGTTCCATGCCATATTTGAAAATCAACAGATATTTCATTAACCTAAATTTGACATCCATAGGGATGTCATTGGTTCACTGGTTCAACGGTTTAGGTGGCCTTCTCAGCTCCTTGGTTCCGTCGCTTCTTTGGTTCATTCACTTTCTTTGAACTGTTGAACCCGTTAAACCTTTGAACCATTTTGGTTCAAGGTTCAATGGTTCATCCTCTTTCTTAGAAGCCTTTATTTTCTCTAAGTCTCTCGAGCTTTGAAATTCCTTTGGCTTTATGTCTTTGGGACCCCCTGAAGGGAAGGTGTGCCTTCGAGCCTTGAGAAAGGTCCAATCCCAAGTCGCTGAGAGCCCCCCGCAAGGGTACCTGCCCTTCGGTGTCCTTCGAGCAGCCTTCTTCTTCAAATCCTTCAAACAAAATGTCTGAAGGAATTCCTTTAGACATTTTGTCTGAACAATTTCTTTCCTTTGCCTTAGTCACTTCCCGTCGGGCCTTTGATCATTCCTTCAGACAATTTGTCTAAAGGATTTCACTTGTAAAATTTTGTCGTGAAAAATCTTTCTGAAAGGTATCTTTTTGTTCCCTTTTGTTCACTACCCTCTGTAAGGGCACTTGTCCTTTTGTTCACCGCCCTCCACAAGGGCACTTGCCCTTTGGGATTTGGGGGACTCCTTTAAACCATTCGATTGAACCAACTGATTGAACCAACTTTGGTTAAATGGTTCAACAATTCAATGATATGTTCTACTCATTTATTTGACCAGTTGAACCAACCGCTTTGAACTATTCATTTCAACCAACTGATTGGAACAACTCTTCAAACTTTGATTTGAACTCATTGAACCTTGAACCTGTGAACCATTTTGGTTCAATGGTTCAACGGGTTAGATTTTTCTTCTTTTCTTTAAGTCCTTTAAAGCCGTTGAAATTACCAAAGTGGTTAAACTTTGAACTTTTGCCGAAGCGCTTAACTCTTTTAGCTTGCCGATGGACCTTTTGGTTGAACCTCAACGTTGAACTAACCTTGAAATTGCCTAAGTGTTGGGAACTTGTTTCTTTCCTATAGAGTCTATAGTTCTAAGCCTACAGAGTTTGTAGAAACTAGCCTACGAAGTCCATAGAAACAAGCCTGCAAAGTAAACAAGCCTGCAGAGTCCGTAGAAATCAGCTTGCAGAGTCCATAGAAACAAGCCTGCAGAGTCCGTAGAAACAAGCCTGCAAAGTCCCTTAGCTGAAAAAGCTTGAATAATGGAGAATTTGAATACTCGAAATAATTTTTTGAGAATGGAAAAGAGAATTTTGGCCTACAAGACCAAAATAGTTCATATATTGTCCCAAAAATGAGTGACAGATTTTGGTAACAACAGTTGGCTCCAGTTGGGGAACTTCCTTCAGTTAAAATTTTGAAATGGCTGAGGGGAGTAGAAACCAAAATCTCTAATGCCTTCAAGTATGCCATTGGGCTATAGAGTCGTGCTAACCAAAAAAGAAAGGTGCCAAAAATGAAAATGAAAAGCACAAAATAGAACTAAAGACTATACAAATATACATATGTACAGATGATCTTATCTGATACTTCAAGAATTGAAGTGCTTTAAATGCCACCCATTGTGAGGTAGAGAAAAGGGCATGCCATCTTGATACTTGAATAGGAAACTATTTTCACCATTGATTTGATGGATAGTAAATGGGCCTCTTCATAGGAAATCAAACTTCCCATGCATTCCCTTTGGTTATCTTCTCTTGTCCCATAACAGGCCTTGATCTTCAATCTAAAAATCACGGGTTTTTGTTTTTTGGTCGAAGAGCCTCTTCACCAGATTTTGATGCATAGCAATTCGGTCTACCACCATAGTTCGCTACTCAGCCAGCTCAGTAAGGCACATGATCCTCTTATCTATGGAGCTTTCGTAGGTCTGATCTTCGACTACCTTTACAAATTTCAATGCTGGCAATTCTAGTGTGATTGGTATCTCTGCATTGAGACCATATAAAATTTGGAATGGTGACATACCTATCACCCTCTTGGGTGTAATTCTGTCTGCCCATAAAGCATCAACCAATGCTTTATGCCATGTTCGTTGGTTGTCATCCACCAGCTTCCTGATGATGGTCACTAGGTTCTTATTACTTGATTTCGCTTGGCCATTCCCTTGTGGAAAATAATCAAAGGAGTGGAAGAGGGTAATCCCATAATGAAAATAGAACTAAGTGATCTCATGAGAAGAAAAATAGGCTGCATTATTTGTGACAATCTTATTTGGGACCCCAAACCTGAAAATGATGTTTTTCTTGAGGAAATCGCATACCACTTCTGAAGTAGCATGCTTGGTTAAAATTGCTTTCACCCATTTGGTTAAGTAATATGTGGTTGTGAGGACATAATCATGTCTAGCACTTGAAGATGGGTTTATAGCACCAATAAAATTGATTCCCTATTGCTGAAATGGCTCTTTTATTACCACTGGCTTGAGAGGCAGAGTAGCTAACTTGGGTCTTCCAACGAACTATTAGCATAGTTCACATCTTCGTACCCATTTGTATGCATCCTAAAATAGAGTAGGCCAGTGATACCTGACTCACAAATCTTATGGGCAGTTACAGGAGTAGAAAAATGTCTTCCACAGGCCAGATTATGAAAAGAATTTAAAAGTTGGTTTTGTTGTTCTTTATCCACACAGCGAAGGAACACTCCATCAAGGCTCCTCTTATACAGGCTATTGTCCTACAGGACAAAATTGGTAGCTTTTAATTTAATAGACCTCCTTTCTTTACGAGGCAGGTGAGTAGGACACTCACCATAGGTAAGGAAATGAATAATGTTTGAATATTATTCATTCGTGGTGGAGACAAAGAGGACTGTTGGCGTGTCTTCCACTTTTGTTTCTTTGTGCCCTATTTCTTTGGGTCTATTGTTAGCAATCAATTGGTAGAGGCCCCTTCCTCGTACAAGTTTCATTGGTTTGATAACGAGATCAAACTCATAGATTTTAGCAATCTAATTGCCCTTTTTGGTTCTAAACTCCTGTCGAGTTAATATAGATTTAACTGTGGTATCAGGAACCAGGGCAGTAACTTATGAATTCAGGGTGTAAAAATGGAAGGGCTTTACTACTTTTACCAATGCATAAGCATGCTTCTCCATGTTTGAATACTTCAGTTCATGAGCTTTGAGAGGATAACTCATGTAGGATATGGGAGACTCCACACCTTTGTTCTATTGAACCAGCATTACTGAAAGTGTGTGCTCAGAAGCATAACTGTATATAGTGAAATCCTTGGTATAATCTGGACAAACTAGAATTGGGGCGTGGGCAATAGCTGTCTTGATGTTTCGAAATGCTAGTTTGCCTTCTTTAGTCTAGCTAAAAGTGGCCTTTCCCTTCATGATGTTCACAATGTGGTGAATCTTCTCTGTGAACTTGGGGATGAACCTCCATAAAAAATTCACTTTTTCAAAGAAAGAGTAAACTACAGTCTTACTTGTGGGTAGAGTAAGCTCTTGGATGGATTTGACTCTTTTTGGGTCAATCTTTATGCCTTCTCAGGATACAATGTGTTCGAGAAGTTTCCCTTCTGTTACTCCAAAAATAGACTTCTTAGGATTTAGAGAAATGCCATTTTGGCGGCATCATTCCAACACTTATTGTAAATGGCACACATGTCAGGATGGTGCTTGGAAAATACTATTAAATCATCAAGGTACACCACAATGAACTTACCCATTTCATCTTTGAAAGTAAGGTCCATTGCTCTATGAAAAGTGGCGTCAGTATTTATCAGGCTAAATGGCATTCTTTGATATGCAAAAGTGTCCCAAGGCATGGTGAAGGCAGTCTTATGTTAGTCTACTTTGCCAACTTCTACTTGATTATATCCAGAAAAGCCGTCTAACATTGATAACATCTTTGAACTGGTCACTATTTGAAGAACTTGGTCCATGATGGGTAGAGAATAGTTATCCTTTAAGGATGACTGATTCAAATTTTTGAAGTCCACATAGAGGCAAATTTCACCATTCTTCTTCCTCACAGGAACTATGTTTGCAATCCATGTGAAATGATGGATTGGAAAAATTATCCTACCATTCAACGTTTTCTATATTTTGAACAGAATAGTACCTGATATCTTTGAATTGTACTGCTAGGATTTTGCTTGTAAGGAACCAAATCACTCTTGAGAGGAATTTCATGGCAAATTTCTTCAGACTTGAGTGACTTCAGATCATCATAGGAGTATGCCAAAACATCTATGTACTGGCAGAGCAGAGCAGTGAACTTGAACTTTTCTTCCCAAGTGCAGCACTTCCCAATGTTCACCATCTTGGGATTTTCCTTGGTACCCAAATTTATCTTATCAAACTCCTGAGAGGAGCTTGAATCCATTTGTTATTGTTTGATGAACCTGTCGTGATTGTTAAACAACTTCTCAATGAAAACCAATCTTTTAGGAATTTTATTCCCTTTAAGTTGTAGGAATTCTTCCCCTGCGTCTGAATTTGTTTCAGGGGCTGGTTCACTGCCTTCAAAGTGGAGCTGTTTGAAGCTGCCTTTTTGTTTTAGAAAGGCAGTGATTTGGTTGTCACCATTAAATACTTACCAATGATTGGCATTGTCAGGCACACTTAGTCAAAAAACTAGTTTGATAGTGTACCTGTTTCCCTTAAAATCTAGATGAGGAACTAGAAGAGTTACTGAAACAACCAAACTATCAGCCTGATCATTGAATTCCCTAGGCACTATAGAGATACTGAAAGCATCAAAGCTTTCAATTTGATCCCAAACAGATTACGGTAGTGGTGCAATCTCTTATTTTTGGTTTGGTACAGGTTTTTCACCTAACAAACCACCAGCTCAACATCTCCTTTAGCATGAAGGAGCTTGACGCCCTTGTCTTGAACGGCCTTCAATCTAAGCAGCAGCGATTCATATTCAGCAGTATTTTTAGTAAGAAGGGAAAATATCTATTTGAAGAGATATCAACACAATCCCAGCTCCTGAACTAGTAGAGGAATAGTTGCCATCAAATTTTAGTATCCATACATCATCAGAATCTGACCTTACCTTAGATTTTTTTTCATTTGGAGGGGAGGATTCTTCTACACTTGCACTACGCTCTATCATGTCTTCTGCTATTTTATCTGAACCAACTTTTAGATTATCATTTTTAGAGGTTTCATCAGCTAAGACGGGAACATCCTCTGAAATTAGGAAGTAATTATCCATGCTTGAAGACTCAAACAAAATTTGAGCTTCAGGCGTTGATGTTTGAGTGACCACATATTTTGCTTCCTTCTCATGGAGAAATCTCTACATAACGCCTTTGACTGGGATTCTTACCTCAGACAGGTCTATGCTTAATTTTCCACCAACGTCTTTGCAGAAATTTCACCCAAGAAAGATGTCGTATGAGGCTGGGACGTCAGCCACTAGGACTATCATCTTGATCCTTTTGTCTGAGAATGTTGCAAATACAAATTTGGCATCCTTGATTTGTCCCAATAGTGGCACTTATTTTTTTCCATTGAGAAACATCTCCCAAATGTCTTGGTCAGTGTGAGACAAAGAGATTTTGCCACTTTGACAGGCATGACATTATCTAACGCACCTGAGTCTATGATGCAATTATTCAACTGGTGTCCATTTATCAGCAAGGAGACAAAATGGTTTAATTCTTCTGGGAGCAGCAGGAGGAGCAATGACAAGGTTATTCTGGATGGATATGGGAGTCACCTTTGGAATAGCTAGTCCTACAGGGACAGTTTTATTCTTCACACATTCCATTAACTTATCCAACTCCTTAGGGTTGGATTGTAGGAATTCAAATTTAGACATTTCAGTTTTAGTTTTCTTGACATGGTCGACTATGTCAAATGTCTAAAATGAATTATGAACAGGGAAAGGGAGTTCATCCTTTTGGTTTTTAGGGGGAGGAGGACTGATCTACGAAATTGAAGTGGAAGGTGAAGGTGTACTTGAGGTACTTACTTTTTTATTACTCACCAGGTCCTTTGGCTAGAAAGGCAGAGAAGTTCCTCATTTGACAATTGAAATTGCACGTTGAGCTTGCTCCTCTAGTTTTTTTTTATCAGCTTGCTGGGTTGACTGATTCATGGACTGGTGAACACAGCGTATGATCCCTCAACTACCTTACCTTCACTTCTGGGTTCATCCTGGTAATTCAAGAAACCAATGTTGGAGTCGCCAGCTAATTCTTCTTCTCCCTCTGTGAAGATATTAGCATCATCTTCTGGGTTCAACTCAGGCTAGAAGGAGAAATCTGATTCTACTTCAAGATATCCAACTGCTGAATTGGTTGGAGATGCTTCAATGGCCAATTTCCAATAAGGCGGAGGAAGATGATTTGGCTACCCTTGATTCTTGGCAACATTGCCTTAGTATGAATAATTGGGGAATGTCCTCCTTGGTATATCTCTATACAAAGGGGCAGATGACATCCCTTGCACAATTTGCATTCTAAGAGCAAGCAACTCATTTACCAGCTTATACACTATTGGATCAGTGGTGCCTGTAGATGGATATTCAAAAGATGAAGAAGATTTACCTCTGTTATGATCTCTCCTTATCTTTTTTGCCAAAATAAGGTCATATTTCACCTCAGTAGCCAAATCCTAAGCAGTAGCAAGGTTTATGTGGCCAGCACGTCTCGACAAAAAACTCACTTCAGGTAGCTGTGAGTTGATGAAGAAACATTTAAGGTTCTCAGGTGTTGGCTGAGCAATTGTAGGAATCTTATTCCTCAGCTTGTCAAATTTAGAAATGAAGTCCCTCATAAGTTTATGAGGTTCTTTCTTCATCTGTGTGAGCTGGGATAGCAGGGCATGCGCATCTTCTGCAGGCTTGAACCTTGCTTCGAACTCAGCTTTGAGAGTGTTCTAGTCAGTCACAGTCTAGGCATGTAGATGATAGAACCAGTCTGCAGTAGCACCATGCAATGTTTTCACAAATAGCCTGACTGCTACGTTCTCATACTCCACGCCTATCACACCGCAAGCTATGCTGAAAGCTATAATGTGTTCATCAGGATGAACTCTCCCATCACTAAAAAATTTAGAAAAATCTTCCTTGAACTGTGTGGTAGCTCATGTAGAGGTGGAGTTAAATTGAGTGGGCCAAAAGAGTTACCCCATGGGCCTTGAATCGCCATGATTTGATTATGGAAAGTGGAGATAACAAATCTAGGTGGAGTATGTATAGGTAAAGCTCTGATAACAGCAGAAAAAAAAGCTCTACCTTGTAATGGTGACCTAGTATGGGTAGGAGGAAGACTCCTAGTTCGTTGAACTTGAAGTTGTGGAGGAAACAAATTAAAATTTCCCTACTGCACCAACTCAAAAATAGGGTCAACAACACCTTGGGCTCTCTGGCTTCTATTATAGCGTGGAGTTGCCAGATTGTAGAATAAAAATGAAAAAGAACTGGCCTTGATTTAGCTTGAAGCTTGAGGCTTCAAACTGCACTCTTTTCCCCAACAGAGTCGCCAAAAAACTGTTGGGTGAATATTTTGTCACCAGCTAACTGATGAACAAAATAGGTAGTTTCAACCACCGCATAAGGAGATTGGTCGGCCAAGTGTGCAGGTTTACCACATCAAAAGGGGACAAATCTCTCATCTCATCAAGGGGAGGTTCCCTATAACTATGAGGAGTTATATACTATATATATATGCAAAAAATAACACTCAGGAGTAGGACAACACCATCCATCTCTTTTTTCTAGAGATGACATTCACAAAGGAGAAATTCAAGTCAAAACACTAAAGGCACTTCTCTTCTTTTAGAAGTGGTCTTACAGCAAATAACAAGAGTTCTTTCTGATAAGTAACAAGTAACTAGTAACAAGGGGCATAGTAACTAGCAGAAAAAGGTGTAGCACAAAGTCTCCACCTCAACTGCCCAAGAGTGAAATACAAAGGATAATAGGGGCATAAATTCATCCCAAGATCCTTTACACAGAAACAAACAGAAAACAAACTAAAGACAATGGTGGCAGCACAAAGTCTCTCCACAGTTGGCTTCAGGACACCTTTCTGATTACTTCCACTAGTTCTACTTATTTCATCAAAATGGACAAGAATGCATTCAGGAAATAGACATAAGAACAATCTCCTAAATGACACAAGCTATTACAACACAAAGTCTGGAAGTAACCTACTTTCTCATTCATATAAAGAAATATGATCAACAATATGAGCTCAAAGTCTCAGTAATCGCCTTTCAATTTTGGTAGAGTTTTGATTCTATAACCAAAAAGATCTCCCTTGCATAAAAGAAGATATTTACAATATATAGCAGCCCAGAAAGACTTGGTGCTTTGTTTCATAGAACGGCCCATGCTGCATTCAATGCCTTGAATGCATTTTTAGTTCTGTCAAGGGCCATGCTAGAACAGGGCATCTTCCTTAACTATGGCGTGTCAGTTCATCTCAAAATATCTTCTCCTCTACATGGGTCATATGATATTTCTCCTAATAGGTACATAGTTGTCCCCTCACTTTCTTGTCAAGGAAGAAAAATAGGCTGCGCCTTTTAATGTTTGTGAGCTCAGATGTCTACTTGGTGGACTATTCCACCTACTGAAAAATAACTCCTACGTAGATATTTTTTGTCTTTCCCTCTTTCTTGTTGCAATTTGAGCTCTCAGGCTATCTTTTCCCTTTCTACTGGTTCTTTCAGCTCCCTCTTCAACTGGTCACTGAGTTTGTTTTCAGGTTCTGCGCTATATTTGAAAATCAACAGATATTTCATTACCCTAAATTTGACATACGCGAGGACATCATTGGTTCACTGGTTCAATGGTTCAGGTGGCCTTCTTGGCTCCTTGGTTCCATCCATTCTTTGGTTCATTCACTTTCCTTGAACCGTTGAACCCGTTGAACCTTTGAACTATTTTGGTTTAAGGTTCAATGGTTCATCCTTTTTCTTAGAAGCCTTTATTTTCTCTAAGTCTCTCGAGCTTTGAAATTCCTTTGACTTTATGTATTTAGGACCCCCTGAAGGGAAGGTGTCCCTTCGAGCCTTGAGAAAGGTGCAATCCCTAGTCGCCGAGAGCCCCCCGCAAGGGTACTTGCCCTTCGGGGTCCTTTGGGCAACCTTCTTCTTCAAATCTTTCAGACAAAATGTCTGAATGAATTCCTTCGGACATTCTGTTTGAAGGATTTCTTTCTTTTGCCTTAGTCAATTCCCGTCAGGCCTTTGATCATTCCTTCAGACAAAATGTCTGAAGGAATTCCTTTAGACAATTTCTTCGAAGGATTTCACTTGTAAAATTTTGCTACGAAAAATATTTCTGAAAAGTATCTTTTTGTTCCGCAAGGGCACTTGCCATTTTGTTCACTTCCCTCCACAAGGGCACTTGCCCTTTGGGATTTGGGGAAATCCTTAGAACCATTTGATTGAACTGACCGATTGAACCAACTTTGGTTCAATGGTTCAACGGTTCAATGCTATGTTCTACTCTTTCATTTGACCAGTTGAACCAACAACTTTGAACCATTCATTTGAACCAACTAATTGGAACAACTCTTCAAACTTTGATTGAACTCGTTGAACCTTAAACCTGTGAACCATTTTAGTTCAAGGTTCAACGGTTCAACGGGTTAAATCTTTCTTCTTTTCTTTAAGTCCTTTGAAGCCATTGAACTTGCTGAAGTGGTTGAACTTTGAACTTTTACCGAAGCGCTTAACTCTTTAAGCTTGTCGATGGACCTTTTGGTTGAACCTCGACGTTGAACCAACCTTGAAATTGCCTAAGTGTTGGGAACTTGTTTCTTTCCTGTAGAGTCTATAGTTCCAAGCCTGCGGAGCCCGTAGAAACCAGCCTACGAAGCTCATAGAAACAAGCCTACAGAGTCCATATAAACAAGCCTGCATAGTCCGTAGAAATCAGCCTGCAGAGTCCGTAAAAATGAGCCTGCTGAGTCCCTTAGCTGAAAAAGCTTGAATAATGGAGAATTTAAATACTCAGAACAAATTTTTGAGAAGGGAAAAGAAAATTTTGGCCTGCATGACCAAAATAGTTCATATGTTGTCCCAAAAATGAGTGACAGATTTTGGGAACAATAAAACTATGACCTTAAACTACGTGAAAAACATTCAGTAAAAATAACTCACCTCTAACAATGCTTACATGAGCTAAAGCACCTTAAAATTTGATCATGACCCTTCATTAGGCCATACTCTCTCTTTGCTCACTAATTATTGGCCTACAAACCACATAAGGCCTTAAAAATGACTTTCATGCCTTTTTACATGCACTATCCACCTCACTCAAATATTTAAGCAACCTCTCTCGTGATTAAATATTTCCATACATCCTTCACATGTCTTGACAATAGATCATAATACCTCATTAGCCCATGTACGGTTTAGGAGAGATCTATATGCAAACCTAGACTGAAGGTCCTACCCCTATAGGCTCACCTTGAAACTCTCATGAGTATTCCAATGCCTCACATACATGCTCAAACAAAGTCATACAACCAATCATGCCTGTATGCACTCATATCACCAAGCCACCATACTCATACCTTCTCACAACGTCTCTTCATGTCATGAGTCTACTTAGGCTACTTAAGTACTTGATGCCTTGACCTATTTCTTCCATGTGATGACCTTAAAAAAACATTAACCATGCAGATATAAATCATTATACCTCACTCATATCATTGTACCATTTTCTTTCTGGTGACAATAATCTTCCACAACCTCATATAGAGCTAAAGCCACGTGACCAAGCATCATATGACTTGGCATCTCTCTTCCATGCACCTGAACACCTTTGACACCTTGACTTGTATCTTCATGCACCCTTAAGCCATTTTTTGCATTAAAATTCTCTCTTGCATTCAAATTCATCTTATCACATGACTCTTATATAGATAGTAGTTATTTTCAAACATCTTCTATGACATGTACCTTACATGCTCACACCACTAACGCAGACCTACTTGTCATCATACCTTCACAATAACCTTGTCATATCATCCATATACCTCAATTACCACTCACCATGAAACTCCATTAGATGCACCTTGACATCAATGACATCAACCTTAACATCACGACATTTCATAAGAACCTTCAATGACAACACTGACAACTTCAAGCTGACCTGAACCTTGAAATAAAATTTGACATCAATGACAATAACATGCCAACAAACTCTCCCTTTATCATTAATGGCAAACACACTACAACATCAATCATTCTCATCTCCCCATTCTGGTCTTTCTCCCCCTTTGACATTAATGATAAAGGGTCTTCCACAAACTACCATGTGATTATAGGACCTCAAGAAACCATGCTTCTTATGACTTCTACTTTACTATCTTAACACTTCACAACATAGAGCTATAAATATCCACTTGAGTTGATGCTTCTCCTCATAGACACTAGATGATAACCACTCTCAAAAAATGATCATTCTCTCAAAAACATACATCTCCCTCTAGTATTCATTCTCCTAAAACTAGCTCTTTCTCAAATAAACATTATCACACCTGCAATATTTGGAATCACACCTTCTTGCAAGAAAAACTCAACATAGAGAATATGAAGCATTACAAGAACATGCACCCCCTTACTCCATTAATGCCTCCTTCAAATAAACTAAAATCATAAGACCACTCACCTTGTCTTTGACATGACTGATATGACTCAAACTTTTGATCACACACTAGGCCACCATATTCTTGACATCAACTGAAGAATTAGGGACCCCCTCTTTATCTTCATAGCTTGAACTCACCATATGAGTCATTAAGACTCTAAAACCATCCTCATCTTCCTTCAAACATCTCTCATATACCAACAACACTTCCATCTATGTCATCATTCTTCAACATGTCTTCATGATAACTACCAAGATTTCACTAATTAATGAGTGTCGCCATGAAGCCTAATGGAGTCACCCCTTACTATAGGGCACTAGAACAACATAAACTCAAGAGATTCCTATATCTCCATACTCTCACAAGACTGATGATTCTTTAGGATCCTTTTGGGATTGATTAGCCTCTTTGGTTTGGCCTCTTCATCATCTGTATGGTCAATAATCTAAGTTGATAATAAACACTCTTGATACTCTTCAATATCTATGTGACAACCCCTCATGGATTGTACTAGAAAAATGCAGATTTTAATAAATAAAAATAAATACACAACATTCACTCTTATATTAGATTACATGGTGATATATAATAAACTATGCCAAGCATATTAAACTATCATAAACTTTGAACAATAACAGTTCCAAATTATAACACTATACGCAACATAACATAACATATCTACAAGGAAAGAAATCACACTAAAATCTAGCCACACCTGGTCCAATAATATAGCTATTTTTATTGAAGTATAACAAAATAATACAATTACATTTCCATTAGGCATTTAGCCTTAAAATAATGAAAATATATTATACTCCATAGAGCTCAAGTCAAACCAACTTGTGTATCTCTGATAATCTCATGTGTAGTCTCCAAGTTATTGAAGAGTTTTCAGTGATGTCATAATGATGCCATGGAGATATTTTGGTGAGTAGATGAAGTGCCCTGATAGTTTATGTGACATTGACAAAGTGTGCAATGTGCTTGTTCTAATATGCTTGAAGGAGGCTTGGTTGATCTTTAGTGTTGACTTGGATAGAGATGTTTAGGGATGAGTATGGAGTATTGAGTATGTGCAAGGGGTCCTAAAAGAGGATTTCTATACTTTGATTGCTTATGTGTATGAGTGGATTTCATCTAGTTCATTGTAGTTTTCATCTAGACTTTTGGGTCTATTAGTAGAAAATCTAAGTAGGCAGTTTGACAATGTCACCATTACCACATGGGAATGAGTCAAGGGGAATTGATCATATGTTTGTGATCACATTAGTCTATAGTTATTATGCACAAAATCTCAAGTCATGCATCAAAGCATAGTTAAATCTATGAAGATACAAAGTTGGCTACTCAGACAGAATTCACTATGTTCACGTACTTAGTTGAATTTGCAAAAGCGTTCAAGAAAAGCTGAGTAAGCATGTTGACGAGGCAGAATTTACATGCATGGAGGTGTTAGGACAAAATGTTCATATGGGTTTGTTCATTTTTCTGCCTAGTTTATTTATGCTTAATTTTAGATCATATAATGAATCACTTCAAAATATATGCTTATGCAAATTTGGCCTCCCAAGCAGTTTGACTATGTTTTTCCATAGCCAATTTCGCAATGTGGCAAGAAGAGTCGAGTGAACATTTTTATGGTGTTATATATTTCACGTGTAAAGGTGTCAAGAGAAACTGATCATATGGGTTTTTCTAGTTTTGAGAATAGTTCTTTTATGCTAAATTTGAGATCATGCATTGAAGCATGACAAAAGTTATGTAGGAGCAAAGTTGGTCTCCCAAACAAAATTTGACATAGTTGACTCTATGATAGAGGTTTTTGAGAAGGAATTTTAATGGTGTTATATCTCACACATGCAAAGGTTTTAGGAGTAGATTGTTATATGGTTGGATTCTCATATGTGAGGAGATTATTTGGTCTAAATTTGAGATCATGCATCAAAGCATGATGAAAGTTATTAAGGTCCAAAGTTGGCATTTCAAGCAGATAAGCAAGGTTCCCATACTTGGTCATTTCTACACAAGTTAAAGTTTGAGCAAGATCGATGATGCACATTTCTCTAAGAATTCAGGATGCAATAAGATGAGGATAGGTGCATAATGTTTAAAAACTAAGAAAAAGTATAGGATAAGGATCTAATGATGAATGGGTGTTCATATAGATTGATCAAATGATGAACATTGATTGTTAAAGTTCGGATTGATCCACATAGATCAATGGAATGTGTTGAGTCAACATTTTAAGATTACATGAGATGAGGTCAAAGTGATTATTGTTTAACATTTGGATAAGGTAGACTGTGTATTAAAGTTGGATAAGATCAATGGTGTGAGATTGATCCAAAGCTGAGATGACATGAGATGCGAGCAAAGTTTTTGAGGTTTAAATGTGACCGTTGTTATTCAAATATTTGAATTTAACATAAGAAAAACCAAAACTCTATATTTTTCCATATCTTTAGATACAAGTCAAATTTACTATTGCATTAAAAATAAAATATGTAGAGGACTCAAAGGCACATCTGGAAATATAGATTTGAAGATTTGGAAGTATGTATAGACAAATATTTTGAGCTTTAAAGTTAACTATATGTGTTCATGCATGGACTGCAAGTGACTTGAGAAGATTGTTCGAGCTTGTTTTGATATTGTTTCATTATATCTTGATGAATTAGCTATTGAGGAGTATTGTAGACTCTATGAGGATGTTCAATGAGGTGTGATCAATCTATATTAAGTATAAATAATGCTTAAGAAGTTGATTGTATGTTAAAAAATGGTGTTCCTCTGTATAAGGTCTCTATTTGAGTTGATTGAGCATACACAGAGGTGATAAAAGGTGATTGTGATCATTTGAGTATGTTATAAGGGACATAAAGAGTGGACCTATGTATTTCAAATGGTCCTATGTTCTTTTTATGTTGGGAGAAGTGTCAAAGAGCTGAATGGGTCTTCATAGGACCTAAAAGTGACTTAGGCCTATTTGAAAGTGTATTGTGCTTAAGTGTGACCCATGTGAGATGTCTTAAGGGTGAAGGCATGTTTTTTGGTTGATAATAAATATTTTGATCTTATTAAATCATGATATCTCTATATATAGTGAAATTAAAGATGATGATTTATAGACTTTTGTGTGGAAGATGTGAGAGAATTAGAGAGCAAAGGAAAGCAGAGGAGAGTGAGAGTGCCCAGTTATTGGGTTGATGACCAGAGAAGATTAAGGATTGTATGTATGATCTATAGGTCATGTTTTTTATGACAATATAGTATTCTTGTAGTTTGAAGTTATGCAAAGAGATCTAAGTATGCATATGAGGACTGTTTGAGTGAAGAAGTAGAGAGATTGTGTCATGCCTAAGTGAGAAGCTTGTATGAGTTAGAGAGAGAGTTTGTGTAGTTGTCAGATAATTAAGAGGTCCATCATCAGGTTTTGAACACATAAGTTCTGAGGTGGAAGTGTGCTTTTCAAGGAGGGTCTAAAGGAATTGATATTCCTTAGGAGCAGTTGTTCCTTGTGAAACAGGGTTTCACTAAAAACCTTTGGTCAGAAGGACTTAATCAAGGTTGTAGGTCAGAATCACTTGATCAAATAGATGATCAGAAGGACTTGATCATATTAAGGATATGTGCTCCTTGTGGAACTACTATTTCACTAAAGGCCTTAGGTCAAAAGGACTTAACCAAGGTTTCTAATCAGAAGGACTTGATCAGTCTTTTTTTTGTGATCATCTTATAGGACAGTAGTCCATGTGTTTATAGGCTTGAGAGTGGGTTTTATTCCATAAGAGTGTTTCCCACATAGATATTGCATTGTGTATGCGATCTTGTATTATGTTCATTGTTCACTATTATAAATTATTTGTATGCTTCATGAATGATTATATTAAATACTTAAGTATTTTTAAGTGTTTAGAAAATGAATTGGATTATTTTCCACCACTGATTCACTCCCCCCCCTCTCATTAAATTATACCTCTAATAATTGATATCAGAGTAGGTCCTTTGGTAAAATCTTGAAAACTTGAAGGTGATTCAAGGTACAATGGCTAGTCACAATGTGTAAGGTGGTTTCTCTACTAAGCAAGCACTGATGTTTAATGGATATAATTATGAATTTTGGAGTGATAGGATGAAGGCATACATTATGTCCCTAAGGTTTGATGTATGGAAATCTATTTTTCATGGTTATATTGCTCTTGTTATTCCTCCATCTAGTGTTGTAGACAAGAAGCTATTTGAGAACAACTCTAAGGCAATGAATGCCATCACTTGTGGTCTTACCAAAACTAATTTCACTAAAGCAATTCATTACACATTTACCAAGTAGATATGGGATAAATTGAGGACTATTTTTTAAGAAGATTAAAAGGTTAAGTTGTCAAATTTGTAGACTCATTGAAGATAATTTGAGAGCCTCAAAATGAAAGAAGAAGATTTTGTGGCATCCTTTCTACAGAGATTTGATGAGATTGTAAACACCAAAAAAGATCTTGGAGAGAACCTTAAAGAGGCTATTCTAGTTCAGAAGGTATTAATGTATTTATCCCTTAAATTCGATCCAACGGTATCTGCTATAGAAGAAATTCATGATCTTACTCAGTTGAAGATGGATCAATTGCATGGCACCCTTACTGTATATGAGATGAGAGTAAATGATGATATACCACCAAATAAGGAAGCAACATTCAAAACAAAAATGAAGCAAAAAAAGAAGTTCCAAGTTAAGAAACCTAAGGAAGATGACATTTTTGATATTGATGAAGATGAACTAATTGCTTTGTTTACAAATAAATTGAAAACAAGTTCAAGCAAGTATAAGGGTAAGCTACCTTTCAAATGTTTCAATTATGAAGAGGCAGGATATTTTGATAATAAGTGCCCTCATAAGTACAAGAAGGATATCGATGAAGAGCATGATCAAGGTCATGATGATTGTAAGAGATCATTTAAGTCTAAAAATAATAAAAAGGGATTCAGAAGGTTTGACAACAAGAAGTATTCCAAAGATAAGAAGAGTTTATACACCAAAGAAGATTGTAGCTCATCAGATGAGAGTGAAGATAGTGAATCAAAATTTAATCATGAAGATGATGGTCTTATTGAAGATGAATCTTTGTTCATGGATAGGGAAGGAAGTTGCTCACATCAGAAGGAGTCTACTTGGAGTGATTCAGATAATGATGAAGATGAGGTGGGTTGTGAGACTGTATTGATGAATGCTCTTGAAAAATCAAAGATTGAGAAAAAAATCAATAAGAAGATGAAATATAAACTCAAGGACTTTGAGGACTGATTTAGTGTGTTTGAGGTAATAATGGATGAAGATGCCAAGGAACATGAAGATATGGTCAAGCATCTCAGTTATCAATTGGAAATTCTGTCTACAAGCCTAAAAGTTAAAGAAGATGAATGTGCAAGGTATGTAATTGAAAATGAGTCATTAAAATCTAATTTAAAGAAGGTATCTAGTAAGGTCATGTCATTTATGAGTTTTGAAAAGAGCTAAAGTGATGTAGACAAAATTTTGAAGTATCAAAAATATGTAAGTGATAAGACTAGTTTTGGATACAAAGAAGAACCAAAGACTCCAACTCAAGACAAGATGAAGACTAATGTGAACAAGGTGGATCAACCTTGGAAGATAAATCATCAGATAAGTAGTGAATGTGTTGGTAGAATAAATACAAATCAGATTAGATAACCAAATGCCATGAGGTGTGAAAATTTCAATGGTTATTGTTATACTTGCAATCAGTTTGGGTATAGAGCTAGAGAATGTAGAAGACCTTTTACGAATGAATCTGCATGGAACTAGGATGGGGTTCATCAATAAAAATGTGTAAGCAAGGTTGAGTGTTTTAATTTTCATGATATAGGACACTTTTCAAAACAATGTCCATTTAAGGCAAGGCAAGATGAGTTTCCTTCAAGAGATATTGAATGCTACAGTTGTTATGAACTAAGACACATTACAATATTTTGTCCAAATCTAAAAAGGAAAAAAGAGATTATTGCAAAAAGTATAGCATGCTTCAATTGTGAGCATAGATGTCACATTTCTAGGTTCTAAAATCAAAGGCCTATAATTCAAAAAAGGTTCAATTAGGCTCCAAGAATGCAAAGAAGAAGACAAGTTAATACATGAAACCAAAGGTGGTAAGTATGAGTCATGATGAGACTATAGGTTTAAGTAATCTATTTTTTATGGTGGAGAATGATTCTAAAGTTGAAGAGTCCCAAGAGGTCTCATTATCTGATCATGTTGAGAATGAAGAGACTAAGCTCAAGGAGAAGACCAAGGTGATAGTTGAAGCTAGTTATGAGGTATGTATGGATCTAAGTGAACATCCTACTATTGTTAAACAAGTGCCTAGTGATGACGATCCAAGATAAAAGGAAGATTATTTAGATGAAATGGTATGCCATGAATTTATGTTGTCTTCATGTATTTATAATCCAATCATATAATAAAAGGAAGATGTTGTAGTAGTTGAGGAAGTTATTTCTCTAAAGCCAAAGAAGAAGAAAACAAAGAACTATAAGTATCAATTGAGAAAGGAGGAAAAGGAATATGAGGAGTTTTTTTTGTTTTAGAGCATTGAGGTATAGAGGCTGTATCTATCTATGTTTCTTAAGATATTCCTTTTAGTGGAGAAGCAAGTATTGTTGTGGTATTCTTGAGATGGTCCTAGAAGACTAGAGTTGAGTGTTCTCAATTAGAATAGGTCCTAAAATGGGTTATATAAATTCAAAGTTCCTAATGGTGTGGAAGATCAAATATTGGTATAAAAGTGTGTAATGGTTGTCTCCAGGTGTAAAAGAAGTTTCAGAGGTGGACTTTGACTGGAAGGTGTTGTGTTAACTTTGTTTGTTTTAAGATTCTAGGGTTTTGGGCTCTGATAGAAAAGTGGTCTACATCATAAGTTTAGGTCTAAGGTTTCTTAATATTTTGAATGAGCCAAATGGGTTTTCAAATCAAGCTTCACAAAGATTTTAAGTTTTTTGGTTCTCAAGGTATTCATTTTTTTATCAAGTTAGAGGCCTAATTAGGTAGTAGGTTTATGAAGGAAGTATATTGCAGAAGATGAGCTACTTGATTCAAATTGGTGTCCTTGAGGGGAAATATGAGAGTGTTCTATATATGAAGTTTTAGGTCCTAAATATGTGTCTATTAAAAATTATGGGCTCTGTAAGTTCCAGGTAAGGCTACAAGGAGGCTAGACAGGCCTAGTTTGAAGAAGAGTGTTTTTTGCTCAGTTTTTGTAAAAGAGCAAGGTATGTTTATTTCAAGGTGAGTTTTCAAGTTGGTTTAGTGCATGTTTCCTATTTTTTGAGTAGCATGAAGTTCTATTGGTGGTCTTGATGTGGCTTGAGAGAGACAATTTGTAAGCATGTGTGGTGGTTCCTCATGGAGTGTAGAGATCTAAAGATGTTCAAAAGATCCAATGGCTCATAAATCTTAGGGGGAGTCCCTCTCAGATGTTTATTAATGTGTTCCATCAAATTTATGTGTTTTTATGTGTTTTTTCCTCATTAGTTGGAGTGCTTGATTGAAGAGAGTGTTGGCATGGAGCAAGAGGATGTTGTCCAGGCAAGCTGAAGTAGGCTCAAGGTAAGGGGGAGTTGTATCATCTTTCTAAGATGGTAATTTCCTATTTGATAGTATTTTTAAGTCCTTAGGATTAGTTACTTCCCACTTTGTCATTGTGTTAAAGGGGGAGAAAGTTCATGTTATGGGAGTGCTTGAAGAAAGAGAAGGTAAGTTGTATATTGCTATATATAATGGTTGTTGACATCAATGACAAAGGGGGAGATTATTGGAGATTTTTTAGTGATGTCATAATTATGTCATGGAGATATCCAAGTGAGTGGATGAAGTGCCTTGATAGTCTATGTGACAATGACAAAGTGTGCAATGTGCTTGTTCTTATATGCGTGAAGGAGGCTTGGTTGATCTTCAGTGTTGACTTGGATAGAGATGTTATATTATGATCTACTCTTATAATATCTAAAAATAATATAGAATATAATGTAGATAAACTCAACACAATATATATGGGTGGACCAAGATGTCCAAATAATCAATATATGCAGAAATAGAATATCCTTAAGGTAGGGCAACACCATACAATATTCCTTTAGGAAGGAATAACTCCACAATGTCTCTTTGAGGGGACAACCTCCAATATCCTCTTACAATAGAAAACTCAATACTTATTTGATTCCTTAAAATGATAATCATCTCCTTTATATAGACCTCTATCTAACTAATAATGGATGGGTAATCTCTTAATCCCAATGTCAGCTGACCATTACCCAATACACTAATTCCACAAGTTACTCCATTATCTTAATATATTGGACCCATATAACTAACTAAGGGGGATGTGTATCATATGGAAGGATCTTCATTAACCCATATACATTAATATATCATGTCCCTATATACATATCATTACTTCCCTCCTTGACATGTTTCATCCGTGAAACATAGGAAGAAACCAAATAATGAGTGTGCTTCAAATCATTGCACACTTGTCTCCAATCTCGATCATCTACCCATCCATATGTGATCCTAGAAGGTGATAGATCTCCAAGCTTGTTTTTAAATTCCATTTTTCTCTTTTGATTCCATTCATGATTATAATTGTAATGCTTTGATGTCCATGCATAATTATTACTCTTGTGATTCCATGTACCATATTTTGTTGCACTACTCTGATTCCATCCATGACCATAGTATATATTCTTTGGCTTCCATGCATAACCATAGTTATTAGAAATCTGATTTCTTATATATCCAAGGTGCTTGTTATTATGACACTCCCTTACATGGCTCCATGATTTTTTCCTTTCATGATCATTTGGGTGTCTATATACCTCAACTTTTTTTGATACTTTGACCTTAGCAACCTTTTCTTCTACCTCTTCCACCTTTTTCTTTGGTGGTTCCTTTATCTCTTGAGTACATGAAGTGTTTTGATTTGATTGTATTATTTCTTCATCTATGTCTTCATATGAATTTTTCACATGCTCTTCATCACCTATTTCAATCTCATCCTCATGATCTACCTTCACTATTATTGGTGTCTTTCCCACTATGATATCCTATAAAGTGACCCTCTTTTTCCTATACCAAAACTTCATGAACTTCTTCTAAAAATTAATATTAAAACTATCTAACCATGCATATCCAAGAACCATATCGACATCATCCATATCCAATGCATAAAAATCTAAATGCAAAACATATTTTTACATAATAAGTTTCAAATCTTCAAACACTCGAATATTCTTACCATCTACCTGAACCTCCTTGATATTCTTTGCTTGAAAATGTAGATGCTTGGCCACATTCATGTTGATGAAGTTATATTTGCTGGTAGGGTTTATGGACATAACAACCTTCTTCTTTTGAATGCATCCATGAAATTGAAAAATTGACTCAAAATTTTTTAGAACCAAATTATTTGAACCCTTATCATCCAATTCTTCTTCTTCACTTGTACATTCTTATTCATTGTCATTATTTTCTTGCACTAATTTTTCTTCCTCAAAATCTTCATTTTCTTCATCATGACCATCATTATTTTCTTCCTCTTCTTCATCCTAGTTTTCTTTTATATCCCATTGATCTACTCCGTGTCTTCCCATGAATAAAACATTTGTACTAAGCTCAATTAATTAAACCAATGTTGTGTAGGCCCAAAAAAAGGAAGAGACAATTGTGTTTACCATAAAACTATTTTATTATTATTCTCCTTAAAAATTATCCACCATTTTCTAGCATCAATATCATCCTCCCCTAAAAATACTTGCAACTTCATGATCTACAAAAAAACTAGGGTTCATGAAACACTAAAATGTCAATAACTCATTCAAAACTAATCAAAACAATCCTAAATTTTGACTGTAGCATTTCCTTATGATAGTGGAACTACAATATAAATTTTGTGAAATAATTCCTCAATTTTTGGTCTATAGCTCGGATATATTAAAAATCATAAAATCATAATAACTCACTCCAAACATATCAAAAAATTCTAAACTTATTTATGTAGCTTTCATGTGTTATTATACATCATTGGTAAAAATTTCATAGAACAATTCCCTATATTTTTAAAGATGTGATGAAATGAGTATAAACCATAAAATATGAATAACTCCCTTAAAATTGATCAAAAAGGCTTTAGTCTTTTACTAAGACTTCCTTGAAATATTTTTCATATCCAATAAAACAATTGTACAAAAATTTGTAATGGATTGAAAGATATTGATGATTTAAAAAAACTAGAGTTTCACTCCACACAAATTGCCCAAATCGAAGCTCTGATACCACTTGTTATGATCCACACTTACAATATCAAAAACTAATGCAAAATATAAAGTAGATTGACTCAACATAATAGATATGGGTGGACCAAGATGTCAAAATAATCAATATATGTAGAAATAGAATACCTTTAAGGTAGGGCAACACCATACAATACTCCTTTAGAATATAATAACTCGACAAAGTCTCTTCGAGGGGACAACTCTAATATCCTCTTAAAATAGAAGACTCAATGCTTACTTGATTCTTTAAAATGATAATCATCTCCTTTATATAGACCTCTATCTGACTAACAATGCATGGGTAATCTCTTAATCTTAATGTAAGTCGACTATTACCCAATACACTAATTCCATAAATTACTCTATTATCCTAATATATTGGACCCATATAACTAACTAAGGGGGATGTGTGTCACATGTTAGCATCTCCATCAACCCATATACATTAATATATCATGTCCCTAGATACATAACATGTTCAAGGATGAGTATGGAGTATTGAGTATTGACTATGTGAAAAGGGTCCTATAAGAGGTTTTGTATACTTTGAGTGCTTATGTGCATGAGTGGATTTCATCTAGTTGGTCACAGTTTTCATCTAGAATTTTAGGTCCAGTGGCAAAAAATTTGAGTAGGTAGTTTGATGATGTCACCATTGCTATGTGGAAATGAGTCAAGGGGAATTGGTCATATGGTTGTGATCACATTTATCCCTAGTTCTTATGTGATAGATCTCAAGTCATACTTTGAAGCACGATCAAATATATGAGGATGTAAAGTTGGCTACTCAGATATAATTCACTAAAGTTGGCTAGCCAAATTTGCAAAAGGGTTCAAGCAGAGATGAGTAAGCATGTTGATGAGGTTAGAATTCGAACACATGGAGATGTCAGGATAAAATGATCATATGGGGTTTGTTCATTTTTGTGCCTCATTTATTGTACTTAATTTTAGATCATGCGATGAAGAGCATCAAAATATCCACTTATGAAAAGTTGGGATCCAAAGCAGTTTGACTATGTTTTCCCATACTTAGCCAATTTTGTATGTGGAAAGAAGAGTCGAGTGAACATTTTGATGGTATTATATCTTGTACATGGGAAGGTGTCAAGAGAAAATGATCATATGGGTTTGTTAAGTTTTGAGTATAGTTTTTGTGCACTAAATTTGAGATCATGCACTAAATCATGACAAAAGTTATATAGGAGCAAAGTTAGTCTCCTAGATAAAATTTGACATAGTTGGCTCTATGACAAGTTTTTGAGAAGGTATTTTAACGGTGTTATATGTCACACATGCGAAGGTTCTAAGAGTATCCTATGTGAGGAGATCATCTGGTCCAAATTTGAGATCGTGCATCGAAGCACAATGAAAGTTATTAAGGTCCAAAGTTGGTCTTTTAGACAAATAAGCAAGGTTCCCATACGTAGTCATTTTTTCACAAGTTAAAGTTCAAGCAAGATTGATGATGTGCATTACTCCAAGAAGTTAGGATGTAGTGAAATGAAGATAGGTGCATGATGCTTAATGATTGAGAAAAAGTATAGGATAAGTATCCAATAGTGAGTGGGTGTTCATACAGATTGAAAGAATGGTGAGAATTAATTTCTAAAGTCTTTATTAATCTACAGAGATCGATAGACTGCATTGAGTCAATATTTTAAGATTGCATAAGATGAGGTCAAAGTGACTATTATTTAATGTTAGGATTGGCAGACTATGTGTTAAAGTTTAGATAAGATCGATGGTGCAAGATTTATCTAAAGTTGAGATGACATGAGATGCAAGCAAAGTTTTTGAGTTTTAACTATGATCGTTGCTATTCAAATATTTGAATTTAACATAAGAAAAACTAGAGCTCTGTATTTTGTCCATATGTTTTGATAAAATTCAAATTTGTTATTGTAGTAAAAAACAAATATGTAGAGGAATCCAAGGTGCATTTAGAAATATGGATTTGAAGATATGGAAGTATGTACAGACAAAGATTTTGAGCTTCAAATTTGACTGTGTGTTCGTGCATGGACAGTAAATGACCTGAGAAGATTGTTCAAGCTTGTTTTGATATTGTTTCGATATATCTTGATGAATTGACTATTAGGGAGTATTGTAGACTCCATGAGGATGCTCTATAAGTATTTTGGAGGTGTGATCTATCTATCTTGAGTATGAACAATGCTTAAGAAGTTGACTATGTGTTCAAAAATGGTGTTCATGTGTATAAGGTCTCTGTTTGAGTTGATTGAGCATACATAAAGGTGATTGTAATTACTTTAGGATGTCCTAGGGGACATAAGGAGCAGACCTATGTATTTTAAAATGGTCTTATGTTATTTTTATGCTCGAAGAAGTGTCAAAGAGCTGAATAGGTCTCCATAAGACCTAAAAGTGATTTAGACCTATTTGAAAGTGTGTTGTGCTTAAGTGTGACCCATGTGAGATGCCTTAAGGGTGAAGGCATATTTTGTGGTTGATAGGAAATATTTTGATCTTATTAAATCATGATAGCTCTATATATAGTGAAATCAAAGATGATGATTTTGAGACTTTTGTGTGGAAGATGTGAGAGAATTGGAGAGTGAAGGAAAGTAGAGGAGAGTGAGAGTGCCCAACTATTGGGTTGATGAGAAGAAAATATTAAGGATCATGTGTATGATTTATAGGTCATGTTTATGATCATAATATAGTATTCTTGTAGTTTAAAGTTGTGTGAAGAGATATGAGTATGCATATGAGGACTATTTGAGTGAAGAAGGAGAGAGATCTTGGTATGCCTAAGTTAGAGGCTTTTACGAGTTAGAGAGAGAGTTTATGAAATTATTAGATAATCAAGAATTCCATCATCAAGTGTTGAAGATATCATTTCTATGTTGGAAGTGTTCTTTTTAAGGAGGGTCTAAAAGAATTGATCTTCTTTAGGTGCAGTTTTTCTTTGTAAGATAGGGTTTCACTAAAAACCATTGGTGAGAAGGACTTGATCAAAGTTATAGGTCAGAAGGACTTGACCGAATAGGTGGTCAAAATAACTTTATCATCTTAGGGGTAGGTGCTCCTTGTGGAACTGTTGTTTCACTAATGGCCTTAGGTCAGAAAGACTTGACCAAGGTTCTTGATTAGAAGGATTTGATTAGTCTATTGTTTGCGATCATATTATAGGATAGTAGTCTATGTGTTTGAAAGATTGAGAGTGGATTTTATTCCCTAAGAGGGTTTCCCACGTAGATCTTGTATTGTGTATGTAATCTTTCATTATGTTCATTGTTCACTTTTATGAATGATCTATATGCTTCATGAATGATTGTATTGAATACTTAAGTATTTGTAAGGGTTTAGAAATTGAATTAGATTATTTGTCACCACTGATTCACCCCCCTCTCAGTGGATTATACCTATAATACAAGTAAGTAATGTAGTAGGGATGGAGAGTATCATCAGATAACTTTTACACACCAGCCATAGACCATCTATACCCCACACAATTCCCTATTAGGAAATGGCCCTCCCTTCATGGATAGGTAGATAGTAACGATGCAAAAATCCAAAGAGACATGTCAGTACCTGTGTGTTATAAGATTTCTACTACATGATGTGTATCATAAAAAAAAAATGTTCTAACATGATATCACACAAATATGCAAATCAAACATATGAAATGATAATGTCTATCTAAAATTATTTTGGACAAAGTTTTCAAATAACATATGATCTCACAGATCAATCAATTTCATGCACACCACTTGATCAGATTATCTTCATCTTGTATTCATGATGCCAACAAAGATAGTGAAGTCTATCTCACTACTTGTTTGACATTATCAATGCAAGATTGGTTATAATATAATATATAAACTAATGATTAAAATAAATTATTCCTTTTAACATACATGGAAAATTTTCAAAGTACTGGAATTAATCAAAACTATGTGTTTTATCTGTTGAATGCATTAAATAAATTTCACACATTAAGATATTTCAATATAATGAATATATCCTATTTCTATTCAAGAATCACACCATCTGGGTATGAATCATATCATGTTCATGAATACATAAACATCACAAGAAAACATTGAATTCATATTCACAAGCATAAATCTCTATCAAATCTAACTTTAGTCATTAACTAAGCTTCCCTATTACCAAACCATAAAGGAGGTAATGTTCAACTTACAACAACATGTAAATAACTATACTTAGTATTATAGTTTCCCACATATGACCATGTTTACTCTATTATGCTATTAAGCTTAGCTCCCATAATACAAAGATCATAAAGCTTACTAATTTCACATACACATCTCATGTGTGTGTGTAATGATACACTTGAACCTAATATAATAATATAAGTCCTTGAATTTATTTTATTATCCAACACATGAATTAAACTTAAAATTGTATGTATCTAAAATCTAACCAGCCATAAAAACAAACAATTCTCGTTCTGAATTTCAGCTTGCATTTTGTTTATAATAATCACTTCATACAAAGTTAACTCAGCTAAACCTATCTCAAGCAATACTAGTTTACGTTTACATCTAACATAGTTATTTATTATTGCAAGTAAAGTCAAATACCAATACCCAATCGGATTCGACCAATTATCTGGTTAAAATTATAATATATAATGCTATAAAATGTGTTTACCTAAATTGAACCTAAGTTTAAACCTCAAGACAAAAATCCAAGGTAAAATAAAGTCTTTCACAAATTTTAATTTCAGCAAATAGAAAACCTAGTTTCCTTCGAACATTTACTAATCTTTTAAATGGAGTATACAGAGCATTCTATGTTGGTTGTTATCTCCCTTATAGTTTTAATAGTCTATATTGTTTTTCTAAGAGCAACATACTAATTCATAGCACATTAAAAACTCATAAATACTATATGCAGATAATAATACGGTTGGTTAATAATATTTTGTCTTCTAGGTTTCATTATGCAAGCATAAATATTATTTAAGTATGTAGATCGACTAACAGGGAACAATAGGGATTTTGACCATTTATAACTAATATACATGGATATAAAAATAGTACTAACATTTTCTAATTTCGATATATTTCTATTTTTATTGCTTTTTTGTGCCAATCATTGTACCTCAGTTGTATTTTATATACATTGTTATGTTATCGTTGTACTTTATCTATTCCTCCTTTGTTGATTTCTTTATTATTTGCCTATCTCTTTTCTCCTTTATTTTCCTTATTGCCTGTCCTCCTTACCTCTTTTCAAATTTCTCTCTCTTATTATGGCTGCCCTATTTTACTTATTAATTCACTATAATCTTTTATGTTTCACTGCCTCCTCCCTTTAGCATTGCCACTTCTCCTTTTATTAACTCCCTAGTTGTCTTACCCTTTTCTCTTTTCCATTCTCCTCCTTATTGCATCCAAATCACTACCTTTTAATAATAATCTCCACTTAATTTTCTTACATGCAAAATGTTGCCCCTTTTTCTATTTTTCTATTTTATTATTTTTATCCTAATAGATGCTTTTCTCTTTTAGTTTAAAAATCTAACTTTGAGTTTCATTTTATTTTTCCTTTCATGCATCGACTTATCCTTCTTCAAATCCAAGTGAATTTTTTATTTAAGTTCACTTATTTTAGTCATTAAAATGATAATTTTAGACTTTTAGTTTCCAAGTAAACCATGCATTAAACCTTAATTATCAAGTTAGTATTTAGGACATTTAAATTTCTTTTTAAATTATCACAAAAAGATAACTATCTATTTAAAACATATTCAAACCAAATAATAATCCAATTATTTCAAAATAACTATTTTATTAAAATATTAGAGTATATGAATTTTATATAGTTATAAAAAACTCTTATATGAAAATACACCAAATGATATTTATCGAATATCATTTTGACCTGCCATTCTTTTAGGCAACCTGATTTATGTTTGTATCAACTACATGATTATATAACAACATTATATGCATAAATTTATGCACTTGTCTTAATATCTTCTACTATCATTTTAAAAATATACATTAAGTCATAAAGATTACTAAATTGTTAAGCAATAATATCTCTCTAACACAACAAACATAATAATCATAGAGCAATTATTATATGAACCTAACTGTATGTTGTAGAATAATGAAATCACTCATTTAAATGCATAAATTGAAATATGATTACTATAGAAATACTTGAGCACTCAAAATCATACCAACTAGTTAAGTCATACAAGAATCAAATGAGTTATTCTATTGTGGTGTGTGTGTGTGTTGGGTTACTAGCAGTTCCTCTATCATCCCCCAATCATCCTATCTACGCCATCCTCTTTGATGATGCTCTCTCTCCATCATGCTCTGAGGGTAGAATCAATCCTACATCCACCTCATGACAAGTAGGTAGTTAGTTTGAGTCATCATATATATCAAAAACTAATGATCTATAACTAACAAATATATATCCATAATGTATATAAATAAGAAAGTACAACTGTTACATAATCAATCCATTATGTAAACTAATCAACATATGATTGTATCATAACTAGTATATGTCATATAAATCAAATGAAATTAATAATAACCATAATAATCCATGGATACAAAAGTTATAATACTTAAGGTGAAATCAAGATATAACATCCTCTCCCTAAAACTGTCATCGTCCTAATGACACTTATTCAAATAATAATTCTGAATAACAAACAGAGTTTAATGGAATAAAAATATAGTATCAAGTATCAAATCATGCAAAAAAATATGGAAATGGCCTGCAAAACTTGTCATAGTCCTCCCAAGTAGCACTATCCTCAAAGTATTAGTCCCATAAGACCTTGCACTATGACACTTCTCTAATATATAAATAAAATTTATGAGTGTCAATTACTCTGATTGGTTCTACCATGACCACCCTGATATTTGGAACTTGTAAAGCATTCCAATCCAAAACATGTGAAGGATCAACTATATACTTTTTATGATAAGATACATGGAAAATATTATATAATAAAGCTAGGACTCATAGAAATGCAAACCTATACACTACATGATTGACCACTTTTAAAACCTCGAAGGTTCCCACATATCTTGGTGATAGTTTTGTTGACTTTCTAAATTTAATCAAGCTCTTATATGGCTTAACCAACAAGAATACTTTATCACCTACATAAAACCACCTATCTATGCTCTTTAGATCAACATAATTTTTATGCTTATCATTGACCTCAGCCAATCTTTGTCTAATTAATCTAACTTGATCTTCCATTTCAGAAAGCATCTCAGGTCCAAAGACTACCCTATCCTCTAACCTATCCCAATTGATTGATGTCCTGCATCTTCTTTCATACAATGCCTCAAATGGTGTCATCTTCAAAGTTGATTGGTATGAGTTGTATGCAAACTCAACCAATGAAATATAATCTTCCCATTTATATTATTGATCTATGTAAAATACATATGAAGAACATCCTCTAATAATTTATTAACTTGATCAGTCTGACCATCAGTCTCTAGGTAATATGCAGTGCTAAAATTTAGTTGCGTACCCAAAGCTTAGTTCAAAGTTACCCAAAACCTGAAAGTCATCTTCGGATCATGATCCAAAATGATCTTCTTTGGGAATCCATGCAACCTATACACTTCCTTTATGAATCTCTTCGTAAGGGTAGGTTCATCGATTAACAAATTGCCTAGTATAAAATGAGGCACCTTCATTAGTTTATCAACAACTACCAAGATCATATCATGCCTGCTCTGTGACATTGGTAAACCTTGGACAAAGTCCATGATCATCACCTATCACTTCCACTTTTGTATAGCATGTGGACATAACAATCCAATTGGGTGCACATGCTTAACTTTCACTCATTGACATTCCAGATAATGTGGCACATAGTCTCCCACATCTTTCTTGATTCAATTCTAGAAATATAAAGGTCTAAGCTTTGCCATGATCTTGGTTACTCCTAGATGTCTTGAATATGGGCATTGTGCAATTCATTTAGCATTGTACTCCATATATTCTCTCGATCTGCAACATACATCCTCCTATTATAATGCAAAATACCATCACTCTCAAAACTAAATACTTTATACTGAGGATTCTAAGCATTCTCATGTAATGCTTTTTTGACCTAATAATAGTATTTATCTCCTAGTGAGAACTCAATCACATGATCCCTAAAAGTACTCTTGATAGTAGCTACAATTGTTATGTACCTTCTACGACTCAAACCATCAACTAATTTTTTCTCTTTACTTTTGATGTAATTGTTATCAAAGTCATAGTTGGAAAGAAACTCTAACCAATGTCTCTGATGAACATTCAAATTTGGCTGGGTGAAAATGTATTACAGTCCCAAGTTATCAATCTTGAGATCAAATAGTTTTCCTACCAAATAATATCACCAAACTTATAACTCATGAACAATTGTTACAAGTTCAAGATCATGAGGGGCGTAATTCACCTCATAAGTTTTCAGGTTCCTTGATCCAAGAGCCAACACTACATCATCTTGCATAAGGACTCCTCCTAATACCTATCCTGATGCATTTGTGATCACTAAAAATTGACCATTGGGATCAGGAATTCTCAACACTAGTGCCAAAGTAATCCTTCTTTTCAATTCCTAAAAAACTACTTCACACTTCTCTGACTAGACAAATCTTTGGTTCTTCTATTGTAAGGAGGTAATTGGATTAGCTATCTTTAAAAATTTTAGAATGAACTTCCTATAATAGCATGTTAATCCCATGAAACTTCTTACCTCATGCACATTCCTTAACATCGACCACTCCATAATGGCTCTAATCTTAGATGGATCTATAGAAATACCATCTAAAAAAAAATATGCCTTAGCTATTGCACTCTCTCTTGGAAAATACACACTTAGATAGCTTACCATACAGCTTGTGCTTCCACAACCATTGCATAACTAGTTCTAGATGTTGAAGGTGTTCCTCTTCATTCTTAGAATATATAAGAATGTCATTCAGAAAGACCAAAATAAAGTGATATAAATAATCTCTAAACACATTGTTCATGAGATTCATAAATGTTGTTATTCAAGGAGGAAGCGCAGGGGGACTCGACTGAAGAGGTCTAGATTTTGTCTTGTATTCCCTCTTTGGTGACCAGGGATATGAATGAGCATTTGATGAGGGATATATCCTTGGAGGAGTTAAGAAGGATAGTCTTTATGATGTAGAAAGGAAAGGCGCCTGGTCTAGATGGCTTCCCGATTGAGTTCTTCTAAAAATTTTGGGAAATTATTAAATTTGACATCTTGGCTATTGTTCAAGAATCCCAGAGGAACAAGTAAATGCTTTAGGCTTTGAACTCCACCTTCCTGGCTCTCATTCCTAAGGGTGCAAGGGCTGATAGGCTGAGTCTTTTTAGGCCCATTTCTCTCTACAATGTTGCTTAGAAAATTATTTCTAAGCTGATCATTGAGAGGTTAAAAAAGTGGCTACCTACACTTATCTCAGAGGAGCAAGGTGGCTTTGTGGAGGGCTGACAGATTTTAGATGGGGTGGTGATGGCTACTGAGACTATACATTCCATGACCCAGTCCAATGAGAAGGTGATGTTTATCAAGTTGGATATGTCAAAGGCCTATGATAGAGTTCGGTGGTCCTTCCTCCAGAAGGTCTTGGGCGCCTTTGGTTTTGCAAAGGATTGGATTCATTGGGTTTTGAGTTGTGTGAACTCGACCTCTTTTTCTATTCTGATTAATGGTGATCACTCTAATCTCTTTGGGGCTTCTCATGGATTGAGGCAAAGCGACCCTCTTTCTCTTTACTTATTTCTTCTGTTGGCAGAAGGTTTGGGTCGATTGATCAAAATAAATGTGGGTGATGGTGCTATTCAAGGTTGGCAGTGGGGAGGGGAAATCCCTATACAATCCCATCTTTAGTTTGTGGACAATGTGGCTTTGATGGGCAGGGATACTATTAGGGAGGCATCTAACATACGCAAGAGCCTAGATGTTTACCTTGCAGCCTCTGGACAGGTAATTAATGAGGGCAAATCATCTATTTTTTCTTTAACACTCCTCTAGCCATACAGCGAAGAGTGGCTCTTATCCTCAGGTTCCAAATTGGGAGTCTCCCACTGCTTTATCTCAGGATTCCTATCTCTGCTGGCCGGCTGGCTAAGGAGTCATGGCGGGTGATCCTAGACAAATTATAGGACAAGGTTAATCATTGGACCCACCATTGGTTATCCTTTGCGAGCCGGGTTCAATTGATTTAATCAGTGGTGCAGGCTCTTCCTATCTACAGGTGTATGATCCAGGTGGCACCGATGAGCTTTGTTAAGAACTTGGACTCCTTAACAAGATAGTTTTTATGGGTTGGGAATTTATCTTCGACCAAGTGGAGCCTAATTAAGTGGGAGAAGGTTTGCAACCCAAAGAAGTTTGGCAGGCTGGGATTACGGCAGTCTGTGTTATCTAGTACTGCTTTGGCTACCAAACTATACTGGCGTTGGTGCATGGAGCAAGATCAGTTATGGGCTAGAGTGTTTTCCCATAAGTATTTTTTTAGGATTCCTCAGAGGGATATTCCATGATATGATTTGGTTGGTAAAGGCTCGATGATTTGGGCGACTCTCAAGAAAGGAGCCACGCTGATTAAGAGGGGTCTTTTCTGGATATGTAAGAGTGGGGTGGAGGTCCAATTTTGGCATGACTCGTGGGATGGTTTCCCTCCTATAATTTGCCAATATCTTCAACTGAGTGCTCTGGCCCAAAGGTTTTGTGAAGCTGGATGGAAAAGGGTGTGCGACTTTAAATCCCTTTCCTTTCAGGGGCAGGGGGAGGTTGCCAGATAGAAGTCCCCGAAAGAGTGGTCGATTCTTGGTTTGGAGGCAGAGTGCGCAGACCTATAGAATATTTTGTCCTGACGTAGTTGCAATGCACTTATAGACAATGATTTGTTAGCTTGGTCCCTGAACCCTGAGGGGAAGTATACAGTGTCCTATGGCTATCAAGAGTTGATTTCCCAACAGTATGAGGATAGAAGGGAAGTTCAGTGGTGGAAGAAAGTTTGGAATGGTTTCTCATAGCTGAAGTGTAACTGTTTTACATGGACTTTAGTGTGTAATAGATGTTTGACATGGGACAATATTTGGAAGCGGGGATTTGCTAGTCCTTTGAGGTGTGTACTCTGCAATAGAGAGGAGGAAGACTCCTCTCACATTTTCTTTTGATGTCCCTTCACTCTTCATTTGTGGCACTTTTGGTGGGACATGTGCGATGCCAGTGCATCCACACTGTCTCTTTGGCAGATTTTTCGTCTAGAGTGGGCCGTCCCCCCTCTTCGACTTCCTTCTTGTAAGATGCGTGGTACGCTAGTCCTATTTTCCTGCTCTGGGAAGCTTAGCTGGAAAGAAACTAGAGGATTTTTAAGGAGGAAAAATTGGCAACTCAGTAGGTCTGGAGTATAATTAAGGGAATGATCTAGGAATCTATTGAAGTGAAGAGTGAGGTTATGCTGCCATTGAAGAAAGGGGACGTTGAGGTGCTGCAACGATTTGGCATAAGAGAGTTATCTCTGATCTCGGCTTGTGTTAGGCGTGGTACACAGGGGCAGCAAAAATTTCAACGATTGGGGAAGTGGACACCTCCACCTGTTGGGCTTTTGAAAATTAATACGGATGGGTCGTCTAGGGGCAACCCAGGGGTGGCTTGGATTGGTGGGATTGCTAGGAATTTTTCAGGATCGATGGTTTTTATTTTCTCGGCATATCAGGGAGTGCAGACGGTTAATAAGATGGAAGGTTTGGCTATCATATATACTTTGAAGAGAGCTTATGCTTTGGGATGGAGGAAGGTGATCTGTGAAGTTGATTCTCAGGTCCTGATTAACTTGATCTTAGAAAGGAAATTTTTTGATGTGAGCTAGCAGTTGGCCATGATAGTGCAGCAAATTTTACAGGTGAGTTCATGCATGGAGTCGGTATCCAATGCCCACATTCCACGAGAGTGGAATAGGGCAGCTGATTGTTTGGCAAAATGGGCGTCAAAAGAGGGAGAAGGCTGCAAAGTAGATGAATGGGAGCAGCTGCCTGTCGATTTACGTCAAGAACTGGAACCCATTCTTGATGGAGATATTGGTGGAGTTGAGGTCTGAGGCTGTTGATTTTAGTTTGCTTGTCTTTTGGACTGTTTGGACGCTTTTGTAATCTGTTGTTTTAAGTTTAATTAAGTTTTTACCCTCTTTTTTCAAAAAAAAAAGATTCATAAATGTTGTTGGAAAGTTAGTCAACTTAAAGGGTAACATTGTGAACTCATAATGTCTATAATGAGTTCTAAAAGCTATTTTTGGAATATCATCATCTCGAATCCTCAACTGATGATACCTCACTCTAAGATCAGTCTTAAAAAATATTATTGCTCTATACATTTAATCAAAAATATCATCTATACGAGGTAACATATACCTATTTTTGATAGCTTCTTTGTTCAATATCCTATAAGCAATGAAAAGATAAAAAGTACCATCCTTCTTTAATCGATGCACCCTAAGGTGACACACTGGGCTTGATCAACCCTTTTGACAATAATTTATGGAGTTGAGCCTTTAATTCAATCAACTCGATGGTTGTCATTTTATATGGTGCTTTAGACTATGGTTTTCATCTAAGTATGATATCAATCAAAAAAGCAAACTCACATTTAGGAGGCAATCATGGTAGTTCTTCTAGAAACACATCATGAAAATCTCTAACAAACGGGTAATCTTCAAGAGATGGTTCCTTAGGTTCCTCTATTACAATTATCTTGATGATAAATGCTTCGCACCCTTTTCCTTGAGCCCTCTTGAATTACAGTAGAAAAATTTATCTAAGCTTCAATTCTCTCTTCTCACCCTGAATTTGTGCTTGGTTTCCAAAATCATCTAGACACTCAACTTTCTTTAAATAGCAGTCAACCTTGGTTTTGTGTTTTGCAATTTAGTTGACTCCTACGATCACATCATATGACCCTAGTGGTGCTACATACAAATCCACTACAATTGTGAATTCGGGAAACCTAACCTCTGCTTCAATAAGACACTTATTAACCATGACTTTTGAGTCATTCCCATATTGTACTGACCAAGCATTTGCCATAAATCTAGCTCTTCTAGGAAACTTACTAAGGATTCTAGGGTCTATAAAACATTCAGTAGCCCCTATATCTATCAAAATGGAAATTAGATGTTCAAATAAAATACCTAACAACTCTATGGGTGATGCTTGAAATTCAGCTTGTTGGTTATTAATTGTTACATGAATACACTGCTAACAATTGCCCTATTGACAATTAAGACCTTTATTCTTTAACTTGTTCTCAGTGAATTCATGATCATAATGGTCTCCTTCATAATTGAAATAACCTCTAGATAGACCTTTCATGTTAGTATGTGGGTTTCTCTTGAAATCACCTTTGAAACCATTACCTAGCTTCTTATTTTCAAATTCGTTGTTGAATTTGGCATTTTGATTCTTGAACCGACCCTTGGAGTCTCCACTCCCCTGATTCCAATTCTTCTTCTTAAAAGTCAACTTAGAACTCTCAAACTTTTTCTTAAACTTATCCATGACTTGTGCAAGAGACTTCAACTTCTATTCTTGCTTTATCGCCTTCTTGAAGACCTGGTCCATGATATAAGGTCTTTGAACATCTACCTCACCATCGATCTAGGGTTTTAGTTCCATGATAAATTTATCTAATCCTGAACCTCTCATCTGCTTGGTATTATGGTACACACTTTAGAAATTTGGTGAACTGCTCTCAGTGCTCATTCATCGATAAATCCCTCATTTTAGATTCTAGAAATCTATGAGCTTCTGATCAAAATAAATCTATGGAAGCCATCATGACCTAAATAATGTCACAAATTGGTCCCAAGTAGTGGTGGTCAAATTAAGGCTCATTTCTAATTTCTTGTTGGCCCAACACATAGTTACATCATCAGTCAACTAGTATGTTCTCCAAACTACTTTGGTGAACTCAGAGTAGTTTTGAATCTCAAAATACTTTTCCATCTATGTCATCCATGCTTTAGCTCCATCATCTAGAACAAGTCCAATGAACTTACATCGACTCACCTTTTTCATGTCCCTAGACAACTCTGCAGCTACCTAAGCTCTCACATCCTGTTGGTTTTTCTACACAGTAGGATGCTCAACAGATTATTCCTTGCCATGGCTATGAACTTCTTATTCCAAAGCTATGATTCAATCTCTGGTATCATTCATGGTTACAATAATATGATCCAATTTTGTTAAATGTTTAGTGGTAATCAAGTTAGGATCATTTGGAGGGTTATTGTCATTGACATTCAAAGGACCCTTACCTGATGCTCTTATTTTCACCATTTTTCTTTCTCTCTAAATAGAAGAATACAAAAATGTTAGTGGACTCATTAATTCCTAGAGTTCGAGCCTAAGGTCTGATATCATATGTAATAACCCCTCATGTATTATACTAGAAAAATGCATAATTTAAAAAAAAAATACTCAACATTGACTCTTTGATTAGATTACACGGTGATATTTAACAAACTATGCCAATAATATTAAACTATCACAAACTTAGAACAATACCAATTCCAAATTCTAACATTTTATGCAACATAACATTACATATCTGCAAGGAAAGTAATCAGATTAAAATCCATCCACGATTGGTCCAATAATACAACTAATGCTATTGAACTATAAAAAAATAATACAATTACATTTTCATTAAGCATTTAGCCTTAATACAATGAATATATACTATGCTTCACAGAGCTCAAGTCAAACTAACTCGTGTATCTTTGATAATCTCAAGTGTAGTTTCCAAGCAAGTATTACAGTGGGAAGGGAGAGCCTCATCCAAATGCTTTTCCATGCTAACCACGGACCATTGATCCCCCACATAATTTCCTATTATGAAACGACCCTCCCTTCATGGATAGGTAAATAGTAACAGTGTAAGAATCCAAAGAGACATGTCAGTACCTGTGTGCTATAACATTTCTACTACATGATGTGTACCATAAAGAAAATATGTTCTAACATGATATCGCACAAACATGCAAATCAAACATATTAAATTATAATGTCTATCTAACATTACTTCGGCCAAAATTTTCACATAACATATGATCTCATAGATCAGTCAATTTCATGCACACCACTTGATCAGATCATCTTCATCTTGTATTCATGATGCCAACTAAGATAGTGAAGTCTGTCTCACTACTTGTTTGACATTATCAATGCAAGATTGGTTATAACATAATATATAAACTAATGATTGAAATAAATTATTCCTTTTAACATACATGCAAAATTTTCCAAGTACTGGAATTAATCAAAACTATGTGTTTTATCCGTCGAATGCATTAAATGAATTTCACACATTAAAATATTTCAATTTAATGAATATGTCCTATTTCTATTCACGAATCACACCATCCGGGCATGAATTGTATCATGTTCATTAATACATAAACATCACAAGAAAACATTCAATTCCTATTCACAACCATAAATATCTATCAAAGCTAACTTTACTCATTAACTAAGCTTCTCTATTACCAAACCGTAAAGGAGGTAATGTTCAACTTATAACAAGATATAAATAACTATATTTAGTATTATAGTTTCCCACACATGACCATGTTTAGTCTATTATGCTAATAAGCTTAGCTCCTATAATACAAATATCATAAAGCTTACTAATTTCACATACACGTCTCGTATGTGTGTGTGTATACACACACACATGAATCTAATATAATAATCTAAGTCTTTGAATTTATGTTATTATCCAACACATGAATTAAACTTAAAATTTTATACATCTAAAATCTAACCAACCATAAAAATAAACAATTCCCATTCTGAATTTAAGCTTGCATTCCATTTACAGTAATCACTTCATATGTAAAGTTAACTCAGCTAAACCTATCTCAAGTAATATTAGTTTATGTTTACATCTAACATACTTATTTATTATTGCAAGAAAAGTCAAATACCAATACCCAAGTGGATTCGACCAATTGACTGTTTAAAATCATAATATATAATGTTGTAAAATGTGTTTATCTAAATTGAACCTAAGTTTATACCTCAACATGAAAATCTAAGGTAAAATACTTTTTTTCCAAAATTTTAATTGCAGCAAATAGAAAACATAGTGTCCTTCAAAGATTTACTGTTCTTCTCAACGGAGTATACAAATCATTCTATGTTGGTTGTTATCTCCCTCATAGTTTTAACAATCTATATTAATTTTCTAAGTGCTACATACTAATTTATAACACATTCCAAACTCATGAATACTGTATACAGATAAAAAAATGGTTGGTTAATAATATTTTGTCTTCTAGGTTTTGTTACGCAGGGATAAATATTCTTTAAGTATGTAGATCGACTAACAGGCAAAAGTAGGGATTTTGACCATTTATAACTAATATACATGGATATAAAAACAATACTAACCTTTTCTAACTTCATTGCATTTATCTTTTTATTGCTTTTATGTGCCAATCATTGTACCTCAACTGTATTTTATATCATTTTCTATGTTGTCAATGTATTTTATCTTTCCCTCTGTCGATTACTCTATTATTTGCCTATCTCTTTTCTCTTCTATTTTTTTTGCTTCCTATCATTCATACCTCTTTTCAAAATTCTCTCTCTTATTATGGATGCCTTCTCTCGCTCATTAATTCATTGTAATCTTTTCTACATTGCTACCTCCTCCCTTTAGCATCACCACTTCTCCTTTTATTAACTTCCTAGTTGTCATACCTTTTTCTCTTTTTCATTCTCCTCCTTCTTTCATCCAAATTGTTACCTTTTAATAATAATCTCCATTTCATTTTCTCACATGCAAATCATCACCCCTTTTTCTATTTTAAGATTTTATTATTTTTATCCTAATAGATGCTTTGCTCTTTTAGTTTAAAAATCTAACTTTGAGTTTCATTTTATTTTTCCTTTCATGCATCGACTTATCCTTGTTCAAAGTCAAGTGAATTTTTTTGTTTAAGTTCACTTATTTTAGTCTTTGAAATGATAATTTTAGACTTTTAGTTATCAAATAAACCATGCATTAAACCTTAACTATCAAGTTAGTATTTAGGATATTTAAAATTCTTTTTAACTTAATCACAAAAATATAACTATCTATTTAAAACATATTCAAACCAAATAATAATCCAATTATTTTAAAATAGCTATTTTATTAAAATACTAGAGTATATGGATTTTCTATAGTTATTAAAAACTCTTATATGAAAAGACACCGAATGATATTTATTGAATATCATTTTGGCCTACCATTCTTTTAGGTAATCTGATTTGTGTTCGTATCGACTACATGATTATATAACAACATTATATGTGTAAATATATGCACTTGTATCAATACTATCCTTTAAAAAAGATACATTAAGTCATAAATATTACTAAATTTTTAAGCAATAACATCTCTCCAACACAACAAACACGATAATCATAGAGCAATTATTATATGAATCTAACTATAAGCTGTAGAATAATGAAATCACTCATTTAAATGCATAAAATGAAATATGATCATTGTATAAATACTTAAGCACTCAAATCCATACCAACTAGCTAAGTCATACAAAAATCAAACAATTTATTATACTTTGGTGTGTGTGTTGGGTTACTAGCAGTTCTTCTGTCATCCCCCAATCATAGACGATCTATGTCATCTTCTCTGATGATGTTGTCCTTCCATCATGCTCTGAGGGTAGAATCAATTCTGCATCCACCTCATGACAAGTAGGTAGTTAATCTAAATCATTATATATATTAAAAACTAATGATTCATAATTAACAAATATACATCCATAATGTATAGAAATAATAAAATACAACTATCACCTAATCTATTCATTATGTAAACTAATTAGCATATCACTAACTCATAACTAATATATGTCATATAACTCAAATCAAAGCAATAATAATCAAATAATAACCATAATAATCCATGGATTCAAAGGTTATAATACTTAGGGCAAAATTGAGATGTAACAATCTGGTCTATGTTCTACCATAGCAAACAACCCACTTTGGATTGTAGATTGATCAAGACTAAGATTGACTATTTTTCACTTTCACACCTTGGTTTGTCTTCTTTCTTGAACTCTAGGAGCTTGAATCTTCTTGTTATGTCTTGATGATTCATGATGACAGAATCTTGTAATATGACCAATGTTAAGATAATTATATCAAACTACATCACTCATATATCTTGATTGATGTGGACTGTGACTCCTTCCATAGTTCCATGAGTACTCATTTTTGGAGGGTCTACACTCTCTTTCTCTATGACCAAACTAACTATATGAGAAACAATAACCATTGAATGAATATGCATACCTTATGTCATTAGGTTGTCTAAAAAACTTTGCCTTCATATTGTTCTTGAGGTTGACCTTATTGTTCACATTAGCATTCTCCTTCTTCTCCTTCTGATCTACTTTAAAACCAAGACCTGTCTTATCATTGGAAAATTTTTGACTACTCAAAATGTCATCTAGAACCTCAGTGATATTTTCAAACTTCTCATAGGTCTTCGTCTTTCTAGTTGTTTGATCCAATTCTGACTTTAAAGACTCCATTTCTGATTCATATCTCATGCATTCTTCTTCATTAGCCTTTAGGCTAGCAGTGACTATCTCCATCTAAATTTAAACCTGATTGATGATCTCATCATGTTCCTTTGATGTGTTACTCAATCTCTCTTCAAACAAACCAATATGTTCTTCATAGTCCTTAACTAGTGGTCTTAGTTTTTTATTCTTCCTTCTTTAAAACTTCAACTTCTCTAGAACACTCACCAATTCTGCCTCTAATTTCTTCAACCTCTTCTTCATTATCCATAAGGCCTTTCTTTTTTTAGTAACCCTCATTTTTTGTTTCTATAGCCATGAATAATTTTTCATTGTTGTCATGCTCATTACTATCATCATCACTATCAGATGTATTTGTGTTAGTTAAATTCGATGAGTTATTATCTTTTTTGGTATGGAAACTTCTCTTGTTCTTGGATGACCCTTTCTTGCCTTCATACTTCCTGTAATATTTTTTTTTATAAGGGTTATAGACCTTCTTATCATCACCATAATGTTCATCATGTTCTTCATCATGCTCAGTCTTATACTTGTTAGGACACTTAGATGCAAAGTGACCAATCTCACCATAGTTGAAATATTTGAAAGGCAATTTACCCTTGTACTTACCAGATCCAAGCCTTGATTCCCTAGAAAACATGGCAATCAATTCATCATCATCAATATCTAAACATACCTCATCATTAAGCCTATTGGGTTTTGAATTCTTCTCAGCTTTGAATGTTGCTTCCTTCTTGTGATGTCTTCTTTCATTTGTTCTCATTTCATAGGTAGTCAAGATGCCACAAAGCCCATCCATCTAAAGTGTATCCATATCTTGAATTTCTTTTACTGCAGACACATTTGATCAAATTTAGAGGTTAGAGATCTCAATACCTTTTGAATAATTATAGACTCTTTCACTTCTTCTCTGAGACCTCTAATGACATTGACAACTTCATCAACCCTTAATAGATAGGATGCAATGCTTTTATCTTCCTTCATATTCAAACTTTCAAATTGCCTTATGTGGGTCTATAATCTATCCATATTCGCCTTGGTGTCTCCTTCATAGATAGTCTTCAACATATCCCATATCACCTTGTTGACTCACGGTGCATCACCTTCATAAACTCTGCCTCTAATAAGCCACATAAAATAGCATTCATTGCCTTAGAATTGCTTTCACTTTCCTTCTTGCCTGATGTATTAGTTGGTGGTGTAAGAGGTGGAGTGTATCCATCTATAACTAACTAACATATGTCATGACCCATTGACATTAGATATGTCCTCATTATGATTCTCCAAAATGCATAATTAGTCCCATTAAAGAATTAAGTCTTGTTGGTAGAGAAACCTCCTTGAACTTGACTAGTAGTCATCCTTGCTTCTAGGATCTCCTTTAGGTTGTTAGGCCTGCTTCAAAGGACCTAAGCTAATACCAATTATTGGAATCATAATGATTGAGAGGGGGGTGAATCAATCTTCAAAAACCTTTCATTCAAGTTCCCTTAAGCAATCATTAACCATTCAAGTAAACATATAGATACAGCAAGCATGAAACACAAGAACACACCATATATGTGGGAAAATCTCAAGGGGAAGAAAAACCACTGAGATCTACAAATGGAATATAGTCATATAACATAAAAATCAAATTTATTGAAGCACCAACTTCACATGGAGCACCAACCCTAACTAGTCAAACATTCACTTGACTAAACTTTAGTAAGCACCCACTTGCAAGGAGGTACCAACCCCCTAGATGACTTAGTACCAAATCAAATACCTGATTGATTTGATCACCTCCATAAAAATAGTTGATTTCATACCAAATGATTATCACCTTTTTTAGTTCTTCACACTCTTTAATCCTCTCAAATTGCCTTTTAGGCTTCTTCACTCAACTAGGGCTCTTCATGACTGATTAAGTCATATGACCTTGATCTTCATATGCAAACATGGTATCATATCTTCATTATAGATCCTATATGCTCCTCTAATGGTCTACAAGACCTCATTCTACTCAACAATGTGTTATATCATTTGCATACTCTTCATCTATCCAAATAGGTCTAAAATTGCCTTGCATATATACAAGCCTCTTGCTCATACACCATTTGGTCGAACACACACTTACCCTCTTATATTGGGAACACAATAAGCCTTAATACATGTCACAAGTAAGAATAAATCATTACATTAGGTTGTCCATAACTCAAATAGACTAAATCCTTCTTTAGGTCTCATGCAAACTTAATTCCATTAGGCCTACTTTAGGTCACGTTACCTTATGACCCCTTGGAACACTCTACACCTCTATACATAGAACAAAATTTTCATAAAACCATAAAATAGACTTAACCAACATCCTTTGAGCATCATGACACTTTTTAAGTTCAACCGCCACTTGAAACACTCCATTAGCACTGTTCACATTAGGTCTTTGAACACACAAAGAAGTCTATCTTAAACAACTAAAGATAACAGATCATTTAGTCACACAAACATGATAATAAATCACTTACTCATAACCTATATGACCTCAAAAATATCACCATATGCATTAGACACTTCAACTTAGACCATAAAGCCTCAAAAACACCCTTGTAACTCACTCACTCAAAACTGCTAGTTTTCCTCAAAGACTAGTCATGGTGACTCAGACCTCCAATACCTATACAAATACTTTCCATGAATTATGATGCATGTAGATGATTCTATGAGATCATTATACCATTATCAAATAGAAATATCATATAGTCAAATGACAAATATTGGTCTTTCAAACCAATCTTGTGACCTTATATCTCATTGGCTTATCTGAACCAAATAGGTCAACTTGTGAGCAACTTTTTCACCACACATATGACATTTAAAGAATATTCCAAGCATGAACATATATTATAAGTATTGAAAAACATCTCCATTCTCTTGGTTTCATCATTATATCATGATAACACATTCCAATTCATCTTCTCACTACTACTTGGGTTTTTTATTGTTTACACCATTAGGCTTGTTAGTGACTATCTAACTTGGATAACCATTTTAGCACACTTGAAGACTAGAACATGTCTAGAAGACTTAGTGGACATAAAAAATGAGTCTCTACCTTCTTCCTCCATCTATTTACTTACTATGTCCAATGCAACTTTTGACTTCTACAATAACTTCTTCAAAAAAAAGCTTGTAACCCAACATTTTCTCTCTACTCTCTCAAACCAATACCACATGGAGGTACTTGGGAGATTACATTAAAAGATAAAATAGCTTACCTAAGCATACCAATCCATTATGGGTAGTTTTGATCAACATATTCAACATTAGGTCCTTATTAGGGTTCTAAGAGTGTTTAAACCAATTTCCACTCTTAACAATCGTTCATAAAGCATAACCCCTTAATCCAAAAACTAATCCCTATAATTTTGAGCTAGGATATTTCCACATCTACCATGAATATCTTAGGTTCCCATGCAAAGGTTTTATGAGCTAATGAGCAAAAGAAAATCCTTCTCGAGTTAAGAACCCTTCATTCAGAGCACTAGAGAGACCTCCAAACAAATTTTCATGCCTTGTCCTTCAAACTATGACCTCAAACTACATGAACAAACTTAAAAAAACATGCCTCACTTATAACAATGCTTGCATGAACTCAAAGACCATGAAGTATGATCATGACCCCTCATTATGCCACACTCTTTCTCTTTGCTCACTAGACCTTGACCTGCAAACTACATTGGGCCTTAAAACTGACCTTCATGCCTCTTTCCATGCACCCTCCACCTCACTCACATAATCAAGATACCTCTCTCATGTTTAAATACTACCATACATCCTTCAAATTTCTTGACAATAGATCATGATACCTTATTAGTCCAGGCATGGTTTAAGAGAGATTTAGATGTAGACCTATACTGAAGGTCTTACCCTTATAGGCTCAACCTGAAACTCTCATGAGTGTTCTAATGCCTCACATACATGTTAAAAAAACCTTATAAAACCACTCCTTCCTATATGCACTCATCTCACCAAGCCACCATACTCATACCTTCTGATAAGGTCTCTTCATGCCATGATTGAGCTTAGGCTAGTTAAACACTTGATGCCTTGACCTGTTTCTTCCATGTCATGACCTCAACTAAAATCCAACCATGCAGATATAAGACATTACACCTCACTCTTATAACTACACCATTCTCTTTTTGATGATAACAATGTTCCACAACCTCATACAGACATAAAACCACATGACCAAGCATCATACAACTTGACATCTCTCTTCCATGCACTTGAACACCTTTGACACCTTGATATGTGCCTTCATGCACCCATAAGTCATTAGTTGCCTTCAAATTCTCTCTTGAGTTCAAATTAATCTTGTCACATGGCTCCTATGTAGATATTAGTTATTTTCAAACATATTCTATAACTTGTACCTTCTATGCTCACACCACTCATGTTGACCTACTTGTCATCATACCTTCACAAGAACCTTATCATATCATGCACATATCTTAATGAACACTCACCATGCTCCTTCATTAGATGCACCTTAACATCAATGACATTTCACATAAACCTTTAATGACAACACTCACAACTTCAAGTTGACCTGAACCTTGACATCAAACTTGACATTAATGACAACAACATGCCAACACTTCCTAGAAGAAACAATCTTCCTCGTTCCTTCCAGAAGTTTAGCTATAAAAATTTTGGTCTCTTCTTTTTCTTCTTTCCTAATTTTCCATCCCATTTTAACAATAAAGGCTTGATTCATAGTTTTGATCCTTCTGATACCTAGCCCCCCACTTGCCTTAGGGATACAAGCTTTTTCCCATGAAACAAGGTGGTATCAGAAGTGATCTTTAGTACCATGCCATAAATTGTTTTTTTTATATTTGTTCTATATTATCTACCACCTTATTAGGCATCTAGAAAACTGACATAAAATATACATGGATGCTTAGTATTGAAGACTTAAGAATTTGGAATTGTTAAGCATGAAATATACTGAGAGGGAGGGGGTGAATCAATATATTATAAATCTTTTACTTAATCTGATTTATTTTCTTTAACCACTTAATCACACATTAAAGATATGCAATAAAATTAAAATAGTAACATGCACCACATGAGAGAGAGAGAGAGAGAGAGAGAGAGAGAGAGAGAGAGAGAGACCAGATTTTTATGTGGAAACCCAAAGTGGGAAAAACCATAGAGAAAAATCTCGAGTATATGAATGAGCACCAACTCAAATTACAAATTTCGCAAGCACCAACTTGTAGGAGCACCAACCCCTTTTCTGAGCACCAACCCACAGGAGCACCAACCCCTTGTAAAGAATTGTGAGCACCAACCCACAAGAGGACCAACCCCTCTTGTGTATAAAACACATCTATCTCTCAATATTGGTTTCTCAACAAATGATAGAACTCTACAATATCTCTTGCTTTTCTCTCCTCTTTTATTATATAAAACAATTACAAAACCATGCACTCTCTTGCATATTACAAATGGCTTCTCAAACCTTTATTTATAGCTTTCCAAATGATTTTTGGCATTCACCCTTTGTGACCCTTCAATCCTCATAGAAAAAGGTGCCAAACTTGCATGACCCTTCGTATCCTTGCATTTGAAAATTCACATGGTGACCCTTCATAAGAAAATGCATCCTTTCCTCTTTTGTCTTTATCTTGGTGACTTTTCATATTCCTCAAAGTGTCCCTTCATGAAAAAATGCATCATACCCTTTTTTATCTTTACATGGTGACTCTTGGAATTCCTCAAGATGACTCTTCATGAGAAAATACGTCCCATTTCTCTTTTGTCTTTACCCTGTGACTCTTTGACTTCTCTATGGGCCTTGTTTTGACTTATATGCAATCGAAAATATATTCGCTTATATTAAATAAATATTAGCACACATTGGCCAATATATGAATTTTAAAAACACCATTAAATGCTATGGGGATTTTATCACCAATGCTAGACCTTTGACACCAATAACAATATTTCCAACAATCTCCCCCTTTGTCATTGACGGCAACCTCAAACTGAAACTGCCACATCCTGAAACATGTACTGCACATGTCAACCTGCACATACTGTCATCTAAAAAATATACAATAACTCCCACTTACTGTAGCAACCTGTACCTATTTTTTGTATCTATTTTTGCACCTATTTTTGCACTTATACCTGTACCTACAACTATTTTTTTCTTCTCCCCCTTTGACATCAATGACAAAGGGCCTATTTAGAAGCTAACACTTAGCTCCCCCTCAACTGATATTGATCATTAATGGCAAGAAGTAAAAGAAACTACTCCCAACTTCTCCCGTAGATACTCAAATGTGTCTTTTGGTAGTGCCTTTGTGAAAATATCTACAATCTACTATGTAGTACTGATATATTCCATCTTACCCTGTTGATATGCAACCTGCTCTCTCATGAAGTGATATTTGATGGGAATATGTTTTGTTCTTGAATGCATCACTGGATTTTTCAAAATATTAATAGCACTTGTGTTGTCACAAAAAATAGAAATAGGTTCATCATATTTTACCTTAATAGCTTTTAAAGTTTAATTTATCCAAAGCACTAGAGTACAACACAATATCGTTGCAATATATTCTACTTTAGCTGTAGAAAGTGATACTGAATTATACTTTTTGCTCAGCCATGATACTAAGTTATCACCAAGGAAGAAAGTTCCTCCACTTATACTCTTTCTATCATCCAAGCAATCTGCCCGATCTGAATCTATATAAGCAATCGAAGTGAAATCTCTGCCTATGGGATACCACAATCCATAATCCAATGTCCCCTTGATATATTTGAATATTATCTTCACCAATTGAACATGACTATCTTTTGAATCTGACTAATATCTTGCAACCATACCTACTATATGCATGATGTCTAGCCTTGATGTTGTCAAATATAAAAGACTACCAATCATAGATCTATACAAAGATTGATCTGCAATAGGTGAATCTTCATCCTTGTTTGCCTTATTTCCTGTACTCATTAGTGTCCTAACTAGTGCACAATCCTCAAAACCAAATTTTTTCAACATTTTCTTGGCTTATTTACTTTGAGATATGAAAATTCCTTTATCTGACTGAAATATTTACAATCTTATGAAAAATGACAATTCTCCAAGCATAGACATCTCAAATTCTTTTTGCATATTATCAAAAAATTCTTGTGTCATATTTTTAATGTTTCCTCTAAAAATGATGTCATCCACATATACCACAATAATCAATTGATGCTCACCTTCTATTTTGATGTAGAGATTATTGCCAACAAATCCTCTCTTGAAAGCTTGATCCTGCAGGTATTTATCAAGTCTTACATACCAAGCTCTAAGAGCTTGTTTTAATACATATAGTGATTTCTTCAGTCTGCATACATGGTTACTATCATTTGAGAGAAGAAATCCCTCTGGCTGCTCAATGTACACCTCCTCTTTTAGATTCCTATTCAGGAAAGCAAATTTGACATCCATCTGAAACACTTTGAAAATTTTAAACATTGCATATGCAAGAAACATTCTAATAGCCTCTAGCCTTGCCACTGATGTAAAAGTTTCTTCCAATCATAATCCCTCAATCTAAGAATATCCTTTTCACTTGCTAATCTTGCCTAATTCTTGGTCACTTCTCCATTTTCATTCAACTTATTTCAGTAAATCTATTTTGTTCCTATCACATTGTGATCTTTTGGTCTAGACACTATTTCCCAAGTAACATTCTTTTCTATTTGATTTAATTATTCATCCATTGCCTTGACCCAATGCTTATCATGTATAGCTTCTAAAAAAGTTTTAGATTTAATTTTGGATAACAAAGAGAAATTAACTTGCTCAGATTCACTTACCATCATTCTTCTAGTATGAATTCTTTTATTTATGTTCTCGATGATGTCACTTTTATTATGATTTCTTTAGACATATTTGGATGGGATTTTGGTGTCCTTTTTCTCTTTCTTCTCATCTCCATTTGATTCTTTAAAATCTTCCTCTTCAATGATTTCAGGAATGTCTATTGGATCACTGATTATTTGTGCTCCATCTTCTTCTATCCTGACACTTGCACTTTTAACTATTTTCTTGGTTCTTTTGTTATAACATTTATAAGATTTACTCTTGCAAGAATAACCAAGAAATATACCTTCATCTGCTCTAGATTCAAACTTATCTAGTTTTTCATCGATTCTCTTTATGAAACATCTGTTGTCAAAAACTCTAAAATAATAAACTATAGATAGTTTCTCTTTCCATAGCTCATAAGGAGTCTTGTCACTGTTGACTCTCAATAATGCTCTATTTTGAATATGCACTGTTGTACCAACTGCCTCTCTTCAATATTTATTTGGCATCTTGGATTCATTTAGCATTGTCCTCATCATCTCCTGAACTGTTTTGTTTCTTCGTTCAATTACTCCATTTTGTTGTGGAGTTCTAACTGCTAAATAATGTCTCTTTATTCCATGGTCTTCACAATACTCAATAAATTGATCTGACATGAATTTTTCTCCTTGATATGATCTTAGGCACTTAATCTTCAAATCGGTTTCATTCTCAACTAATGTTTTAAATACTTTGAAATGTCTGAAAGCTTTTGATTTTTTCTCTAAAAATATTACCTAAGTTATACGTGAAAAATCATCAATAAGCAACATGAAATATTTCTCACTTTGAGTACTTTGAGTTCTCATAGGTCCACACAAATTAGTGCGAACAAGCTCTAACATCTGAGTGGTTGAGTATTCTTTTATTTTGAACCACCTTCTCGCCTTCTTCCCATGCTGACAAGGTTCACAAAGTGTGTTGGATGGCTTTGTAATCTTTGCAAAATTTTTGACTGCTTATTTCTTACTGATATTGACAAGATTGTCAAAATTTATGTGTCCCATTCTCCTATGTCATAACCAACTTTATTCAATCTGACTCAAACAACATCTTTGACCTTTGATGTCTGATAACATATACAAATTATTGCTTATTTTTTTAGCATCTGCAATCAACACATCTGAATCTTTTCTCCTACTTTCACAACCTTCTGCATAAAACTTTAGTGTGTGCCCATGATCACACATTTGACTTACACTCAAAATATTATGCTTAAGACCTTCTACATACAAAACATTTTTAGTTTTAGTTCTACCATTATCTAAACTTAGTGTACCTTTTTTAGTACTTTTGGCAGTATTATTATCTATGAATTTCACTATGCCACCATTAATCTTCTTTAAGGTTATGAACTTGCTCTTGTCTCTTGTCATGTGCCTCAAACATCCACTGTCAATGAACCATGGCTTTTCTTTATTTCTTGCATGCGAAGCTGTCTGTACCAACATAGATTTTTCAAGTTATTTCTTCTACCATGAACCTTTATAAACTTTCTTCTTGATGAATAGAGCCTTGAAACTTTGGTCCTTCTTGACTGACTCGAACACGCTTCCACAGTACCAGGCTATGTGTCTAAAGTTGTTACACTTGTAACATAAAATGGCCTCTTCATTAAAGCTTGATAGAGGAACAAAAGAGTTATGGCTTCTGTTTGACTCTGCATGAGTTTTCTTATCCTTATTTCTGAAATTGTTTGCTCTTTTTCAACATTTTATTTTCTTATAACCATATCTATTACAATAAAAATGGTAACCATAAAAATAAGACATGTTTGTGTCTCTTTGACCTGATTGTCTTATGTAGCTCTGTTCCTTCCAACCTTCTTTGTTTGAGATGCCCTCTGTATTCTTAACTTCTTCCCATTTTTTTTTTTTTTGTAAGAGCTTCAGCATAGCTCTTTTCTTTTTTTATGTTAACCTTGTCTGTGAAAGTAGTGGCCTCTTTTTTTTATTTTTCAAATCTGATACATGTCTTATTTAACATTGATCTTTGACTTTCTAATATCTTATTCAACATATTAGTGTTATTCTCAAATTATGAATCATTGACTGCTCTATCATTGATTGCTTTATTTATTTTTTCAAGATTTGTTTTTAAAGAAGAAATTTTAATAACATACCTTTCACATTCTTCACTTACTTTTTACAATTTTTGTCATTAGATCTATTTTATTCTTCTTGGCTTCTTCAAAGTGTGCTTATAGATCTTCAATTGTTTCTTTTGACTTTTTATTTTATTTTTCTCAATCTGGAGCTTTAATCTTCGAATCTTCTTCTCAAGATATTTTAACTCTTCTAAGGCACAAATGAGTTCTTCCAAATTCACTTCAGCTTCATCCTGTTCTTCTTCTCGATCATCTATATTTTTGTTTACATAGGCATCTTCATGTATGGCCATGAATAGAATCTCTTCTTTTTCTAAATCACTAAATCTACTATCTTCAACTGAGCTATGATATTTAGAATATAAACTCTTCTTCTTGAATTCCTTCTTGAATTTTCTTTTGAAATTCTTCTTGTATATAGACTTTTCTTCTTCATTGTCACCATTACCCTTATTTGGGTACTTAGCTACAAAATGTCCAATCTTTCTACAATTAAAACATTTAAAAGGTAATTTTTATTGATATTTACCTGTGACTTTTTTCAACTTGCAAATGAATAAAGCTCGGTTGTCATCTTCATCATCGTTAGAATTATATCTTGATTCTTGAATCTTAGCCTTCTCTTTCTTTGATGTCTTGAAAGTAACTTCTCTCTTTGAATGTTTCTCTTGTTCAATCCACATCTCATATGTCGTAAGAATATCATGTAGCTCATCCATCTTTACCTTGGCTAAATTCTTCATCTCTTCAATTGCCAAAACTTTTGCATCATATCTCAATGGTAGAGATCTCAAAACTTTTTGTACCACGATTGATTCTTTTAAGTTTTCTCCAAAACCTCGAATCTGATTAACTATTTGATCAACTCATAAAAGGTAATTTGCTATATTTTTTTCTCTTCCATCTTCAAACTCTCAAACTATCTTCTGAAAGTATGAAGCTTAGTTTGTTGAACCTTTCCATCACCTTTGTAAATATTCTCAAGTTTTACCCATGTTTCATGAGCAAATTTACATTGCATAACTTTAACAAATTCTGATTCACATAAATCATATAAAATGACATTTAAAGCTTCAACATTTTTTTCACTTGCTTTCTTTTCCATCGGAGTAGTTACAAGTGTGTGTGGCTCTTCATATTCCTCCACCATTGCTTGCCAAATATCAAATCTAAGGGCCATCAAATAAGTCCTCATACTTATGCTCCAAAAAACATAATTTGTCCCATCAAAGAAAGGTGCCTTATTTGTAGAAAAACCTTCATGTGATCTAGCCATCGTGTTTTCCCTGATCTACCTTCAAGCTATAAAAATATTTCAAAAGGAAACTGCTTTGATACCAATTGTTAAGCATGAAATATACTAAGAGGGGTGGATGAATCAGTATATTATAAATCTTTTACTTAATCTGATTTTCTTTTCTTTAACCACTTAATTACACATTCAAGATATTTAGTAAAACTGAAATAATAACATGCACCACACAAGAGAGAGAGACACCAGATTTTTATGTGGAAACCCAAAGTGAAAAAAACCACGGAGAACAATCTTAAGTATTTGAATGAGCACCAACTCAAATTTCAAAGTTTGCAAGCACTAATTTGTAGGAGCACCAACCCCTTTGCCAAGCACCAACACAACAACTATTTGTGAGTACCAACCCATAGGAGCACCAACCCCTTGCAAAGATTTATGAGCACCAACCCCTCTTGTGTATAAAACACAACTATCTCTGAGTGTTGCTTTCTCAACAAATAATAGAACTTTATAATATCTCCTGCTTTTCTCTCCTTTTTTCTTATATAAAACAATTACCAAACCATGCACTCTCTTGCATATTACAAATGGCTTCTCAAGCCTTTATTTATAGCTTTCCTCTTGCATATTATAAATGGCTTCTCAGGCCTTTATTTATAGCTTTCCAAATGATTTTTGGCATTCACCCTTTGTGACCCTTCAATTCTCATGGAAAATGGTGCCAAACTTGCATGCCCCTTCATATCCTTGCATTTGAAAAGTCACATGGTGACCCTTCATAAGCAAATGCATCATTTCCTCTTTTGTCTTTATCTTTGTGACTTTTTGTATTCTTCAAAGTGTCTTTTCATGAAAAAATGTGTCATATCCTCTTTTGTCTTCACATGGTGACTCTTGGAATTCTTCAAGATGACTCTTCATGAGAAAATGTGTCCCATTCCTCTTTTGTCTTTAGCCTGTGACTCTTTGACTTCTCCATGGGCCATGTTTTGACTTATATGCAACCAAAAACATATTCGTTAATATTAAATAAATATTAACACACATTAGCCAAGATATGAATATTAAAAACACCATTAAATGCTATGGGTCCTTTATCACCAATGCTAGACCTTTGACATCAATGACAATATTTCCAACAGGAATCTACCTACTTGGGTAAGTGACCTTTCTAGCCAACTTGTTTTCTTTAGAATCTATTGATGAGAGGATTCCAGAAGTTGGGAATCATTCTGCCTTCAAATAAAGGAATACCCAAGTAAGTTGATGGAAGATGACTCACCTAGCATTCTAAAATGTTTGTGAGATTTTTCTACATTACAAAGGGAGTGTTGATGGAGAACATATAACTTTTGTGGAAATTAATGCATTGATTAGAGACCAGTTCATAATTTTGAAGGATGAGCCTAAGTTGCCTGGCTTCCTCTACCGAGACTTCCCCAAGGATCATCATGTCATCAACAAATTATTCATGAGTGATAAGGTTGGTGTTGAGGGCCACTGAGATACCATTGATATAACCTTGAGACTAGGCCTTCAATAGACTTCGCCCCATTGTTTCTGATATAATGATAAAAAGATAAGGGGAAAGAGGATCCCCTTATCTAAACCCTCTAGAGGCTGAGAAGTAACCTTTGGGGACTCCATTGATCAAGGTGGAAATTTTTGGCATGGATATACAACTCATAATTTTTTTTTATTTCCTTATTGAATCCTAGTCTGTCAAGAATTTTCATGACAAATCTCTAGGATACCTGATCATAAGCTTTGTTCATGTCAAATTTAACAAACATGCCTTGTCTTGAAGATCTAGAGATGGAATGGATGGCTTCATGAACTGTGATGATGCCATCAGTTATTTGTCTTTCAGAGACAAAGGCTCCTTATTGTTCCACGATCACTTTATCTAGAAAGGTTTGAATCCTTTTTACCAGTGGGGTTGAGCAAATCTTGTAGATGGTACTGCATAGGCTAATAGGTCAAAAATATTGAAGGTTGTTTGTCCTTGTTTTTTTGAAGTGAAAAGCATAAATGCATTGTTCATTTCTCTTAATAAGACTACTGAGTAGGAAAATTCCCTCACAGTTGCTTCAACTTCAAGATGGACAATGTCTCAAATTTTTTGAAAGAAGAAAGGAGGGAAACCATCAGGGCTTGGGGCCTTAAACCCCTCCATCACAAAAACTGCCCCTTTCACATCGTCCACCATTGAAAGTTTAAGTAAGGTAGCATTATCTAAAGATGTAATGACCTCATTAAAGTTCCTCAAGATTCTATCTTCAAGTTGTTCATCAAATGACCCATCTTTTGTAAGCAGCTTTTTGAAGAATTGAATTGTGTGTTAATTAATCTCATCTTCTTCCTTGCTAAGGTTGCCATTCTCCAGTTCAAGATAATTAATTATGTCCATGTTCCTATGTCTGGATGTAGAATGGTGGAAGAGTCTAGTGTTCTTGTCTCCTTCCTTCGGCCAGGTACATCTAGATTTTTGGTGCCAATACGCCTCTTCCTTTGCCTCAAGGTTATGGAATTGACTCATAATTTCTTTTTCTTTGAAGTATAAAGTCTCATTGTTCCCCTGTAAAGTTGTTAGTTCTTCAATCATCATCAGTTCTTCCTCTAGATCTTTTTTGAGGATAAAAATGTGACCAAAGACTTATTTGTTTCATATTTTTAGGTTTTTATTCAGAAAATTCATTTTTTTGACCAAAATATACATATTTGAGCCTGAGAAAGGTTCTTTCCACCATTCCTTTATTGATTCAGTTAGATTTGGGTGGTATAGCCACATAATTTCAATTCTGATAGGGATATTATTTGGTTTAGATATTATTTTCCCTTCAAACACTAGAGGGTTGTGGTCAGAACCAATTCTGGGTAGGGAGGAAAGAGAGCTGGGAAACTAGATATCTCAATTGAGAGAGATCAAGATGTGGTCAAGGTGGACTTGAATCAAATTGTCTCCAATCCTTCTATTGGACTAGGTGTCCATAATGCTTGAGGTCCACATCAATGAGGCCCGCACCTGCAAGGAAATCATTGAGATCTGACATACTTTCTATGAAATTTAGTTGCCCCCCTTTTTTTTCCCTCAAGGTGAGCAGGGTATTGAAGTCTCGACCATAATCCAATTCCAGCTCAAATAAGTTTTTTTGGAATGCAAGAAGATCCTCCCATAATTTTATCCTTGCAATTTTGGAATTTGGGGTGTATATGTTAGAAAGTATCCATTCATCTTTACTAGCTACGTCTCTAAAAAAAATAGAAACATGGTCATTGGTTTTCATTAGCAGATTCCCTACTAAAAATATTATGTTCTAGAATACTGTTAAGCCCCTTGAGGCTCCCTTAGAACTGGAAGCTGCAAAATTGGCCTTTCTCCATATTTTATTAGAGCACAATCTTAGAGCCTTTTCACACATTTTAGTTTATTGAACAAGCATAATGGTGGGATCAATTCTTTTTCTTAAGCTGTTAAGGGTCCTCTGCTTTCTAGGGTTATTTAACCCTCTAACGTTCCATGTGAGGACCTTCATTTCTTATCTCTAGTGATTTTAAGGGTTTGTTGGGAACCCTTTACAATACCTTTCGTTGTTTTGATATTCTGAGTTACCATCATGGGAGATTTGCCGAGTGGTTTTGGGGTGACTCCAACATTTGTTTTCTTTCTCCCTTTCTTATTCTTGGATTGGGTTGTAAATCTTTCATCTTGATTGGCCTTCAGAATTGATGATTTACTAGTGGAACATTGTCCCTTGTCCTTGGGTAGCACCATAGTACTATTAGGAGATTTGAGCAATTCTTCCTTTGCAAAAGGTTAATCCTCATTGCTAACCAAAGCAGTAAATAAAGGGTTCCTTCATGCCAAAGCTTGTGTTGCCTTAGAAAAGGTGTCATGGTTCAGCTTCTAGTCATATTCCTTCAGATAATCCTCCTTTGGTAGAGCGGTGAGAGTGAGCATGAGTGGGATCCAGAGCTTGCACTGATTCAGTGAACTTTGATTTCTAGTTGCATTCCTTCGGTACCTTCTCTAAAGGTGAGGTAGGGGAGCGGTCCTACTTGGGGCCCTGCTAGACAGGAGTGGAAAGAAGGACCTCCACTGAAGAATCATCAATACCCAACAAGGAGCCAGTCATACAAAAAAGAGGGTTCCCCTTACATAGTTGAGTGGGACATTTGGGAGGAGTGACCGCCACCAACTGAATAGTGGGAGAGAGCTTGAGGGAGGGGCCTTTGGGTTGAGAGGTCCGAGATGGGCCATCCCATAATTAGGGCTCTTCGATCGATGGAATACCAAGATTGATCCAAGGGAAAATAGAGCATTTAAAATTATCAAGCAGAGAAAAAGCATTCTCAAAAAACAAAATACCTTTTGGGGTCCCAAGGATGACAAACCGGGTGCTATCGAGGGAGGTCCGTTCATCTTGATAGAGTTGACTTTGTGTTCTGAAGATGGGCCCAGTTTTTGGGTCAGAGTTACTTGGGAGTGACCGATACTTGATTCTTTTTGAGTTATAAATACTCTTTATAAACTATTAAATAAGTATTTTATACACTTTGTTTCATTCTTTCAAACTGATTCACCACTTTACATTTAACAAGATATCACTTTTCTAAAAGATAAAATGACGTCCTTCATGACATAATTTGCACCTTTCAAGCCACTATGAGTTTACATGCTCTTAAAATAAGTTGAGGTGTAAGTGATAAGGAATCACTTGATTATTACAAAGAGGAGAGTACTCCGTTCAAATAGTCAAGGACCTTTAGGGACTTATCAATAGATCAAAGTTTTCTTCATATTGGCTTCAAGAACAAGGGCATAGAGCTCCAAGTCCCTGTCGAGAGTTTGAACCAGAAGGAAGCAAAATCAGTATTGCAATCTGAGGATGCAGGGATCGTTCCAAATTCATAGATAAAAAAATAAATGCTAAATATGTTATTCTAGACAAAGATCATTGGTAATTTCTTGCAAGGACTTTTGAGACTTCTTTGTATAACCTACACACATCAATTGGAAGATTCAACTGAAACATAAACTAAATAAACATCTCAGTTTTAAGAGTTGAAAGAGTAATAGAAAATAGATTTTTATCAGTCAGAGTAGTATACTTACAATAAATCCCATAGTTGACCTGCTATGCCCTTAGTTCATCCCAAGCTGAGTTAGTGTGCTACAAAGTTTCTGAGACAATTTGAAAAATAAACAATATTAACTATAAAAAAATGCCCAAGGCCAACTATACATACATCATATTAAAAAAAATCCATAAACCAACCTCTTATGTTTGCTTCATGACACCAACGTTCTAGCTTTGCCAACCCTGCCTTGACATACTCCCCATTACTAAAAGCGCAGCACTCACGGCATAATAGAAGCTTGTCAAAAAACAACACATCATTTATTGTAGTTTATATTTGGTAAATGTCAGAGGAAAATAACCTTAGATTGAACTCCCAAAGGCATTAAGACTTTTATGATTTTGTCTAAGTTGATTGTGCAAATCAAAAGTATGCACCTTAAACAATGCATCAAGATACAAAGCACTCCATTGAAATTAAGCCAATCAAGAGGCACTTGCAATAGAGAAAATTTAAACAACTAGCTCAAAAAAACATTTCTTGCTTAAAGTCTCAAGATGCGTGCTTCAATTCCCTATCTTGATTTTCAGCGGGAAGTAAAATTAGAGTTGCACTCACATTATTGCCTTGCAACATTTGGAGGACACTCCTTAGGCTTTTGAAAATGATTTGCAAGTGGCTACTTAGTGCTTGTTTTAATGTTTCATTTGCTTGCAGAGATCGAGAAGACCCTCTAATCAAAGGTGCTCTCGCTGTTCTTGGTGCCTAATATATAAAATGTTGTTACAGTGATTGTGGTAGGATAAAAAACATAGTTCAACTTGAAATGGTAATATCATAAACTAATGTGCTAAACAATATTCCTGCATGCACAAGCCAAGTAAAGGAGATATTTCTTTCTTCATATTATCACGAATCATGCCATAATTCTTTTCTACATAAGTTGTAAGTTGTTTCTTGAAAAGCAATGTTGGGTATTTAGCTTCCACTTGACATAAAATATCCAGCGTATGAATTATCCCACCATTTTCACTGGAAATACCCATGTCAGATTGGGATGATCTGAATCCATGGATATAATTTATCAGATATTGAAAAGCTTAATGCTTCAAATAACCATACCTGGTGCAAGAGACCTTATGTAGGAATATCAGACAAAATATTCTAATAAAATACTCATAACTTACTTGAGCGATCATACCAAACAAAGAAACATATGATAATCTTCTACATTGAGAAGCTACGCTAGTGACAACATTTGATTTTAGTGTCCTCTACAATAGGAATAACAACGTGGATGTATTTGATAATGAATAAGCCAAAACATCCTTAGCCCCCTACTTCTGTAATGCAAAAAAATGAAACCTCACTTGCAGTAGAGAAGAGAACTTTTCCCCAGTCTGGATGAAGAAATGAATTGGGTATTCGCAAAAATGTCAAAAGTGGTGAATATCTATATTTAGCTATGTCATAAGGAGATCTACGAGAAGCCATCAGAGAGGCAACAACAGAGACTCACTCAATTTCTGTTGCGTGATACATAACAAACATGTATGTGGTCTTTGCACAAGTGTCAACTAAAGAATTTACATCATTGAAACTGCGCTTTCCACCTTGCTCGCTATTGATAGCAGTTACAAATGATTTGATTGCTTAAAATATCGGTGTGACACTTATAATTGCCTTGATACTAGCAATTGACACAATTAATTGTTTATTCTATCCTGTGCACGGATTTCAAGTCCACGAATTATTTAGAACTACATAAAGTTGGTAAGAACATGAAAACTGATCAGTCAATTAAATTGTAGTAAATATTATTATTTTATAATTCTAACTAAATAGCTTACAATTTAATTATAAAAAACCATTACATATTTTTTTGGCACGGAAATCACTATTTTTGGATTAGGGAGAGAAGCACCGATTAATGACAAGTTAATGTTAAATGAAGGCAATAATTCCTCCCTTCTGGGCTAATAAGAAGGCCTTTAAATTTAAAAAAAAAAGGGGATTTCGCGTGAGATAAAAGATGGATAAATTTTATCCAAAAATCCCATATCCTTCTGGCCAAAACAGCAAAACAAAATTACAACAAACCATTTCCACTTGCAGTGCAGGTCCCTGGCATTAAAAAGAGAGAATGTCCAAGGTCGCGGGTTCGAATCCCATATCCTCCATATGTTGGATAAGAAACTCAAATCTCGGTAAACTCGTCAATTCACCAGGCCTTGCCGTAGGAACAGTATGTTGCAGTACAGTCAATGTAGACACTGAAAAAATTAAGCGTTTGATCAATGCCAAGGAGACTTTCCCTAAGCTAAACCGCCCAACGGTGAAAAGGCTCCATAGAAAAGAGACGGGCGATTTCAGAAACAAAAAGGAGAATGGAAAAGAAGATTTTTTTGCAGAGGACTCTCCATTTAAACCAGTCTTTGAAGATTACATTAAACTTATGGACATTGCCAGACGTAGACGAGAGCTGAAGAAAAACGATGAAGAACAACATCACAAGGAATTCATTGCAGACAAGGGTCTTAATTTAGAGGCAAAGAGAAAACGGAAAACAGAATTTCTTAGCGTCGAATTTAAGAGTAAAGCGCGTTTTAAAGAGCTGAATTCAAGGAATTTAAAGTATTTGAACGGGAAGAAGGCGAATTTTATCAGTAATGAAGATTATAGTTTGAAGCCGGGGTTTAGGGTTAGCAGGGAGAGAATGAGAGAATTTGTGAAGGATTCTTTGCATTTGAATGCAAAGGTCGGGCTCAGGTTAAACGTGGAGCGCGGAGTTAAAACAGGGGAAGTAGAAAGAGATGGGGACAAAAGAGTGAAGGGAGCAAGGTTAGGTAAATTTAGAGAGAAAAAGCTTGATAACAACAAATTGGATGGTATGACTAACACAGAGAGCAAAGCTTTTCAGTTCTGTGCAGCGACGGGGCCCTGGGTAAAACCGGAGGAACGAGCTCGCCAACTCGCAGAACAGTAGGTCCTCTCTCCTTTATGTCTTTTACTGTTTGTTTTAGAGAAATACATTTTATATTACACCAAGCAACATGACAGTTACATGAGCTGAACAGCAGAGTTACATGATTTTTTTTGTGAAAACTTTATTGGATTAAACCATGTAGAAGCTTATTAACAGTTTAATCCAAAAAAGTTTTAACAACATGTCTTCGTGTGAAAATGTTCAATCTAAAATGAAAATTTATATCAAAAACAACCTTCAGGAAAGAAATTGCATAAACGCAAGAATCAACTAGACATTTTGGGCCACTCTTTGTGACCCATCATCAGAATGAGTGATAAGGATTGCAGATCGGAGCTCCTTATATAAATAATTTTGTGTACAACAAGTATTGGGAAAACCTTATGTGCTAATTGTGGAATCAATAAATGCTTTACCAGACAACAATGTATTAGTTCTTTTTATGATGCATTAATTATTATCCAACGAAACATTAAACATTTACTTGCATAATTCCATGAAAAATCCCATTTTATAAAGACTAGAAAATTTAATCTCTATAGTTGCAAAGCACAATGGCATTTACTGTTCTCTGCCATTAAATTCCTTTGGAAACAAGATCCAAGGCAGCGTTTTAAAGTAGGTTTTACCCATGCTTGTTAAAGCTAAACCGTCTTTTTTTGGAATGTCGTGCATTCCTTGTTTAATATTCATTTTATCTTGTTGCATATTTTTATTTCAAGTTTTCTTTTGCCTCCTTGGTGGGGAGATGCTTTCGGCAATTCAAGTTTGACATAAATGAACCTGCAGATAATCGATGGCAGTTTCTTGAAGCTTGTGTCATGATTGCAGTTAATCTCATGATTCAAAGATAATAGTGGTTCCCAATTAGTGTTTGGAAAAATATGATGCTAGATGGCATAAAGGGTTACTGAATGTCATTTTTTTTGCACACGATCTCTTCAGAAGTTATTCAGTAGCTGAGTTCAATCACTAGTTTCAATTTAGAAAACTTAAAAAGAGGTAACTGAGAAAATTCAGCGTTTCATTTTAGAATAGAATAGCAATTACTCTCCACGACAATGAAAGCAAAACATGAACACGCAAAGGAGATTTGGGGTGGATGCCAGATGTACCTGAATATTTTACTAAGCTCAATAACAAAGTGCCATATGTCTAATCTTCCTGAAAGTGCAATTATCACAAATGGTTAATAAATGAAAAATGGATTAAAGATGGTTTACATTCAAAAGATATGTACAAACATAATAGCCTTCCCTGCATGAATTATAGAAATGAAGTGCAATTATCACAAATGGTTGATAAAGAAAATGAAATATGGATTAAAGATGGTTTACATTTAAAATAGTACAAAGATAATAGCCTCCCCTTCATGAATTATAAAAATGAAGCAAGGTTGATTACGAAAAAATGACAATGACGTACCTGAATTGAAGAGAGAGAGAGGGGAAGAAACAATAGTGGAATGTGATGTAAGGAGAAACAGTGCTTGAGGATTACTTATCAGGATCTTAGTAGCAATCTGTGAGACAACACACCAAATTGTAGAGTTCAATGTCTTATGAGCAGAAGTGAATGCATGTTGAAATGCAAACAACCACCATATATGTCATGACCCGTTTTTCAAAAACTAATAAAGTTAATGTTTTAAAATTGTCAAGTGACTTAATTTTTATTAAAAAGTGACAACTTAATATTAATTTATTACTATTATAAATAAAAAAATAAAGGTGACTTTCCAAATAAAGCAAGTCAACATCAAATTAGAAGATGAAATGTTACTTTTGGCGCTTTTCCTTGGGAAAAGTGTCAAGCGAACTTATAAAAAGGCGTTGGGGGGTCATTTGGAAATCATCTCTTGCCATTATCTATTATTACATTGAGAGTTTGAACTGCTGCTTCAACGTCTGTTTTTGAGGATGAAAACCCTTTATTGCAACTAGATTTGGGGATGAAAACCCTCCAATCTTTAGTGGTAACTCATTCGAGGAGTTGCATTTGTTCGTCCAGTCAGAGATATACAGTTTTCAATTTAGTTTGGTCAGCTGGGCACGTTTTTGGCGTCATTGTCAGGATTTATGCACTGGGCATCATCTACAACAGCTAGGGCATCATCTTAAGGGTTGACATCGTCATCCCAAGGGCTGACATCACATTAAGGCATAGTTGTGTTTGGCCGAATAGGGCACAAGTTCGGTTCAAACTGAACAAATATGCTTGTCCGAATTTGTTTGGTCAAATTCGACCGTATTTTTTGGATTAAAAAAATTAAAAAAACACTTAAAAACACTAGAACTTGTCGCTTTCGCTGTTCGTGTCTGCATTTATTTGTTGTCCGCCATCGCCATATGCAGACTCAGGGTTGGCATCGTGCATTGAGGGTTTCACAGTTCACTTGCATTGTGCTTTGAGGGTTGGTGATTTAATAGATGTTCAAGAATCCACACTTGTTCCCTTGTCCGCCGTGAATGAGTGCCTGTAGGTTGCGGGTAAAATGTCTTGTGTCGTTGGCGTTTTAGGGTCATTGGCATTTTAGGCATGCCTCTTCATTATCGCGCATTAATATTTTGAAATTTATTAAAGGTTTTCCCTATATACCCATTCTATGGTAATAGAGTTTATAATTTATAAAATATTAATATTATATTATATAATATTTTTATAATTTTATAGTTATATATTATAATTTATAAAAGCTCATGTATAGAAGGAAGTATGTTAAATATTGATATACAGTTAAATATTATAATTTATAAAAGCTCATGTATAGAAGGAAGTATGTTTAATATATCTAGGTTATGTCATTATTACACCATACACTCTATTTATCATGTTGACATACATTACTTACTAGATTACATAAATTACCACATCAACACTCACTAGTATCTTGCACTTATATATTTCTTAGAATATACCTAGTCTTTTACTAAAATTATTTTTCATAATTTCACTCTTGCTTTGATTAGTTAGATGTGATTGTACCTTTCTAATTTTTACATGCTTTCATTTCTTGCTTTGTGTAGCTAGATGTGAAATACATAAATTAAATATAATAGAAATATATTATAATTTATACAATATTAATATATATATATATATATATATAGTTTCTAAAATATTGTAAGTTATCGATACAGGTACGGGTACGAGAATTGGATACGGGGATACGGCGATTTGTTTTTGGGGGATTTGGATATGGTTGGATACGGCCATACAAAAAAATATATAGAAAATTAAAAATTATAAAAATATAGACTATAAGCAAAATTAACCACATAATATGCATAGAAGAAACATAATAAGTTAAATAACCACAAAATATACAAATAATGCAATGCCAAATATCATAATATTCAATTGTCAAACTTAGATTAGTCTTATTTATTATTACAAGTACATAATGCAAATGTTACAACTTACCAGTATGGACAAAAATAAAGACAAAGGAAAATCCACTCTCCGCAGTTTGGTGAAGATTACAATGAGATGACCTGGTGTTAAATCAACTTAAGACTCTGCCTTGTTCTCTTCTTTGAGCTTATTCACGAGTTGAGCTTTTGTATCATACCTGTGCAAATGATCTTACCGTATGTATTGCACAGAAAGAGTCTTAGAGAACCATATTTTTGGGAGATAAAAGATAAGCAAAAAAAGACAATTGATTTCAACCTCTCCCTCATCTTGATCATGTTACAGACATTTATTTCCTTTATTTTGGCAAGGCTGAAACACGATCCAATAACTGGAAGACTTGCTGACTTGCTCTAGGAACCTTCATAGTTGTTGTATACAGCCCTAATAAAGAAGATACAGATTAATCGACTGAGGCTCATGTTTTGAAAATAGTCAAAAATAACCAGTGATTGAAACTGCAGAGAGGTTTTCATACTTTGTTTTGTTTTTTGAAGTCCGTATTTGGCTTTTTATTAAGCAAAATTGATTTTTTTTTTTTTTTTCTTGCAAGAAACGCCAGGATACGGCCACAACCCAAGGACGCTCCCTGGGCGTATCCCCGCGCTCCCTTATTTGGGGAGTGTTTCCCATGCTCCTAGGGCTTGGGGGGCGTATCCGGTAATGTAGAAAATATTATTATAATATAATATATTTATAAGTATATTAAATATTAGTATTTAAAAATATTATATTTAATATGTATAATATATTTATTTTTTATAAATTTTTTAATTTATAAAATTTTAAATTGAACTTATCGAACCAAACTTTTTGTAAAATACCGAACTTCCAAACTTTTTCCCCCTTCCGAACAACCCGAACTGTCCGAACATGGTAACTATGTATTAAGGGCAGTATTTCAGGGTTGACGTCACCCATAGTTGGTTGCCATTCTGCAGGGCCATCAGTTGGTCTATTCCATCTATTTGGGATGCCATTGGTCAGAAAATTGATGTATACATCTAGCTGGTATTTTTCTGATTTTCAGCATTGAAAAATAAATAAGAAATTTGATTTCAGTGTTTACGTTACGTCTGTCATTATTTGCAACAAATCAGTGTTTTTCCTAAGGTTTAGAAATTATTTCCATCATTTTCCAACATTCGTAATTTTTGTTGTAAGGGTTTTGCAATAAAAATCAATTTTTATTAGTTTTACCCTAGGGTTTTCGGTGAATCTAGAATTATTTAAAAATGTTTGTTTAGGGACATTACAATGGTATCAGAGCTGTGATCTTGCTAGTTTGTGAATCATGTAGATAGTGCAAGAATCCATGTTAAAAATGTTGCAAGCTATGCAAGAATATTATAAGGATCTAAAGGCATGAATAGAAATAAAGATGGGAAGGTAAAAAAATGAGCCTAAAAAATCTACAGAGGAGCAAAAGGAATTCAGCATGCAAGTCAAAGATAAGGAGATCTTATTTAAAAAGGAACAAAAGAATTTGGTTGAAAAGAAACTAACCACATTGCAGACAAGCGTTGAGGATGTAATGAGGACCCCAAAAAGGTGTGATGAATGGCTAAGAAGATTTGAGGAAGCTAAGTTGATAACCACTCAAGCAAAACAACACCTACAAAAAAATAAGGGAAATAATTCTCCAATTGTAATGGTGGAGCATGAAGATAAATCAGATTTGCAAGAATTTGGAGAGATTTTTTTGGTTAATGCTAAATTTCTGACTCTTCAATATAGTAGAGTTGATGTAAATTTCTCTAAGGCATTGAAAGAAGAAGATAAGATTTTGGATCATTCTTATGACAGGTCAGAATATGAAAGGAATGTTTCAAATCAAAAAGTTTTTGAGGTTGAGTTCCAGAAGGACCTTGTTGAGAGGCATGCACATGAAAAAAGGGCCTCACCGAATACTAATGTTGGTTTTTAGCTTGCTGGAATTTTCAGATCAACAACTAATGGTAAGCAATTTGATTATCTTCATGATTATAGCAAGAAGCATGAAAATGTTGATTTTAGTGGAAGTTTGTGGGAAGGCTTTTGTCATCATGGGAAGTACCAAGAGATTGGTGAAAAGATGAAGGGTACAAAATGGAAAGAGGATCTTTTCTCTCAAATCCAAAATCGTTCATGTATGATCGTGTGGGATCTTGGTGTTATAAACAAAGAGCTACAAAAATAAGATATTGAGAAACACATTAGGGCTGAAATGTTTGATGGCTTTATATCATAGTTGTAGATAGATTCACCATTCCATGCACATGGATAAGTAGACAACTTAATATAACTATGTGTGAGAATAAGGTATGGAATGAATTTTGTGATATGAGAATTAACATGGTTATGGAGATAGAAGGGTTGCATTCCATTGGCGAGTTAGTACAAAATAAAAAATCTAAGGAGCTAAAGTTTACATATAAAAGAAAAGATATGGTGCTTGGAAGTATCTCTGATGAATCATTAAGAGTAGTCATAGCTAAAGGGACTTCTCAGAAAGGACAAGTTGCTTGGGCAGCAAGTTGCTTTGTGGTGGAGAGCATGTAAACTATTTCATCTTTTGGTAAGCAACATAGTCTTTATGTTGATATTCAAATGTTTCCAAAACAACATAGTATGGTGTTCAATAATATGTCCCCAGGATCGCTATCAGATAGAGGTTTCCAACATGCCATAGAGTTGAAAATTCGCTGTAAGCATGCCATTATTACTCCTCATTTCTCAAAGACTGATTTGAGATCAAGCCACCAGCAGATCTTGGTTTGTAAGGGAGGTGTACACAAGACAACTTTCAAATGCCTTACCAAACACATTGAGTTCTTGGTCATGCCATTCAATTTGACTAATGCTACTGATATGTTCCAATTTATGGTGAATCAAGGATTCAGTGGTCAGCTGAGACAATTTGTTTTGATAAGCTTTTATGATATTTTTTTTGTGTAGCAAAGCATGGAAGGATCATATGAGACACCTAGATTTGATCCTTGGGATTCTAGAGAAGCAGGTTCTATTTGTAAAAGAATTTAAGTGTGAGTTTGTGGTCACAAATATTTTATACTTTGTAAAAGAATTTAAGTGTGAGTTTGTGGTCACAAATATTTTATGCTTGGGCCATATCATTACTGCTCAAGGGTAGGCAGGGGGATCAAAAGAGGATTAAATTTTTTCTAGTTTGGACACTCCCTACCACACTAACCCATTGAGCAGATTCTCTAGTATATGCAGCCATGATAGAAGGTTTGTTAAGGGAACTTCACATATAGCAGCACCCTTAACCAACATGACAAAGAAAGGAGCTTTTGCATGGATGTATAAACTACCAAAAGTTTTTGATAAGCTTAAGACGACAATCATCACATGTCTTGTATTTTCCATTTCAGATTTCTCACAACCATTTGTGGTAGAATGTGGTGTTTCAGGAGAAGGTATTGAGACCATTTTAATCCGAAAGGGGGACTCTATTAAGATGGAGAGCATGAAGTTGAAAGATTCAAAAAATTGTTTTTCTATTTATGACCAGGAGATTCTCGTCATCAAGCATGTTTTGGATGGGAGATGTGTGATTGACATAGATTGCAATGGCTTGAAGTTCTTCTTGGATCAACATGATCTGAATGATGAACCACAAAGGTGGGAAAGAAAAATCCATGGTTATGATGTTGATATAAAAAGGAAAAAACATGTAGTTGTTGATGTCTTTTCTAGAATGACTGGTCTTTGTTCTATTTCTATCATTTATGGTGATTGGAAGATTTCAATCATGGTAGATTATGCCAAGAATACATTTGCTGCTAACATTTTTGATGGAAATGTGAAAGATGAAAATATGTGCTAGTAGATGGTCTCATTTTGATCAAGGATCGAATCTTTCCAGTACTTGAATTTGAGATAAAACAATTTTTTTTTTGAAACCTTTGCATGATACACCAATTGTGGGACACTCTAGATCCTAAAATATTTGTAGATATATAAGAAAGAGATTCTCATGGTGGAGCTTTGAGGAGGATCTCAAACACATTATGGAGTACATCACCTACCAACATAATGAAGTAAAGCATGTCTTCCCAATAAGCTGGTTGTAGCCATTGCTTATTTCCACTCAAATTGGAAAAGTATGTTCATGGACTTCATCACAAGTCTTTCCAAGGTACATGGGAGAGACTGCATTTATGTTGCTGTGGATACGCTAAATGAGTATTCATACTTTGCCATTTATCTAGAATTCAAAGCACATCATATGGAAGAAGTATATCCTTTCACTCAAGGTTGTCTACACATAAGAGTATGGGATCTGGATGATATATCGAGATCTATCAAGGGTAGTAATAGCCAATTATGGTTATATGAAAAAACAAACAAACTAGGGGTTGCCATTATCAGATTTTTCAGCCTTAGGACTGCTGTTATCATAGATTCTAGTCGCTGCACTATACCAATTACAGCCCTACAAGTGTTTTCAGTCATAGGGTTGCTGATTTTTCAGGGTCTCAATAGAGATGCTGATTATCACTGTTGTGAGAAGACTTCCAGTTATTGATTGTCTATTTCCAGCCTCTAAATTGTTAATAGCGATGATTTATGCAAACGATTTTCAGCATTGTTGTTGTTATATCATTTTCACACTGATGATTTGCGAAATTTCAGACTTTGGACTACTATTAGCAGCCAAATACAACTTCAAGAATCAGACGAGTTTGTAAAAAAATACTTAAATTTATCAAAAAAACATAAAATTTATAGATATTACAATAGCAAAATGTATCAAACGAGTTTGTAAAACGTTGGAAAAGTGTTTTCTATTAGATATGAACACAAATAAAGTACAAAATTGCATAATCGTGTGAATAGAACCGTGATACTGTCAAGTTGTCAACAACAAACTAATACAATGACATATACAAGAATCTACAAGACTACAACTACAAATTACAAGAATCTATAACTTTCTCTTCCCAGCTCTCTAAAAAACTAAGGGAGCTTGAGAAAGTCTAATCCTCTCACTTGGCTGCCCCTCGCTCTACCTAGAACGCTGTGGCTCCACCTCCACCTCTGCCTAGAACGCTGTGGCTTCACCTCCACCTCTGCCTCTGTCTCATCCTCATCTTCAAAGATGTCCTCTAATCCAATTTCTCCTACTGTAGTTGCACCCTCCATAGCTTGCCTTTCGAAATCAACAATATTGTCTTCTGTGAACATGGAGGCTTGCACCTGTGTAGTCCAATCACTGTAGGGATTGATTTCATCCAGATCGATAGGGTCTTGTGATGTGTTCTCCGACTTCTTTGTGTGAAGGCGAAGATTGTATTGCACAAAAACCAAGTTATTAAGGCATTGTTGGCTCAACTTGTTGCGTTTCTTTGTGTGAATGACATCAAACAAACTCTAGTTGTGCTCACATCCATAAGTGTTACAAGGTTGAGATAAAACGCAGAGGGCTAACCTTTGAAGATTTGGGGTATTCCCATGCCAATCTTCCAACTATGACCTTGCAAACAAGATATTCAAAACTTTGTAAGCAATTAATAATTGTAAATTTGTAACTGGTAAGGTACAAGTAAAGACTTCATTTTCTATTACCTGGTGATTTCGTGGCTCTCCTTCAGATAGTTAGGGCTGAAGAAAAGAGCCTCCCCCTAGTCTGTTTGTAGTTCCATAACTTTGAAATAATGAGGTCCCTCACCTCAACGTTGTGTTATACTCTCAATGCATGTTGAGAGCCCCTCCATAACCTCCCCAGTAGCATTTGCGAAGCCATTGGAGTAGAAAAACTTGGGGCTAAGGTAATACCCCGCTACATGGATGGGTTGGCCGAGTTGATTGTTTCACTTCCGATCAATCAACTATCAAATGGGATCAAATTTGACACGATCCCCCTATAATAGTTTTGGATGACCTCTTTGGCCTTATCCATGGCTTCATAAATATAACTTATTGGGTTTTGCTCCCCATCCATCAAGGACAAAACCCTCACCAAAGGCTCTGACACCTTCAAAGTTACCAACAAGTTAAAGTTACAAATTTATAAATAAAATAAATACTAAGTTTAAAAAATTAAAAATAAGAGAATTGAAATTTAAATTGAAATTTTTAGTTACCCTGACAATCATTGTAGCTCTCTTTTCGAAGGCCTCATTGAGAATTGTCTTCCCAACCTTGACTTCACCAGCTTTCTTGGAATGGCGAGTCCATCCAAGCTTGATTCACAAACATCTGTTTCAAAGAAATTAACAAACTGCAAATGCTTTGCAACGTAAAAAAGTGCATTGCAAACTTGGTGACACCTACTCGAACAAGCCCTTTCCCCTTGGTGTGCTCTCGGATCAAGTTGAAAACCCAAGGGTGATTGTATATATATTTTGTGATCTCTTTAGCTTCTTATACTAGTTGCACCCAATCAAGTTTACCTATGTCCTCCAAAAGAAGGTCAACGCAAGGGATCCAAAAGAGTGATGGATGTCTCTCCTTGAGAAGTCTCTTAGCCGTCACATATGTTGTTGCATTGTCTGCGACAATTTGGATGACATTCTCGATGCCCACCTCTAAAATAATCTGCTCGAGCATCAAACTCAAAGTTTTTGCATTCTTTATCTTTTAGATACATCAATGGATTTCAAAAAAACCAGATCACTATTTGAAGATGCCAAAAAGTTGACGAGGGTGCAGTTCTTTTCATCCGTCCATCCATTGGAAAGAATGGTGCATTCGAACTTATGCCACAACCTCATTTGATCTTCGACAATTATCTTTGCATCTTAAATTGCATTCTGGAGCAACCTTCCACTTGGAGAGGGTGCCTTGTACCTTTTTCTTGCAACTGTTAATGATGTCACCAAATATTCCGAATAGAGGCTCCTCGCCATGTTGAAGGCAAGGTTGTTGAAGTGCCAAAAACTTGCACATGCTTTATCTGCTTCTGCATGTGCCTCCTTGTTCCATTTTGTACCTTGCAATGAAAATTATTTCTCGGATGTGTTTCTAGGCACAAAAAATCTCTGTATATGACTCAAATTCGATAAAGATGTGCTTTCGTGTTTGCGTGGACTGTGAGTAGAGCCCATAATTTCTATCAACTCTGTGTCTGCTTCCTCTGTCAATGAGGGAGCAATGTCCATTGTTATCGCTGCTTGCATCTTTGCCCTCTCTAATTTCTTCGCCTCCAACAATGCAAGCTCTGCAATAATCTTTTGTTTTACCTCTTCTGTTACATTGGGACAAGGCGTGACAACACAAGGAATGCATGAAAGGTGGTACTTCATGTAATTGATGCCTCCTGACATCTTCGAGCAAAACGAACAAATTGAAACCATCTGGGTCAGTCCAGTCTGCACGACATACTTCCAAGTAGCAGTGCGACTGTGAGCATTGGGGGAATCGTTTGTCCACCACCGATTGAATTTGACCCTGATGCACTGGTAGATGCCTTTGTTTGCTAATGGTAAACCTGTAGACATGTTCAAAACAACATTAAAAAAATAAAAAATAAAAATGTTTCACACAAATTAAAATACATTTAAAAAAATAATCTTAAATCGTAAACAGTAAACTTGTAAATTTAATTTTAAGCATCTTGATGTAACTCTAGGACAAAATATTGAAAACATTGCGAATGATTCTCCACAATAAATAAATTATAATGGAATATGAAACTACAACTTGTATAAATTGTAAGAATTAATTTACAATATGGAAATTTAAAATAAAAATAAAAAATATGCATAAATTGTAATGCATGACTATTTACAATGTGAGAATGAATGGAATGCATGATTATTTACCAAACATATTTATAATTAAATTGCAATTCATTTATAATTAGTTTACAATGCATAAATTAAAAAATTAAAAAAAATGTACTAACCTAGAAATGTTTGCTGAATTTGTTGGATCCAACTCGCTGTTGAACGCTCCAAATCTTGTGTGAATGCAATGAGGGGGGTCTGCTTGAATTCATAGGACAATTTTTCACATTTTACGGCGTTTTATCAATGTTTTACCAGCATACACACGTTTAGACATGTTCTGGTCCTTTTGGATGCATCCAAAACACGTCCACAAGTTCCTAGTGAGTCCCTGCTGGGTACCCACAGAGTACTCGTTGGGAGCCTTAACAAGGCCAAAAAAACCCTAGCGATTTCGAGTGGCGGTTAACCACTTGCACTTTTTTCCTACGAGTATTTGACTGACTGGCGAGTAATCGATGGTTATGTAATAAATGATTCTAAGGGCTGACATCACATTAAGGGTAGTATTTCAGGGCTGACGTCAACTGTAGTTGAATGTTGTCACTTCTTTTAGTCTGCAGGGTCCTCATTTTGTCAATTCCATCTATATAGGATGCCATTGGTCAAAAAATTGATGTATACATCCTATTGGTATTTCTTTGATTTTCAGTGTTGAAAAATACATAAAAAATCTGATTTCAGTGTTTATGTTATGGTTGTCATTATTTGCAACAAATCTAGATTCCTAGGGTTTAGAAACTATTTCCATCATTTTCCAGCATTTGTAATTTTTGCCGTAAGGATTTTGCAATAAAAATCAGTTTTTATTAATTCTGCCCTAGGGTTTCCGGTGAATCTAGAATAAATTAAAAATGTCCATTTAGGGGCATTACAATATAACATGAATTTTCACATACATAGGAAGCAAAATGGACAGTAAGAATTGAAATCAGTATTACATTAATCTAAAAACTCTATAAATTCCCCTATGGATAACATCAAATTGTAATTTGTAGGTTGCTAATCACATCAACATTATATCCCATGGACAAAAATATCACATACAAACATTGTATTATAGCACACATCACATAGAATACACAATGTATAGAAGAGAATTTGCCATTAATCCATGATGTACGATTTACACTGGAAGATATCACATCAAACAAGTTTATGGATACGTCCAATGTAACACCTTTCTATGTACAATGATAACATAACCATGTGAGGAAATATGATATATAGTGCAAGGAGGTCCTCTAGACTATATAGGATCTCGAGAAGAGGGCATGACGGTTGATGAACAACCACCTCCCATCAGAGTCCCCTAACTACAAAAATGAATAATTGTGTACAGTGCAAATCCACATAAACAATAGTGTCCTCTTATACCTTATCATAAGTCCTATTACAAAGATTATTTATCTGAATGCACCTTTGCCCCTTTTCAAGCTAAGCGTCATCCTTGTCGACATTTGGACAAGGATCTAGGTGACGGTGTTGTGCTTGCTCTAAGACCTCATGGCTCTTGTCCTCTAGAAGGCATTGATGTAGTGGTGATTGGTGTTTGGTGGGTTCTTAGAGTCTTAAGTCAGGTATGATGATGCTGAAACTCCTCGTTGATGCCACTTCTATTGTACTTTTAACAACTTTGTTACCACCATTGTGTTGTCCGAGCAAAGATCATCTGTCTTCCCAATCAAATCCACTTCTCTAGCCTTCGCTAACTCAATCTTTTCTTGGATATTTTCTTCTCCATGCTTACTTCTTGTCAACTTCATTTCCTTATGAGACACTGTCCTTGAAGTAATTGCTTTATTCTTCTCAATTTGTTCCTCATGGTACTCAAAGTTCTTCAACTATATGCCTTGCGCCATGAATTGCTCCTTAGGATCCTTGAGCCCCTTTTACAAAATAGTCCTTTGCACCAAGAACCCTAGACTATTCTTCTGCAATTATTGCATTGTTTTGGCCAATTCCATGTCTTGTTTCTTCTTATTCACCACTTTGGCCATCATGAAGTGCCATTTACCAAGCAACTCAAGGTACATTAATTGATCGGTCCCGTCCTAGATGTCTGCATCATCCACTAGATTACCTATGACAACTTTTCTCACCAATGTGGATTTGTGCACACTATACCAAAATTTTGGGTTTCTTAAAAACTATTTGAAACACTCTTTGTATGGAGCATTTGTATGTGCATCAGTAATCTTGCTCATCAATATGCCTTTTTGACTTTCCCGGCCATTGCCACCCGTGATCTTAACTTGTAGCTACTCATGGAACTTGCCTAGCTGTTTGTGTCTCAGCCAACTCACCAGGGTTCCTCTTCACCCCTGAAAATGAAGTCCTAGGAAGTACCTTTAGTTGGTTCATTGCAACATCATTGTTCCTCGCAACCTTTGTCATGACTGGCTCCTTTGAACTCTATCCGGGATGTGCTGAAACTTATGTGACGTTCCCAAATTTGAGATGTTGACTTGTACCACCCTGATTCATCATTTGGATGTCATCATGCTATCTCCTCTAGTTTGGCCTCTGCATTGACCACTACGTTGGTCTCCTTACATGGAGTCCCATGCTTTGATTCATTATCTTCAATGACATAATGTTCTCTTGCTTATTGATCATCATCAATATTGTACTCCACTCCCTGGTTAAAAACATCTTCTTCATCTAACTCCATCTGATGTGGGTGAGAAGTACTCGCAACAATATCTGTGAAAAAATAATCAGAAAGTAACTTGTTGATGCGGTCTAATCACGTCTGTCTTAGGAATGAAAAGTGGTTCTTTGGGGGTTGCATGACATGATGTACGAGAAAGTGGTGGTGATGTCATTCTTGAACCATCCACGAGTGAGCTAGTACTCAATGAATTAGAACTAGAATAAATAGGGGATGCTCGTGACTTCTTCACATTGTGCCCCTTGATTTTAGTGCTTCACATGCTCCTTGTGCTTTTGTGATGGGGCATCCTCATCATCATTGGTGTTGTGTTCCTCATCGTCCCTTCCTTAGCATGCATGACATCCTCATCACCGACCTAGGTATCCCCCTCTTCATCATCTTCTTCATTTGATCGATCCTCCTCTAAGTGGTCGTCATGATGTTCTATGCCATGGAACATTTGTCCAAGAAGCTTGTTACACTCAACCTTCTCTTTAAGGATCTTTATAATTTCCTTCTCCACTGGCCACTGTCCCCTTGGGCCTCTCTTGCATTTGAGCTTCTCTGCGTTTTGCTTCCTTTTAAGAAGGACCAAGTGATTATGTGACTAGTCTACTTCAAACATTGGAACTTTATTTTTCTTGGATTTATTTTCTTGCGGGGGCTTCTCGTCTGGCTTCTATTATTGGTACTTGCAATCTGGTTGTACATATATCCCCATGGACTTGCACACAAATGTTGTTAAAATTCTTGAGCACTGTTTTGGGTAGAGAGTTAGATTGTGCCTCTCAAATTTTTATTTAATGATGCGTGCAAAGACATGCAAAAGTCCCTTGAAGATTGCATCGGTGCCTCCTTGATCTTATCTGAGAGGAACTCACACCAATAAGAACTCCAGTTTTCCATAAACCTTGCATGCAAGGGATGAGCTAGAGGGCGAGGTCAAAACCCCTCACCTCCCCTATGAGCCTATGACATATTATCTTGAAGACCTGAAGTTCTCAAATCTTGATATATATGATTTTTAACTCCCTTCTCACCTGGATGGATTTATTTTTGACATTATCCTCTAGATTATTTTACAAATTTGTCAATAAAATGATTCTTCTCCTCTCTTGCGATATCCAATTTTTCCTTTTTTTTACTCTATGTTGGGAAGACGCATTGTATGTGCAAAGTCTTTTGGCACTTAGCAGTTCTAAAGAACCTTATCCTTGTTGTCAGTACAGATATTCTTGTTGGCATATCGTAGTATTCAAACATTTGGAATAAAATAGTCCTGTGAAAATCCCAGATTTGATCAAATACCAACATCATCGTTGCATGCACGTTGGCCATATTCAATGTCTTCATCAACTCATGTATTGGGTTATCTTGTGTCGAGTGATAGGACGCTACTTCAATAGGTAGGTACCAATGCCTCTTTTCTTGTATCCTTTTTGCCTTATTTTTTTCTTCATTTTTTAAAGGCTTTTTTTTTTCTCAATCTTTGTAGGTTGCACTGCATTCTAGACGTCAACATCCTCCATGAAATCTCAACTGAGTATTCCCAAAGGTTGCCACAACGGGGCTGATTTAGAGGTGACAACCCTTTTACCCTTTCCTTCCATTATGCCCTCTTGGATGGTGTTTTTGTGTTTTGATCCATGGCTTCCTCTATCGCTAGAAAATGCTAGTCTTGTTTTAGCACCGGATGTGAAGTTTCCTGCAAGCCAACTCCCTTCAGGGTCTTTGCAATGGTCTCCCTATAGAAGTCAAATTCTTCAAATGCTATTCTTCAATTTCTCTCTCATCTATGTTTCTAAAGTTCACCTACACATCCCAACTAGATGGTTTAAAACCCTTGCTCACTAGTTGTACTGAAACTCTTCTAGAAGATCCAATGTGGAAAATTCCTTGCGAAATGGAATTTAATCCTGTTTGGCTCCAAAATGTCAACCTACATTTTACATAAATGACTCCTCAACACATTGGTTTATAGTACTATAAAGTGCATTCAATCTCCTTTGGTGAATGTGCAATTCTCTCAACAATTTTTCTTGGCCTGGCTCTCCTTTTATGTTTCTTGACAACCCCTCAAGATTAATTTCCCTTCCATTTGTGGGGCTAGACTGAGATTTGAGGCTAGATGACCTCTGAACATTGTCGGACGGACTTGCAAGCTCACATGACCTTCTGTCCACATCACTAGACCTTCCGTCTACTGTTATCCAAACCAAATGGACCCTCAGGGCCAAACAATCTATTTTCTTCTTGGTTAAATGCCCCAAGGGCATCAAATGACCTTTTGGGCTTGGCAAGCCTTTCATTTCCTTTTCAGATATGCTTGACAGTCCACACGGACCTCCTTGAGGCTTGAATGGCATAGTTACTAGATTTGGGCAGATTCGTGTTGTCAATCAGACTTGCACCATTGTGTAGGTAGTTTTAGGCCTTCATAGTTCGCTGAAACATGGAAACAATTCTAGGTTGTGGGTGACTTAATTAGTGGATTGAGTATTTAGATCTAAGGGCTAGCTCCCTTTAGTGTATCAATTAGGACCTTTGCTCTACGCTGCTGGGAAAAGAGAGAGAAACTTGAACGAAAATCCTATTTAGTGATGGTGATATCCCTGAATGATTGGTTGATCCACTCAATTAGAGTTCCTTAAAAACACTGATTTAGATAATAGAAAGGCTAAACTTTCAACTCCAATTGATCAATATGCACAAGTATTTCACTAAAAGGTTTGATCTAGTAACTAAAACTTGAGGGGAATGAAATAATAGACCTGATTGAAGGCACTAATCAGCCACTTGCATCCACTAAAATTCCAGCCAAAAGACACTTAAACACAAAGCATGACTTGCATAATTTGACCAGCTAGTAACTAGGTAAGAATCAAGACCTGGCAAGGAAGAAAACTCTAAAACTTATGCAAATCAATGACAAATACACTATACCAGCTTGCTGAAAATTGAAATCAACAGTCCTATTAATTTGAAAAATGTTACAACTCAGTCTTTGACATAATTTTGTTTTGCCAAAAGAGAGATACAAATCAAGGTTGAAAAGCCAACTTATATAGAAAAATATACAACCAAGAGGTTGGCGTTGAAAATAGAATAAGAAGACAGCTCTTTCATTAGCCCAAGTCCAATTTCTGTTATGCCAAGGTAACAAAGCCTTCTAAATTTGTCTTTTCTTGTCTTTTGTCTTGCATGAAAAATCCTTTGGCATTGAAAATAGATGGTGGGCTCATCTTGGGCTGCTCTTTCAACGTGCATGAAATCCACGCCCACCTCCAAAAATGGAACTCTTCTTGAGTTGTTGGAACGTTTGAAAACCCTGGATTAACAAGAATGTATGCATGAAAATCACGTTAAGCTCTCCAACGTGAAACAACTTGAGTCCATGCAAACAAGTCTCCGTCTTTTGAACTGAAGGTGTCGTGTTTGAAACGGCTACACCTGGACGTGTCTAATCCTGTTTGGACCACTTTGCATGAAAAACCCTTTAATCTGTCTATATTTACTATTGAACTCCTTCACTTTATCTGGCTCTTCGTTTCTGTGCATGTTCTTTAGCTGTTTGTCTATGCTATTTCCTGCAGAATTTCTTTTGGCTTCCTTGTTCATTATCTTTCCTGTTCATTTCCTTTGTCTTGTTCTTTCCTTTCCATTGGAGTTGTCGATTCTTTGTAATGGTCAATCCCTGTTTATTTCCTCCGAACAAAAATTTCGAAGGAAACTTTTGGCTTTTCTTTTGTCCATTTCTCTGCGGCCTTTTTCCCTTTATTTCCTTGGGTTTATTATTTCAGGCTTGTGTCCTTTCACTTTCCCGTGAACAAATTGTCCACGGGAATTGTCTCTCTCCCTCATTGCGTGACTTTCCCCTTGTGATGTCTTCCGAAGGAATTCCTTCGGACGTTTTGTCCTTGCCCCTCGCCTTATAAAATGGTCCTTTGGCTTTCTTGTAATGGTCCTTCGGAGAAATGAAATGAACCCTCCTGAAGGGAACATACCCTTCAGGAATTCTGAAATGACCCTTCGGAATTTGTTAATTGAACTTTCCCGAAGGGCACATGCCTTTCGGGATTTTTGTAAAAGACCCTTTTCTGCGGACAATTTGTCCGAAGTCTTTTCCTTTGTAAACTTTCTATCGGAATTGCCCTTTGGCATTTTGAAGTGTCCTCTCGGCATTTTTGACAATGACTTTCCCAAAGGGCACATACCCATCGGGTTTCTTGCTTGTGGACTTTCCCGAAGGGCACATACCCTTCGGGTTTTTGTAAATGGTCCTTTTCCATCAGATTAATCTTCCCGAAAGAATTCTTAATTTAGGAAAGCCCGAGAGACAATTCCTGTGGACATTTTGTTGGTGGAAAAATGGATAGAAAGAAAAGGACAACTAATCCTTCGGACATTTTGTTTGAAGGAAAAGAAGGGTCCAGACAAGAAGTTCGAAAGAATTCTTTCGAAAGGAAAAGAAGGGTCCAGACAAGAAGTCCGAAAGAATTCTTTTGGACTTCTTGTCTGGACCCTTCTTTTCCTTCAGACAAAATGTCCGAAGGATTAGTTGTCCTTTTCTTTCTATCCATTAATTTGTCCGAAAGAATTCTTTCGGACTTCTTGTCTAGACCCTTCTTTTCCTTCAGACAAAATGTCCGAAGGATTAGTTGTCCTTTTCTTTCTATCCATTTTCCCACGGACAAAATGTCATCGGGAATTGTCTCTTGGGCTTTCCTAAATTACCCTTCGGACTTCTGCAAGTGCCCCTCAGGGTTTTCCCTCGGGCTTTTTGTCAAAGTCCTTCGGAATTCTGAATTGGTCCTCTTCCTTGAAGTGCCCTTCGGACTCTTCAAGATAAGTGTCGTTTTCTTTGGACAAAATGTCTGAAGGAATTGAATCTTCGGCTAGTGATCCTTCAGACCAAAAGTCCGGAGGATTCAAACCCTTTGGAACTTCAAAATGATCTTTGCCCCTTTGTAAAACCACAAAACATCTGTTCTCTTTAGAATTTGCTTTTTCAACTGCTTGAATAAACATCTGTTCTTTCCTGTGTGGCAAAATTGTCCACAATCTGCACCAAATCAGATTCAAAATGATTTTTTCTATTGTCCTGGATAAATTTGGTTCGAGCCGGCCCCATTTTTTAAAATTTTATTATTATCTGTTTTCCTGGCAAAACAAGACTGAATATAAACATAATAAACATACTATATAAATATAAATTTGGAATTTTTAGCTGGTTATTTTTTTATTTTATTGTATAGTCAATTTTGCATGTTTATAAACTTATGCTCACACACACACACACACATATTTTAGTGATAAAATAGGGGTTGAAAAAGGGTCCCCAGCTGAAAAACAAGAAGCTCTTAAAACAACAGGGAAGGCAGATAGAACATATAGGGGAGGACAGATTTCAACTGCACCATCCAGACCCAAATCCTTAGTGAAAAAGCAGAAATAAAATGCTAGAAACAGAAGCCAAGTACACCATCCAAGGGTGTAAGACCCGCCAAAACCTTCCTCCAACAACACGGACCTCAACGTCCATTGAAACAACTGCTGACCAAAACATATCTTTTATCTCTGCTTGAGGATCAACTTAAGATGCTGGGAGAAGATCCTCGCCTGCTTTGATTCCAAAGAGCTCCTCCATGGCATGTTGTTTTCCATCCTCTATTGTCTTGCTGTCCGAGATTTCCATTCTCTTTTTCTAAGGCCCACATCGGGTTTCTTCTTTTAAATTTCTGACTGAGTTATAATGAGAATCTCTCTGGTAAACAATTCATCTTGTGATTCCTCCACCTGATCAATTTGAAGGTCCATATATTTATGATCCTAATACTTTCTTCTTCCACCTGAGTGTATTGAAGCTCCATATTGTCCTCAGTTCTCATGCTTTATTTCAACTGAGAGAGAGTTTCCTCTGTAGTTAGAATTAGCTGCTTTAATTCCTCCTTAGTATACATTGACTTTTGTCCCATAGAAGGTGAGGCTTGTGGTGTTATTTCTTCCTTCTCAGGTTCGGGGCAAATATCTGCCTCCTGATGAGCATGTTCTGAATTCTGAAATTGCTCACTATATGTCCTTGAAGGATATTTCCACTGATCCTGGCATGCAGACATTCTAGGAAGATCTGGCATTGTACCAATCTCACCTTCAATTTCCAGAACCTTCTTAGGTTTGGTAGGTTGATCAATTTTTTTTTTTGTGATTTCTCCAAATGAAATATGTACTAGGTTCGTTGTTCTTTTGTTTCCAGAGCTAGCAAGTTCTTGATTTCTGTGTATCAAACCTCGATGAGGGACAGTCCATAACTTTATGGCCAATCTTCCTGCATCTGAAACATCTTAAAGGCAGATTTTCATAGTTTACGCTTTGCGTCCAGGAACCCATAGGGGAAGTAACGCGGAAGGAATGAATGAGTGGTCAGGATGGATCAATTTCAATGCACAAGCGTGTGAAATTTCTTTGTTCTCTATCAACTGCACTGTCCTCTTTGACAAAGTCTCCTATCAAACTTGCAATCTGTCTCAGCATTTCTGTGTTCTTCATTTCCATAGGCAGCCTATACAGCCGCACCCAGGTAGGAATTTCTGAGATTTTTTCCACCTTTGGGACAAAGACCAGTGTGCAGAGTCTTAAAAACAAATCCACGCTTCCACGAAACCAAGGCCCCTGTTCTAGAACACAATCTTTATCCCTTTTTTTTTTTTTTCAAAACAAGGCCTGGAAGAATCCATTTAAAAGAAAAGTGGTTTTTGGGTGAAGGCAATCAGCCCATGTCTCTATCATCCATTGCTTCAAATCTTCCAAACCTAGCCTTCTACCACTACATGTACAAATTTGCACATTAGATGCAAAATTTGGGAGATCACTTCGAGGGTTGACTCTGACATTGATAGCTCTGTTTTGTTGTGGGCAATTTTGATAGGAATATCTGCAACTCCCTGTAATGTCCCCATTTTTCCCTCTTAAATAAACAGGCATGAAGACCTTTAGTCTATCTCCCCATAGACTAAAGGAGCCCTTTTTTGGGGAATGCTATTTTATTGGTTATTTATTAATTGTCGAAATAGTGATTTTTATCACAAGGCAATTATTAATTAATAAATTATTTTAAAAGTGGTTTTCATCACTAAAGTGCTTAAGTGAGTTAAATATTAATATATTTGCCTTAAAGTAATTTTAATTAAGGCCAATATTTAACATATTATTAAAAAATGAGATTTTGGCATGGGAGCTAAAGTGAAGATAAGGAAAGGTGTTTTATCTTCCCAAAGGGATTCAAACATTTTGGAAAGTTATAAATACATGGCGAAGGCTGCAATGGAGGATATATTGAGATTGATATTCTTGTTCCTCTTGTGTGAAAAAAGCTATTGGGATGCATGCCCAATAGAAGTTCGATGCTTGGTGATTGATCAATTTTACAAAGGTGTCTGTTGACACCACCTTTTGCAAAGGAAAGCTTGTTTTGTGCCCTAGAGGTGGAGCGAACTACCTGGGAGGGTTTTGGTGCTTGCTTTTGAGAGTTTGGTCATATGTTTCTTGCATTTTTGGCTTGCTAAATTATTTTATTAATTTTTCAAGTGGAGCGAACCACTTGGAGAAGTTGGCGCTAGGGTTTGAAGGCCTTTTTCGGTCAAAATATTCATAAATAATTATCTGCAATTATTGATTATTTTTTTGATCATTATTGTGGCATTTTGGATGATTTGCAAATGATATTGAAGACAAAAAATTAATAGATAATTTTCAGAATTATTATTAATTTTTCTAACAAGTTTTCGGATATTTGCTTGCTTGTGGAAAACTGGGATAGTCCTATTTTTTCAGGGTTCTTAAGAGCGGGGCAATTGACCTAGGAGGGTCAAATTGGTGATTTTTATGCTAAAATAAAGTGCTGGTATTTTTCCTATATTTTTTTGAGGTTGGCAGCGATTTTGGGAAGGGTTTTGAAGATCTTTCATTCTCCGAACAACAGCAGAAAATTGGTGATTAAATCTGATTTTTCCTTCATCATTTCGTGGCAAAATATGGAGAGAAAAAGGTATTTATGTAAAAAGATTTAAATTTGGAATTTACTATTTATTTTTAGATTATTTCAAGGTAAATAACTGGCAGAAATTCCCTACAAAACTCTCACTTTTGGCATCTAGGGTTTTTTGCATTAAATAAGGGTTTTGAGAATTTAATTCTCAACCTAAGGTTTACTAATTTTCAGATCAAATTTAGAGGAATTTGGAAAAATCTCCTTTGTTTTCCAATTCGTCCCATTTGGGGACATTTCACTCCCAAGCAAGAGAACCACAGCATCACAGTCCCCGATTTCTTTTCTAGCCTAACTATGCCTAGATCTGTTGAGTTTTTCAATGCGGAATCTCTCAGTTTATCGGGGAAGTTTTTAGGGAGGAAGGAGAAGGATCAAAATGCGAGATCTCAAGGCACAATGGGGGAATCAAAACCCTAGCAATTGTACTTGCAAAATGACCAGAATCACCATTGGGGCTACTACTTTCTGTTTGGGGGACCAAATATGGATTGCGAAGGAGAACCGAACGACTGCGACAAAATTCATTGAAAATGTGATAAGGGTTAGTGGCATTAATGCAACTTCGGATGTTAAATATGCTCTTATCCAGTTTCGATTCTCCTCTTGCTTCTTGTTGCAGCTGGAAATCCTTTCCCGTCTAGATCTTGATGCCTTCACAATGTAATCTTCCGAAGTGAATGAGTTCAAGGAGTGATTTGTATATTGGTGAGAGAATTTGAATGTGCCCTGCACCCCCTTGTTTTGTTTTGCTGCCTTCTGCTCTGCCACCTGTTGCTCTGCTACCTTCTGCTTTACTTCGCCACCATACACTGACACCTTCTCTCTCATTGCTAGTAATACTTTTTTTTAGACTTTTGGGGACCTAAATTTTGATCTTCAACTTCATCAACATTATTTTAAAATTTGACAAATCTTGCCATTTACAGACCCTTTTTTTCCAGGATCACAAGCCATGGTTTTATGCTTATCTCTGGGCCTTTGAATTAAACTCCTTCAATCTCCATTACTTTCTTAACAGTCTCCATGTTGGGTCCCAACAAAGCATTTTAGCAATGTCGTAATTATTTATTGCATTGAATCTTCCTTGTCTTCTATCTAACATTGCTTTGAAAAATATTCATAACTTTTTATCCAAATTTCTCCCAAACGAATTTTTTAAATAGGGTCATTCCCATCTTCGCCTTTCACTAGATGAAAAATTATTAGAGTTTCTATATCTATTTCTAGCAGTGCTTCAGGACCTGAATTTGACATTTTGCAACTATTATTTGGAATTTGGTCCATCTCTTGTAGTACGATGATGCCAATTTCCACACTTTTTACACTCGTACCCCTCCATTTTGTCTGGAATTATATCGATGAACAATGTTTGCATGGGTTTTTCACCTTGACTTTTTTGCTTCATCTTTCCCTTTGCAACTAATGCTTTTGGTTCTTCTTTCACTTGTGCTAACGATTTCCTTAATCACTTGGACATTAAAGGTCTTCAGTAGAAATGCTCTTGTCTCTAACCTCTATGACATAGTAGGGTCCTAACCTTGAACTTCTGAGGTTGATTTCTCTCTTCCTATCAAACTTAAGAACCAAAATTCCCGGTTTAAAATTCATGAGATTCAAGTATTGGTCAAGCCAATGCTTTTTTCATTGTTAGGCTACCTCAATTTTCCCATTGAACGTTCAAGTGCATCTCTTCTAGTTGGCTTGATTTCACGAGACTAGCTGTCAAAAGTTTCTTATTTTCTGTGCATTGTCCAATGCAATGCACAAATTTAGAACCAAGAACTCTTTTGGACCACAACCTCTTGTCCACACATGAGTTGGAACAAAGTTTGTCTTATCATCTCTATATTCATGGTCCTATATACATATTGGAATGTGACTAATCTTTTCCCCCCAATTTCGTCCTTCATTTTGCATGACTTTCAGATCATTGAAACAAGTATCTTTTTGGTAGGCTCCACACAACCATATGCTCTTAGGTAGTATGAACTAGTCAAGAAATGGTTTATCTTAAATTTTCTTTCAAAGGCTGGATTATCTCATTCAAAAAGTGCCCTCCTTGGTCACTTATTAAATATAGAGATATTGAAACCTCGTAATGACGTGATCATAGAGTTTTTTTTTTGGTTTTCGGTGTAGAATTGTCCATTGATGCTCTCAATTTACTTGCAATGACAATGTACCTAAACTGTTACAATCTACTTGAATTCTTAAATGGACCAATGACATCCAACCCACATCACATTGATTGAGTTCTCATGGTTTTGTTAGGTATAGGGACATATAATCTCCCTTCAAGGGTTTTATCCATCCTTTGGCAGGTATTACATGCTCCAAATCATTCTTTCGCATATTGGAATAGAGTAGGCCACTAAATAATGAGGAAGACCCAAATTGTGGTCGCATCTGACCCCATGTGTCTTGTTAGACCCTCATGTGCTTTGTAGAGTATTCCTTAGATTTCTTCCCTTAATGCACACCATCTAAGAACTTGTTATAGCCTCATTTTGTATGATAATCCATTAATCAATTGGAATTCTCTCAACTTCGAGATTACCCTCCTCTACTTTGATAAGAAGTTTCCATGTTCTCATAACGTCACAAGAGTATTGCAATGTGAAACAAATGTGCATCTAGAAAGTGATCGACATTGTGTCGGGTGGCTTGACTGACCTCCTCCTCAACAACTAATCACACGATGCTTTCCTTGTCATCGATACTTCCATAGTCTTGGATGTGATGATCCAAGGACGTGTGAGTAGATGGTTTCTTCTACTTCAAGAGTTTACATTCATTTTCATTTTAAGGCTAGGGAAGCATCGCATGATTAGGGAAACAAGGGTCAGATGACTTCCTTGTATATTGCCCAGTCATCTAGAAACTCTTTGAAATTTCTTATCTTCTCGAATATGTTGGGTATAATCAGCTAGAATGTGGTCAGAGCATTGTTTATTTTGAATGGTATCCTATTATAGGCATCTACACTATTCTCAGCCATAAAGTTTGTCTTGAGCTTTTGCTCCTTTTCATTGCATTATCTGATTGTAGCCACTAAATTTGTCGAGAGATGAATACATATTTAGTCCAACCACTTCTTCTAGGCTGGAAACTGTGAATGGGTTGGGAATGGGTCCCTCATCATGACTGCATTCAAGCTTCAAAAATTGACAAATATCCTTATCCATTTCTTTTCCTTCTTCAAAGTTATCACAATGGGTGATATTCATTCACTCGTGTTCACTTGGAAGATAATCTTGGGTCCTAGATCTTGTTTATTTTAGCTTGCATCTTCTCTGCATACTTTGGATTCTTGCGATATGTTATTATTCAAATGGCTTGCACTATGGACATTGATGGGTCCATGCAAACACATCCTTATAGTCCAGAAAGATTCAAAACACAATGACGTTTAATATTGGGTTGCAGTCATCCCCATTGTAGATAGCTTGTGGGGTATAGCTTGTGTCGTTAAGTAGTTTTCACCCTTAACATCCTTTTGCTTTGAAGAGCTACTCTTGTCATGCTCCTCTATCTCAATAAAGAAACATGTTGGGGAGAACAATTCTTAGTGTCTACTCTCGTCATGCTCCTTTGTATATCCTCTTTTTCATCGACCATCCTCTTCTTCCAAGGGTCACTACCACATTGAATTGCGGTTCCACTAGGTTCACATTCATTGCCCCTTGATGTTTAGGGAAAATCTTGTCTTCATGTCTCCCCGTCCTCACAAACGACACATCAAGGACGAACTCATCTCCTTGGCATTATTTGGACATTCTCTTGTGAAATGGGCCTCGCCATTTCAAGTTCCACGTGTGATAATAGGTGTCCATTCACACCTTGCTCCATTCTTAGCCTGAAACGTCCTCTGTTATGGTTTTGAGGCCCTTGTTCTTTTCACGGATTTTGTTATTGTCCACTCATAACTCCTTTGATGTCATTGGATCCATGACCAACACCTATTGATCCTTCTTATTCTTCATGTTGAAGGTACAATCATTCAATGTTGTCCCACCATCTTGCATATTTCGCAAATTGTTTTTTCAGCAAGTTTGTGTTCGTATGACCCTCTATGCAACACTTCGTGCCCTATATTTTTCTTTTCTTTCTTGTTTCATTTCTTCTAACATTCTCAGCATGTCTTTTCATATATTTTCTATGGATTGGGACTCTCCCATGACCTTGTTCTCATTTGAGTCAATTTTGGCCTTTGCCGAGTATTTTTCTTATCCTCGTTCTTTAAGTTCATCTCCGAATGTTACACATCACTATATGTAGTTGGTGGAACAATCAACAACTTGGTTTGATACTTTGGTCTAAAATCCTATATGAACCATCTTTTCTTCAATCCATTTGCGAGAGGATTCTAAAGCTTCAAAACCAACACCAATTTTCTATTGTACACCCTCACTAAATCATTCTTTCCCTACTTCATGTTTCAAATCTCCATGAAAATCTCATTGTCTTTCCTCAACAACTTGCATTCTTTTTCAAAAGCTTTCCTAAGCTTCTCCTAGGTGTCCAACTTTGTATTGTTTTGTTTCAAATACCGGTCATTCACAATCCCTCTCAAGGTCCTTGGAAACAATTTATATCAATAGTTTTGGTTATCCTATCCATTCACTACCCATACTGTAACAATGATGTTACAATGTTGAATGGGATCTGGGTTTCCGTCACCCTTGAACCTAGGCAACTACTGCCTATCCTTGTTGGTGGGCTATCCATGGTGCTCCTTTGTGTTAGTGGGGGTTTTAGTCTTCCTCACTTGATTCAATCAGTCTTCCCTCACTTCCCTTTATTTTTTGACATGCAAACCCAAACCCTCCTCCTCTGGGCAGACTGGTTTGTTGGTTCTCATGCTCCCTTTGCATTGTCGGTCAAAGTATCCACAACATGCTCCTCAATGGGTGCAATCTCATACTCTATGTTGGTCCATCTCCTAGTCACCCTTGATTTTAGTCCTCTCCTTTGCCAGGGTCCACTGTTCGTTTGTTGTCTCTTTTTTTGGTAATATCTTATTTTGTTTTTCCATTATCTGTGTGGAACTTCTTTCCAGACTCTTCCTCATAATCTGGATTAGGTGCTTCTTACTCATCCAACGCAACTCCAAATTTATAAGTCTTCACATCAACATTGCTCCATTTCCAATCCTTGTGTTTCTCTCTCTTTGCTTGTTCATCATTGCATTCGAGAGTGCATTTTCTCTTCACCTCTCACTTGTTGGTGTAGACATTTTGTCGCACCTAGGTTTCAACTTACTTATGTTAGTTTTATAACGTACAATTTTAGATATTGCTTATTATCTAGCTTTTAGAAATAAGAAAGTAGGCTACCTTTTGCTTAGCCAATAGGATTCAGCCTTTCCCATAGCCAAAGGGAGTTGCCTAAAATCTGACCAATCAAATTTAAGCGTTGAGACTAGAGTCTTTGCTATGAATTTTTGGTTTTCTCCTCTTGTACGTAGGCTTTCTCATGCATTTCATTTATCTCCATGTTTCTTCCAGGTATTCCGAGGAGCTTCCATGGATTTTCAACAACCTTCCATGTAGATTGAGAGAGAGGGAAGTCCCCTGTATATTTATTTTTTAGTATATAAGCATATACAAATTTGCTTTCTTTTGCTTATTTCTTTTCTTGTTTTGTGCTTTGTCTGGATTTGTTGCAAAGAATATTCTAGCTGATTTTAAACTGGGTTTTCTCCTATGTGCTTTCAAAGTACTCTCACATTGCATCAAAGCCTCTTTTTTTGCATATTTTCAACATGTTACAGGGAGAAATCTGAGTAGTTTTCAGTTAGGGAGCTCTTGATATTTTGCTGTAGCTTATAGGGCTTCCAAATGGAGGGAAAACGAGATTTTTGATATGGATTTTGAGGAAAAAGATGGATTTTCATTTTTAGGGGGGTTTTGGGCCGTTTTTCAATTTTATGGTTTGCTACAAATTTGTTTAGAGGTGCAGAGTAAAAAATTTGCAAAATTCTGGAAATTAAAAAAAATAATTGTTTTCGCTTTATAGGTTATTTTTGGCAAGCATTTTAAGTTTGTAGGTCAACAAGGTTTGAGGGTTTGTCCCATAGGCTTTCAGGGGATTGTTTGGCTGTTATTAGGTATCTTTGTCATTTTTTTCAGCTTTTAATTTTCTTTCCTTCTTCAGGTGTTTTTTAGAAATTTACGAAAAAAATTGAGGGTCTAAATGTTTTTTTAGAGGTTTTTAAAAATTGTGGGAAAATACAAATTCAGGGGTTTCTTAGTTTTTTCAGAAAGATCTGGCAAAAAAGGGAATTTTTGGTAAAAACTTTTAAGTTTCATTTTTTATTGCATTATACATAATTTCAGTCCCTCAAGGCCTCGACCCTCTTTTTCATGGCCATGACACTCTTTTTCAAGGCCGTCATGGAACTCTTGGCACTGTTTGGTCTTCTGGAGATTTCCACATTTTTTTCTGCTGAGATTAACCCCAAATACTTTTTCAAGAATTTTTTGAAGACTAGAGAGTGGCTCCAGTCTGGTAGGAATTCACGCCTCCGACAAAAACTTGTTTTTTTCTTGTCGCCATTCTGTGACCTCTGCAAGGAACATTTCGTTGACAGGTATATCTTGCAAATGGTGTGACGAAACTTAGTGCCTTTTAAAGTTGCACAATTTTCCAAGCAGATTCCAAATATGTGATCAGTTTTACTCCACATTGTATGAAATCCACTTTTTCAGCACACATACCTTCCCAACCTCATTTGGCACCATCTTTACACTATGATATCTTTTCACTCATAATTTGGATTTGAATTTTTTTGAACCCTATTGTTTTTCCGAGGAAAATCTAGATCTGCAGTCAAATTTCATTCATTTTGTACTGAAACAATTTTTTTCAGTTTCTAATTTTCATGTACTTTGTAAACAGAGACAAAATTGATGTATATTGTGCAATTATAAGCAATTATGTTTTGGGTGTTTTTTACTTCATTGTGAGGATCTTCACAAGGCATTCTGTCTCCTTGTTCATTGCCATGGCTTCATGCCAAGTCCTTCAAAGACTTGTGTAGACAAATAATTACTTGCGATCAAAAAACAATATGTTATTCTGAAGTATTTGCGCTTCTGGAGGTCATGATCACTTTTGTTGCAGAGAATAGATATCTCAAAAAAACAACCTTATTTCTCTCACAACTTTCTGACAAAGATGCCTCGTCAAAACTTTGCAGGACACTGTTGCATTGTTGTAGCAATAGAAAGAAAGAAAAAAAACTATATTAATGTCCATGTATGACCAAAAGTATGTCAATGGGACTCAAGGATACATCAGTTAACAATAGAAAGTTCTAGGAAGAAAGAATCCTAGAAGCCAAGCAAAATAAAAGTACATAAGACAAAGTAAAGCAATGTGCTACAAACAAAATGGAACGCTATGGACTCCACTTTGACTGTACCTAGTCCATCATCTGCCATTTTATTAGACCATGGAACACATTCATTTGTTGCACTCTTAGATTGCAATCTACTTGTCCATGAGTCACTTTCAGTTCATGTTGTTCATGCCAATCTTACGGCACACTTTTTAGATTGTCATACAAATGTGCTTCCCTTGTTTGAGAAGCACACTATTGGATAAGATTCCCATCTACCTTTTCATGGGTCGTTCTGATAGAGGCATTGGTAATCACGCATAAGACATTGTGATGCTCGTCTAGCTTGTTCGTTGGACTACTTGCCATGTCATTAGCTAGTGAGCATGTGCTTCATTTTAGGAACTTTTTCATATGAGCTCAAGACATGTCTTTGTTCACTCCATTCTTTGTGAGTACATTGAGTGACACGATGCCATTGCACTAGACCATTTGAGCTCTTCATTTGTTCTGATACAGACATACTCCAGCATGCGACGCCTGATCTTGATTCAAACACATTTAGGCATTAGATGCCTGACCTTGCTATAGGCCCCGATAGACATATATGTCCTATGAGTTCTTCAGATCCTCCTTTAGACTCATGTAGGCATTAGAGTCCTGTGAGTCCTTCTGCGATCCCATTAGACTTGCTCAAATGTAAGAGTTTTAAGTCGTCTTTAGCAGATTCCTTTGACACTTATTTGCATGCTCCATTCATCCACATGGCACCAAATCACATGCAAACATCTTTATCTACTATTCGTGTTTAACTCAAATGGATTTCAGATTGGTTGTGGCAGCATTGACAATGTTCATTGTGTGATTTGTATTGATGATCTTCATGTATTACTTGCCCACTTCAAATTTGTACCAATCATATTGCCTAGTAGTGCTTCCTCCGTGGAACACTTATTGCCTTCGTGATGATTTCTTTGACAGATTCACTGCCTCTCATGAGTGTGGAGTGACTTTTGGTGGGCCCAATGTTTGATCGTCTACTTTGGTGTTATTTTTGGATCCATATGACGACTCTCCTAACACCGACAATGAGATCCTTGCAATGATTCTCCTATTTTTATGCCATCCTTGATAGCATTTTGCTGCCTTTTTCGAGCTTTTTTCATCCATCCCTTCCATTTTTTTTAAGCAGGGTGGTGTTGTACTACTTTCTTGGCTATCCTTGCGGCACATCTTAGCATCTACTTTTGGGAGTTCTTTTGCAATGGTTTTAGCCCATCTAGTGCACCTTTAGTGATGGATTCAACCCATCTAGCACACCTATTTAGTAATGGATTAGCCCATCCATTTTTGCATTTGTATATGGGTACTGTTGACTAATTTTACCCCTAGGTCAAATTTGGTCAACTCCCTTCATATTCAGACTTGTCATAAGGACTCCTAGGTTTTAAATGTCCACCATGGTCATTAATAAAGTCAAGACATCTTTGAAGGTCACTTAAAATGTGTTTAAGCCTTTGTCATACTTGTTCATTTGTCCTTCATGTCATTTTATGTCTTTCTGGGTCATTTTAATGAAATTGTATGGTTTTCCATGAAGGGACAAGTGTGTCAAGAAGTTATCTAACGTGTTTGATGTCAAGAAAGTGTCAGAGTTAGTTTTAAAACTGACGTGATGCAGGTTCAATGTATAAAGAAGGAGATCATCTGAAAATAAGGGGAGTTTCAATTGTTGTATGGATTGTATAACAGTTCTGGCATGTGTGAAGGCTTCTAAGAAGTGTGTTGAGATCCCCACAGCGCTTTTCCAAGCTCAGGTGGCTTCAACAGGTTCAAATTTGATGAAAACCGATCTATCTCTCTCATCGCTCTCTTGGGCAGGTCAAAGAAGTCAAACGGTTTTCCTTCAGTACGGACAGTAGATGAGTTGGACTGAGTGCACTTGGTGGATGAAAGTAGTCCTTATGACCTTCCATTTCATGGTCATGGTTTTCAGATTGGTAGTTTGTACTTCATGAACAATCACTACGATTGTTAGGATCTCAACGCTGCCTGCATAATCCTAGCACACCTCGGTTTTCTCATCTGTCTGCATTGGTTTGTGTGAACCAAGTGATGCATATGGTCTTGCAGAGAATGCTATTCCTTTTTATGTTGTTTCCAACATGGTATGGCATGTGTGAACGTGTAAGGTAACCAGGATCATTCTCCTTGTGCTAGAAGTCACACCCTTAAGGTTTGCAAAACAGTGTTTGAGAGTTGCAAGGATCATTCTCCTGCGAGTAGCTTCATGGTCAAGATAGCATATCTGTGTTCAACCCCTTAGAACATGGAAGTTAGTTTCTCCATTGAGGGTTTGCATTGAAGAGACCTCAAGGGTGATGAGAAGGTTCTAACTTGGTAAATAGTCCTATATTTGATGATAGCTACAGGCAGTCACAAACAGTGGTCTGAAGTCAATACAAAAGGAGGCAGAGTAGCGTTGAAATGGCTTTGGAGATGTTTGGACTCAATTGAACCTTTAAGCAAGTTTGAGAGCATAGAGAAGATCACTGTATTCAAAACAATGAAGTCACTGTCTACTGCCAAACCTAAGTGCAAGCTATAGAGCTGGAAAAGCTGCAAATCAAACGGGAACATTTACCTTAATCTTCCCGAAAGAGGATTTTGTCGCACAAAGTGACCTCTCATGGGAAAGATCTATGAGGTCTGAATAAGCCGTATGGCTCCATTCTTGCAGCCTAAACATAGTAATAACATGTTAATTCAAGAATGAGATTGTTTGGTCAAAGGGAGATGATGGTTGAGTGGTTTTCAACCCAAACATGTTTTGATTGGAAATACTCAGTAAACATAATGCCTTTTAGTTTAAAAGAAACCTGTAGCTTATAGTGGCACATAATGCATTGATGATGAGAGTTGGTTGCATGATCTCAAGGCAGAGACAAGTCCATTCAAGTGTGATGTGGTACTAGTGACCTCAGGAGGGAGTAAAGGTATGAGTACAGTGTTCAAGCATATCATTACCTACAAGAAGCTTTCAACTTCTTCCCTAATTTCCACCTACAGGTGACACAGTCAACACATACTGCAGACTAGCCTAGCCAATGGAGATTGCAGGTTTGGGAGTTTGATAGAGGAGTAGCATAGATAATCATGTTGAAGCCACTCTTAGAATGAGGATATCACACTTCGCATGATCTTAATAGGCAAAAGAGACAGAGCAAAGATGAACGAATTGGCCTCACACAGTCAACCCTGCACATAGTCAAGACCTAAAAGCTAGTCATGAGATATTGTGGTGTTGAGAGCTTTAGAGAGGTGATCTAGCTTTGAGACTTGGTACAGAAGGTCATCATGACCTAAACAAGTCCCCCATGGCTTCCTTCATGTCAAACCAATAGGGGAAACATCCTTTGTTCTGTCTTAGACAAGAGGCACTCCAGTAGCAAGCCAACCTGCAAATCTATAGTACACGGACGGTGCAAGAGGAATGGAAGAGCCTTGAATGCATTGTGGGATGATGTGTATAGTTGAATTGAAGGTGAACAAAGATTGAAAAGGCCCTATAGTCATTAGAACCACTCAGAGGTGGTCATATACCCGGATATACAATCTAGGCCTATTAGGCCTAGAACTGAACATAAACCCTCATGATATCTAAAGTCATTCATATGACTATATGATCTCTCAAAGCAACTGGAAGGCCTTCAGGAGAGAGTATAAGGTTGATTAGACCCATTTGTTTGCAGAAGGTAACTTAGAACTGGTCATTTTGGCCTAATTTGGTCTCAGGGGTACCCAAAATGCCTAGTAGAAGTTCGAGAGACATGTTCTTTTACTCATATCTGTACGGACGGGCTGCATGGTGCCTAAAGCAACTAGGGATAGTTGAGGGGGGTCCTTAACTTGATTTCAATGGAATTAGTTCAAGGGTTGAGCATCTAACTTTTTATGAATCAACGTTAAGAACCCAAATGACCTAAAACCCTCCTAAAACCCTTGTATGAACCCGATGTGAAAGATATGAAGAATTATGCATTCAAGAGGGGTCAACTGACTTGAAAAGTGTTTTGGACTTGTTTGGCACTCTCCCAGGTTCCTCACCATCCAGTCATTCCGTACTGTCACTTGTACGGACATGCCTAATTCAATGTTTCTTACTGGATTTGAGTTGTTTCACAGGTACAGAAGGGAATAGGTGAATGAAAGCCATTGAGGGAGGTGTGTAGAGATGTTTTCTAACTCCTCATATACCATTCTCACCTCAATTAAGCATGGAAACCCCTTTGCTAGACTATTCATTGCAGGGAGTCTGAACAAGACAGTGAGACACAAAATTACTGCCCAAGTTGGAGATGAGAAGCATGGCTGGAAGTTTTCATTGAAATCTATGATATACCAGAGGATAAAGGTCTAAATGAGTTGTTTATACCTCTGCAATGAACCTCCTTGAGTGTGTGCAAGTCACTTAAGTGACAAGTGTGTGGATCAGGCCTAGAGGGCTAGTGAACAGTTACATGGGAGTGAATGACAAGTGGTGCAGAGAAGTTCGTCAATTGAGGGGCGTATAAGGGCTATTATAATCTTGTTTCCAACTTCCCAAGTCAGGAAACATGTGTCAATAACTTCCAAAGGCAGTTCTGGACTGTCAAGTGACTCTTCATTGAGAAAGGCAGTTTCAAGAAGAACCATGGAGTGTCTCTACGCCGACCTCAAGGATATGTCATGTTTGTGATGGACATTAGTTGATGAGAACTTCATAGATTGTTTTCTAAATCCCTCTTTCATGTTGTAATTGATTTCCAAGTCTTGACACTTGGCATTGTCACTGTCCAACTTCACTTCTCTCTCCTATCCTATGCTCTATATATGCAAGCCATTTTGGCATTTGTATCTCGTACACACCTAGTATGGCGAAGCCCTACTAGATTGACATCTTGTTTTGCTTTTGAATAAAGTTTTGAAGTTGATTTAATCTCTGCAATTCTTGCTTAAGTATGTCAAGTAGTGTATTTGGATGACAAGTGATGAAGATTGTTTCTCCTTGCTTCCATTATGCTCTTGTATGCATTGTGTGAGTAGCATCTCTTCTAACAGGTCTCATGAAGTGTATTGTTTGTTAAGGTGTATTTGAAGTGTGAGAGAGATTAACAGTGTCTTGGATCAGACCTCCTTTTCACCCACCTTTGGATATGCATAGCAATCTACCTCCATGTAGAAACACTTATGCGAGAAGAACTTTGAGTGAGATTAGTTTTAGCAGCCTATCTTCTTAGTGCAAATGCAAGTATGTTTGTGGAAATCTCTTTGGTGTATCACCTCCATTAGTATAGATTACTTTCAGTTTCCTTCTTCCTTTTTCACCCCCAATAGCGATTAGTTTGATGCAGTGTGTGAGCCTAAAAGATAGATCAAGGGAGCTAGCCCATAATCTAGAGGTTTACCTTTGTTATAGGCAACCCACAGGCCTAGAGGTAATCCCATGTTAGCTGAATTTGGAGAGGTCTAAACCGCCTCCTCCTAGGGTGCAATATTTGGTTATAATAGGTACTTCATGAGGCTTAGTTGTAAGGACCCATCTCTGAGTCTTAGACTCATTTGTTTTGTACAACCTCCTTAAGTTGCACTTAAGGGGAGTGTTGGCGTTGACTTTATGTCACACCTAGGTTTTAGCTTACTTAGATTAGATGTATAATCTACAGTTTTGGATATTTCTTATTATCTAGCATATAGAAATAAGAAATTAGGCTACCTTCTGCTTAGCCAATAGGGTTCAACCTTTCCCATAGCTAATCAGAGTTGCCTAAAATATGACCAATCAGATTTATGGGGTGAGACTATAGTCTTTACTATAAATTTTTGGTTTTCTCCTCTTGTCTGTAAGCTTTCTCATGCATTTTCATCTATCCATGTTTTTAATGCTTTTTCCAAGTTTTTTGAGGAGCTTCCATGGAGTTTCAACAGTCTTCCATGTAGATTGAGAGAGAGAGAGAAGTCGCTTGAATATTTCATTTCTTAGAATATAGAAATTTGATTTCTTTTGCTTTTTTTTCTTGTTTTGTGCATTGTCTGGATTAATTGCAAAGATCATTCAGACTAATTTTGAATTGAGTTTTACCCTATGTGCTTTCATAATACTCTCACATCATTGACACTCTTTCTGGCTCCTCAGTTCAAGGTAGCAGCGGGAAATGAAGGTTGGAAGGGAGACGGACAAATGTTCAAGATGTTCATTCCATGTTAAATTTTCCACCACATCTATTAAAGGTGTTTGTGTATCCTTAGACTTCTTTTGAGCAAAGGCCGTCGTGCCTGTGTCCTAGACAGTGCACAAATGTTTTGCCAACTCATCTTCCTTCGTAAAGCTTCAATCTCGTTGCCCTAATGTCCCATTAACTTTGATATTTTTCCTTTTTATTTGTTTTCAAATTTCTTCACATAGACTACCACATATATGAGACATACATCACACATCCTACTTGGAGCCAAAGTAGGTAGCTATAGATCTTGGAATGGACTTACACTGACTATGCGGGTCCAAATCAACAACTTCACCATAAATGTAGGTTGTTAATCACATCAACATTAGATCCTACAAACTAACTCATCACATAAACATTAGATCCTTCAAACTAACTCATCACGTAAACACATTGTATCATGCCACACATCTATAGAACACACAATGCAAAGAAGTCTTTGCCATTAATCAATGATAAATGATAACCAGTGGAAGATATCACATGAGAAAAGGATCTATTTCTCTTAGATGGACCTTTCTAATATGGCACTTCTTTGAATTCGATGGTAACTTAACCATGTGACTATGTATGATAATTAGTGCAAGGGAATCTTCTATACTATATAGAATCCCAAGAAGAGGACATGATGATTGGGGAACAGCTACCTGCTGTCGAACTCCTCTAACTACAATAATTAGTCAATGGGTACATGGTCAATCCACATAATCAACACTCTTATATTATATCATGTAGTGGACCCCCTATTATCCTGATCTTCTGCCCAACCAAAGTCTGTGTTGCCAAGTAAAGTGACTTCTTTACTGCGAGAATATTGGATACCAAGCTGATAAGCACCCTCATTATATCTAAGAATAAGCTAAGCTGCTTTTCAATGACTACCTCTATGATTCTGCATGTATGTGACACATATGTTACCTGAAAAGGAAAATGAAAAACAAAATAGGAAATTGGTTCAGAATGAAAAACTGGGTTTCTAAATTTTTTTGGGAATAAGAAATGTTTTAGGGGTTTTTGATATATGTGCAGGATTGATTGAATTTAACCATTATCATACAAACAAAAGTTACAATGCATTCAATTTTTTACAAGGATAGAAAAGTAGACAATTCTCAATCTTGGATCTGTTATGTAGCTTTATGGATTTGATATATAAATCAAGTATCCAGATGAATTTCGGACTAACTAGTCGCTATTATGATTAAATATAGTAATTAGAAATGTGAGCTCATTATACCCCATTTGAACCATTAACATAATCATGACGCACTTTGTTATATGGTATAAATGAGAGATCTTTACATTTGTAAACGTTTGTAGTAATAAGTTCCATTAATTTGTGGAATGGTGCCTGTGAACCAAGGTTGTTGGTTTTGAATGCATAAATCATCTCTCTATATTATATCTTAGAAAAGCTGTATCTTAAGAATACCTTGAATATGCTTGATTGATTGCGCAGACAACTTTGTCAAGCTCAACCGTACTTACGAAGACAAAATTTTTCCACAAGCCCTTCATAAACATTCCTCATGACTAAAATTTCTAAGAAAATGGAGTTGCAATTGTATGAACCTTTTCCCATGATTTAAATCGGCAAGAATTTATACAAAAATCAGAATTGGCCAATTGTATGAAACATTCCCCATGACTAAGCTAGTGCTATATGATGCATGATTAAATATTCTTGCTGATTGCTCACCAAGGGTCCAAACTCGAGACACTTGCAACTTTGAAGTAATGGCCGTCAGTCTCTTAGAATTTGGCATCTTGTGTATGTCCATGTTAAAATAAGAAAAAAGATGATACACGTTATGATTGTTTAAGTTACAAAAGTTTCAGATTCTGATTCAAAGAAGTTAGATGGCGGAGGTAAACACAATGTGCCACTGTGGGAGATTCTGAATCTGTTATTAATCTGATTATTTTATGTGTAGAAAGGTCTAACTGATTTTTCAGATTTCAAAACAAGAGCATTAGCCATCTTGAAATTGAGTATGGTGAGCTGTAGCTAGATGTAATTTTGTGTTTAGTGGGATCCATGGCAAACTTGAAGGGAGCTGTTATTTTTGCAATTACTAGTAGATATGATTTGCACCAAGCCCCAAGAGGTGCACAGATGACAACCTAAAACTAAGGATCAGCTCAGTCAGATTTGCAAATTATTGAACATCAATGGAATCTAAACAATGAGATGCAGAATAACCATTACACTTTCGGGATTAAGTGGAAGCCGGGTACTCTTCTATTATTCTAAACAAAAAGAAGTGGAAATACACAATGCAAGTGCAGAACTGTGTATATCTTGTGTACCGAATCCTTGAGAAGGATTGTAATGGCATTTAGGATGTTACATAATTGTGTTACTATCCCCTATCTTTCTACCTATGATATTCTAATGAAAACAAGAATATATTACAATAGTTTACATCATGTAGATGGTACATGAACCGTTCGCATGCCCGACCGATTTGCCTTCGATATCTTTCATCGATCTTTGAAGATGACGTGTCCATCCACCTTCTGACATGGAGCTTGAAGGTGAGGAAATTTGTCATGTTGCGCATGTGGAGCCCTAAGAAGTTGACAGTTCGATTTGCAGTGTCATTTACAGTAAATGCGAAGTTGTGAGCTGCACGAAGAAAAGGGGGTTTGCAAGAAAGGATGGTGTTGCACAAGGGAGGGAAAATTTGCAAAGAGGAAGTGGAGGTGCTCAAGGTGGGAGAGGTGCAAAAAGAGCAGGAGGTGTGCAAAGAAGGGATGGAGCTGTGCAAAGCCCCTAGGGGACTTTGCTCAAAGGAGGGAAGGAGATTTGCAATGAAGAGGGAGGAACAAAGAAGCTTAAGAGGGAGCTTCGCAACAAAGGAAATGCTTCGCAACAAAAAGGGAGGAGCGAAGGCTTTGCAACAAAGAGGGAGCTTCACAACAAAGGGAATGCTTTGCAATGAAGGGAGAGTTGCGCAATGAAGGAAAGGCCTCACAACAAAGGATTTTGTGGGAACTGCCCAAAATGCTTGTGAAGGCCTTGGAAAACTTAGGAAAGGTGCACATAAGCCTTGGGAAGGTGAGAACCCAATTCTAGAGTGCTGGAGATGCTTTGATCATTTGTCATTTCTTGAAAAGCATGGTTCCTATTGCATCGCTGGCCATTTGCGGAAAGTACAGTTGGAGTTGCTGGAGTGTGTACCACTTACCTTGATTTGCGTATTGCCTTGTATTCACTATGCGGAATAGCTTGTGGTCGCCATCCCGGGTTTGGGTAGAGGCAGTGTCGATTGCGTCATGCTTTGCGGGATTGAGGTGCGTAGGATTAAAATCCTAAGGATGTTGGATTGAGATAGGCTCGAGCAAAGATGGTTTGTAAGGCTTGAGAAGCCCAATGTTGAACACTGGACCCATGCCCAAGTACTGAGGAAGGTCAAGAACAAAGGTGTTCTCACTAGTAGTGCACAATATGGTGTAATGACCATAGCACAACCGTTTGATCTTATGGTTAGGACCTTTGAACCACTCATTTGAAGGTGAAACTAAACCTTATCACTAGTTTGGGATGTGTGAGGAGTTTGATGGGTGTCATTTTGTTCCTTGTATTTATGTTGTTGGCATACCAAGATCTGCTAGACTTGTTGAATATTCTGAAGGAAGTTCTTTGCCTTGGTGGACTCCTTGGTCTCTGCGCTAGTGTCTGGAACTGTAGGTTTGCGAGAAGTGATGTTCAAAGATGCTACAGGTTGAAATCCATAGCATTTATGGAATGGATTAAGCCCACAGAGGTGTGACTAGCCTTGTTGTGGGCATGTTGAATGAATGCTAAGTTGTCATCCCAAGTTTGCAGAGGAGAACTGTTGTACGTTCAAAGCAATTGAGTGAGGGTGCAACTTACTACTTCAGTCTGGTCATCAGTCCAATTTTTGTAGACCTGTCCAATTGTGTGTCAAGCATATCCCACAAAGCTTGTTAGAACTGACTAACAAACCAAGGATCCAGATAAGATACAATGGAGAGAGGTACCCCAAAGTGCATACAAACATGCAGGAAGAAGAGTTTGGCTGTCTTAGGTGTGCTGATTGCTTTCTTGCATGCCATCTTGAAGAGCCGATCCACAACTACAAAGATGCAGTCATGTTGGTGCTTGGTTGTTGGCAAACCTGAAAGAAAATCCATGTTGATAAACTACCATAGCTTGGCTAGAATTGGAAGAGTTGTACATACCCAATTTGTACTTGGCAGGGTTGGCTATGCTACAAGGGACATAAGACTTGACATGAGCTTCGATATCTTTGCGCATGTTGGGCCAGTATAAATGTTGGTGCAATTCTGCCAATGTTTTCGTTACCCCAGAGAGTCCAAATGATTTGGAGTATTGCACTTCCCAGATAAGCTTGGTGCGTGGTGTGCCAGAAGGCACACACACTTGGCCAATTGTAGAGAAGCTTATCTTGCAAATAGAATTCACCAACCTGTTGTCCTTGAGAAAGGGCATTGGAGGTGTGCACAAAATTAGATTTTACAGTGTAATGAGAGACCCAATCCATGGGATTGTGGCCCCTAGCATCGAGCATTTTGAGATGTGAGGTTACTGGAGGTCTACTTAGGTAATTAGCTGTTTTGTTGTATTTGCCTTTCTTGTGGTTGATCACCAAATGGAACTGTTGTAGGTAAGCCATCCACTTCATGTGCTCGGCATTCTCCAACTTGCTTCGGGTGTGCAAAAATTGAAGAGGCTTGTGATCTGAACGAAGGATGTTTTCCTTACCAAGGAGATAGTCTCACCATTTCTTAATAGCTTGGACGATTGCATAGAGCTCTTTCACATATGTATAGTATCTCCAAGTAATGTCACTGAATGTTTCTGAATGATATGCAATGAGGTGCCCATGTTGAGGGATCACAGTCCCAAGAGCAAAATCAGATGTATCAGTCTGGATTTGGAAGGGCTGATTAATGTCAGTTATTGCAAGGATAGGGGCTGCACAAAGCTTTGAATTGAGTTCTTCAAATGCATGTTGATTTGTAGATGTCCACTTGAATGCTGATTTGACATGTATAACCCTGTTCAACAGCTAGGAGAGGTGTAAGAACTCCAACACAAGCCACTGGTAGAGAGTCCAAGAAAGCTTCGCAACTGTGTGAGAGTGCAAGGAGTTGGCCAATCCTGAATGATTTTGACCATTGCCGGATCGACATGAATGCCTTCATTATCAATGATGTACCCCAAATACTGAACTTGAGTAACACCAAAGGTACACTTACCTAAGTTGGCTTGAAATTTGTTGGTGCACAATGTGTTGAGGACCTTTTAACATGCACAACATGTTCTTGCCATATGTTTTTGGAGATGATGATGTCATCCAAGTAGACAATGACAAAAGAATTGGTGAATGGGTGCGATATGCCGTTCATAAGGCTCATGAAGGTGGCTGGAGCATTGGAAAGGCTGAAAGGCATAACTAACCACTCATACAAGCCTTCTTTTGTTTTGAAAAAAGTCTTCCAGATGTCATCTGGGTTGACTAGTACTTAGTGATAACTAGATTTGAGATCATTTTTCGTGAAGTAGAGGATACATGTTCTTGATATTGAGCTTGTTGAGTGCACAATAGTCAATGCAGAGATGCCATGAACTATACTTCTTCGGTGCGAGGATGATTGGACTACCACAAGGTGAAGAACGTGGTCTGCTATTCCCTTGGTTGATGAGTTCTTGAATCTCATCATTCTCCCAAACTAATAAGTGATAAAAAGGACTATTCATAAGAGGTGATCCTAGGAGATCAATTTGGTGCTTAACCGAGAAATGTGTAGGAATGCCTTTGGGATCCTCAACGACATCTCCATATTGTTGTAGAAGGTTGTCAAGCTACTTATGCTGAGCTGCAAGTTTGCTAAGGGAGGTTGCAAGTGTGAACCTCTGTACAAGTGGGCACTCTTATGCAATGTTGTACCTGAATCTAGGCGGACCACGAATAGGACAAACTTCTACGCATGTGAGACAAGTTTTGTACGTTTCTTTACAGATATCAATGAGATGTTGGTCTTCAGAGGGTACTCCAAGATATGATACCTGCAGTTGTTGATCTTAATTAATCAACATTGAGGTTTAGCTCTGTAGGTTGCTTATTGATCATATAAGTATGGCTTACCAAGAAGAAGATAGCATATTTCTGGAGGAGCTACATCACAAGTGAAGGAATCTCGAATGGTTGAGATCCCATACTTGAACGAACACCTTCGAGTGACTTTGATATCATGTCCCTACTGGAATCATCTAAGTGAATATGGTTGAGGGTGTGCCTTTATCACTGTTGCAAGATTTGTCTTTTTGGAATAATTGCACTATTTTCCCACCAAATTTGAATTCTTCACCATTGGTAATCTGTAATAGAGGAAGGGATTAATTTAAGTCAAAATTACTTGGGAAATTACCTGGGATTAATCCCTCCTTATTTATGAGTGGGTGGGGTAAAGGTGGCCCCTTTTAATTTAGAAGGGATAACTCCACGAATAAAGACAAAAGTTTTTATTTGAAAGAAAGATGGAGTATTAAAGCTTTTAAAAGTTTTTTCCCTTCTAAAAGGGAAATCCACGGGCATGCATGGAGGAGATTTAAATAGAAGCATTTTCTTCTATTAAAAGGGAGAGCTATAAGCTTTTAAGCTAATAATTAAAAGGCACGGGTGGGTATACAAGGTAGAGATGCTTTATTAAAATCTTTAAGCTTTTAAATATCCAAATGAAGGAAATTACGGGAGGTAGAAAGTATTAAAGGCTTTTGCCTTATTTTACTCTACTCGCATTTGAATTCACAGGTGTATTCCAAGGCAGATAAATAGTGGAAATAATGGGCAGTTTTTGCATTGAATGGTGGCTGCCATTTCAGGCATGCGGTTGCACAACCAAAGCCCATTACTCCTCTACTTTCTCCTCCATTCTGGTATTTAATAGAGAGTCTCTATTTTTGGGATCCTCGCTCACTCCATGGATTTTTTCCAGCTCTCCATGAGAGTTCCATTGTGAATTTTTTTGCCTTTGCAATTGTTTTAGTTTTATTTTTCTGTTCATTTTCAGTAGCCACATATGCAAGTGTATAATAGTACAGCACTTTATATAGATTTTGTGGCAATGTTCTGCCCTTGGTCTATGTTTATGTGCGTATCTTCCTTTTGCAAATCAGTTTTGGAATGATTTATTTTCAGTAGATCGTATGCAACTGTGTATTTGTGACGGCACTTCATGAAGAGTTTGTTGCTATTTTTTCCCTCTATTCTATATTTGTGTGCAAATTTATCATCCATTACTTGCAAGCAATCCTAGAATGATTCATTTGAATCTATAGCAGATGTTCTGTGCATGCCTTCCTTTGGATGGGTGGAGGATACAACTATTCTAGCACGTTGCCTTTCTTTTTGCTTCTTGTTTTTTGCTTCCTTCTCTTCTTTTTCATCTCTAACATATTTAGTTTAGCACTAGAGTAGGAGGAGCCGGCCTCTCAATCCCAGAGGTTGTTTCACTGTCACATCCCATGCAGTGGAATTTCCCATTGTTATGCTTTGATACAAGTGCGATATTCAGGACATATTTGAGCATCAACAGTTACCAAGCCCAAAAGTTTTGCAGTGTCTTGGCCATTGATATTCTTCTAGCTTCCACTATCAATGAAGGCATGGAGTGATTGTCCTTTTACCCAACACATGGTGTGAAAAAGTACATTCTCTTTCTTCGGCATCAAGGGGTGTTGTCTGAGTTTGACATTCCAACAACACCATGAATGTCTTTATCTTGCTTTGTTTTGTCCGTGAGTGGCTATGCAGATTACACAAGCAAAGTCTGTTGTGCACAACAATCTTGGTTGTATGGGTGTTAACCTTGTGATGACTACATTTGTTCCTTTTCCCGTTGCATTTATTTTTGGAAGGGTTCTTTGGTTAAGTAGACTGCTGCTTTTGTGAAGATTGTCCGCTACAAGATTGTTGTTGTGCTGTATTAGACTTTGTTTTTTGATTTTTGTCCCAAAGGCCTTTTCTTTTGAGGACCAAAAGGAGTTGTGCCGTTCATCTTCCCTTTGAATTGCACTTCGATCTTGACAACTTGTCTGCATGCGTCTCCTATGTTTTCATATGGCAGGAACTCCATGGCAGCCTATATGTAGGTGTGAAGTCCGCTAGTGTACTTCAAGACTTTATGGAAATCTGTCTTAGAGAAATTTGGACATGCATAGAGTTCATGGAACTCGTTAGTGTAATTAGTCACAGACGCTCTTTGCCTTAACAACTAGAACTTATAAACATTATGATAATGTGTGGATAGAATTGTGCACATATTGTTGTGACAAGTTTTGAGCTTGTATCATTGGGTTTGTAATTGCTTTCCTTCTGTTGGCTATGAGATCTCCACTAGTTGCGCATTGAGTTAGACATCTTCAAGGTTGCAAAAGTGATATTTTAATCATCAAAGAACTTGTTGATAATGTAGTATGCTTCCAACTGCTGTAGCCACTCATCCAATGCCTCAACCTCATTTTGCATTGAAACAATGGGATGTACAAGTTGACTTGCACCTTAAACAGATTCTGGTGCTGAAAAGAAGGTTTGGTAGGAGCCATAGAGGTAGTTGGTTCTAGTTTCATCACCAGTTTGTAGGATTGAGTAAATAATTATTCCCTTTGTTCATCCAAAGCCGTTTGAATGAGTTGTTGGATGTCCGCATGTTGAAGACTTATTTGTTTCATCAGCCATTTTGGATTTATGTCTGTGCTTGTCAGATAGGCTGATACAAAACCGTGTTGGACGCCTTCCATCTGATAACGAGAACAAGTTGACATGCACTAGTAAAATGCTTATGAAAATAAGCTTTGATACAAATGATCCGTGCCGAGCCCAAGAAGTCCATGGAGGAAAACCTACAACTAACTAAGCTAAATGGATTAGCTCAATTAGAGTTTCAGATTATAGAATGTGCAATGGAATCTAAACAAGGAGATGTGCAAAGACCATTACACATTCCGGATTCAATGCAAGTAGAGTGCTCTTCTATTACTTAGAACAAAAAAAATTTAGAAATATACAATGCAAGTGCATATCCTGTGTACTGAATATTGAGAAGGATTGTAATGGCATTCAGGATGCTACATAGATGTGTTGCTATCTCCTATCTTCCTAGCTATGCTATTCTAATGAAAGCAGGAAAATATTTTGATAGTTTGCATCATGTGGACAGTTACAAGAACCATTCATATGCCCAATCGATTTGCCTTCCATGACTATTGTCGATCTTGGAAGATTATGTGATGATCCGCCTTGTGACATGGACCCTTAAGGTGATGAAGTTTGTTGTGTTGTGCACTTGGAGCCCAAGAAGTTGACAGTTCATTTCATAGTGTAATTTTCCATAAGTGCGAAGTTGTGAGCTGTGCAAGGAAGAGGAGGTGTGCAAAGAAGGGGAGCTATGCAAGAAGGAAGGAAAGTGCACAAGGAAGGTAAGGTTTGCAAAGAGGAAGTGGAGGTGCAAAAGGTGGGAGAGGGTGCAAAGAGTGGTAGGTGTACAAAGAAGAGATGTATTTGTGCAAAGTGGGGGTGGTCCGCAAGAAGGAATGAAGATGTGCAAGGAAGGGAGGTTTCGCAAAGAGGAAGTGGAGGTGCACAAGAAGAGAGGGGTGCACAAAGAGCGGGAGGCGCGCAATGAAGGGATGGAGCTGCACAAAGCAGGGGACTCTGCGCAAAGGAGGGAGGGAGCTCTGCATTGGAGAGGAGATTCACAACAAAGAGGGAGGAACAAAGGAGCTTCGCAACAAAGATGGGGTCTCACTGCAAACATAATGCTTCACAATGAAGGGAGAGTTGTGCAACGAAGGAAAGGCTTTGCAACAAAGTATCTTGTGGGAACTATGTAGAAGGCTTGTGAATACCTTGGAAAGCTTGGGAGAGGTGAGCAAAAACCTTGGGAAGGCGAGAACCGGATTCCATAGTGTCGGAGATGCTTTTATCAAGATAAATGAATGTAATGATCATAAAAGAATTGGGCAAGAGGTAACTATTCATTCCGCAATGTCTGGGCTTCATGCATATGGGCTTTCATTATAACTTCCAGGTCATATAACTTAATTAAATCTTCCAGTCTATTTTTCATGTTAAAAACCAAATATACAACATACAGAATAATGCTGAACAATTATAAAAACCACACACACAAGAGGTGTATGGTGGGCCAATGTGCCCTAATATTCAGTACAATCAAAATTGAAGTACTTTTGACGCAACACAACATTCCTTAAGGAACCATTCCAAGAATATTCTGTTATGAGAGCCAAACATTCTACACTATTCTATTTTTAATAACTCAACACAATAGATCCATAACCTATGATGCCTTTACAACAATACGAGCCTCCTATTTATAACCATTCATCTAATAGTAGTGAGCTAGGGTAATATACCCTTAAACCGCATGCCACACATTTGACTCACCCATATGACTTACTCTACAAGCTACTTATTTACACCTGATATGGCTCCCCGAGGGTTATGCACGCCACAAGTTGATTACCCCATAACCTCATACATATGCCATAATATTCATCCTGTCGTATAGCCTAACACATCACTTTCCTGATGATTTGCAGTAACTAAAATCCAGATTTCTGGAAGCCATTTGAAATTATGCCTTCAAAAATTAACCGGTGACTTTGATTTCTCTGTTATTAATAATTTGATTGGGGTATTTGTAGCAATCAAACCCAAGTAAGAAGCAAATTTCCTACATTCACTATTTAGTGACTCATTTAAGAAGAAAAAAAAATGTGCTGTTTTGGCGAGTCTTAATGATTATCACAATCTGATATGCTTAGCTTTGTTGGCATGGCAACCTGGTAAAAACATTCTCTGATACTTCCACTTATGTTGCTGTTCTTGTCCATTGAATTTATTACGTCAAGAGTGGTTCTGGTTGCTCTGCCACCCATTCATGAACATTTTCTGCAGGTTGTGAGGGTTGATATGTCATTGTTTATCTTCATTAAATTAGCAGTGAGGCTATTTTTTCCTAACGGAGTCTATAGTGGCATCAGTGGGAGTTCACTATTGACAGTTTATGTTTTCAATAAAGAAAATCTAATTCTTGGGGGTTGATTAATCTTTGCAAGAAGTATTACAACATTCACGTATGTAATAAATAAATTTTAATTCCTTTTTTGACTAAATAAAAGCTAATTCTTGGGGGTTGATTATTCTTTGCAAGAAGTATTACAACATCCACGTATGTAATAAATAAATTCTAATTCCTTTTTTGACGCCTTGTCTTGCTGATATTTACCTGCTGATAGAGCATATTGTGGTTATTATCAAATGGTTATTTCTCATGTTGGTATTATCGTTACCACTTTTCCTTTTGACTAGCTCATTTTTGATGTTACATCTTTAGGTACAAAGATGGACTAATGCAAACATTAAATATATGTACGTTTGTGTTAAAGGTTGAATGATCCGCATATACATATGACTATGCCGAAGCTTTCCGAGCTGATGTACGGTTCGAAGATAAAGTTTACAGACCATTTTATAAACCGTCTTGTCCAAGTTCTAGGGCATATGGATAATTGGAGACGAGCATTGCAAGTAATTAAGTGGCTTCGCAGCCGTAAACGCTACGAGTCTTTTGGTAGCAGGTGATCCTTATATCTATGTATTTGGTTAAACACAAACTTGAACCGGGTTAACGATAATTTAAAATTATAGTTGGAATCAGATACTATTCTTATTATTTTCTCGTTTCAAATGGTGATATTAGTGTGTCAAGAGGATATCTATGGGTAAATTTAATCTAGGGTCATGTTCATATGTTGCTTTGTGCAGACTTACTTTCCTTGTACACTTCTTTGGCACATTTCAATTATTTTTACCATATGCAGTTATACTTTGTTGCAGACTGCCTTACCTATAGCTACAAACATATATGATGGAGATTACAAGAAGAGATTAAAATATGCTTAGTGTGTTGTGTAATCCTATTCAAGCACTAAAGGGTATGAATGCACAGGTTACTCTATTAAATGCTTAGGTTGAGGATTGGACTATCGGCATTACCAAACCCATCATTGATATGTGTTTTTTTTTGAGAATTAGGCTCACTTATTTATAACTTCAACCAACTCCGCTATACCAATCCATTACTATATATGCATTCTGTGCCTAGTACACACACACACGCGCACACACACGCACACGCACATGCACGCACACGCACACGCAATTTGTTGATGGAACTATAAGCAGTCCCAAAATAACTCCTTTTTCATGAAATTTGGAACTACCTTGTACTTTCTGGTAATACAAGGGGGATTTGCTAGTAAGAGCTTATCCATCCCCTAGAATGGCTGTGCATTCTAGGGTTTGTATACAAATTTTGATTAATCCTTTAAAATGCTGGAAGACTTTCATATATGTGATTTCTGCTACGTTCTAGAATAACTCAGGTTTCTTATTTACACCATAACCTGCATTCCTCACAGAGTTTTGTCTAAATATATAGAACATCATTAGAATTCTTAATTCAAAATGTATCCCATCGAATAAATGCAAATCATAATTTTGAATTAAATCTTATCTCAGCTTCATTACAGCCAAAAATTTACTGAAAATACAAATTACAGCACAAAAATGGTTAAAAGTTCAGTAACATTATAGAATAAAAAATTGAGTAAATATACAAATTGCTATGGCAGAAATTATGATTGAAATTTTAGGAAGGGAATCTCAGGAAATGCCTCAAATGGATACCACGCCAGGAGGAGTCAACTAGGAGAAGCTTGCCTTCTAGATGAAGGCGATTGGTAAACATGCATGAATTACTGTTTATTGAATGTAGTTTTGACTTATAACATGTGTTTTTATTGTATGAGTTTTCTGAAGTTCTGTCTAGCTGATTTCCTCTCATTTCCACTATAAGCAAACACATCAGATTTAGAATTGGAATAGGACTGATTGGCCATCAAGAATTCCTCAAAAGAGGAGGCCATGGTCTCTTCAACACATCCATTCATTCATACAAGGCAGCGGTAGTGCAAGAACCACACAAAATTTCAAGAGATGATCTTCTAAGATTCCTCCAACAGCATGCTAAGAAAACAGTGATTCAACCTACTTATCCAAACCAACTTGCAAATAAATGCTATAAAAGGATTGAGAATCAATTGAGAATTAGGTTTCAATGTAATTTAAAGGAGAAAGCTTTAATCTGCATATTTGTGGATACTTATCCTGGGTCAAAGACACATTGGAAACTAACAAGCCATGTAGTCATGATGGTAATTCCCAAAGGATATTTCATGGCTGTTTTTACCACAAAAGTGGAGAAATGTACTTTCTTCTATGGAATCCCTAGATCATGAATGAATCAAGATTATTCACAAGGAATGGGTACCAACATTAAATCCCAAGGAGGAATTATCAAGTACAGTGCTGGTTTGGGTCAAATTGCATTTCCTTCCTATTGAATTTTGGGGTGTAGCAACTTTGAACTGCATTAGGGAAGCAATAAGAGAATACATGTCAACCTCAAAACTAGTGCTCTAAGGGGACAATATCCCTTTCCCTTTAGGTGTTCCTTTGGATGTTCCCCACATTTTAGGGACGGGGACAAAATGTCCCCTTGGTGTTCCCCGACCATCCATGATCTTGGCAGTGATGTCCTTAGCGCGTTTTGACTCCTCTATGAGTTGTTTTGGGGATGCCCCCTTTTTGGCACAATTCGAGGATGTTTAGGCATCTCAGGGAGGGTCGAGGGATGTCACAACTTACTATGGTATGTTCCTGCCTGCTCGTCTTGGGGATGTATAGACATCCCTAATGGCTTGCCGCTCAGAACAAAAATAACTTAAATTCTCAAAAATTAAATTAATTATAAAAAATATATAATTTACACCCTACTACACCCTTCCCCCACAAGCCCTAATGCCCTCATTACACTTATTTGTATATTTTTTTATTGTTTTTGAATATAAATATAAAAATTATATAATTTATGTATTTTATTTGTTGTTCCCTATCTTGGTCCTTGTCGTCCCCAAATCCCACAAAATATTTCCATAGTAGAAACTGTTCCCCACATCCCCTCATATTAGAAACTTGGACAAAGTTAAGACTTACTCTCCAGTGGACAACTTTGAATGACGTTCAAATGTGCTTCATCATGGACTTGAAAATCCCTTTTCGTATAGATTCCTACTAGGGATGATCTGAAGGCAGCTGTTGTATTATGAAAGAATAGTTTATGGATGTAGAATATATCATTAATTGGCCATCTAGCCAAGGCATGTCTGTCTCAACAACAAGATAGGAAAAAAAATATAGGGAAATCACAATAAAAATTTATAGGGAGAGCAAGAAGCGAGAAAATGGAGAGAGGGCTGTCAAAAAATAAAGAGGACATTTTGAAGAAAATAGAATCATATATTCCACTAAATAAGATATATTACATTAAAATGCTATCGTGTATTAACGAGAATTGTTGTATCACATGACAATCTTTCATGAAAATGAGATTGAAAGATCACTCCATGATAAGCTACACTAATACTGAGAGGGGGGGGGCGGGCGGTGGCGTGAATCAGTATTATATAAAATTTTACTTTAAAACTAAAATCCACACATAAAGCATTCACAAAAAGAGATAACACAGTGACCAGATTTACGTGGAAAACCCTTTCGGAAAAAACCACAAATGATGACTTGCTTGGATCTACCATCCAAATCCAGCCGAAAATATAAATAAATACAAAGTGTTTGTAGGCACCAACCCACTGGAGACACTGATCCCCAACACCAAGCACCAACTTGGCAAATTTGAAGGAACCAACCTCCTGGAGACACCAATCCGCACACTTTCGAATAGCACTCTGCTTTCTTTTCCTCTTTGCTCAAATGATATGAATAAATAAAATTCTGCTTTTCCTCTCTTCCTTTCCTCTCACACTTATATGATATTAAATCCAATCGAATGCTTGTAATACTTTCACATCTCTTCTCCCTTATATAGCTTTTAAAAACTTCACCCAAGAGTGACGTCCTATCCAAGAGACACCCTTTTACCAAAAATGTGTGTTTTAAAATTTTATTGTAATTAAAACACAATTAACCCTCCAAGGGCGATTTTCTAAGGTGGACTCTTTTTAAAAAATAAACAATAAATGGTATGATATTTGGGGGTTTAAACCATCATAAAACTCATCCTCGATTGCTGCAATACGAATCTCTTTGCTGCTGAGCCCTTCATTAATAAATCGTTGTTATGTGTGGTGCTATGGAAGGGAAGTTGTTGTTTGCAGGAGCTTGAAGTGTTGGGATTATTGTGGAAATTAAGATGTATATTGTTGAAATTTTTGGATAAGTGTTGTGCAATTTTTATTTTGAAAGAAATTAACCCATTAATTTATTTAAGTAGGGATTGAGTCCTTGAGATGCTATGATGGTAAGTGAATTTTGTTACTTAGAAAAGTGAAAGTTCTGTGAAATAATTTCATTCAAAAAAAGGAGGGGAGGGGGGCCTTGAAGAAAATAGTTGTAATTGTTATTCTGTTCATTGCATAAGCTGGGAATTATATTGTAAAACCTATGAAAGAAAGAATTGAAAATATTCTTGTGGATTGAAAGAAATAATTTTCTATCTTTCCTTGTTCTATGTTATGGATTGGAACATAAGCTATTCTAGGTTATTTATGGAAAGAAGCATCTTTTATTTCTTTTAATTGCTTGTATGAGAGCCAGGTTTGCTTTCTTGTGTAAAGGAAAGTGCATCCATTAAGGGTTTGCCAAAAAAAAAAAATTACTATGTTTTAGAAACCTTAGAAGAAGCGGGGACTTATAAAGCTTCTTAAATTTTGAAAACTATATAAATTTAGGCATATAGAGACACACACACAAAAACACACACACACATATAGTCCTAAGAATTTACAGAATAAGTGTGCAAAGAAGAAATATTATAGTCTGATTAAATTACATTATGATATGCATAGAGATATGATGTGTCAGACTCCTCGTTAGGCCCAAAATCTTAAAATCTGTCTTTTTCTTTTCACAGAGTTTTCCTATAAATAAAAATTAGACCCCATTAGCATATTTAGGATGAAAATTTGAATCTAAACCAAACAAAAATGTTGAATGGTAAGGTTTTCTTTCACCCCAAAAGAATTATTTACCTAAAGAAAATAAATAAAAATAAAAACTTCTGTGCTTCTGTGTTTATGGAAACCTTTTTCTGCAAAAATTAATGTATAGGGAGCCCCTTTCTCCAAAGATATAGAAACATCTTATTATGATAAAAAATTATAGATATCCAAACCTTGCATAGCCGAAATATCTTTTGAAAAGAGGTATTAATTACAAAAAAAAAAGAGGGGGGGGGAAATTACCCTTGGAAATAAACAGGGCCCGTACCTTATCGAGTGTGGAAATAAAATAGGGACGGGGTGGCAATGCCATCACTCCACCCATGAGTGGGGAGGTGGGATGGCTACCCACACTCCAGCGATCCCAATCCATGGGCGCCCCATAGGCTGAAGATTGCTGGATAATAGTTGATGCAAATTTTCTTTTTTCTTATATGTAATTTTGTGTAATAAGAACATGTTAGTAAATAAAGAGATGCTTGTGAAAGCATTTGATGATTTGATCAGTGCATCAATCTTATTTATGCAGTCCAAAAATGGTTACAATAGTTATGATTATGATAGTTACAGAGGCTATTAGTTAGACTTTAACTAATATGCAGTTAAGTCTTACATTATTTAACACCCCCTCTTAATGCCTAAATTAGAGACAACTCCAAGTTTGTCTTGAAACTTTACAAAAAGAATAGAACTAAGAGGTTTAGTCATTAGATCTATCGACTGCTTTGTAGAAGCACAAAAGTGAAGAGACACGTCACTAAAATCAACCAACTATCGAATGCAGTGATGTATCTCGATGTATTTGGTGCGAGCATGAAAAACATGATTCTTTATTAACTTCAATACACTTTGATTATCACAAAATAGTGGAGTAGGTGTATATGAAGGAAGTTGCAAATCAACAAGAATCCGACGTAGCCAAATTGCTTCACAACTAGCACTGATTGTTGCTTTGTATTCTACTTCAGCGGAAGAGAGAGCAACTGTAATGGCCCCTTTTTAGCTCGTTCCAGCTTCTTTGTAGATTAGCTTGTTATTTGGCCCTCGTAGGCTAATGCAAATGGTTAGAGGGTCCTGTTTGGTAGTTATCTGAGTGTTTTCTTCTCCCAAGCTCAGTTGGGTTCAGGATTGGCTTTCGTTTGGTGATTCAGGACTCAGTTTCACACACTTATTATTTATAGTAAGTCATCTTGCCAGTGGAGTTCAGTGTTTCTATATATAGTAAAGCACCTGGACATGTGATGAATTCAGTGTTGATATCAGTTTTCAATTGGCCTGGTGAATTAAGGATTAATGTGCAAGTTATATCATTTAATTATTATTAAATGTGACTTTAATAATAATTAATCATTAAAAACATATTATAAAGTTATATTATAACTTTATGTCCAAAAGGGGCCCATTTAATGACTTAAATCACATTAAATGATTAATTAATTTGGGCGTCCACTTCAAGGAAATATTTGATAAAGTTTAAATACACATTTAATGTTATTTTAAATGATTAAAAAGGGGAGGCTTCTAGAGGATAGACCTCTTCATGAAAAATTATAAAAATGGATCAACCAAAGCTATTATAGAGATCTTTTTGAGCATTTGAAAACTTGTCTTTTATGAATCTTGGTATTGGAGGAAAGAAACCAAGGGTTTCTGTATTTTTATAGCTTTTAGGGATTGAAAAATGTTCATTCTTTAGTGTTCGTGTTTTTTAAGGTTGTACAATACCAGCTGAAGTTAGCCTATGAGAATTGGTTTCACTCAAAGACCAATATTGAGCAGATTGGAGAAGTATCATTAAGGTTTTTGAACAACTTTTATTGTGAAGATCAAATACCATAAGAGTCATTTTGGTTCATTGCATCGATATATGACATCTATTTTATACGGGCATTGGGTCGCCCTAATTTGGAAGACAACAGTGATTTTAGGAGCAGATTAGAAACATCTTGTGGCTGTTATCAATTTATTTTCGAAGATTTTGTTTCAGAACAGGGGTGGCACTTACTTAGAGGGACGATTTGCCATTGCAAGGAGTTTACATTGTGTTTTAAGGTTGCCATTCAACATCGACTATGAGAGCAATAATTTTCAGGGTCTTGCCAATTTTTGTACATTTTGCATAGCTATATCAAGTTGCTTAAGTCGCTGCCATCTAGAGCATTATAATTGCATTGGAGATCATTGCTAGCCAAGAGTCTTGACAATACCTTTGCAATTCGCTTTGCAATTATTAGTTAAAGAGGAGTTGCACAATCATTAAATTATTGCATTGTTGTAATCAGTTTCAAACTTATTTTCCCATACAAGCATATTTGGAGGTTGCATACAAAATGTGTGATGAAATGTTTGATTGCTGCAGCGACTCATTTGCATAGAGTTAAGTCATCTATATGCATTGAAAAATCCAAAAACATAGCTGCTCTTCATTCTAGATTTTTTTTACATATATTTGGCATTGTTTAGATGAATATTTGATGCATTCCAAACACATCAACCAAGAAACACAATTAAAAAATTCATATCAAATATAGACAGTTGCACACGAAGTGTTTAACAAAATTCTTTGAGCATCAAACCAGAAAAAGAAGATCAAAATTAACAAGGGATACTACAGTGGTATTGGAGCTTTGATCTTGCCAACCTGGAGGGTTAAAGTATCACATGCAGCCACAAGAGATTGGTCCACACAGGTATTATACTCGTAAAAGAGTAGCACAACGAGAAAATCCAATTACAGATACACAACAGGGCATAATGGGTGATAGAAGAGGTGGCAGCCCACTAAGACATGAAGCCCATAATGAAGAAAGAGAAGCAAGAGAAATCATGAGAGGTCTTGCAATAGGCAGCAACATGTAGTAGATGTTTTGCAGCAACTCACAACAGCTATACAATAAATGAATACTCCTACAAGACAAAATCACAAGTAGGAAGACAATGAAAGTGTTGCTGGGTTTTCGAGAGCACAAAGAGCACTTACTCATACCATCGATAGACTTTCGCGACTTACATTTCTGAGGAATGAATCAGAAGAAGATAATGTTGAAGAAAATGAAGATGCATCATTCGCAGATATTGTCATGACAATGCACGATGAATGGAATTTTCTACCCCCACAGGGTAAGGAGTATTTGACCTTTGATCGATACATGAGTCAAAGGAGAGAGCACAACAGAACAAAGCAAGATAGGAGACCAAGGAACCAAAACAGGGACCTAAAACATGCCACAAGCAAGTTCACACTTCCAACATTTGATGGTAGTGGGAAAGTCACAGCAAGAGCTTGGAATCACAAGTTGGGTATTTTCTTGACTCTGCGGCCTATGGCGGAGGATGATGCAATCAAGTTTGCAACTTTGCACTTGGATGGGTTAGCTCATGATTGGTGGCACCGTGGGATGGTCACCTTACATCACAACCTCATAACCACCTATCAAGAGTTTACAGATAGATTGATTGAACATTTTGACAAGAAAGATCCGGAATTGTACTTCAAAGAGTTTGCACAGCTTAGACATGTGGGCAACTTAGAGACCTACATTAGTGAATTTCAGTGTTTATCAGTAATGGTGCCTAGTTTATCTGAGAGGCGTCTAATTATTTTATTCATTGAGGGATTACAGGGGCCTTTGAGAGGATGGAACAGTGCTTTTGATCCCCCTTCAGTACTGGAGGCAATGAAGAAGGCACGAAGTATGGAGTTGGCTGTTCCAAAAAAACAGTTTACTCCTAAAGAGATTACTTCTTCCAGCAATGAGAGTTCTCAACAATCTGCTGATAAGAAAAATAAATCAGCAACTAAGGTGGATGAGGAGTCACGAGATGAATTAAGGAGGAAGCAATTGTGTTACTGGTGCAAGGAGCCCTACAACAAGGGGCATGACTGTCCATTGAGGCCTAAGGGCAAGGCCAATCGTATGATGCGACTTTATTATGAGGATTCCGATTCTGAAAATTTATATCAACACGCTGCTTCAGGGGATGATGAGGGTGAAAAAGCCTCTATAGAGTTTGTACCTGATGCAAATTTGTCTCTTTTGGCCTTATTTGCTAATATACAGAAAATGGTCTTCATTCAGAATCAGGAGAACAGTTAATAGACAGCGTTGCATTGCTATGCTTGACACTAGAGCAACGCATAATTTTATCAATGAGGGGTTTGTGGCCAGTTGTAGACTCCAGACAGAAGACTTTGCTGTGTTCAGAGTTAGAGTTGCTGATGAATACACCCTCATGTGCACCAAGCGGATATGTAATCTTCCTCTTTTGCTGAATGACACGCTAACTTCTATGTGGTCAACATGGGTGAGATGAACATAGTGTTGGGCATGAAATGGCTTCAAGACATTGGAGAATTTACCTTTAATGTACCTAAAATGGAGATGAAGTTTAAAATGAATGGTAGAGGTTACGTGTTGAGGGGAATTGCATATGGGAGTTTGCATTCTATCTCTCTCTATAGAGGGAAGAGCGGAAAGAGAGAGGAGGTGGTACAGGAGGAGTACGAGTCAGTGCAGGAGTTTGATTCTACTCGTTGCTCCAACAGTGTGGAGATGAATGACTCAGATTAGCGTGGAGTAGCTGTGCAGTTTGTGAATAATCGATTATTTGAGTCTGATACTGGATTAGTTTATGACAATCCACTCTTTGAGCTTGATGTTGATCTTACTCTAGGTGCCAGTTCAGAGTTGGGCAATAATCGCAGTGTTTGGGATCCTTCTAGTGCATCAAGATTCTAGGTGGGGCTCATTGAGGAGTTTTACGGTGTGTACACGGTGAAGAGTGCCTACAATTTCATTTTTGATTCACCTGTACATGATTTGTTTTAGATGCATAGTTTTGTTGCGCACATGGTGGACAATTTGTATGCTATCTTAACTTGCATAGAGAGGGGAAGCAAACTTTGTTAGCATTCTAAGTTGCTTTCTCTTGAGATATATTACATCAGATATAAAGTTGGGTACAGTGATTTATCAATTGTACATATGTTGGTGCTCCAAGAGTCAGTTATGACGGTGAGAGATATTATATAGGTCTCCCTTGGGACCCAGGTGGAGTGATCTCTCAGAGGGTTTTCTTTTGGCAGTTGAGATTGCTTGAGGACAAACAATTTCAGGGAGGACGGACTGTAATGTCTCCTTTTTAGTTCATTCTAGCTTTTTGGTAGATTAGCCTATTATTTGGCCTTCGTAGGTTAATGCAGATGTTTAGAGGGTCTTGTTTGGCATTATTTGAGTGTTTTCTTCTCCTGAGCTCAGTTGGGTTCAGGATTGGCTTTTGTTTGGTGATTCAGGACTCAGTTTTACACACTATTTATAGTAAGTCATCTTGCCAGTGGAGTCAAGTGTTTTTATATATAGTAAAATACGTGGACATGTGATGAATTCAATGTTGATCTCAATTTTCAGTTGATCTGACGAATTAAAGATTAATGTGCAAGTTATATCATTTAATTATTATTAAAAATGATTTTAATAATAATTAATCAGTAAAAACATATTATAAAGATATATTATAATTTTATGTCTAAAAGGGAGCCATTTAATGATTTAAAACACATTAAATGATTAATTAATTTGGACCTCCACTTTAAAAAAATATTTGATAAAGTTTAAATGCACATTTAATGTTATTTTAAATGATTAAAAATGGGAGGCTTCTAGAGGATTGACTTCTTTATGAGAAATTATAAAAATGGATCAACCAAAACTATTATGGGGATCCTTTTGAGCATTTAAAAAGTTGTCTTTTATGATATCTTGGCATCGGAGGAAAGAAACCTTTGCCAAGGGTTTCTGCATTCCCATAGCTTTCAGGGATTGTAGAACGTTTATTCTTCAATGTTTGTGCTTTTTGAAGTTGTGCAACACTAGTTGAAGTTAGCTTATGAGAATTGGTTTCATTCAGAGATCAATATTGAGCAAATTGGAGAAGTTTCATTAAAGTTTTTGAACAGTTTTTATTGTGAAGATCAAATACCATAAGAGTGATTTTGGTTCATTGCATTCATATATGACATCGATTTTATACGGACATTGAGTCGCCCCAATTTGAGAGACATGGTAGTGATTTTAGGAGCAGATTGGAAATGTCTTGTGGCTGTTATCAATTTATTTTTGAAAATTTTGTTTCAGAATAGGGGCGACACTTTCTTAAGGTGATGATTTGCCATTGCAAGTTTACATTGTGTTCTAACGCTGTCATTCAACATCGACTATGGGAGCAATAATTTTTAAGTTCTTGCTAATTTTTGTACATTTTGCATAGCTATATCAAGTTGGTTAAGTTGCTGCCATCTAGAACATTATAGTTGCATTGGAGATCATTGCTAACCAAGAGTCTTGGCAATACCTTTGTACTCCACTTTGTAATTATTCGTTAAAGAAAAGTTGCATAATCATTAAATTATTGCATTGTTGTAATCAGTTTCAAACTTATTTTGCAATACAAACATATTTGGAGGTTGCATACAAAATGTATGACGAAATCTCTGATTGCTGTAGCGACTCATTTGCATAGAGGTAAGTCATCTATATGTATTGAAAGATCCGAAAACATAGCTGCTCTTCATCCTATATTTCTTTTACATATATTTGGCATTGTTTAGATGAATATTTGATGCATTTCAAACACATTATCAACCAAAAAATTCATATTAAACATAGACAGTTGCATTCCAAATGTTTGACAAATTTTTTTGAGCATCAAACCAGAAAAAGAAGCTCATAATTAGCGAGGGATACTACACTCCCTATTTGATTTTCCTGTTATTTTACTCTTCTTTGAGTGTAATATCTATGTGGACCAATTTCTAGTGGCTGCATAAGATTTTTTTAACCTTCTAGGATGGTAGGATAAGGCTCTGATACCATTGTAGTATCCCTTGCTAATTCTGATAATTTTTTGGTTTGATGTTCAAGGAATTTTGTCAAACACTTGGTGTGCAATTGTCTGTGTCTGATATGAATTTTCTGATTATGTTTTTTGGTTGATAATGTGCTTGAAATGCACCAAATATTCATTTAAACAATGCCAAATGTATGTAAAAAAAATCTAGATTGAAGAATAACTATGTTTTTGGATCTTTCAATGCATATAGATGACTTAACTCTATGCAAATGAGTCGCTACAACAATCAAACATTTCGTCATACACTTTGTATGCAACCTCCAAATATGCTTGTATTGCAAAATAAGTCTGAAACTGATTACAACAATGCAATAATTTAATGATTGTGCAATTCCTCTTTAACGAATAATTGCAATGCAGAGTACAAAGGTATTGCCAAGACTCTTGGTTAGCAATGATCTTCAATGCAATGATAATGCTCTAGATAGCAGCGACTTAAGCAACTTGATATAACTATGCATAATGTACAAAAATTGACAAGGGGAACTTGAAAATTATTGTTCTTATAGTCGATGTTGAATGGCAGCCGTAGAACACAATAAAAACTCCTTGCAATGACTAATCGTTTTCTTAAGAAAGTGTCGTCCCTGTTCTAAAACAAAATCTTCAAAAATAAATTGATCAAAGCTACAAGACGTTTTCAATCTGCTCCTAAAATCACTGCCTTGTCTCCCAAATTGGGGCGACCCAATGCCCATATAAAATCGATGTCATATATGGATGCAATGAAGCAAAATGACTCTTATGGTATTTGATCTTCACAATAAAAGCTGTTCAAAAATCTTAATGAAACTTCTCCAATCTACACAATATTGGTCTCTGAATGAAACCAATTCTTATATGCTAACTTCAGCTGGTGTTGCACAACCTCAGAAAACACGAACATTGAAGAATGAATGTTCTCCAATGCCTGAAAGCTATGAAAATGCAAAAATCATTGATTTCTTTTTTCCAATGCCAAGATATCATAAAAGACAAGTTTTCAGATGCTCAAAAGGATCCATCGAACTTCTTTGCTCTCTTATATATTCTTCTCAAAAGGTCGATTCTTTCAAAATGCTTTTTTGAATTATTTAAAATAATATTTAATTGCACTTTGATAATATTAAAATAATGTTTTGAATTTGGCACCCAAGTCATTAATTAATCACTTAATGTGCTTTAAGTCATTAAATGGCCCCCTTTAGACATAAAGTTATAATATAACTTTATAATATGCTTTGAATGATTAATTATTATTAAATGATATAACTTGCACATTAATATTTAATTCGCCAGGGCAATTGAAACATTGGGATCACCTGAATTCATCACATGCTCAGGGGCTTTACTATATATAGAAACACTAGATTTTACTGTCAAAATGGTTTACTATAAAATAGTGTGTGACACTGAGTCCTGAATCACCAAACGAAAACCAATCTTGAATCCAACTGAGCTCGGGAGAAGAAAACACTCAAGTAGCTGCCAAACAAGACCCTCTAACCATTTGCATTAGTCTACGAAGGCCAAATAATAGGCTAATCTACCAAAAAGCTAGAATGAGCTACAAATGGGACATTACAGTCCGCCCTCCTTGAAATTGCTTGTCTTCAAGCAATCTCAACTGCAAAAAAAAACCCCTCTGAAAGATCACTTCACTTGGGTCCCAAGAGAAGACCTGTATAATGTTCATTGCCACAACTGACTCTTGGAACATCAACATATGTACAATTGATAAATCACTGTACCCAACTTCATATCCGGTGTCATATATCTCAAGAGCATGAACCTCAGGAAGAAGCAACTTAGAATGCTGACAAAGTTTTCTTCCCCTCTCTGCGCAAGGTAAGATATCATACAAACTGTCCACCACGTGCGCATCAAAACTGTGTATTTGAAACAAATCGTGTACAAGTGAATCAAAAATGAAATTGTAGGCACTCACTGTGTACACACCATAAAACTCCTCAGTAAGCCTAGTCTGGAATCTTGATGCACTAGAAGGATCCCAAACACTGCGATTATTGCCCAACTCTGAACTGGCACCTAGAGGAAGATCATCATCAAGCTCGAAGAGTGGATTGTCATAAACCGATCTAGTATACTCGAATAATGGATTATTCACAAACTGCACTACTCCACACTGATCTGAGTCATCCATCTCCAAACTACTGAAGCAACGAGTAGAATCAAACTCCTGTACTGACTCGCACTCCCCCTGTACCACGTCCTCTCTTTCCGCTCTTCCCTCTATAGAGAGAGAGAATGCAAACTCCCATCTGCAATTCCCCTCAACACGTAACCTCTACCATTCATTTTAAACTTCATCTCCATTTTAGGTACATCAAGGGTAAATTCTCTAATATCTTGGAGCCATTTCATGCCCAACACTATGTTCATCTCACCCATGTTGATCACATAGAAGTTAGCGTGTAACTCATAGTCATTCAACAATAGAGGGAGATTACATATCTGCTTGGTGCACGTGAGGGTATATCCATCGGCAACTCTAACTCTGAACCCAACGAAGTCCTCTCTCTAGAGTCTACAACTGGCCACAAACCCCTCATCGATAAAATTATGCATTGCTCCAGTGTCAAGCATAGCAATGCAACGCTGTCCATTAGCTGTTCCCCTGATTCTGAATGAAGACCCTTTTTGTATATTAGCAAATAAGGCCAAAGGAGACAAATTGGCATCAGGTCTAAACTTAGTAGAGGCTTTTTCACCCTCATCATCCATTGAAGCAACTGCTTGATCAGAATTTTCAAAATCAAAATCCTCATAATAAACCCACATCATACGGTTGACCATGCCTTTAGGCTTCAATGGACAGTCATGCCTCTTGTTGTAGGGCTCCTTGCACCAGTAACACGTTTGCTTCCTTCTTAATTCATCTCGTGACTCCTCATCCACTTTAGTTGTCGATTTCTTTTTCTTATCAGCAGATTGTTGAGGACTCTCATTGTTGGAAGAAGTAATCTATTTAGGAGTAATCTGCTTTTTTGGGGCAGCCAACTTCATACTTCACGTCTTCTTCATTGCCTCCAGTATTGAAGGGGGATCAAAAGCCTTGATCCATCCTCTCAAAGGCTCTTGTAATCCCTCAATTAATAAAATAACTAGACACCTCTTAGATAAACTAGGCACCATTACTGATATATGCTGAAATTCACTGATGTAGGTCTCTAAGTTGCCCATGTGTCTATGCTGTGCAAGCTCTTTGAAGTACAATTCTGGATCTTTCTTGTCGAAGCGCTCAGTGAATCTATCTGTAAACTTCTGATAGGTGGTTATGAGGTTGTGTTGTAAGGTGACCATCCCATGGTGCCACCAATCATGAGCTAACCCATCCAGTTGCAAAATTGCAAACTTGATTGCATCATCCTCCGCCATAGGTTGAAGAGTCAAGAAGATATCCAGCTTGTGAATCCAAGCTTTTGCTGTGACCTTCTCGCTGCGATCAAATGTTGGAAGTGTGAGCTTGCTTGTGGCATGTTTTGATTCCTTGGTCTCCTATCTTGCCTTGTTCTGTTGTGCTCTCTCCTTTGACTCATGTATCGATCAAAGGTCAAATGATCCTTAACTTGTGGGGTAGCAAATTCGATTTATTGTGCATTGTCATGACATTATCTGTGATTGATGCATCTTTATTTTCTTGAACATTCTCTTCTTCTAGTTCATTCCTCTGAAATGTAGGACGCAAAGGTCTATTGGTAGTACGAGTAGGTGCTCTTTGTGCTCTCAAAAACATAGCAACACTTCCCTTGTCTTCCTGCTCATGATTCTGTCTCCTAGGAGTATTCATCTGTTGTATAGTTGCTGCAAAACATCAGCTACATGTTGATGTCCTACTGCAATTCCTCTCATAATATCTCTTGCCTCTTTGTCCTCATTATTGCCTTCATTTCTCGGTGGACTACCACCGCTCTTGTCACCCATATTACCCTGTTGTGTATCCCCAATTGGATTACCCTATTCTATTCTTCTGCGAGTGTAATACCTGTGTGGACCAATATCTGGTGGCTGTATAAGATTTTTTTAACCCTCTAGGATGGCAGGATTAAGGCTTTGATACCACTGTAGTATCCCTTGTCAAACACTTGGTGTGCAACTGTCTATGTCTGATATGAATTTTTTAATTGTGTGTTTGGTTGATAATGTGTTTGAAATGCATCAAATATTCATCTAAGCAATGTTAAATGTATGTGAAAAAAATTTAGGATGAAGATCAACTATGTTTTTGGATCTTTCAATGCATATAGATGACTTTACTCTATGCAAATGAGTCGCTACAGCAATTAGAAATTTTGTCATACACTTTGTATGCAACCTCCAAGTATGCTTGTATTACAAAATAATTCTGAAACTGATTACACCAATGCAATAATTTAATGATTCTGCTACTCCTTTTTAATGAATAATGACAAAGTGGAGTACAAAGGTATTGCCAAGACTTCTGGCTAGCAATGATCTCCAATACAATTATAATGCTCTAGATGGCAATGACTTAAGCAACTTGATATAGCTATGCAAAATTTATAAAATTGACAAGGGGAACCTGAAAATTATTGTTCGCATCGTCGATGTTGAATGACAGCCTTAGAACACAATGTAAACTCCTTGCAATGGGAAATCATCCTCCTAAGAAAGTGCCACCCTGTTCTAAAACAAAATCTTCGAAAATAAATTGATAACAACCACAAGACGTTTTCAATCTGCTCCTAAAATCACTGCCATGTCTCTCAAATTAGGGCGTCCCAATGCCCGTATAAAATCGATGCCATATATGGATGCAATGAACCGAAATCACTCTTATGGTATTTAATCTTCACAATAAAAGTTGCTTAAAAATCTTAATGAAATTTCTTCAATCTGCTCAATATTGGTCTCTGAATGAAATCAATTCTCATAGGCTAACTTCAGTTGGTGTTGCACAACTTAAAAAAACACGAACACTAAAGAATGAACGTTCTCTAATGCCTAAAAGCTACAGAAATGCAGAAACCCTTAGTTTCTTTCCTCTAATGCTAAGATATCATAAATGACAAGTTTTCAAATGCTCACAAGGATCCATCAAACTTCTTTTTTGCTCCTTTATATATTCTTCTCAAAAGGTCGATTCTTCTAAAATGCTTTTTTGAATCATTTAAAATAATATTTAATTGCACTTTGGTAATATTAAAATAATGTCTTGAAGTTGGTTTCCAAATCCTTAATTAATCATTTAATGTGCTTTAAGTCATTAAATGGTTCCCTTTTAGACATAAAGTTATAATATAACTTTATAACATGCTTTTAATGATTAATTATTATTAAAATCATCTTTAATAATAATTAAATGATATAACTTGCACATTAATCTTTAATTCGTCAAGCCAACTGAAAACTTGGATCAACCTAAATTCATCATATGTCTAGGGGATTTACTATATATAGAAATACTGGACTTGATTGACAAGATGACTCACTATAAATTGTAAATGTGTGAAACTGTGCCCTGAATCACTAAACGAAAGCCAATCCTGAACCCAACTAAGCTCGGGAGAAAAAACACTCAGATAACTGCCAAATAAGACCCTCTAACCATCTGCATTAGCTTACGAGGGCCAAATAATAGGCTAATCTACCAAGAAGCTGGAACGAGCAGTTATGTTTTTTACATTTTTTAACATCCCCTCTTAATGACTAAACTAGAAACAACTCCAAGTTTGTCTTGAAACTTTGCAAAAAGAATAGAACCAAGAGGTTTAGTCATTAGATCTGCGGACTGCTTTGTAGAAGCATAGAAGTGAAGAGAAACGTCACTAGAATCAACCAATTGTCGAATGCAGTGATGATATATCTCGATGTGTTTGGTGCGAGCATGAAAAACATGATTCTTTACTAACTTCAATACACTTTGATTATCACAATATAGTGGAGTAGGTGTATATGAAGGAAGTTGCAAATCAACAAGAATCCGACGTAGCCAAACTGCTTCACAACTAGCACTGACTGTTGCTTTGTATTCTGCTTCAGTGGAAGAGAGAGCAATGTTATGTTGAATGTTGCTCTGCCATGAAACAACTCCTAAACCAAAAGAAAATATATACGCGGTGGTAAATTTTCGAGTATCAACTAATCCTCCCCAATCAGAGTCTGTATAACCAATCAATCTGAAATCTGTTGTCCTCTGATAGAGAATGCCAAAGTCAAGAGTTCCTTTGACATATCGCAAAACATGTTTTGCTACTGTCCAGTGTACTAGCTTCGATTGAGACAAAAACCAAGAAATGTAGCTAACAACAAAACATAAATTTGGTCGAGTGGTGGTAAGATAGATCAAGCTGCCCACCAACTGTCTATATAATGATTCATTGACCAGTGATGAATCATCATGAGCTGACAATTTCAGCCCTACCTCCATAGGTGTAGAAGCATAATTACAATCCATCATTCCAAACTTCTACACCCAAACAATAGTGCAGAAGGCCTAAATTAGTCATATCAAAAGCAGTGCACAAATTTGATTTGACTTTTTGAATCGCTGTCTCCACTACCTGTGATGGCAAGATCATCAACATATACAATATCACAATGTCATCATCAATGCCTTTGATATAGAGATTCAGATAAGATGAACTCCATCTGAATTCAAAATCTCGTAGATACTGATTAGTCTTGATGTACCAGGCTCGAGGAGCCTGCTTTAGCCCATACAGAGACTTCACCAATTTGCAAACAAAATGATCACGACGAGATTCCTAAAAACCTTCAGGTTGCACCATGTATACTTCATCCAAATCGCCATTAAGGAAAGCACTTTTGACATCCATTTGAAATACTTTCCAACCAAACTGAGATGCGATAGAAAGAAGTAACCGAAATGTGACCATTTTTGCAATAGGAGCAAAAGTCTCCTCATAGTCTATTCCCTCCTATTGTGAAAATCTTTTCGCAACAAGATGAGCCTTGCATTTATCCAAAACACCTTTGCCTTGCATTTGAATTTGTACACCCATTTGTAGCGAATGGGTTGCTTCCCTGGAGGTAAATCCACCAATGTCCAAGTATTGTTTCTCATCAAGGCATCATATTCTGATTGCATCGCTTTCTCCCACTCAGGTTTGCCTTGTGCATCAGAGTATCGCTAGGGCTCTCAAATACTGAAAAGATCAGAAGCAAGAACAAACTACATAAGCTTTTCATCATCAATCGAATCCACAACTGACTTTCTTGGCTTCTGAGACCATGTATGAGATTGAGGAAGATCCCACTCTCGCACATCCTGTAGAGTGGTGTTATACCACTTGGGTCTCTTTTGTACCAATGATTCTTGTACTTGCTCATCATCAAATGGAGTGGCCGACTCAAGTTGACGACATTGATAGACTAACAGAGTGTTAGCTATAGATTGCTGCACTGAAGACTGTGAGTTTGTCTCCAAAACATGTGGTTCCTCATCTTTTAGAGGAAGTACAATACTAGGAAGCTTTGAATTATCAGAAACAACTTGTTTATTACATACAAAAAATGATTCTATTTCTTTTACATCAACATCCCGACTAATGATGATCTTGTTAGTAGAGACATCAATTAGTCTATATGCCTTGGATTGAGTACTATAACCAACAAAGAAATATCCTGCACATTTAGAATCTAGTTTACGCCTCTCTTTCTTAGGAATGAGAGCATATGTAGCAGAACCAAAAACACGAAAATGTGTTACCTCTGGTTTGATGCTGTACTAGGCTTCTTCCAGAGTGATGTTCTCCAAAGCTTTGCAGGGCATTTTGTTTAGTATGTAGACTGTCGTGTTTATTGCTTCTCCCCAATATTTATACGACACACCTTTGCTATGTATCATGGATCGAGCCATCTCCATGATTGTGCGATTCTACCTTTCAACCACTCCATTCTGTTGAGGAGTGTATGGGGTTGTTAGCTGCCGATGAATTCCTTCCTTGCCGCAATAGTTCTGAAATTGCTTTGAAGTGAATTCTCACCCATTATCGAATCTTAAGGCTTTGATCCACTTACTTGTTTGATTTTCTACCAGTGCTTTGAATTTTACAAACTTAGCAAAACAGTGAGACTTCTTTTTCAAGAAGTAGATCCACATTTTTCTAGGAAAATCATCTACAAACAACAAGAAATACCTTGCACCAAGAATGGTAGATGACTTCCAAGATGGCTCGCATAGATCTGCATGAACAAGATCAAGGAGCCCCTTTGCTCTCTAGGCACCTTTAGTGGGAAAAGGTTTTTGCCTTTGTTTGCCAGCCAAACAACCTGCACATATATCCTCTGCTTGATCTGGATAGTAGGCAATCCAAGAACCATATTTGATTTTTGGAGTTTGGCTAAATACTGAAGATTGAGATGTCCAAATCTCTCATGCCATACAACATTGGTATTATCCTCCACAATAAATACATTCAAACTGACAGTGGAAGGATCAACAAGTCTATACAAGCCATTTTGCCCAATGCCTAGGGCAATGACTTTATCATTTTTTGATATCAGACACTACATTTTTTCTGAGAAATTGACTATAATGTGAGGGTTTTCAGTTAATTAATTGATTGATAGAAGATTTTTGTTCATCTTAGGTACATACCTAACAATCTTGACTATGAAATTTGCAGCATTATTCAATACAATGCGTATATCTCCTATCCCTTCTCCAACATGTGATCTATCACCCAAGGAAATTGAATCTGAAAAACTTTCTTTTGTAGTGAAATCAACATACCGGTCTTTTCGATATGTAAAATGCTGTGATGCACTGGAATCAAAAAACCAATCACTGGTAGTCCCCTCATTAGAACATGATGCCATGAGAGCATATTCTTCCTTAGATTCAACTTCAACTGCTGCCACATTTGCATGCCTTTTTGCCTTTTTATTATGTGTTAGATCAAATTGTTTTTTCTGCAATCTTTCTTAATATGACCAAATTTTTGATAGCAATAACATTTTACCTTGAATTTTAGGGAAGATGAAGACGTATTTGAATGTCTTTTCTATTTCCCTTTGGATTGAGCAACAAATGCATTCTCTGATTGGCCAAAACTGGTTTCACTGAAGTGTGTTTGTCTACGTTCTTTTTGCAACAAATATGATCTCACCCGATCAAGAGTGAGAGTGTTACTCTGTCATCAGGTGCAAAGTTTCCACGAACGATTCATACAAAGGTGTCAGGCTATTTGAAACAAGAGCCACCATATCATCGTCATCCACCTTTTTGTTGATGGTTGACAATTGGTCACGGAGATCTTTCATCTGTAATAAATGCTCTGACAAAGATCCATTTTCTGAGATTTTTGTGGAAAATAGCAGATTTTTCAAACTACTCGACTCTTTTCCGAAGTCTGGTACTTGTTTTTGAGACTCGTCCATAGTGCACTTGCTTGTGCAGCATTTTGGACCTCCGGAATCATGTCATCCGACACAGAGAGTTTCAATAACATAAGGCTTTTTATGACATTTGTCATTATCGACAAAATTTGTTGGCGGTCGGTGTTTTGTGTCAAGTATTATCTTGTCACAATCACGAAATTCCACAATCGTCAAGATTTTATGACTCCATACATTATAATTTTGCCGGTGAATTTTTGGGCCTCAGGAAGGACAAGATTTTGGATATTGTCTATTTTTCACTTTGAAAAATAATATGTAACCAATAAAATAAAATTCCTGCAAAATTGAACTATTTAATTTTTCTGTTCAATTCAACTTTCAACAATTCGGAAAAATATTTGTTTTAAAAAATCCGAAAAATTATTAAATGAACTCATGGGAATTTTTGTTGGGGACTGTGCTCGTCCTTTTGACTGCAAACTCGTGCCTGCCCTTTGTGATTATTTTCGAGCCCTTCCAGTTGTGATTGCAAACCCTTGCATGCCCTTTCTGCAAGTCTATTGACTGTTGACATTTTTGGAGACACTCGATTGCATTTTTCTTGTGCCTTGGCGTTTTTCATGAAATCCTTTGGCGACTGTGTTTTTATCGAGCCTTGGCGTTTTTCTTGCGTCTCCCTTTGATGACTGTGCACTCCATGTCTCTTTCTGTCGTGATTGCTCACGTGCCCTTCTCCACCTCCACGAGACTGGGAAAAAAGCCCTCGATGATCTCCTTCACAATGTCTTTCCCTCATATTTTCCCCTGCGTGATCTTGCTCGAGCCTTGTGCAAGTTCTGCGACTTCGACGGAATGTCTTTCCATGACTCTGTGTGCTTCCTCAAAACATGACTGCATTTTTCTTCCATGGGATTGCCTTCTTCCGTCGCGAATGGTTGCGACTGCTTAAAAAAAAAAACACGACTGTCCTTGATCGTCCATGATCCTTCATGACCCTTCAGACTGTGTAGACTTCGATCTTCTCTTCCTCTCGTTCGTACCCTAAAACCAAGGTTTCCTTGAATGTTATACACTCATACCGTGCTGCTAGCTTCCTCGAATGGTGGCTCTGATACCATTGTTAGCAAATGAAGAGATGTTTATGAAAGCACTTGATGATTTGATCAGTGCATCAATTTTATTTATGCAGCCCAAAAATGGTTACAACAGTTATGGTTATGGCAGTTACAGAGGTTATCAGCTAGACTTTAATTAATATGTAGTTAAGTATTTTTTATTATTTAACAGAACATACACATGCTCTACATTCCATAATAGAATAGAAACGTATTCAGTGTGAAGCAAAACCTGAATATTTGAAAATAATATAGAAACATATTCTGTGTAAAGCAAAACCAGAATGTTAAAGGGAAAAAATGGAGGCAGGTAAGAGACCCTGAAGAAACTGAAAACACAGTAACTTCTATACTAATAAACTAGCTAAGAAAATGAAAATACAGTTACTCCTATAAGGAAGGAGGTTGTGTTGGGAGTGGAGGATGGAAGCATGGCTTAGCTTCCCCTCCACTTCTTTCTTGTGTGCATTGGACAAAGATATAAAATGGAGTTTTGTGAAGCTTAAGCCTAATTTTATAAAAGGAATGTCAGGGCTTCTTTTAGGGAAAACAGATCTATGATGGAGATCTGTTTGATCTAAGGGCCGGGACTTAAAGTCTCATTGACCCTTTTTCCATTATGATTAATTTATTTATTGGTTATTTAATTTATTTTCTTTTATGGGGTGTTAATTATTACAAGATTATTGTATTTTCTTATAGAAGGTTTAGAGGGTGGGTAAGTATCTAATAAATTAATATGTGAACCTGAAGGTGTTTTTCCCTTTTGTGATGAGAGGTGGGGAAGTTAATTTTAAGATACACACACAATATATATATATATATATATATATATATATCACCCTTTTGTGGTACATGAATTTAATAAAGGGTATCATTTAATAATGCACTTGAATAATCTTAGGTTGTCACTTAACCCTTGTTAACCCTTGAGAATTTTGATTAATCCTGTCTCACCACGTCATAGGTATCTAAAAAAATTGCACTTGCTTGATTAGTTATAATGTTGGTGTTGAGAAAAATATAAAATAAAAAAATTGTGTTACCTTTTGCCCAATTGGGCCTTTGGCATGTTGTGTGTGAGAGAGTTGACAACCCACATGCACCACAACTCCTCCGCAGTCAAACGCTGTCTGCATAGATTTTGCACATCACAATCCTTTTGGGCCTAAGTAATCTGCAGGTTGCTTGTCGGTTTATTAACTGACAACCCTTGTGAGGGCACACCAAACACTCATGTGAAGTCCTCCCGAGTGTAATAAATTTTTAATTCTTAGTCCATGTAGTAGACAAATGAGCATCTAGTATTTTGGTTATAACTGGAAACCATTCAAACCAAGTAGGGTTCGAACTCTCTGGCACTCAAGTAGGGCATCTGCAAAATCTTGTCCATGCCATCTCTGTGCAATGTCACTTTCAATTCATGGTCATCCGGCTTACTGGCTCACCATGTATGGGAGTCTGTGGCTGGAAGGCTTGCCCAACTGAGTGTTTCAGGAGTAGGCAACTCATTAGATTTAATCTTTGGTGTGGGTTCACCCACTTTATGTTTTTACTGAACTTCACTACCTGTTGCTTGGAACTACCTACTACCAATGAAGTTTGCACCATCTTAAGAAGTGTTGTAAGGGTTTGTTTAGGAATTAGACGGCCTTCCCTAGCAGTGCCAAATTTCTCAAATGCCATGTCCACGACATTCTTTCGCCACGATGATGCCACCATTGAAGTCAGGTTTTTGTTTTTTATATATCAAAATTGCTTTGGCAAAACCAGAAATTTCAATAATAGAATACCTATGGAAACCTTCCTACTGCAGTAAATATAGAATTTTCAATAATAGAAGACTTGCAAAAACCCTTCTGCTATGGTTTGTTGGAAATTGGTTATGATCCTTGAATCTTTGAGACTTTTCCGAAGCTTGTACTTGAGTTGCTCTCTGAAGCCAGTGATAATGCCGGATGCATGTTTTCCAAGCTTCCATCTACTTGTGGAAGCAAAAATCTGAATTTTTCCAGCACATTTTTCTCCAGTGGTTAAAATAATTTACTTTGCAACTAGGGCAGTGGAAATGAAGGGTATTTCTGTAAATTTTTGGTTTTTTTCTAGCCATACCAAAAAGAAGTAATTGAATGAGGGCCGCATGGTGTTGTTAAGGAACCGTACAGTCGAGTGGCAAATGCGTACATAAGCTTGGTATTCAGGGTGATCTGTTGCAATAGGGTTGACGCAAAGACTTATATTGTATGGTGGTGGTTGCAGCAGGATGAAGGTTGTATGACAACACCAGGGGAACATATTATGATACAAAAGCCAAAGGGGCATATGGCACTGTCAAAGGCTGAGCCTACTGTTCAGGAGGGACGTACATGTATTTGGTCTGACCGTTTCTTGGCTGTACGGAGTTGATCTTCCAAAGTGGGCATAGTGTGAAGGATGAGTTTTTGGGGTGTACGACGAGGGGGTAATTTTCGGGATGTATGTTGGAAAAACAAGGTTGAATGTATGACAAACAATGTACAGTGGAAAATAAGTTACTGGGGTGTACGGTGAGAAAGAAGGGTTGTACAATTGTGGGCTGCTTGACGTATGATCTTCTTGGTCTTTGCTTCTAGATCGACCTTTGTGCTTTATTACATTAATTTTTATTTCGCCTTATTTCAATTTAATCGTACGTTTATCTTTTCCGTTTGTGGGTCTCTCATTAGTACACAAAAGTTCGATGTCAATCATATTTATAATTGTCGTCCTTAGCTGATACAACTTCAACTAAACTGTATATTGTGTCTTTGACCGATGTCCCATCCAAGTTCTCTACCCTAACTGGCCCATTCTCCAAGATCTCTAAGATTTTAAATGGGCCAATTCACATCACCTTAAACTTACCCGACTTAATTTCTCACCCGCTATTATACCTTTGGACCAAAGATCATGTTTTCAAATTCATTTGTTGGAGGTGTTTATCATGCTGATACTTCTGTCTTTCTGCATGACTTTCGTTGCCCATTGTGCCATTACCCAATGTTAATCCAGTGTATTCAACCAGATGATTCATTTTATGAGGCTTTCCTCATCGTTGAGTTGGTTCTTGACAACGACCCTTAAGCTTGGCACAAGATATTCCATTGGAACCATTGCCCCCTGACCATAGATTGGCGGGAAGGGTGTATGACTTGTTACTTTATGGGCCGTACAATAGGTTCATAACACCATTGGTAAGTGTTCTTTCCAATCCGTATACTTCTCGATCACGAATGTTAAAATTTTATTAGTGGCATTTGCTTTGCCGTTCACTCATGGGTGGTACGAACTTGAGAGTGAATGGAAAATTCAAAACTTTAAAGTCATCAACCGAATCAGATGGTTGGAAAAATTTCCGGCTCAATCATTGGTGATCTATGTTGGAATTTTGAATCTAGTGACTACTTTCTCATAGATGAACTTTGCCATACCTTGTGCACTATTGTCAAGCAAGGCTTTGGCTTCTACCCAGTTCGTTAAATGATCGGTGGTGACCATAATGTTCTCACACTTGTGGACTGTGTTTAATTTTAAGGGTCTAATGAAAGTCAATCCCCACTGTTAAAAAAGTTGTCGTGACCGAGATGGCCACAAGGACATAAAGTCCCTTCTAAGTGGCTTCTCGGTCCTTTGGTAGGTGTCACATACCAATACTCATTCCTTGGCATAATGGTGTATCATGGACCATGATAGTCCTACTAGGACTTTTCTTGTAGTAGTGTCAAGTCTCATGTGACCGCCAACCGGCCCTTCATGTGCTTTTAGGAGTACATCTCAGATCTCTTCTTTTAGTACACAATAACACATGACATGGTCAGGTTCCATCTTGTACAAAAGGCCATTGACCAACTAGAACATTCTGGCCTTTAACACCAGTTTCCTTTGCTTAGAACACTGCATGTCCTTTGGGAAGGATGCAATACGTAGATAATCCCCGTTGTTCTTATGTCATGATAGCACAATTGGAATTTGGAATAAGTGAGCATCAGGGAAATCTTTGTTGACACCTTCAGTGGGTTCACTTGACTTTATTTGAGAAAGCTGGTTAGCAATCACATGGCCCTTGTTATGCCTGACAATGATCTTAAATGTAAAATCTTGCAAAACATTAGCCACTTTCTCATCCGAATTTGGATAATGGGCTTGTTGACTAAGTGCAATAGTTCTTGGTGATCCACATAAAATGTGAAGGGAGTTTCCAGGGAGTAATGTCGAAACTTATACATTGCATTATCCATGCCAAGAGCTTCTTGTTCTGTGGTGCTATAATTCTTCTTGGCATTAGAAAATAGTTGATTGGTAAAAAATACACGGTGGTCCAACTCTTGAGTTCCAACATTTGCCAAGGTCACACAATGGCATAGTTGGAAGCATTAACATGTACATGGAGCTCCTTGTCCCACTCTGGATGTACGAGGATAGGTGAACTAATTAGGGATACCTTTAGTTCTTTGTATGTGTACACTTGCTCATTTGACCATACAATATTACGAATGGAGCTCCTTTCCTTATTAGAGTGTCAAGGGAATGAGGAACTTGGGAAATATGTTTGATGAAGTGTTGGTTATACCCGACGTGGCCCAAGAATGACTTTACCCCTTTGATGTATTTGGGTGCTTCCATTTCAACCATTACCTGTATCTTGTTAGGTCAATCTTTATTCTAGATTTACAAACAATATAGCCTAGGAGTTTACCTTGTGGGACAATGAACTTGCACTTCATTGGATTCAATGCCAATTTCGTTGGCACATGCACCTTCGTCAAGGCTCATAGATGGGAATCTTAGTTGTTGTAGATCAACCAATTGCTCAGGAAGGCCTTGAAGTTTCCAGTTGCCATTTTGTTGAAAATGTGTAGGATAATCTGCTAGAAGGTAGTTAGGGCATTGAAAAGTTCAAATGGCATTCAATTGTAAGCGTAGAATCCCTCTTTTGCTATGAAAGTGGTCTTCATTTTATCTTCTTTTGTTATGCAAATTTGGTTTAGTTTAGAAAAGCTATCCATAAAGGAATAAATTTCATGCTTGACTACTTCCAACATAGAATCTGTGAATGGGATAGGAAACAAGCCTTCATAGTGATTGCAATAATAATTTTGAAGTCTATGCATATCCTTATTTGCTTCGATTCCTTCTTGAGGCTGATCGCTATCGGGGACACCTATTTGCTTCGTTCCACTTAAAACATTATGCGCTCTAGCATTTTATCGATCTCTTCCTAGACATTAGCAGTATAATCCTTGTTCATTCTATATGCTTTTATCCTTATTGGCCATGCTCTTGGCATTAATAGGATTTTTTGTGCACAAATTTAAGGGGCCACCCCCTTTAGGGTTTTGTACTTCTAGACAAACACATCCCTATAGTCCATGAACATCTGGAAGGCAACTTTCAACATTGGGTTCTAGTCATCTCGAACCATGATCATTTTGGGATCTTTTGATCTTAGAGTCACTTTGACGGTGGTAAGTTCCTTGTACTTCATATCCTCGAGGCTTCTGAACTAGTGAGTTGGTTTCTCATCTTACTTTGCATCCCTCAACTTTTATTTAATGGATTTTTGTGGATAAGTTGAGTGTGAGGATGCCATCATGCATGGATGTTGACTTGGAAGGATCTAATATTGAAGATTTCATCTTATGACCCTCCCAATTCAGGGCTTTGCCTTCCTGAATCTCCATGATCTCAACAAAATTACAACTAGGTTGAAACATCTGATAATCTTCAATTTGCCAATGGAAAAGGCCATTGAAAGAGTTTGCCTCTTTCTCAGAGCATGATTGCAATTCCAAGTCCCCTTCATCATTTGGCTCCATTGTGCCTTGATTTCCATCTATGGAGCATTCTTCTTTGGAGTCTGGGCTAGATGTGTTTGTCTCTTTGGTAATTCCTGTATTTTTCAAATCTATGATATAGTTTTGGTCTTTGTTTTTAGTGGATATGACTACAAAATTCAGTATAAAAGGGTGGGTGCAATGATTACCATTTGAGCCATAAGAATTCCAAACACCTTTATACCTTGCTGATCGACTCCCGGCAATTGGAAAGTTGGTGGCCATATAGTGGTCTTCCCTAGATCCTTCTACATCTCTTTTGGAAAGACATTCACACTATTCGCAATCGTATTTGTGAGATTCATTTCCAAGATTTCCATATGTACAACTATTGGCTGTTGGGGTAGATTCATTGTCAGGAGCATAGGATCAATCAATTGGTCACTCGACAATGGGGGCTCGACTATGGGTTCATTATTGTGCTTATTGCTTTCCCCATCAACCGATACTACAACATTTGGTACTAGATGTGTCGTATGCTCCATGTCCAGGCCAATGTCTTGCATGGCAGCAATGATAACATTCTTGAGTACTGGAATGCTTTGCAATAGGTCAGCTATCTTCATCAATATGGTAGTCAGCGAGATTTATCTTGCAATACTTATATCAGACTAGAGTTTGCTTATTGCTGTACTTGCATGTTCATGTGACTGTTGTCATTCTTCACCCATTGCCCTTTCTATTTGCATAGTTGTTTCAGCCAATCTTTATTTCTCCGTATGTGGGTCTAGGAAGTTAGCTTTCTTTTCTTGTGTCCTAGCAATTGCCAAACCTTTGTCCTCAACTACATCAATCATGTTGAGGTTTTGTTGCGTTGGACAATTATTCATAAACTTAATTCTTGTTTTCCTTTGAGCTAATTGCCAAATCTTTATTTCTCCGTATGTGGGTCTAGGAAGTTAGCTTTCTTTTCTTGTGTCCTAGCAATTGCCAAACCTTTGTCCTCAACTACATCAATCATGTTGAGGTTTTGTTGCGTTGGACAATTATTCATAAACTTAATTCTTGTTTTCCTTTGAGCTAATTGATTCCTCTCTTTTTCTCCTTGAATATGGGTACATTAAAAAATGCGGGTACCCACGAAAAACCTTTGGAAATTTTTGAAACGGTAAAACGGCGGGCTTATTGTGCTTCGGGTAGCAGTCCCAAACCCATGGTTAATGCGAGCAACGCTCATCGTTAGCCATGGTTTTAGGACTGCTACCTGGCCATGACCCACCAACCTAAAAAATACACCAAAACTCAAAAAACAATAGCCCATTTTGTCATTTTGCCATCGATTTCTGCATGTTGTGCTTGTGTGCGTCAATGATTGGAGAATGACTGTGCTGCAGCTTGAAGGTTTAAAAAATTGCTAGTAGTCACTGTTTTGCTTTATTTCCAACCTACAACTGCAAGTGTTCGCTGTGCCCTTGGCCCTTGGGAGTAAACAACAGGTTTGAGCCTTGGCTCTTGAGGCTTCGAGCTATAATGCTATTGCTATTACATTTTAATAATATTATCATTTATTTAATACAATCTGAGACTCTGATCTATACCAATACAAAGATTGTTTTTTGGATGATTCTGATCTAAGATTATCAATAGTAAATACTAAATATATAATGGGGTCATAGATCGTTTTATAATTTTATTTACTATATTAGTGACAGTGTATTATTATCAGACTACGTTTTATTATAAAACACAGTCTGATAATAATATAGATAGAGTCTAACTCTAGATTACAATGAATAAAATTATTAAACAATCTTTGTATTTTTCAAAATACGATAAATAAAAAGTCATAGTCATATTGATTCTTGAATACAAATAAAAAATCTTGTGATAATTCACAATACAAATAGATAAATTATAAAAACAACCCCATTTATTCTCTTGAAAGTCGAGTCTTTAATTTTATCATATTGTAACTTTATAATCACAATCATATACTATTGTAACTTGTTAGGTTTGAGCTCCAATGCTGTTTGCATATTGTAACTTCAAAATGACATCCGATTCTTGTGGCGGTAGGCCTAAGAAGTCTGATGACCCAGCATGAAAACATTGTTGTGAAGGCCTAAAGCTGAATTCTGTGATATGCAATTATTGCGGATTTAAGATGAGTCCATGGGTGAATCGTCTCAAATACCACATAGCATGACTTCCAAGGAATGTTGTGCAGATATGTGACAAAGCACCACTTGAGAATCAAAGGGAGATGGTTGTTGTCCTGGTAGTGATGAGAAAAAATGAAAAAAAGAACTATTGATGCACTTGCAACCGTGATGAATAGGGGGAAGCAAGAATTGAATCTGATGAGTTAGTAGTCGCTGGGTCTTCTTTTGCCCCAAGGGTGGTTCGAGGACGGGGCTCACCTAGTAGAGGTAGTTCAAGTTCAAGTTCACCTTTTTAGGATTTTTTGTTATTCAGAATACCCCTGGGGCACAACCTTTACTCGGAGGTATGGCCTAGTATAGAGAATTGCATAATGAAGCAAGGGTGGCAGTGGCAAGCTTTTGGTACTATAACAACATCCCATTTAATGTGGCGAAAAACCCATATTGGGAGAATTGGGTAATTGCTTTGACCGTTGTTGGGAAGGGTTCAAGGCCCCTACTCCTGAGTTGAGAGGCCCACTATTAGAAAATGCTGTGAAAAATATAGAGATCATTGTAGATGAGCAAAGAAGAATATGTTGCAAGAAGGGTTGTGACATTTTGTCTGATGGGTGGATGAATGGAAGGAATCACACATTAATTAATTTTCTAGTGGCTTCAAGTAGACAATTAATGTTCTTGAAGTCTATTGATGCCTCCGACAATGTGAAAAATGTAAACACTTTGTGTGTTATGTTGGACGAGGTGGTTATTGAGGTGGGTGTGGAGAATGTCATCTAAGTTGTGATCGACAATGCAACAATGTATGTTGCAGCAACAAGACTTCTTAAGGAGAGAGACCCATCACTTATTTGGAGCCCATGTTCAGCGTATTGCATTGATCTCCTACTTGAGGACATAGGAAAGATGTCATGGGTGAAGAATGTGGTCAAAGAGGCAAAGAATATCACAAAATACATTTACAATCATCCTTGGGTGCCGAGTTTGATGAGAGAGCACACAAACGTAAAAAAGATTGTGCTACTGGGAGCCACAAGATTTGCTATGAACTTTATTACATTGCAACCTCCCTAACATCTCTTAAGCATATGTTTGTGAGCACACGGTGGGTGAAGTCTCCCTATAGCAAAAGATCGAAGGGCAAAGGGTCATGAAGTCTTTTTTTAATGATGTCTTTGAAAAGACCATGGATGAGGTCATCAAGGTAACTTTAGATTTAACTTTTTTAGTTATCATTTATTTCTTAATAAAAAAAGACTCAAATTTATCTTAATTTTAAAATTATACATTATTTGTTTTTAGGTGTCAAAGCCTCTGGTTAGAGTTCTCTGATTGGTGGATGGAGAAAAGAATCCGATGGGGTATTTGTATGAGGTCATAGACAGAGCTAGAGAGAGCATAGCAAATTATTATGGATAAAAGAGATAATATTTGACGTTTGATTGATGTAGATAGAACAAGCAGCGCCATCGACACATACATGCAATAGCCTACTACTTGAACCCTAAGTTTTTCTTTGTGGATTTATTTAGGGCTGATGAAGAGGTCATGGATGGCCTAAACGCATGCATAGAGAGGATGGTCCTTGACGAAGCCACTCGAGACATAATTATGGATGAGTTGCAGATTTACAAGAGTGTAGAAGGGAGGCTCTTTTCTTCACCTCTATGCATTTGAAAGAGAACGATCCATTAATCAAGTAAAAAAATAAATTCAAAATGAGGCCTTTAAGCTTTGATTGTATCATTGTAATGTCGTTATTTTTTTATAAATGCACACCTAATTGACTTACAAAGTCATATATCTCTTATTGCAGATTTGTGGTGGGAAGATTATGGTGCAAAGACACCAAATCTTTAGAAATTAGCCATCCGCATCTTGTCCCAGCCATATAGTGTTTTTGTGTGTGAAAGAAATTGGAGCATGTTTGAGGCCATACACAAAGAATTGCAATAGGCTGACAACACAATACTTCAATGACCATGTGTTTGTGTGGTACAATCTTTGCCTTCATGTGAAACAAGTGGAAGGGAAAGATAGTCACAAAGCAATTGACTTGGATGATATTGATCCATACTCAGATTAGATCGTTGAGTCTGATGATGTGTAGTAGGAGTGCATGTTAACTGAGGAGGTTGCAAATTTAGAGAGGGAAGTAGAAGAAACTATAGTAGTAGGGAAAGCAGAAGAAGTTATAGCAGTGGGGGAAGTAGAGGCATTGGGAGGGTTTGGTGAGGATTTGAATGATGTGTTTGTGGATGATGTTCCAGAGGAGTCTTTACCTTCCACTTCTAGGGCGCAACAGAGGAGGATTGGAGAGAATAACTTCTACGAGCCATTGTAGTCTTCTTTTTGTTTAAAATAGAGAATTGTACTCTTATTTGCTCAAAAACTTGTACAAAACATATTTATGATTGAGTTATGTGTTCTGTGAATCTCTACAATCATTTCATTCTTATCTATTTCAGTGTATTTTAGGAATTTATATATATTTTTAAAGTAGTGATAAAATTGCTAAATAATTGCAACTCACGAGTACGGGTCAATTTTTTGGTTGCCGAGTAACTGTGGTTTACGAGTTTTTCTACTATGCTCGAAATGTCATATTTTTTTCTTTATACACGATGAATCCAAAAAACAATTACTTTGAACAACTACAATCATTATGGTCTTCAAGCTCACACCATTTGTAAGGATGTCTAGTGTTGTTTTGATTAGTAGGGCAATCTCTTGCGAAATGGCCCCACTCATTGCATTTTAGACACTGTACGATTGGTTAACCTTGGCCATTGTACTAGATATGTCTATCATTTCCACCCATATTATTCTGGTGCTTTTATTATTTCTTTGGTTCCGATACTCGCCAAGGGATGCACCCTTATTAATTCAACTCTTCATTTGGGTGGTAGGTGGCATTGATGGCTTGCCATAAGTGATGAGTACTTGTGCACCTTTATTCTTTAAATTGTACGAGCATTCTTTGAATGCATGGCTTGTAACTTGGAAGATTTCATTCAACATTTTCCTCGGACAGTTGGCCTTTGTATCTCCTTCGGTTTGCAATCTGTGCACCAAAGGTCCTTTCCTTCCTCATTGTTGTCCTTTCTCAATTCTATCATCTGGAGCATGTCTCTCCCAAGAGCCCGAATAGATGCTAGTTTAGCATTTCTAGAGTTAGAGTGATCGTCTTCGCTCCTTCTCAAGTGTGAGGATGTTTTGTTCTCACTTTCAATATCCATTGCCTAATTGTATGCTCTCTTGTAAGACAAAGGTGGGACCACCTTCATCTTCCTTTTACTGAGAGTACCAACCCTTCAATGAACCATTTCTTCTTCAAATTGTCGGATGGTTCTTTTCGAAGTTTGACCAACAGCTCCTTGAGCCTTCTATTGTAGGCCCGTGCATTCTCATGCTTACCATGCCAGCTATTATATATCTCAGAGACAATTTCGTTGTCATCTCTTAGAAGCCTAAACTCCTTGAATGCTTTCTGAGACTCTCCCATGCTATTTTATTAGTAGTTGGCACATTGGCGAATCTACAAGTAGCCACTCTCCAAAGTGTGGTCGAGAAGCATCGTAACCAAATATACTAATTTGTGTGCACATTGGTAGTCCAAATTGTAATACGTGTCCTACTATGTCGTGTTAGACCTTCCGATTTGAAACCAATAAACTTTGGCAGCTTTTTCTTTTTTGAAGATGGATTTAACGGGGTAACCCTAGCTATTGGTACTGTTTGCTTCTGACGTGGCTCTTTGAATACGATTCTCCTCCTTAAGAAGGTTTGCTTTGGATGTTCCTCTAGTCTCTCGGCACTATTAGACATGCTCCTATGCTCTACCCTTCCTTCGACATGGCTTTGTACACTATCTAGCTCAACGTCAGGTTCCTTTTCTGTACTCCTTTCTCCCACTTGTCGTGTGGGTTGCTTTGGTGTATTCAACTTATTATCTTCAATGAACAAATCTTTAATTTTGCGGATGTTTGTCTTATACATGGCTTGTTCTTCTTCTATGAAGAAGTCATTTATAGACTTCATCTCAAAATAAAGACTCCCCTCAGGATGGGCCCCTATTGAATCTTTAGTAAATTATTTGGACTCTTCTGAAAATTTACCAAATTGTATTCAATTGGAAAAGTCAACATTTCTTTCCTCTAAAATGGGCAGTTGTCTTGCAGTCTCCATCCATTGTGTAATTCTGAGCGGTGTATGGTGTTTGGTATTGGCTAAACCCTTCCTTGGTTTTGGGTCCAACTTTGGCTTCAGCTCATGCTATAGCGTTAGCTTTCACTTTGTCTTCAACTTTTGCTAATGTCTTGTACTTGCATCGAGGGTTTCTAAAGGTGGGCACTTCTTGTAGCCTCTGTCTTCTCTTTGGCTACTCCAAGAATCTGGTAGATCGTTAAATTTGTACATCCACTCCCCTACTGTTTTGTCTTCTTTTCTCGTATTTGGTTGAACTAATGGCATTAATCCCTTCTGGTTTGGTGTCAGTCTTCATATATTCCTTCCTGTTGACAACAACACCTCTCTTCGTACCATTGTAAGATTTGTTCTCTTTCTACTTCATGGTCATGTTCTACATAGAGATTCTGCAAAACAATATGGTGCCTGGCAAGGAGTCTGGGTAAATGATCGAGTAGTCGATCTACTTCTTCCGTCATTGCCAAGTTTACCAAGATTAGTCTATAGGGACTTGGGTTCTTTCAGTGTCTTCCTTGATGTGCTCACTTACGTAGAGGTCCCAAAGATACTTCAAATCCCTTGTGATGTCTTCTCTTTGCTGGTTAGTTTCATCCGCTTCTTGGATTGGTTGACCTAAGTTTCCATCATATGTGTGCCATTGTCAATCAATATGTCGTTTGACGTTCCCTTTTGAACCCAACTTTAACTACCTGATGTTCTTTAAAGGCACAAAGCCATAATGTTTATAAGAAAACTACACTATCAAGTAATATCAATTATAAAATAGTAATTATGTACAACAATGCAACATATGAGAGTAACAACTACTTTGTATTATATAAGTAGTGCTCACAACAATTTGTCTCGTATAGGGAGGACTTGATTAAGCGCCCTTACCCCAACATGTAACATGCTATTTGAATGACAAGTATCAATAGTTGTTGGTTACACAACCCTAAACAACCAAACATAACTACAAAAGTCGTTATTACCTAATATCGACAACTAAAAAAAAAGGTCGGATACAACCATAGTTATGAGACTCGGTGAGTCTTGGTGAGGACTTGCCAATCCTAGTCCGACTCAAACTTGTCGAGTCTGGTGAGTTTGGTTGGACTCGGCGAGTCCGAGGTTTTTCAGAGGTTTTTAAAAAATGAAAAAAAAAAAAAAGCACCATAAAGTGTTCTTATGTATTTTTTCCGAATACAAACTTCAAACCATTTATGTTACCTTTTATTTAACTATTATAAGACATGATGCATGGCCCTCTCATTCCTTGAAAAAGGCGGTTTTGTAACCTCATTAGCTGTGTTGTAGGAAGCCCCCCTTTTCCTAAACAGAAAAACCCCGAAAATGCCGGGAAATGTCCGAGACGTTTCCAGGAAATGTACGGGCATTTTCATGGCGTTTCCATCATGTTTCCCAGCGTTTCCAAGGGATTCCGGCAGAAATAAGGTCAAAGTCAACCCCCGCCCCTCCCCCCAAAAAAAAAGACGAACTAGACAATATATAAATGAAATAACATTTAAGTTTACATCTTGTTTCTTATACTTCTAAGTTTTTTTTTTATTAATACTTTCAAGATGTTTGAGAGTGGTTTCGGATCTCTAGGAGCTATAATGCAAATTCTAGGTTTTGGAGGATCCTATCATATTTCAGACTTACTCAGATTTCAGGGTTTCAGGATTTCAAACTTAGTCAGATTTCAAGGTTTCAGGATTTCAGACTTAGCCATGTTTCAGGGTTTCAAAATTTCAAGGAGACATCATAGGAGGTATGAAGGCTGCATGAAGGGATGTAGGTATGATAGAATAGTATGAGAACATCTCTTGCAAAGTGTCATGAGTTGATTCCACCCCCATTCCCGATGCACCCTTTAAGACGTGCACTCAGGAAGCTTCGATTCACCGGGGAGCCCATACAAACTAGATGATTTATAGTCAGTAAATGATAAAGTTGAAAAATACTAGGAGTGGCATTCATGATTTTGATGACAATCTAGATGGTTTATTCTAGATTTGAATGTACATTTTGTCTTTGAAGTAATGAATGAATGAATACTATATATTTTGAAGTGTTTTATCTTTTATAGACTAAAAATGAGTATTATGCATTGTATACACACACACACACACACACACACATACACATATTAAACGGACATTTCCGAATCAAGGGTTTTTGAAAATCCACGTTTTGGAAACATTTCCGTTTTCTTTCCAAACAACATAGGCCATTGGTATTCTTGTATTGCAAAGCACTAAAAAATACATCTTCTGCTGGAATGGTCAACATTGATAGTTCAGCTATAAAGTTGAAGACTGCAGTTGGGACAGCTGTTTTAGGGTTGTATCTGTATCATGTATATGTTGCAGCCAGAGATTTATGCAAGTGCAAGTTATTATAGAAAGCAAAGTAGAATACATCTCATAAAAGTCAGTGGTTTTGTTCAGATTGGTACAGAAAAGCTTTTGGAGTATTGTTTATTCAATACTTTTCTCTTGAGACAAGTTGCCTAGGCAGATTTAAGTCTCCCTGCATGAAAGTTGATTTGCTGACACTTCAGAATCTCGTTTTGTTTTTGCTCTGAATATAATATATTTATTTGTTGTCTTTCTTTGTAAATTGCCTAACAAAGCCATGTGCTTTATTTTTCAATATATATAATTCCTGTGAATATGTTTCTGCATGCGATTACAACCTGTCTACAAAATCTGGAGCTCTGAAGTAATGTTTTGAATTTTTTTAATGAAAATAAAAACAACTCTTATTTAATATCAGCTTTCAAGTCCCAAGTTTCAAATTCAACTGTTCAACTTCAAACATTCAATATCACATTATTAACTTACTTCTTTGTTTATACATGTGTTTGTTAGATGTAATTGACTAGTTTTGAGTGTATTTTAAGTGGATCTGATATGGAACACATTTTAACAGTTCCCTCCCCTAAAATTTGCTATTTGTAATGATTTTTTTAAATTTGCCGATACTTGGCCAATCCAAATTCTGAGTAAAAAATAGGCTTGCTAAGTTTTTGCCGAGTCTGAGTCTCGTTTCCTTGGCTACAACCCCATACTTTTATTCAGAATGATGGTCTACAACGGGGGAGCATATGGTTCTAAATGCCACGATCAGGAAACTACTTGTCAGACTGCAGTGGTCTACATTATTTTGAGATGCAAAGGAATGGGTATTAACTTGAGACACTTGCCACAAAATAGGCAAGCTGCTAAAGAGACTTCATGCTTTTCTATCCCATGCAGCTGTGAGAATTGTATGTAAGGTTGGATATGGACTTCATAGGTCCATTCAATAAGCCTAGTTGGTAGCAGCGATGCATATACATTGCCATAGCAGCAGATTATGTCACAAAGTGGAAAGAATGATATTTCCAGACAAGTTGGTGGCAAGCACGAAAAGTTTCTTGTTTGAGCACATAATTAGTAGATTCAAGATACCCCTCCTCTTGAAAACTAATCAAGAAGGCCACTTCCTGAGTAAAATTCTACAACATTTGACTACAAAATTTAAATTTTTTCACTTCCTATTCAACCTGTATCAGATATGAGCAATTGGCCAGGCGAAGGCTACCAATAAAATGTTGGTATCGGTAATACAAAAGTTCTTTTGGATTGAAGGAAACAACTAAGAAGAAAGATTTCCAGTTGTCTTATGGGCATACAAGACAAGTTATAAGGTTATGATAAGACACACTCCGTTCTAATTGATGTATTGTGGTTCCCATGGAGTTTTTTAGTCCTGAGTTTGAGAATAGCTTCAGAGGATAGGATCGGGAAACAACATAGTTTGGCTCCCCGATTATCAGAATTAAGTAGGTTGGATGAAACATGGTTGAATGTGCAATAGGTAATTGAGATTATCTGGAAGAGAAGGAAGCATTGGCATGGTCAACATTTGCAACAGATGCAATTGAAGCTGGGGACTTGAGTATTATTGTTTGATAGATGAACAGAAATTAAGATTGGGACATTAAATATGTTATGTCTTGGATCTCTCTGGATACATGAGGTTTGGGATAAAGCTCTTAGTTTGGAGACACTTGAGGGTCAGTTGGCTAAAGAGGTTGTTAACGATTCGAAGTTAAAACTATATAAAGTTGGGGAAAATTAAAAAGCAACTCCAAATCTGAAATAACTAAAGGGGAAGCAATCCAACCAAGGCAAGCAAGTAATCTAGTGCAAACCTTGTTCAAGGATGTAATCGAAGAAAAAACAAATTATGGGGAATGTTTGGGACAAAGTGCGTTTTATGCCAAATTAAGAGGCAATTATTGCAGTGCTTGATTGAAGTTCAGACATGGCTCACTAAAAATTAGAGCCGGGATATTGATTTAGGAGGCAACAATTGTACTTATAGAATAAACTATGAATACAAGCATACTAAAGAGTCATTGTGTTATGTGTACTTTGATTTGTTTATTTTTTCTGTAGGGTGGGTTGCTTTCAATGGGCGCGTTTGTTACTCAATTGTTGGACCCTTTCTGTTCATATATTTCCAATTGGATTGGAGGCATGGTTGTCGGTATGGACTTATATATTTCCATCATAGTGCAGGTATTGTGCATCATATTGTGATAATGAAAAATACTCTATTCATTTATCTATCTTGTGTTCTTTGTAATTTGATGTGATACTCTTTACTACAATTTAAGCATGTTATTCTTGTAGGATAATATGTGTGTACGAAGTTTCCATGTGAAGTGTGGGTACATGCCTGAAGATTCGGATCTTCAGGATGTTCTGGATGCTTATTTATCATCTTTATCTTTCTGTAACTCCCTGTCTTCCTTCTGTTGGTGTTTCTTTTCCTTTTCCAACATCATTGACGTAAGTTTTGTGAACATATAGTTCAGCCAGAAGATTGGCTTCCATTCTAGAGAATCTATTTTAGAATTATCTTGTTTTGTCCAGAAACAAAAGTAGCCAAGCAGAGGTGGATGTACAATCGGTCCAGCCTCTTTCTGTCCTTCCTTTTTGTCTGTTGGATGAAATGTACCAGCCATTAAGAGCCAAATTATTTTAGCCCTGCTTTAACTGACACTATATCTTTAACGCTTGTATTTTTTTCTTTTATATGGGTCCAAGGATAGAGGCATGACCTTCCACTCAATCCCTGCCCCTTTCATCCTTATTAAATGCTTTCCCCATGATCCGTTCAACTGACACCAATCTACTGATCAAATTATTTGGAGCGTAAACTGTGTAGAAACCCCGAATAATGCCTTTTAACATAATTGTTATCCAGCAACAGGCCATTGTACCTTCCCCCTTATCGGCAACAAAAGGGGACAAACAAGGTGCAAAAGCTTAAACAGCCCCAGCATGCCCTTCTTCATGGCTTGTATCTTGAACTCTCGTTGTTAGCAATTCTTCTACAACATTTAATGTTAAAATTGGATATTCATACCTCTTCAAGCAAGAATAAACTAGGGTGGTAAGTAGAGATGATTGATCTCATCAGGGTCCTTCTACCTTTCCCTGAAGCTCTCTTGAAGCTTCAAGATATCAAATTGGTCTTCATGAATTATTTTCATGTCTTTGCTCAAGGACTAAGGATCCACTATTCGTCATGATTTTCAAGTGGGATCATGGGACCTGAAGTAGTGGATTTCCAAATTCTTGGTTTTTCTTCCTACCATTTATCTTTGCTGATGTCAGTTTGTTAAGTTGTAGGTCATCTCTCCTCCATTTCGTTTTTTGAGGTGCCATTGATTTTATGTTTCTTTTGGTGGTTTCTGTTCTGATATTTTCTTATTTTTACCCGCCTTCACTTGCCGACATTTTGCATATACCCGTTTTTTTTCCCGAGCTCCTCTTGTTGTCATATTATTCCCCTAGCTGACAATGTTTTTGGACACGAAGTGTCGTTTTATGGTGTAATAAATTTACATGTGTTTTTTAAGTGTTATTCTCCGGAAAGGGCTAGTCCTGGTGTTATATTATTTCTTAACAGTATATCTCTATCTTTTGCAGATATATTTATACAACGGTTCTTTCTATCCTTGGAAAGGCTGGGAGACCTGCTGAGGCATTGAATGTGTTCCACACAATGCGCGTAATGCGTTTCTACTTGTTTATATTCCACTTATAGGTGTAATTATTAACATTTCACATTTCCAAATGCCACAACTGATATAATAATTGTTTCACTTGCAGGAAGAGTTTTCAACTTATCCTGATATGCCCGCATATCATAGCATTGCTGTAACTCTTGGTCAAGCTGGTTATATCAAGGAGCTTTTGGATCTGATGGATTGCATGCAATCTGGTCCAGATAAGAAACTGGAGAATGTGCCTCTTAGACACTGGAATCCTTGTCTGAAACCTGACTTGGTCATCTACAATGCTGTGAGTTATCTGAAGCTTTTATTTATTTCTGACACAATTAACTATGCAATACAGTACAATTTTATTTGTTTGATTTGGCTTCCCTATCCTGAACTGGAAAAATAAGGAGCGGAGACAATCTGGATTCAGAATTGAAATTTACAGAACAGACTTATTTGCATTACTAGTGGCTAGTGCCTTGTACAGCAGGCTCTTTTTTCATCCTGATAGCGCAGATTTTAGCAGGTTATGTCTAGTTCCCAATTGCATATGAAGATTTAACTAGTAAGGGGCAAAAATAACTTTATTCATTGGGAACTCCTATCCTTCCCTTTTAGAAGGCATTTTACCCAAAGTACTGATATTGTTTTCTGCACTGCAGCTTGTAAATGCTTGTGTTTCTCACAAAGAGTGGCAAGGTGCGATTTGGGTTTTACAGCAAATGAGGCATAATGGAATCAAGCCTAATAGTGCAACTTATGGCCTCGTGATGGAGGTGACTGAAAATTAGTAACTTAAAGTTTGTGTTTTCTATTTAGGTTCTTAGAGCTCTATCGTAGTTTGAAAGGTTAATTATTAATCTAGTGGTAATTTTAACTTACTGAAGTAGACCTCTGGACTAGAATCAGTGCTCTAAGATGATTCATCTGTCCCAGTAAAGCAGAGCGTTTACGTCTATACTGAGACAGATAAATCATCTTAGAGAACTGACTTAAGTCCAGAGGTCTACTTCTTGTTCGATTGTAGTTGATTTGCAACTTGATAATTTCCGTTAGAGGTTTACTGAGCTATAAATGCTATGTTATAATTGGGCCTTTAACCTTTTATCTGCTTCACTTTAAATGGAACCAGAAATGCCTTAATCATATGAAAACAGGATATGCAAGTCCTTTTGTGTTGTTTGTGAGGTCAGGTAGAGTGAAAAGTCACATGTATGTTTAAAACATTCTCTCTCACATATGACCCCTCCGGTTTATACACACACACACACACGCTTATTTACTGAGACAGTTGAATAATCTTAGAGCACTGATTTTATTCCAGAGGTCTACTTCTTGTTCATATCGTAGTCTATTGCAACTTGATAAAATATGTTTACAGGTTCGCTCAGCCATAAACGATATATTATAATATGGGCCTTTAAACTGTTACCGGCTCCACTCTCAAATGGAACCATAGATGCTTTAATCAGCTGAAAACATGATCTATGTAACACACTACCAAAACACATCCCAACAGTCTTTTTTGAATACTATATCTCTTATCAATCAGTTGCGGGATACGGAAACATAACTCTTATTTACAAGAAGTTGATTACTGAAGAAAACACTTAGTTTGGTTAAAATAATCCCATGGCTAAGTTTATAAATTATTTTTAAATCCATCGCAGGAGTAATTTGCTCAAATGGAAACAACTCGACATCATTTCTATAGCAGTACCAGGATAGATTTCATATCCCGACATCAACCACCATAAAATTTTAATTATCAACCTTCAATGTGTTTGCTGGCAGGCCTAGAAGAGTAACTCACATTTCACACAAGGTTGGGGACTTTCATCACAAAGTAATAAGGTCACTACAACTGAACACATCCTTCCCATGGGAAATAATAATAGAATTACTTTCAGCTAAACATAATCCAATCTTGACAGAAATGAATCATATTACTATGATACAGGTTTACTGGTTCAGAATAGGGCAAATTGGTTTTTATATGGTCCAATGCTCCAATCAATCCAATTGGGATGTTAACCAATTCTAAGGTAACGTATTGCCTTCACAAGATTAGATCATAGAATACATGTTACTACTGACAGCTAAGTCATCGAGTTTTAAGCCATGGGTGAAAGCCTACTTCATTACTAATCTATCGAACAAGGTTTTCCTGATTAGATGAGAACACATATATTCTATTTTACCCTAGAATTCCTCCTAGTAAAAGTACCAATCTAAATTTCATGAGGAGGCAATCCTTCTGGAAACATGATAAGCTTAGGTAATATAATCTAACAAAGAAATAATAATTACAATCCCTCAAACACATAAAATGATCTTTAAATGGATATTGATGTTATTGTTTGGTGATTTCCAGTTATTTACAAAATTCCTCCTCTTATACAAGCATATTGGAAACACATATTAGCAAGAAGGCATAATGTTTCTCCTTATTTAAGACATGTTCATAGTACAAGAGATAGTCAACAAAGATGAAGTATGAAACAAGCAGAGAACAATTATCTCAGGACAACAACACATATCCAAATCATTACAATTTCTTTATATGTTAAAACATACTTCGTCTTCAAGTTTGGTGTTAGGAGCGTGTAGCCACACATGCAATAAATGGTGCCAAGTACATTGGATAGTTATAGTTAATTTCACAACCAGCATTCACTTTCCGTGACATGATTAATTCCTTCTCATACAATCTAAATCCAGGCTTCCTTACAATTAGTCTTCCTAAAGGAATAGGGTGCGAAGTCAGCAAGGCTAAAGGTGAAGTTATCATAATACGTTTTTTAGCTCTATAAAAGGACCTCTACTTACGATGATCCAACACTATCAAGGGTTATGTTTTTGAGTCTACAGGAGGATGCCCAAGCAACGAGCCCGAAAACCTAATTTCCTAGACCTGCGCTAAACCCGTGAGCTGCCTACATATCCATATTTGGAATCAGGGTCCGATGTAGTTCTTACACAACCTTCCTTGAGATCTCATGCAACCATGTCTATATAAAGCTATCAAAATCAGGATGCTCAAACTTGAAAATTGTTATAACAGTGGGGAAGATCTTCCTCAATCCATAGTCAAACTTGGCCAATGATCCAAAACCTCAGATTTTGGAGCTGCCCAAAATCCCATCCAACTATTCAGTAATATAGTCCATTTTATTCTATCACACAAAGTGAATAAACAAACATACCACATTAACACAATCTATAAATAAAATGCTGACAATCCCCACAACCATAGCTAAGGAGGGGCCTTCCCCTTGCTTCTCAAACGAGTCCAAGTAAGTATTGAAATCTCCCCCCTGAATCCACCTAACAGTGTTCTTGACCATATCACACAACTCTAGTTGCTCTCAAAAGATCATGTGTTGTTCTGCACTACAAGCACCTTGGAAGACAGTCCTCTTAATTATCACAAGCAACAATTCAAAGTAACCCCTCAGAATGACCACATTCCAAAATCTCCTAAGTCAACAAATCTTTGTAAGGTCAATCACATGATCACTCAAAGACAACTATTCTCCCAAAAATCTACAGATTAGGCCTCTTGTAGCCAACATCGCAATGCTATCTCCAAACTTTTCACAAACCAGCTCCAAAACTAGACTCAATTCCACAGCTTCCAAGCATTTCGGAATGGCCTGTTCAGCCCTGATCTTCTACTTTTCCATTGCACCAATGGTTGCCTCAAATCCCTTGTTCAATGTGGGTTTTCTTCCTCATGCAAGGATCTTCCTGAAAGAAGAGTCTGGGAGAAGCATCTTGGACTGTACAAGAAAAATGATCCAAATCGCACAGATCTGGATCTAAAACACAGAAGAAATAAAAGCTAGAAGCCCAAACCAAAATCTATTGCTGATCCTATAAAATCAAAATCTGAATTACAATTCTATTTGACTGTTTTCTTGAAGATCCTGGACAACATCTGTCAAATATTATAGAGGTCATAACAAGTATCAAAGCATAAAGTGAAGATTCTATAAACAGATATAGATCCCTAATGATATCAGAAACCTGTTAAGTCGGAGGAAGTTGTTCCCAATAACAACAATTAGGACCAAACCACATCAAGAGAAGTATGAAATGTAGCAAATAACTTATATTCAAGTCACACTACATAGTACGATATACAGGAAGGGCAAATTACAAAGTAAGCCAACTAATGAAGTAAAATGGACAGCGGTGGAGGAAAACCACATAATACAAAAATACATTTGTACAAACTGCCAAAAATAATGAAGATGCATTTTTATAAGGATGCAGTCTCTAACAAGTACAAGATTGAAGACTATATTAAATTCGATAAATATCTTAAAACTTTCTTAGGGTTCAATTCCGTTTCAAAAGATATTGACAGCAAAACTAAATGAAGATGTCTTTGTTAATAGTTTGAATAATCCCCAAACTATGAATGGGTAACTTTATACCAAGTTAATGAAACAGCAATTAGCACAAATTGCCACCCTCCTAAAGATAGGCCACTCGAGCTCTATAAATAGAATTATGAAGACATTAAACAAGTATTGACTTGAGTGCAAATATATGTTTATACCAATAAAAATTATAGAATGTATGAGTACAAAAGTTTGACTTCGTGGTTAAAGTTGTAAAATCCCTGGATCCAATAAATCAACCTCATGTTGAATAGAAAAGTAGAAAATACTTACATTAATGACTTCCCTTTGAAGGGTATTGGAGGAGCCACAACAGCCAAAATACAAAAGCCAATGTGAATCAGGAAAAACAAGAGTAACCGGCCAAATTGTAATGCACTCCTGGTCCTCATAGCACGATGTAAAGGTTGGTACCACGGTACGTAAGCACCTAGGACACCCGAAAGTGCATAGATGATAGCGAGAAACTATATTTTCACTCCATAGCCTCTAACCCAGGCAATAGTTACTGAAACCAAATTCCATACAAGACATAAACAAATGCCTAGCCAGGTAGCAATGGCAGTATACTGCAGCCTCTGTACGTGAGTTGGTTTTTCATATTCTGATGAGTGCCTACCTCGGCATTAGCATAATACAATTATATTTGAAACGTTGGAGAAGGAATTTCAGCATGACCTGCTCACAAGGGCGTTTCTTTGGACAGCTGGTAAATCATTGTAGGTCTAACAATTAGCAGCTTCCCTCGAAGTGACACCACCACTTACATGAAGCAAGAATTAATTTTATTTATTTCAAGCATACAACTGCATTTTACAAATGTCTCGAATGCTGGACAACTTCACCACACGGTGCCACAAAAGGAATACGTGGCTGGTTAAATGCACACACTAAAGGAAGTGGCCAAGTTTGAGTTGTTAAGTCATTGCAAGCCATAATAAACAATGGTGGCCATAATCAAAAGCAAAATGGGGAGATAATATCATGGCTTCCTATGTGGTAGATGCTTGGTCCACCATAATGTACATAAAATTAACATTATCAATTTCATTTTAAGGGAACTCAATACAATTTTTTGCTCTCAATTTGAAGCCATAAGGACATAAGGAAGGGTCTATCCATTGTCGATTAACCAATATGTTAGTAGGACCACTCACATTGTGACAGTGTCTCTATTGGTATAAGAATCAAGGTGTTATGCCTTAACTGGGGTTTTTAATAAAAGACTAATAAATCCAATCTAGGCATTGGCCAATTAAAGAAATAATGAAAGTATGATGAAGCTTAGGGAATATGATCAAAAGTTCTGTGAAGGATTATAATCAATATATATTTTCTTCAATGCTTCAATCTACCACTATGAATTATAACATTATTTGAAAGGAAAGTCCAAGCTAAGCATCCGCATTGTTGGCTGAAAAATTTGTCAGGGGGACAAATGTGGACTTTCAGTCAACAGTGTGGGGACAAAGTCTTTATGTTAGTCAACAACATGGCGACAAAGTCCCTCTCCTATTAACATGCGGAGCTACCTTTATTGAAAACCATAAAGGGGAAAGTAGGAAAAGAGCTACTTACAATTATTTACAACAAAACTATTATATACGAGGTTTCATGCTTTTAACCAAAAAGTACGAAAATGTGACAGAAAGGGAAATGAGGGGAGTGATGGAAATGAGGGAAAAAGGAGGAAGGGAGAATGGGATGATTTTATCCAATTAAACATAGAAATTGCTAAAATAACCTCGGGAAAGATGGACAACTCTAGATAGCTAATGCATCACACGAGAGCCAAAATGGAGTTCGGATGCGAAAGTTATGGATAGAGAGAACTTGGACCTTGCTTTTGTAGTTGTGGGAACTTCACCCTGCTTTTGCAACTGTGATTCTCCCCCTTGATTTTTGAAGTTAAAAATGAATATTTTTCAACATGGATCCTTGAGGAAAAATGTTCTTCATCAAATGATCTTTTCAACGCATCGAAGGAGAGCCAAATCAGAGTTCAAATGTGAAAATTATGGCTCGAGGGAGATTGGACCCTGCTCGGACACATCTGGAATTCCACCTTGCTTTTGCAACTATGATTCTTCCCCATGATTTTTGAAGTCCAAGATGAAGTTTTTGCACCATGTGTTCTTAAGGTACAATTTTCTTCATCAAATTATCTTTTCAATGCATCGAACGAGAGCCAAATTGGAGTTCAGATGTGAAAGTTATGGCTCGAGGGAGATTGGACCTTGCTTGGACACATCTGGAATTCTGCCTTGCTTTTGCAACTGTGATTCTCTCCCTTGATTTTAGAAATCCAAGATGAAGTTTTTGCACCGTGTGTCCTTAAGGTAAAATGTTATTTATCAAATTATCTTTCCAACACATTGAACGAGATCCAAAATAGAGTTCGGATGCGAAAGTTATGGCCCGAGGGAGATTAGACCTTGTTCAGACACATGGTGGGTTCCTTGGTCTGCGTGGACAGATGTCAGGTTCCCTAGCCTGCATGCATCGCTGCAATTCTTCCTCTTGATTTTAGTAGTTTGAGATGAAGTTTTTATACCAAGTGTTTATAGTCAAAATTCATCTCGTGGGTTTGGTCTCTGTATTGGGACTGTCATGTCCCTCTTTTCAAACTAGCAATGAGGGAAGACCCTTAGCCTCATTTTGTCCCCAAGGGGCTAAGGAAAAGAAAAAAAAGAAAGGGGAATTTGGAGGCCTTTTAAGACAATTGGCAAAAGTGTTTTATATTCCAAGTTTCATTTAAAAGGTGTTCTTTTGAGGGTCATGAATGATCATGCACTTAAGTGAGAGTTAAAAGGATTGTTCTTTTACAATGATTGGGAGCCACACTTGGGAGGAAAGGTTATAAAAGGAAGTGAAGTCATCCATTTGAAGGTTATACTATTTTGATATTGAATCTATTGCTCAAGTATGTCAAGCTTGAATTAATGACCTGAGGACGAAACCCTTCAAGTGCACAAGGAGTTTGGGGACGAAAACCTCCATACTACCACATTTGGCAGCGCAATTCAAGGGTTGTATTTGTGCTTAATATTCAACTTTACATTGGAAAAGCCCTCTCCTAGGGTAGCAAACTACTTCATTTGGCTGGGTGTGGATTTCCTCGCCTAGCGACCTTGCTAATGAGCATCTTGGATGTAGTTTGGAGCCACAAGGGTGACGAGTCTACTGAACAGCAAGACCCCTCCATATAGGGCTGCACTATAGGTATATAGGGCTGCGTAAGGATCTGAAATTTATTTGCAATTTCTGCCCTTGGGCGACTTGCCAAGGAGTAGTATTAAGGTCACCTTGGACCTTGTTCAGAAAATTCAGGAATAATTTAAATAGTTTATTCTACCATTTTTGCCTTGTTTTGGCATCACAATTGGTCATCAAAGGTATTTATTGCAGCGCTTCAATTCTGGAATATTTTTGCTATTTTTTGTATGCTTGGTGAAGCGAAATTGGGATCGAATAACAAGCTAGAATTTATTATTTAATTTTATCAAGTTGGTGCCTAGGGTTTGTGACCTTGTGTGGGTTTGTGACGCATTTCCTTCGCTTAGGGCTGGATGACAATTTCAAACATAACTTTTAGATTTGCAAGGGTTTGGGTGAAACCCCTATTTTCCTTAATTGTCCCAATTTGGGGACATTACAGGGACAAAAATCATGAGCTTTCTAAGAAGTTCGATTTTGCCTTAAATTTTCACTTCTTCCCTGATTCTTCTTGACTCTGCCTACATTTATACCGCTTCATGGATATGTCTAATTTCATCCTTCGTGAATCCTCTTTCATACATCCAAGGATGGCAAACCCTATTTGACCCTCAAGATCACTTGGATCTCATAAGCAAGAGTAGTCTTCATACCCTATACTGCAAGTTGTATCCTTGATTCTATCTCCCTTTGTGGCATGCTTTCCATGACGACAAGAATCTTACAATGACATAAAAGGAAGCAACAATTTCCAAAATGTTTCCATACCTTAGGCTTCAATCAAAATGCTCACCTTTTCTGAAAGAGAAATTGTTGAAATAGCCTTAACATGCTCAACTTTGTGACTCCAAACTCTCGAATTAGGGCTGACTATAATATTCTCTTTGAATGCATATTCATCCACAATGCTACTCTGAAAACCAATCAATGATTCACCATTTGGAAGTTTGAAGGATAAGTAGATCTTAGTATGTTACCTAAGCCTTGTCCATCGAGCTATGGAGTCGATGTCCTATTTTGAAAATTTTTATTGTTCCTGTCCTTAAAACACCTATAATTGCTTGTATGAGTGCAATTGGGGGTGTTGTCATGAAATGTAAAATTTCACGACAACACATGTTGAACAACATTGGGCAACTATCTTTTTAGATTGGGCACCAGTGAACTCATATCAGAAAGAGTTTGTTGTCACGCTTGAAACCTTATCACAATAATTACTTAAAATCATGTAATTGTGCCATTAAGTGATAACGTTCATGTAGCCAATAGTTTGGCAACACAGTCTTCCATCAAGCACAATATAAGCCAAGTCATCAGGGTGAGGAATTCCGTTTGAGCACTTGACATGACAAACTACATTAGGAAAACAACAATGTCTAGCCATCACAAGGGTTAAAATTCCTTATATTTCCATTATAAGCAGGCAAAAAACATCATAAACCAAATTAAGCTAATATTTCTTAAGAAGACCATTGCAAAACAGGAGGGGCATTACAATCTACAGGGCCTTTCGAGTTGTTTGAAAGGTTAGGTGGAGTGAAAAGTCACTTGTACATTTCAAACATTCTCACACACTTACTTATGGCCCTTCAGGTGTTAACCTTGTGGTTTTTGTAGATTGAGTTGATTTTTTATGGAATATGATGGTATACTTTTTAGTTAATTTGGTTGGCTTGGTATGATAAGAGTTCTCTCAATTCTCTTCGTTCTTGCTCATGTGTATGATACCTTTGTAATTATCTCATCTCTTATAAGAATCTACATCGTTGTAAATTACCTTCACATACACTTTTCCTAGTTCATTGGAGCCTGACTAATTGCATGTAAATTATAATAATGGAGGTGATTTTGCATGCCGAGTTCTGTGGCAGTTTGCATGTGCTAATGAAGACTATACAACCTTAGTTTTTGGTGGCTAATTCTTTATTTGTCTTCTGCCGTTCATATGAGGATATGACTTTGACGACTGCCATGCAATTTGAATTTAATGGCACCCAAACTAGTGCTTGTTGAATGAATCTCCACAAATACCTTTCTACATGAACATTACAAACAATATAAAACTTCCACAAGCATATAGTGATAGTTATTGACCTAACAGATAGTGATGGGAGACAACTTCCATTGTCAAGTATGTAGCTTGCAAACGCACAATGTTATACGTGTTGGCAAGAACATCGAGTTTATGTAGTATAATGGCTAGCACATGGGAGTAATTTGATATGAGCACAATAAAGAGAACACGAGACTGTTGCAATTGTACAAATGTTGTACAATCTACCGTATTGTGTATTTTTAGATTACAAGGAAGCTCTTAAAATAAGAAAGAGAAAGAAAGTGTCAGGGCATGAATAATGGAATGAAAATAAAAAATAATTTGGTGCAAATCAATATTGTATTCATGTTTTTAAATGAAGAAAGATTGCAAATATTTATAACCACAATATGGCTATTCATTTCACCTTCTATGAAAACTATTCATATTCCTATGTAATTAATTCATCTACCACTACGAGACAAAAGCTCTCCTACGTATTACACCTAGGATTAATAATATTAGATACAATAATATTACATCCACCTTTTAATCTGTAGGGGTTATTGTGAGATCAAGCATGTCTCTGAACTTTTCAATTTTCTCTCTTCCAAGTGCTTTTGTCAAGCTGTCTACTGATTGGTCCACAATAAGACAATGTACCAATTGTACATTGCCATTTTTCACATAATGCCAAATCAAATGAAATTTTGTGTTGATGTGTATGGTTTGGTCAAGAAAGATTGGATTCTTTGCCATTTGAATTGTAGATATGTTGTCAACCATGAGTAGTTTGACGAAACTTGTTGCTATTGCAAATCTGAAAGAAACCTTTAGAGCCACAAAATTTATCTGGATGCCTCTGAAGCTTCCATGTATTTTGCTTCCATTGAAGAAATTTTTGACCCTGATTGCTTCTTTAACTTCCAACTAACAATTACTATTCTCAAATCCATCAGAAAACTTGAAATAGATTTCTCATATTCAAAGTCACTAACATAGTTAGAATTTGAATATCCAACCAGTTTGAAGTCTCTTGCCTTGAAGTATTTGAGCCCAATATTCTGTGTTCCTTTTAAATATTGAAAGACTCTTTTTGCTACTACCCAAGTGACTTTCTTTGGGTTGTCGTATGAATCTAAAAAAAACACCAACAAAAGAAATATTTGGTCTAGTTGTGGTCATATAAATTAGACTTCCAATGAGCTGTCTGTAGTTAGTGGCATCTATCAAATCTACGGTATCCTCTGATGTCAATTTCATATTTCATTTCATGGGTGTATTGAGAGGCTTACAATCAGTCATTTTGAATTTGCTAAGAATTTCACCAATATAATTCTATTAAGTGTTGAATATATACTTTGATTTTTGAATCACTTCAATACTTAAATAATAAAGAAGTTAACCCAGATCTATCATTTCAAAGCTTTTATCAACTGTTTTGATTTTTGCAATGTACCTCTCATTGTTTCCTGTGATGAGCAGATCATCTACACACACCACTAGAAATACAATTGTTTTGTCAACGGTTTTAACAAAAAGAGTTTTGTCTTCAAATTCAAAACATTCGAAATACATGTTCAAGAGGTGCTTAGTGAGCTTTTCGTACCATGCTCTTGGGGCTTGTTCAAATCCGACTACAATTTTTCTAGCTTGCACACTTTGTGCTCTTGGCCGCCCTTTGCAAAACCTTCAGGTTGAGTCATGTACATTGTGTCTTTGAGATCACCATTCAGAAAAGTAATTTTTACGTCCATTTTATGAATGCTTTATTTGTTTTGAGCTGTCAAAGCAAACAAAATTCAAATGGTAGTCCATTTTGCTGTTGGTGCAAAGGTTTCATTGTAGTCTCTCCTTTTTTTTTGAGCAAATCCCTTTGCGACAAACCTTGCTTTGTGTTTGTCAAGTGAGCCATATGCTTCGTATTTGTTTCAAAAGACCCACTTGCAACCAGTGGGTTTACAACTAATTGGAGGATCAACCAACTTGGAAGTTCTATATTTGACCTAAGTAACTGGTTTGTTTTTGGTTCGGGTTAGAAGAATTGGGTTTGCCGGTACGTTGATTTTTTTGGGGCCTTGGGTACAACTCGGGTTCAGCCGTACAAAAATATAGAAATTCTAGCCTAATAAATAGGAAATTAGTGACATTGTCATTAACCACATGGTATGCATATTGATATAAAAAATAAAATATGAAAATAATTAGTGTTGTGAACCATTTGTAGTCTAGGGTAGAATTTCTAGGTAATATTTATTATTTTAGTCATAATAAATAATTATTAAATATTATAATAGCCACTTCATTAAGTTGTTGAAAGTGTGGGGAATCAATAGGGTTGGCTTACATGTACTGTTCGCGAGTATTGTTTATGCATATAGACATTGTTTGCATTAGAATTTTAGACTACAAATGGATCTACTGGCACTATTTTGAGGAACATTAAAAAAAATAAAAAGACATTTTTTTCTTGTAGGTTCCCTTGGGTTCGCCTGGGTAGCTCAACACAAACCTTGGGCGACCCTGAACACGTACCGAACTAGGACCAGGATCCGGTCCGAACCTAAACCTGGTTTTTCTGCAAAAAGTGATGAACCGATAACTTAGTTTTTGACTAACGCATCATACTCACTCTTCATTGCTTTTCTCCATGCATCAATTTGTTCAACGTGTTTGAAGGAAGTAAGTTTAGAGTCAAAAGCAACATTGACTTCTTCTAGAGGGTCATCGAAGGTACTTATCTTGAATTTCATCGAGGAACTTGTTTGATTGCTGTGTGGCTATATGTGCACTTCGAGTACTTGGTTTTCCAACTTCATCAGGTCTAACATTTTTCAATGTTTGTTCAGTGCATTTTGGTATCTTTTTTTGAGTAGCTTGTAGAATCATTGGTGTATTATTTTCTTGATTTAAAGCTTTTTCATTTTTTGACATCAGATCACCTTCTGTTGAAGTTTCACATTCTTCCACAAAGGGAGTGTCATTTTAAATTACAAAAGTCAATATAAATTTAGTTTTTTTTTCTAATTATAGGTTCCCCTTTACCATTTGGAACCTATATATCAATCTCTTTGAAAACATAAAATTTAGCATCTTTTTCAAGCTATTTTAATATTCGACTTATGCTTGTTGTGTCCTTTGCAGTTTCACAAAAGACTACATCTCTTGCGACGAGAAGTTTCTTGTTTTATCATATAGTTTGTATGTCTTTGAGGATTATGAATATCCCAAAAGAATGCATTTTCGACTCCTGTGGTCCAATTTATCCTTATTCTCCTTGAGAATTAATGCGTAACAAGTGGATTTGAAAACCCAAAGATGTTGCGTTAAAGGGAAATGACCACACCAAATTTCATATGGAGTCTTCATTTGAAGTGCTGTTGATGGTGACTTGTTGCGGAGATACACTGATGTTTGCGCTGTTTCTACCCATAAATATAGATTTACCCCTTTGAAATACAACATTGCTTGAACCATGTTCATTACAATTCTATTCATCGTTCAACTACTCCATTTTGTTGATGAGCGTAAGGGACTGTGAGATGATGTTTGATTTTATTTTGTTTGAGATAGACTATAAACACATTTGACGTGAATTCACCACCATTTGTTAGTCTTGAGTGTTCTAATGTGGGATTGAGCTTTATTTTCAACCATTGTTTTAAACTTTTGATATTTTCTTTAGCATCTAGATCCAAGTCATTCTGCTGTAGTGGTCAATAAACAACATGAAGTACTTATGACCACCAATGGAAAGAATTGACAAATAAGACAAATCAAAGTGAACCAACTGCAATTCTATGCTGACTTTCTATTTTGACTTTTGAAATGGTGTCCATTCATGTTTAGCCAATACGCAAGCTTCACACTTTTCCATATTTTTTGGCAGTGTTGGCAGGCCTACAACACTATTCTTTTGCATTGTGTGAATGTTGTCATAGTGAGTATGCCCAAATTTGGCATGCCAAAAAAGACTTGTTGGCATTCCTCCTTCAGCGAGATGAACAAAATTTCTTAGAACCGAATGTTCACCTTGAGTTTAGCAACTTTCCTTCTTCAAATCCAATCAATACAACTGTATTATCACATTCCCTTATGAGCTTCACTTCTCCATGATCTAGTAGAATGGAGTGACCTTGTTGAGTGAGTACTAGAGACAACAAATTTATTTTCAATTAAGAAAGGTATAGGACATTGCGGAGAATAAAATCTGGAAGCCCTGGAGACTTGAGCCGAATTGAACTTTCGCCTTGAGGTTGCAGACTTGTTTTATATGCAAATATAGTGGACCACAACTTTATTTATGAACTTCTCAAAAAAGTCCTTTTGGAAAGTCATATGTTGCATGACACTAGTGTCTAGCATCCAAGCATTATCCTGGGTTGAACTCACTGAGACATTATTTACTTTGTCTGAGATGGAAAACACACATTCTCTTGAAAACTGAACTAAGTATGATTGAACTTTTCTTCTTTTCCTCCTCTTCTTTTTGTTTTCTAAAGGTTTCAATTGTGTCCCATGACGTTTTGCATTCATGGTTCTCATGATTCCCTTTTCTTTCACAACATTTGTAAAACAAGTGTTATTCTGTCGTTTTGCTTTTCATGAACCATTATTTTTGCTAGCTTTGCCACCTTGCCCTTTATTTTTTCCTTTGCCTTTATCATTTTCAACATTCTTGGAAGAATTGCCTCCTTGATTAGCATAACAAATACTTTCTCTTGTGGACTCGGTTTTTTTCCAAGGTCTTTTTTTCTCTCTCAACTATCTTCTCAAATAGTAGATCAAAAGTGAGAGTCTTCAACAGATTGTTTAGTTGCAAAGACTCCAAGTAGGTTGAGTATGTAGGAAAACGAGTTTTTATGAAGGCGGTCATGTATACATAAATATTTACACTAGAAACATCAACATCTTTGATAGCTCAGATTTCTGAAGCCAAACTCATGATATCACTATTTTTCAATTCAAGATTAAATAATTTCAACATCAATTTTATGAACTCTAATTTTAAGTGAAAATCATACAAATTTTTCAATTTGCTTAGTGCTTCCCAAGGAGTGTTGCACTTTTGTATGTGACGAAAAACCTCTCCATCAATCGAGGCTTCATCAAAGCCAATGCTTTTGAATTATTGTGCTTTCAGGATTGTATTTCCTTTGTTTCCTTTGGTTTAGCTGGTTGTGCATACTCGTCACAGATGTTGAACCACAAGTCATTGAAGATGAGTTTGTTTTTTACTTGTCTTGACCATTCTCATCGGGTGTCTTTTTTGTTTAGTGTTATGCCAACAATTGTTTTGATTGAGTGCATTTTTATTGAGGGGGATGAATTGGTTCCTTATCGTTCCAAAAGGTTCCCTTTTGTTTATACCACCTGACCGATATACCAAACCTCTCTATATGCTCGCCCTTTATATATACCCCACAATACGTGAAAGAGACGTTAAAACACATGATAGCATAATGATGCATGGTACCTAGGTAGTACGTAAAAATTATTTGCTTATTTTTTGACACCCGCTTAGTGAGAAGTCCTTGTATGTGGGTGTAACATCCCTATATACTCGGAGTATTCTTGCTTTCGAAATTCAAGTCTAGCAATAGACACAAATGGGTAATAGAGAAAATGGAAATTTTTATTTTTTATTTTTTTCTCCTTGACGATTTATAGAGATGATACCATAGACGTCATTGTTCTAGCTATTTTTAAGCTATAGATGCAGTAGTTCGAGCGCGATGACCTTACTTGTAAGCTTGAACGAGAGACACTATTGATACCGAATGTTGTGTTTTGTTTGAGTTTGCACAATTGATCTTGTTTTCCAAAATTTGCTTGATTTTGAAAAATAAAATACTTCTGAAGTTGATTTGCATGATACAAATAACTTGTTATTTGAATAAGTCAAAAAATTATAAATTTCCTTAATAAGAAAATAAAATCCTTCATTGAAAAAATATGCTTTTGTTTGCAAAGCATAAATGATCAAAGTTAAAAAAAACTTAGCTTGTTTTAATAAGGTTGTCTACCTCCCATGTGGCTCTCAATGGATTTATGAAGTGACTCATTCAATTTCAATGCTTGAACAATTATTGACAATGCCTGAGCTGCCAATGCACTTGTAAGATGGAATGCCACACATCTGCTGATTTCAGGCCAGCGCAGTCTGCAATGTCTTAAAAGCTATGAAAAACATCCTTGAACAGTCCAACCCCATTGTTTCAATTTTCAGACTTTAAACACCCAATGACAAAAATGCAATAACTGAGTGTGACAGTTTTATTCTGAAATTTGCAGCTTGTAGTAGATATGGGTGGTGTTATATAGAAGTCCAAGCCGATTTGTACACCTTTAGACAGCATATTCCAATGTACAGCAAATGCATGTATAAAGACGTGCAAAATTTGAAACTAAATGCACAATTCCAGTGCTTCAATTGTTATTAAAAACTGCCAAACATTTTTCCAATGCAGTCAAGCTGAAATGCTTTAGTCAAGTGCGAGTTTGACCAAATGACAGATTGAGATTGGGTTTTCATGGAATATCCTAATTGCAGCTTACAACAGATGTGAGTATCCTCACGTGGCACTGACAAATGCAAATAAGAGGTATTTAAACCACTGCCCTCAAATTACAAAAAAAACCTATGCTCAATTTTAGCGCTTCAATTAATAACACCACCATACATCTAGAGTGGAGGAATGGAGGAGAAGAAAAAATGAAAAAAATCTGTGCTCTGATACCAATGTTAGACTAGGAATAATGGAATGACAATACACAGTAATTTAGTGCAAACTAAAATTGTATTCACGTTTTTAAATGAAGAAAGATTACAAATATTTATAGCCACAATATGATTATTCATTTCATTTTCAATGAAGGCTATTCATTTTCCTACGTAGTTTATTCATCTGCCACTATGAGACCAAAGCTCTCCTACATATTATACCTAGGAATAATAATATTATATACAGTAATATTACAAAAAGTTTCTATAGGAATGAAGCTTCGAAGAGAAGAAAGATGTACAAAGATATGTACAACATTTAAGAAAATGCAATAGAGCCATTTGACCAGGTAAAACATTTAATAAAGTACACTAGCCTAATTGATTGTATTTAATAAAATACACTACCCTGTGTGACTATATTTAATAAAATACACTAGCACATGTGGCAATGTCTCATCATTTCCTCCATGCATAGAGGAAATTTTCCCCAATTTCAACGAATGATTAGAGCCACTTTGTTTCTTCCAAGATGATCCTAGTAAATATCAAATCTGGTGGTGTATGGAATGCATGCAGACCACAAATAGTGATTGATGATGGAGTCCCCAAATGAACAGAATACAAATATTGAATTAGAAGTCAATGGGTGTCTTCCCTTCTTACAAATTGAACCTATGGTAGGAATTGAAGTATGGAGAAGATGCCAATATTGAAAATAAAAACATGGAGTAGTGGGGAAGCTTGCTTAGGATCAAGACATGTCCATTGAAAAATGGAATGAGCAATATGAAATTCATCATATATTTGCAGAATTTCTATTGAACCGAGGAAGAAGAGTCAATTTTAGTTGAAGAGAGAGATTTGTTCATAAGTGGAATCTGTTGTATGGTAGTTGTAGTCTCCTAAACAATATCTTCAACATGGGTGGTATGGTTAACCATCTAGGGATTGCATTATGCCTTGTGGTTGGGATGGTGAGGATCATGTAAAGATGGTAGCAAAGGAGGATCATCAATTTTCTTGACAATTGTGGGAAGTGAAGTTGACTATAATATTCCTTTTAGGACATATTCATACAATTCTGGGATTTTGCAGAAACCCTTAAAACTGAAAATATAAACTCTGATTTTTTTTATTGTGAAACCCTAGCAGCAAATTGCTAAATACAGAATTCTGAAGATAGCGATCTATGAAAAAAAAATGAATTTACAACATCGAATAAACCCACATTAAATTGCAGAATATTTCGAATATTTATTTGAACCCATAAGTCTGATTTTTCACCTTAAATCAGGCCTGAAAATTATTAAAATATATTATCCAATTAATGGCGGAAGAAACTGAAGTTTCTGACCATAAAACAATACTAAAAATGGCTGTCCAAGCTTCCCAAGCAAGTCACCACAATCAAGTGGTTGGAAAATGGCTCCGTTGACCTCCAAATAGCTGATCCATTGCTGCACTGTCCCTTTAAGACCTTCCAAACCCTGTGTTGAGCCTCTAAGGCCCCCAAAACAGGTTCACTGCCCTTCCCGAGCTGTCTAAAGCAGTTCGTTGTACTCCAATTGATCTACAAACTGTCCTAGCAAGTTCGCCACTCTCTACAAGTGACCTGGAGAGCTGAAGATGAATTCCCAAAGCAAGTGTGACCTCTGAAAGGCCCCCAACTAAGTATTTGAGGGTTTTCATCCTCAAATACAGAAACTAATAAGGGTTTCTGTCCCCACCAGCTACGATGCAAGCAATCGTGCTTAGCAATAAAAAATTTATTCAAAGATAATAGATAGATACCCAAAGTTAGATCTCCCTATCTTCCTTTATACCCCTTTTCCTTCCAATATAATTTCGAAGTTAAGGGCCGATTTATATCAAATTACAGAGGTCCCCTTCTTTATTCTAACTCATTTTAGAAAGAAGTTGCTGATATAAGTTAATTTTTTGGCAACTTAGATATTATTATTATTTTTACTTTTAAGTATTTATAAATACTTTTTATTTTAATAATAATATCATTCTAATCTCGAAAAAGGGGACGTTACAGTCCACCCTTTCCAATTTTGCTTGCCCTCAAGCAAATGTAAGCTCCATTCTTCACTCCTTGTACTCTTTTGCAAATACCAGGATTCTAAATCAACCTTAGGAACTCTTCAGAGTGTGGAAAACCTTTAGCAACGTCTTCCACTTTTGCTGCAACAACATACTCTTCATCCTTTGCTTGCGCTGAAAACAAACTCAGTTGCTCCTACTCATGCTTGTCACGTGCCATGATCATTGTATTCTCCTTGGAGATGGGCAAGGTGCTGTTAGGATGCCCGAGTGGCTGCCATGATGCTTTGCTTCAGCTGAACCCTTTCCACAACTTCTTCCTTTCTAAAAGCTCCCCTAACTTGTGCCAACTTACAACTGCACATCACTGATAACAACTATTCCGACATAGTAAAAATGTAATAATAGCAACATATTTGATCTCCTTTGCCCCAGTGAAGGGTATGAACCATGTAAGAGTTGAAAGAGCTACTGATAGTAAGTACATCAATGAAATAGCAGTATTGTAGGGGCTGAAAATGTTTATGACAGCAACGTGGAAGTTGAGAATTTGTGGCATGGCTGTCCCAATTTTTAAACCTGCACATAAAACAAACATGCCAATGAAATCAAGAGCTCTCCACACCACACCTTCAACCGCTTCATCATGCCTCATTGGCATGTTGTTCAACTCTCCTCCAATGCTTGCATCTCCTTCATAATTTCCATTAATATGATGGACTTCCAAAGTTTCATTTTGGCTGCCCAAGCATGGCTGTGCTGTACCCTTGCATTTTATCGCTCTCAATCAGCATTGTGGTGGCTGGAAACTCTTCCATAACAGTTGTAAACAATCCCTCATTGATGGTAGGTAGGACATCCTTCCACCTTGTGACTGAAAACACTCTTTTGACTGTCATAAAAAGTGTTAAGGGGCTGGTTCTGTTGCAAACAACAACAAAAAGAATAGGACAACAACCGTCATACTTTAAATTCTTCACAAAATTCATAAATGATAGTGATATAGGGGATGGAATCAACCATATAGTGACTGAAAATGCTTCCACAACATCAACACGCTGAAGATTACTCAAGTGTATGATTGGGACTACTTGTAAAGCTGCATAAAAAATGTTGAGCTGATTGGAAATGTGGATGACAACTATACAATTTGAAATAGTGAAGTCTTTTTATAAAAACACATCCTCCTTGAGTTATCCTTCACACCATGCGATTGAAAATACTTTTATGGTTGTCATACAAGTGTAAAAGAGACTAGTACTATTGCTAGCATAATATAAAAGATTGGTACAACAACTGCCATACATGACACTCTTCGACAAACTCAGCCATGTGAGTGATCTAGGGGCCAGACACAACCCTCATTTGACTTAAAATTCAACAAATATCTGCTTGTAACTTGATCTCCAATCAGTTCTTGAGAGATGGCAGCGAATGTTCAACTCCATGGCATGTTGGACACTATTATCCGCCCCTTTCCACATCAAGCATCTTACAACTCTGGGAATGGTGACTTTCTTCATAGCCTTTTCCTCAATTGTAGGTCTTGCCTCTATGGATCGTGAGCATTAATTCTTCACCACTTTGTTAGAATCCCTGACATTATTCCTAGGGTTCCTCATGAAGAACTTTTCAATCCAAATGCATTAGATAAAAAATTCATTAACAATAGTAACATTGAACTCCTCAAAGACTTTACCCTTCTTGCATCTCCAAAGATCACCTAGCCCAAACTTTCATGTACAAGCAATTTGGAACTTGTATGAAAGGATATGTGCCCTTTGCCACTCAAAGTGTTCTTCACTCTATCGCCATTTTCACTATGTTGTCCATGATAACCACAAATTTGCCATGATATACTATGAAGCATCAAACTTGACATATGATCATTCTTTTCAATGTGTTGTCCATGATGACAACACATCTGAAATGACATAGTAGGAAGCAAAAAATATACAACACTTTCATACCTTTGGCTGTCCTTAACTTGTACACCTTTGCTGGATGAAGATTGGTTGGGATATCTTCAACACCTCCCACTTTGAGATTCAGAATTATATCCTTAAATGCATGCTTAGCAGCTAAATTTTGAATTGTTCCATTGTTGCTCACTTTGATTCCTTGTACATCCCATTGTGGTTTCTTAGGATAATTTAGATCCCAAGGTTCTACCTTTGTCCATTTATCATTCTCTGAATGATGGCAAAGCTGAACAGGTTTTTGCTGTCCCCACCATAACTTGAACTGAAATTATAAGGGTGCTCATCCTCTTGGCAACAATCTGGAATTGCCTTAGTATGGAACACTGAATTGGGGCATGACCATCATTCCTTGGGCTGTAATTAGAATGCTCATCTCCTTGGGTTGAAGTAGGAGCCTTTGATAGATTTGCCTCCACACTATTAATCTTGTCAAGTACCTTCCCATCGCTGCCCTGAAAATCCATTTCATTGAAACAACCCATTTTTTCTTTTTTTTGGAATTGCATTATCAGAGTACGTTTTGGACTGTGTGCATGGCCCAAAGCCTTGTTGATGCAAGCAATGATCCTTCAGCGTACTCATGTACACGCAACTAGAACCGAAGGAGATCTAAGAAAACTAGCTAGGGGTAATTACTTACAAAAGATGCTATGGGGGAATAGGTTGCCTAAAAAAGGAACTATGGGGTTCGGGACGTATCGGTGTACAAGTACACGGATAAGTTTTGAGCACCATACTCGGCACTAGTTCTTCCACATAGGACCATTTATAGGTCCTTAACCTTTGATAGGTATCTCACTCCCCTCAATAGGTTTTGGTTCCTCTCGAGGATGGTTAATTGGTTACTTCTTAATTGAACTGGAAAGGACAACTTTACATCCCCTTATGTTACCGTTTGGTTACAACAGGTCTAAGCGATGAGAACAGAGGTCTGATGTTATTATGACTATCAGGTACATTGTCAAGCTGCTAATCATGAAAGTAGCAACCAATAAAATGATTAAAACACATGAAGATTAATCATGAAAGTAGCAACCAACAAGATGATTAAAACACATGAAGATTTATCTAAGGATTCCATGAGCACACAACATAATTTATTACTGCCTATAAGAGAGTAAAACCATGAAAAAGAATGAAAGCTGACGTATTATAGGCAACTAATCTGGTGCTACCAGCCGAAGTCATTAACTTCCTTGAAGATTTATCCAAGGATTCCATAAGCACACAACATAATTTATTACTGCCTATAAGAAAGTAAAATCATGAAAAAGAGTGAAAGCTGAAGTATTATAGGCAACTGATCTGGTGCTACCAACTGAAGTCATTAACTTCCTCTTGGCTCAAGGTCATTGCACCATTGCCTAGTTTATTTAAAACTTCACACGTCACCCATTATTAATTGAAATAGAACTAATTAGACTTACTCCTTAAGGCCATAGAGACTATGATAGTTCCCTACCTATATAATTCCATATTGTTCAATTCATTAAACATGAATGCCGCCATCTTATTAATGAGTAATGATACAACTTATGATCAACTCTATAGTTACTAGATAGGATATAGTGGCAGCCCGTAGTTGGATTTATGCAAAGAGATCACATTGACAAATAGTCAATGTGTATATATTTAACAAGAAGAATGAGTTATAACAGAAAGTGTATTTCAGCTAAGCGTATACTTTCCTATCATTAATTATTCAACAAATCCATTGTGTCTAAGGTAGAGTAATACTCAGCCCAAACTAACTTATTCCCATGCAATTTCCAGCCATGGGTCAACAAATGCAGCCAATACTATATCATTAAATTAATTCTCAGCCACACATGTTCATTGTATATAACAAGAACCTTCATGCAACTAGTTTCTTGCCATTTCCTAAAACAAGAATTCTATGCCAATGATAGACCAACTTCAAGGTAACATCAATGATAAGAACGAGCATACTTATATGGGTGATACAAATTACAATATAAGCAAGTATGGAAAGAACATGACCATCATGAGACTTCTCACATAAGCTGAGTATATAACATTCATGCTATTTGCAAATATTACCCTAATATAGGAATTTTCAGTCATTCATTGAATAAGGGAAATCTAATACAATTCCGTACAAGTGTCTATAATAACATAAGATGGTTGAGCATGCCTTCAGGCAACATAACACAACAATTTATACTTATTTTCAGCGAATATAAATGAGGTAAGTGCAACTAAGCAAAGCTACCTTATCCACATAACCATTAATCACAAGAGGATAAAATACTAACAAATTTTGTTTAGTAACTCAAGGCAATCACGATTGCTATCTTTCATTATAACATTTCCAAGAATCTACCCATCACTCTATAGGTTGGGTTACTCATTCTAGAAATTAACATAATCTTATGACAAGTACTAGACAACCCATAATTTAGAATTCTATGTAACTCCAACAAAGTAATAAATAATGAAAACTAAGTAAATGTAATCTATCAACAAGTTCTGTTTATCAATAAGGTACATACCTCTTATGCAACTGTACAAGAACCAAGGAATGCAATGGTTATTCCATTCATTATGCTTCCTTACAATGCTTCTTTCATATTAAATCAACAAGAGTCAGCTATACATTGTTTCCTAATATTTCATACACATGCTGAAATCAAAACTAGAAAGGAAGGTTTCCATATAAACCTAGGCTGCTTCAATAATAAGCAATGTGTAAGAGAAAGACGTAAGTGTATGCCAAAAGAGAATAGGTTAGATAAATTCATCAATGAATATCGTTTCCTAGGTAAATTCTTGCACCTTAACAATCTGGACCAGCATACTTATGCATGTTAAACATCATATGACAAGATATATGCATAGGTAAGTCTTAACTCTGTCAACAATATAATGCTCATGCCAAGAGGCTACAAAGACAATATATAAAACTACATAAGAGACTAAATACTACTCTAATCATGAATAGGATCAGCTGCAAATTACTATCACAATAAAGCTAACGATGTAATGTACTAGATGTAAATACCATAATAGTTACCATCCAAATAACCAAGGTAGAAACCAAGTGATGATAACAAGTGATTCTTTCAGGAGGTATAGAAGAGATTTCAGTTTCATACCCCATGACAAGCATTATATAACCTTTTGCTCCACTTAAAGCATAATCCATTATCAAAGAGGCAATGGTTAGCATATAATGGCTACAATGTAAAATTGAATCAATATCAATAGTGTAACTGATTTACAACTACGCTCACTATAGTACATGGAAATATTAATACAATTAATGCTAAAGAAACATACGAATAACTTATATCAAAATGTTGTTGAATTTGTCACGCTTATCCATGAGATCATCTAAGAGTGTGAGCAACATATGATCATGTCAAACAAGCCCTATGAGCCCAACCATCGATGGTCTTTACCACCCCATCCATCAGTTGGATGGCGGGTTCGACAATCAGGGTTAGGAAGAGATTCAGAGCAAGTCGGGGTTCCGAAGCTATTGGATGACTCAACACAACAACAAAAGTATAAAACAATAAAGTGACCAACAGGGACATCATCCAAAGACAAAACAGAAATAACCAAGTGAACGACATTACTACGAGTTGGGAGTGGGGATAATCTATTATAGGCAGGTTCAAAAGTCATAAAAATGGATTTATGAACTAAGTCCAAATCCATAACGATCGCTATTGCCATGCTTGGAAATCCTCCAAGCGTATGCTTAGTCTTTGGACTTCTTGACTACCAATCCGCATTTCATACAGGTAAGTCCATAGTTATAACTCAACGATTGACATCAAGTCAAGGAATTAACATTTCAATAACAATAGGGTTTAGACAAATATTTAATACGACAATAACTGGCAACATTACACAATGTAAAAGTATATTCAGCAGAATGCAACAATCCACATATAACCACTCAGTTTAAACACAGTGAACACACAACCAGTCAACACATTTTCAACCTTGACTTCCAGCCATATCATCTCCAAAATAATCGGTAATGATTTCAAGCAATAATCTAAGACTGTATGTCAATTTAAAAGTCAAGGAAAATCGATATGACGATTTCATCGGATCATGAGGTCACACGACCTCATAATGATCCCCGAAATCCAATATCGAGGTTAAACGACTTAATTCAATCAAACCGTCCATAAATAAATGATTAAGGAAAAAGTCAAGGCTCTGCTACAGGTTTAAAAAAATCCGCTAGGGCTTCGCCCCATAAACCTTACGTAGACCTAGTCGGTTCATAACATAGGGAAATCTTCCAACAAGAATATATATATATATATATTGCTTATCATATAAAAACCAGTTTCAATCATTATAAACGCAGTCATTAAATCGATTCAACAGAATCCTTGTATGCAGTCGAAAACCCTTTATTTCAAACAATAAAATACCCAATTCGTTTTACAAACCCCCATTGTAAATCAAAACCCACATAACATTTCAACAAGAACAACAGGTACAGTGACCCGAAACATGTAGATGCAGGGTTAATAAAACCAAAACACAGTAAAATATTATATTCAAAATATATGCAGTAGGTTAATGGCGTGTTGCTAGAAGGAAAGAAATATCAAACCCCCAAGTTCGAATAAAATCCATACAACGATTCCAACAAGAGTAGCAGGGTACAACGACCCATAAATTGCATACACAGGGTTAACAATGCACAAACATAGCAAAATATATCATTCAAAATATGTGCAGTAAGTTAATGGCGTGTTGCCAGAAGGAGAGAAAATAATCAGACCCCCCAATATATATATATATAGTTTCAATAACCCCCACTATAATCAAACCCCAGCAAAAACTTCACATTGCACACAGACACAGAAGTCAAATGGCAGGAAAATCGATTTGGAGAGATAAAAATGGTAGCGGCAAGTGTTAGAGGCTCAACTTGAAGTCTCACGACTCCAAGTTGGGCCCTTACGCCCTTCTAGTCTTTATAGTCTCAGCCCATTTCTTCATAATAGAATTTACAAGGAAAAACTAGCAATAAGAGTTTGTTCATTGACTTATCTGTAGATTGCAAGTAGAAAATGCAAGCTAATTAAGACGAACCAGTCCCTCCACAGGTGTGCACAACCCAACAAGGACCGAGAGCCCAAGAAAGCCCTCTGCATCCTTTTTTTCTCACAACCCGAGCACACAACCAAAGAAAACCCTTCCTCTCTAATTTTCTCCATTCTGCCATTGTTTCCCCTGCGTCCTGTTACCATTGCCCATCCAACTACCTCTCCTCCCCTCTGTCCATCTCCCCATACCTCCATCAATTCACATTCAATGTGGAGGAGAGAGAATCCCCTCTCTAGTTATCGACCTTATTCCCCAAGGCACCAAAACGCGCCGATCGGCCATTAATGCCATGATTCCAAAATATATCCGTCGAAACAAGTAATAAAATATAAGATTCAAATCGTATAAGGTTTGAGCCATAATAAAATCAAGCGACCAACATAAGAGTCCATACGGGGGTCATGGGGAGGGGGTCTAATGAGCTCACCCACATGTCCTAGTCACCAAGCAATGGTTAGATCAAGCAAGGCCATGGGTGGTGAGTTCGCAGATGGGAGAGAAAGGGGGTCGGAAGCAGGGAGGTTTAACAAGTAAAACATAATTGACCAACATCAACACTAACATGCAACAATGCAACTAACAACACAAGGCACGAAAGAACAAGATGCAACTACACAAATGGAAAACGACACAACTGTCAATGGCGTGAAACCGAAACTGAAGAATACATATACCTGTCAGATCTCATCCGACTGCTCAAAAATCGCTTCGTCTCTCCAGGTGTCGAAATCGTCATCCAGCGTAGCTCATATCGGGTACTTGCAACCACCAAATATAATATCAACAGCACTTGAATGATGAATAAATAATACGATACATAATTGTAATAAAGCATTAATTACATCAACTAGTTCATATATCCTCTAGTGCATCAAATTAAAACATAACATGTCCATCAACCTATTGTCGAAATGTCATCATATCAAAATCCATCAGCACTGTACCAGCTAGATAAAAACAATGCAAAATCAGTTATACATATGGTAATAATATTTAAATAGTCATTTAAAGTATCAAAAGACGAGGTCATAATGTAATGTCTCCAAATGGGACAAGTTAATGAAAAAAGGGTTTTCCCCAAAATCTGCAAATCTGAAAATGCAATCAACAAACCCTAGATTGCAAAACAAGCTGTCAAAACCCTTAATGAACCCTAGAAACCGTAGGTGCCACAATGATAGGGTTTTATGGGTAAAATTCAGCCAACAACTTATTTCAAAATAACTGAAAATGTGCAGGAAAAATTCAGAATTTAATTTGCATAAATAAGTACCTTTTTTACTCATTTTCTGAACCTCAAATACCACAATAAAATGATAGAAAATTATGATTTATTATCAAAATTACAGCTACTATTTGGAATGAAATTCCTCTTCAAACCTTTGCCAAAAATAGCCACGATCCTCCGAAAAATACTAGAAAAATTTCAGCGACCTATTTGGGCATAGAAAATGCCAAAATAGCCCCTCCAAGTCAATCTCCCCACTTCCAAAGTGTTGGAAAAAATAGTAGAAAATTGTAGAAAATATTCTTGCCTTCTGCAAGTGAAAAATCCTTTGAAAACCTATCAAATAATTAAATAATAATTCTGCAAATTATTATTTAATTTTTTTCTTTCAAACCCTTCAGAAATTGTCCCACTTCACACAAATAATCAGAAAAATAGCAAATAAAATCAAATTATTTAATTTGCGAAATTTAGATCAATTGAAGCCTTCAAACCCTAGATCCAAGCTCTGAAGTGGTTCACTCCACTTGCAAAAATAGCATAATAAATTAGCAAACTCAAGATGCAAGGAAAATACCATGAAACCCTCATAAACATGCATACAAACCCTCAAAGCAATTCGCCTCACTCCTTAGGGCAAGAACAAGATATCCGTTAGCAATGGTGATGTCAAAAGACACCTTTTAGATTGATCAATCGCCAACAGTAGCGAACTTTTATCGGGCATGCATCCCAATAGTTTTCTTCAAGCATAAAAAACAAATTATCAAAATTCAGCATATCCTCCATTGTAGCTTTTGCCATGTATTTATAACTTCCAAAGAGGGTGAACCACTTTGGGAAGATAAAACACATTTCTTTTTCCTTGCTTTAGCTCCCATGTCGACATCTCTTTTTTGAATAATATATTAATTAATTACCTTAATTAAAATAGTAATTAAAATTAATTTTAAGGCAAATAAATTAATAATTAATTCATTTTAAGCACTTTATTGGTAAAAACCACTTTTTAAATATTCTATTAATTAATTAATAATTGCTTTATGATAAAAATCACCATTTCGACAATTAATAAAATAATATTCCCCAAAAAGTGCTCCTTTAGTCTATGGGGAATAGACTAAAGGTCTTCAAGACCTGTTTATTCATGATGTAAAAATGAGAACATCACAGTCCTCTCCACCCAAAATTGCTTGTCCTCAAGCAATTGAAAAAATCCAAGTAGGTGTCCCAACACACGTTATCAAGCAATGTCCACATTTACCTATTTCCCAATGAAGGAAATCTTCAAATGGCTTTTTCATACTGCTGTACCTGTACTTTTACTTTGGGGGCTGCCCCCTCATGCTAGAAGTGTCCTCATAGCCTTCCGAAGGCTCCATATGCTCTCAAACATTCTCACAAAAAGATTGTACCCTCCCATTGTGAATGCTTCTTACATCACCTTCCCAAGGTGCCAACATAAGTATGTTTTCAAAATCTTGTATGAGCTGGAGCGAATCAGCTTTTCTTTTATGGTAACATGGCTGTATATGCAAGTAGATTACTGGTTTTTCATGTGGACAAACACGAAAATAAACATATTCATACTTTTTACGACCCAAGAGTTGGAACATGTCATAAAATTCAGAATTTTCTCCTTCCATGCATGGTTGTGTTTGACTTTTTAAATCTGATTTTTCTGGATGACAAAGTTCAGAATTAATATATGCATTCATCCATCCTATGAGCTGAAGCATGCCCTGATTTTGCAATTTTGTGATCATGTTAAGTGGCTGGAATTGCCCCTTTGACTAAAAAATTTCTGAGAAACAAAAAACATACTTCATACCATTTTTTCTAGCTTTCTTCCTTGGCTGCCACGTGCAAGATAAGTTGTTCTTTGCATAGAGTAAGGAACATGAATGTATCTAAATAAATTCTGAATTTTCCGGAGAGAAGGAAAACCAATTTTCCATCTCCTTGATCTCATGACTCAAATTATTATTTTTTCAACAATCATTGGGCTCAATACACATGGAAACAAATAGTGCTTTTCATACCTTGAGGGCTGTTCCAACTTAATAAAGCCCTGGTTCTTTGCTGCCCTTAGCCATTTCTTCTTGAGAAAGACTTTTTCCATGGTTTTTGATGTCACCTCCAATGAAAAACAAAATTAAGATTTAGTCATACTGATTTAGTGGAAGGTTGAATTTATTTTGAAGTCATTGGCTGTCCATGATCAAAATTTGCAGCGTTTTGCCATGGCCTAAAAATTACATTTGCATACCACAACAATTTGAAACCTTGATCTACCTCTTTATCCATTTCAAGCAATGAATTGTCCATACAACGGAAATCACTTGCATTCCACAACAAGTTCGAAACTCGATCCATTTCAAACAATGGATTGTCCATACAATGCTCAATTTCTATCTTTGTATCTTTTGGTTTTTTCGGAAAGCATCCCAAATCAAAGTCTTCTTGAAGCCTAAGCCTAAAGAGTTCATCAATCACTTGTTCAATTTTCTTCGCCCTTGCTTCATCCGTTTGCTCCCTTAGTTGTTTTGCCATCACAATCTGATTTTCCTTCTCTAGAAGTGCCCTTTGACGACATTTTAAGGAGTCATTGTTTGATTCTAGCTCAAAGGTGAGCTCGTCCACTTTAAGCTTCATTGCCTTATGTGCATTTCAGGCCTCATTTGCAACTTTGATGGCCACATCCTTGTCCTTGATTATGTGAAGATAATCTGATTTTGTCATCTCCATTGCAACTTTGATTGTGTGCAAGTCCATCATAGTGACCATTCTCTTCAAACATTCCCCTTTCACATTGTGCATTAATTCATCAAGAAGCATTTTTGTGCCATTCCACCTTGTTAGGGTTTGTACTTCCCTCTCACATGTGATTAACAATTGTTTATTCCAGTCTCCCTCATCCACTCTAGAGTCATGCAACGAAAATGAACAATTATTAGAATCATTGCAAGAATCAATATTTCTATCCACAACATACCTCTTTACAAGGTCATCCATGAATACCTCCGTGTTTATGTCTTTTTCTCTTTGAATTTCAATTTTTGTGATGCTTGGCTGCCCCAAAGTACTTAGCATTTCTCCATGTTGGCCAACCATTTGCAGTGCTCTTTGCTGCTTAAAAAACTCAGATTTTTGATGCTCACAATCTTCCACTCTAGGCTGCCCCAAAGTGTCACATTTTTGTTGCTTACCTCCTCTCAAATTTGATTTTTCTGTTTGGTTGATTCCTCCATAGGAATCCTCATGAAGGGCTGTCCATCTACTCTTTTTGTCTTCTACTTGCAACCCTTGTTGCTTATAAATATATGGTTCTTGTGGCACATAAATTTCGGTTGGTGGTTGCTCGCAAACTTCTGATTTGTCTTCTCCTACATGTTCCATTATCAAATATGGCTTTAATTTTTCCTCACAAATATTTGCAACATTTTCAAATAGCATATGGGCAATTGAAAATTTATTCTTTTTTAACTTTACACCTGCCAATAAAATAGACAACAATGGCTCAGAAAGATCATCACTTTCATTGAGTGTTAAGGTCATCACCTTTTGTATGGAAGTTATCATACCTTTAGGATTTTTACTTGTAGCTGTAAGGAAATGTTGGAACATTTCAAGAATAAGTGTATCACACTCTAAATCTAACATTAGCACACAAGATCTGAACTTTGCCATATTTTCTAGAATAATGATCCTCCTATTAAAAGAACTTGTGATGTCACCAAGACCTTCAAAACTTTCCACCATCAACTGAAATATTTCCTTCATGATGTTGTCATTGTATGGTTGTTTTGGAGCTATTATCCTTGTAATTTCACTAATATAAGTGATGGCTACAAGTCTCATATCCGAATTTGAATGTTTGAAAATCTTGGGTCTAGCCAAATAAACCGTCAAAGGATTCATTGCCCAAAACATAGACTTAGAATCTGATTGTCCCATCATGGACAAACATTTTGCTGCTTCTTCCAAAATATTGAGCAAAACATTTTTTAAATGATGTGGATGCTCAAGCTTTTTTCCTAATCTGTGAAGTTTTGCTCAGAATTTATCTCCACTTATTAACTCTATGATTCATAGACTATGCATTCAAATCTGCAAACACAAACTCTCATAGGCTAGACGAGATCGGTGCTTTGATATCATTGTAACGTCTCCAAACGGAACAAATTAATGAAAACAGGGTTTCCCCCAAAATTCACAAATCTAAAAATGCAATCAACAAATCTTAGATTGCAAAACAAGCTGTTAAAACCCTTAATGAACCCTAAAAACCCTAGGTGCCACAATGATAGGGTTTTATGGGTAAAATTTAGCTAACTTATTCCAAAATCACTGAAAATGTGCAAAAAAAATTCAGAATTTAATTTGCATAAATAAGTACCTTTTTTACTCGTTTTCTGAATCTCAAACACCACAATAAGATGACAAAAAATTCTGATTTATTATCAAAATTACAGTTGTTTAGAGTGAAATTACTCTTCAAACCTCTGCCAAAAATAGACACGATCCTCTGAAAAAGACTAGAAAAATTCCAGCGACCTATTTGGGCATAGAAAATGCCAAAATAGCCTCTTTAGGTCAATCACCCCACTTCCAAAGTGCTGGAAAAAATGACAAAAAATTATAGAAAATATTCTTGCCTTCCGCATGTGAAAAATCCTTTGAAAACCTGTCAAATAATTAAATAATAATTCTGCAAATTATTATTTAATTTTTCTCCTTCAAACCCTTCACAAATCGTCTCAAAAAGTCACACAAATGATCAGAAAAATACTAAATAAAATCAAATTATTTAATTTGTGAATTTTAGATCAATTGAAGCTTTCAAATCCTAGATCCAAGCTCCCCAAGTGGTTTGCTCCACTTGCAAAAATAACCTAATAAATTAGCAAACTCAAGATGCAAATGAAAGACCACCAAACCCTCATAAACATGCACACAAACCCTCCAAAGCAATTCGTCCCACTCCTTAGGGCAAGAACAAGATCTCTTTTATCAATGGTGGTGTCAAAAGACACCTTTTAGATTGATCAATCACCAACAGTAGCGAACCTCTATTGGGCATACATCCCAATAGTTTTCTTCAAACATGAAGAATAAATTATCAAAATTCAGCATATCTTCCATTGTAGCTTTCGTCATGTATTTATAACTTCCAAAGAGGATGAACCACTTTAGGAAGATAAAACACCTTTCTTTTTCCTTGCTTTAGTTCCCATGCTGACATATCTTTTTTGAATAATATATTAATTAATTGCTTTAATTAAGATCGTAATTAAAATTACTTTTAAGACAAATTAATAATTAATTCATTTAAGCACTTTAGTGATAAAAATCACTTTTTAAATATTATATTAATTAATTAATAGTTGCCTTATGATTAAAATCACTATTTTGACAATTAATAAAATAATATTTCCCAAAAAGGGCTCCTTTAGTCTATGGGGAATAGACTAAAGGTCTTCAAGACCTATTTATTCATGATATGGAAATGGGGACATCATACATAACATAATAATGTAACTAAACTGAAGCAACATATATATCAGGAGAAAATGAATCCAATGCAAATAGTATATGTATAACAGAATAAAATGAATCCAATGTGAGCATCAACCGTGATATAGCTCAATCACAATAGATACTCGAGATATCTCACATCACAATCATCTGAAACAGGATCAACACCAACAGTCGTTAGTCTAGTGCTATCAAAACATGTTAAACAAGTTATACTCAACTATTTGCAGTAGGCCACATGGTCGGGTCATGATACTCATATGGCAATAACTCAATTTTTGGGATGCTCAGAAGATGGATAAGGGCTTCTTGGAAAAGATCCTCTTTCCCTTTGGTACCCTTCATCTTATCCTCATTGTTAGAATGATTCTCATGATGATCAAAATATTGTAAGGACATAGTATGATGGTGATACAATAAATCCTTAGGAAATAATACATATGAAGTATGGTTTTCCTTTACATAGCTTCGATTGTCCCCAACGTGTTCATCCACCTTTCCTGGAAGAGAGTTTGTTGAGATAATCTCAACACCATCACCCATGTGACTCAAAACTCCCAACTTAGGGTTAATTAAAGTGTTCACCTCAAATGCATATCCATCCATAATGCCTTTCTGAAAATCAATACCTTCACTCTTCTTGCTAAAATCATAAAGATAATCAAATTGCTTACCTTTCTCTTTGCTCATCACAAGAGCATAATTCTTTTCCTTGTGGGCTGGAACATTTTTCCCACTTTCCTTTTTATGATAGGCGCCTCCATGCGCTATTCACTAACCTCTTTCAGATATGAATTTTCTTGCTTTCTGATTTCTTCTTTGGAATTCTTATGAGGGTTTGACTTTCCATCTTTCTCATTCAATCTTATATTCCTATTTTCTGTGTATACCTCCAGGAATTTTTCAAAGGTATTGTAAGATGTGTATATATCAGTCTTCTTATCATATTCATCAAAGGCAAAAAGTTTATCTCATCTTTGTTACACTGCTCTTTCAACCATGCCTTCCGAATAAGATCATTCTTTCACATTTTTCTAAATGAATCTAGGGCTTCATAGGTGATAGAAAATTGTTTCTAACGCTGATTCTTAATACCTTGGCTTTGTGTCCGCTCTTTTTGTCGTGTTTTTCTATTGATTTCTTCGAGATGATCCGTAGCTTTTTGCTGCTCTTTTTGTATTAGCATCCATACCTCTTGGATATGATTTATATATTCTTTTTTTGGTAAAAACTTAGGTCACCAATCCATTGTAGACACTCAAACCCCACAATTGGCTAAGAAATGGCTCTTATACTACTATAATGTCCTTTTTATGACATATACAATTTTGGGATTATGTAGAAAGCCTTAAAACTGAAAATGCAAACTTTGGTTTTTTTACTATGAAACCCTAGCAACAAATGTAGAATTTTGAAAATAATGATGTATGAATAAAAAATGAATTTCCAACATCAAATAAACCCACATTAAATTGCAGAAAATTCATAATATTTATTTGAATCCATAAGTCTATTTTTTCACTTTAAATCAGGGTTGAAAATTATTAGACAATATTACCCAATCAATGGCGGAAGAGATTGAATTTTCCGATCATCAAATAATACTAAAAATGGTTATCCAAGCTTCCCAAGCAAGTTGCCACTCTCAAGTGGCTAGAAATTGGCTCCGCTGACCCCCAAGTGGCTGATCCATTGCTGCACTGTCCCTTCAAGACCTTCCAAACACTGAGTTGAGCCTCTAAGGCCCTCAAAACAGGTTTGCTGCCATGAGCTGTCTAAGGTGGTTTGTTGTACTCCAACTGCCCTACAAACTGTCCTAGCAAGTTCACCACTCTCTACAAGTGACCCAGGTGGCTGAAAATGAATTTTCAAAGCAAGTGTGACATCTGAATAAGGCCCCCAATTGAGAATTAGAGGGTTTCCATCCTTGAATATAGAAACTCATGAGGGTTTCCTTCCTCGCCAGCTGCGATGCAAGCAACTGTGCTTAGCAATCAGAAATTTATTCAAAGATAATAGATAGATACCCAAAATTAGATATCCCTATCTTCCTTTATACCCCTTTTCCTTTCAATATACTTTCTAAATTAAGGGCCAACTTATATCAAATGAGAGAAGTCCTCTCCTTTATTCTAACTCAATTTAGAAAGAAGTTGCCGACACAAGTTACTTTTTTGACAACTTAGATATTATTATTATTGTACTTTTAAGTATTTAGAAATACTTTTTATTTTAATTATAATATCATGCTAATCTCGAAAAAGGGGACATTACATTGACAAACTCGATTGTGTAGGTGGAGCTCAGTTGCTAGGTGGAACCATTGTGGAGATCTCATATGGTCATTCCTGCGGTTGATTTTGCAGAAGCATGATAAAGAACTCTCTCATCATCTCTTGCATTAGCTTGGCCTAATTCTTAGCATGTCTAGCTAGAATCTATTCAAGAGATTGATAAGGATATCCTTGAGAGTGCTGAGACTTGTTGATTCATGTGAAGGCTTTTCTAAGGATTCCCTTGTAGCTTTTGAAGCCGTTTAGGATCAAATCCAAATGGCAAGATATGAATTTTTTGGTCATTTTTTGTTTGACTCACTATAATGTCCCCACTTTAGCAGTTGACCAAGTGTGTGTGTGCATTAGCCTAGTTCTACATGGTCCCGAGGGATAACGAAGAGTTTAAAGGGATCCTAGAGTGTTTTGGTCTAGTCATTTCCAGTTTGAGCCAAAACGGAGTTGATTTACTCAGTTTTAGGCATACTACTATTTGTAGTAAGTTAGCAGGACACAGCGGAGGCCAGTTTTGGTGATTGGAATTGATACTCCTTGGTGAGAGCTTTCCGGCGAACAATCACTTGCACTATTCAGAGTCCGATTGCTATTATATTTTAATGCCTGAAGTGTTATAAAAGTAACATTTAACTTAATTGTAAAATATTAAAGTGTTACTTTATGGGGATGGTACTCAAGGGAGACATAAGTAATATTTTAATATATAAAATGTTGCACATCTTTTATCCCACATTGCTCATGAGAGTTGAGTTGCCGCTTGGAGAAAGAATAAAATGAAGTGTTTGTGGCTTCATTCAGTATGTTGGATAAGAAGAAAAAATTGATGCACTTGCAGTTTGCAGGTTATTTTGGGCATTTGGGAATGTCCTTCGCATCTGTAGCACTCTAGACATCAATCCTTGGGATTGGTCTTTGGAGCCTATGCTTTTAGCGTCATGCAGCCACGCCACTATAGCAGCCGCACCACTATAGCAGCCGCACCACTGTAGCAGTCGCGTCACTGTAGCAGCCGTGCAACTGTAGCAGTCGCGTCACTGTAGCATCTCGTAGTAACTGCTATCTGCAATAAGAGTCGGGAGAAACAAGCCTGCAGAGTCCATAGAACCAATCCTACAGTCTTTTTAGCATCATGCAGCGGCGCCACTGTAGCAGCGGCACCACTGTAGCAGTCACATCACTATAGCGGCCACGCAACTGTAGCAGCCACGCCACTGTAGCAGTCGCGTCACTGTAGCAGCCGCGTCACTATAGCATCTCGTAACAGCTGCTATCTGCAGTAAGAGTCAAGAGAAACAAGCCTGCAGAGTCCGTAGAAACAAGCCTGCAGAGTCCGTAGAAGCAAGCCTGCAGAGTCTGTAGAAGCAAGCCTGCAGAGTCCGTAGAAATGAGCCTGCAGAGTCTGTAGAAATGAGCCTGCAGAGTCCGTAGTTCTGCTGGATGGAGAACAAAATGATCGTACCTTCGATATTCGCTGAGGATATTCGCTTGAAACAATGTTCATTCCATTACTAGAGTATTTAGTGAGTTATCGCATGGCCAACATTGCACTTGTTTACTCATTTTGTAATCAATATAAATAGTGTTGGTTATTTCAGCTATGTGTGTCTATGCTTTCAATTCTATATTTATGTTACATGCATAAGACTTTGCAAAACACAAAATAAAACAATACAAGCAAACTGTTTTGAAGACATAAGGGGTTTCAGTTGGGTTAGTTTTGGGCATAACAGAGGTGCCCATTACAGTGGTATCAGAGCCTGTTTTCCTGCCATCTTGTGAAGTTTCATGCATCCAACACATCAGTATTACTTGAGAAAAAATTGGACAAACCCAAACATACGTAATTTCCCAGAGATTGAAGAGGAGGGTGACCCTTTTTCAGCACTAGCCGTGGGTGACAGAGATGGGGAAAGGGGAGAACCTAGCACTAGGGAGATGCTTAGTGATCTTGCTAGGGGTCAGAGGGAGCTACAGGGTACATCGCAGAATTTGTCTGTAGCCATTACACAACATTTGACTAGGGCAGATCAAGGCAATAATGCCAATCAGGGTAATAATGTTAACCAGGTAGGTGGACAGGGTAATGGAGGTAATGGAGACGCATCGATTAATAGAGGAACCAGGGCATATGCTAGAGCAGGGTTTACTACAAGACCACTCATGCCACGTTTTCCTCCGAGACAGGATGACCAGAATAATGCTGGTCCTACACAGCAGGAGATAGAGGACCAAATACTGGAGGATTGGAGAAATTCTAGACCGGATTTTCAGGGTGAGATGTCTTTCAGGGAGTACATGGATGTTAGGCTGAAACATTTACCCTAGAGAGGCAACAGGGAGCAACATTATGAGCTTAAGAAGAAAGTGGGTAAGCTCTCAATTCCATATTTTGATGGTACAGGCAGGGCTACAGCCAAGGCTTGGGTGCAAAAGCTCGATACATATTTCCAGCTCAACTCGATGCCTGAGGATGATGCTATCAAGTACGCAGCTATACATCTAGATGGCAGTGCCCATGAGTGGTGGCACCATGGGATGGTGACACTTGGACATAACTAGGTTGATACATATGCAGAGTTCATCGAGAAGTTGATTGAGCGGTTTGACACTAAGGACCCGGAATTGCATTTCAAGGAGCTAGCACAACTTAGACAGTGGGGTTCTGTGGAGGCCTATATCACCGAGTTCCAAAAGTTGGCAGTATTGGTGACTGATATATCTGAGAGGAGACTCGTTCTTTTCATGGATGGGCTTTCCTATCCCTTGCGAGGATGGGTAAAGGGACACAACTCTTCTTCACTACAGGAGGCTATTAAGAAAGCGAGAGACCTAGCATCTTCTTCCAACAGGGGTAGATTTCACTCTAAGGACTCTCATTTTAAGAAGGATAAGGAAAGAAAGACATTTCAGAAGGACCCTCAGCAGCCTAAGGGGGAAACTAAAGGGTTGGACAATGACACCCTCAACGAGCTCAGGAAGAAAAAACTATGTTTTCATTGTAGGGAGCCATGGGACCTTTCCCATAAATGTCCGCTTAAGGCGAAGGCTAAACAAATGAAGTATTTTTCAGCAGATGAATCACCTTCCGAGGACAAGGAGCAACATTCAGATTTGGAGTCAAGTCAGGGTGATAGCACTGCGGAGGATAGTTCGGATGATGAGAAGTCTCTTGCTCGATTGACAAGGGTCCAGAAGGCCATTACCTTTAAGGTAAGAGGGATGATTCAGGGGCAGCGTGTGGTTTCATTGATCGACACAGGGGCAACGCATAACTTTATCGATGCAAAAATGGTGGCCAAGAGAGGCCTTCAGACAGAAGAGCACGCGGGGTTCAGAGTCATGGTGGCTAATGGCCACAAGTTATTATGCACCCAGAAAATTTCAAATCGTTGCATCAGATTGGGAGGAGGTTATGAGTTGGAGGACAATTTCTATGTAGTTGACATGGGTGATTATGATGTCATCTTGGGAATGACATTTATGGCTTCTCTGGTTGAGTTTACCTTCAACTTGGCTAAGTTGGAGATCAGGTTTCAGCATCAGGGCAGGAAGGTGGTGCTTCGAGGTTTACCAGATGGGGGGCTCAGGGTGGTATCATTGAAGAGGATGGAATGGTTATTTAGACATGATGATGTAGAGTGGGCAGTTGAATGTTTGATCATGCCTACACCTCCAGAGCAACAAGTTAAAAGCCATCCTCCAGATATACAGGAGATCATTTCTAGGCATGATAAGGTGTTTGGTAGCATTCCACATGGGGTTCCTCCCGAGAAGGGTATAGAGCATGTTGTCGAGCTAGAGGAGGGGGCTAAACCAGTCATCATCACCCCCTACCGCCATCCTAAAAAGAATAAGGATGAGATAGAGAAGTCGATAAAGGAGCTTTTGGAGATGGGGCATATTAGGCCAAGCAAAAGCCCCTTTGCTTCAGCGGTTGTTTTGGCAAAGAAGGATGGGACAATGCATATGTGCATTGATTATAGAGCTCTCAATAAGAAGACAATTAAGAACAGTTACCCCATCCCTAGGATTGATGAGTTGATTGATGCGCTGCATGGAGCACGGCATTTCTCTAAGATAGACTTACGTTCAGGATACTATCAGATCAGAATGCGAACGGAGGACAAAGAAAAAATTGCCTTCCGGTGTTACTACAGGCACTTTGAGTTTTTGGTTATGCCATTCGGGCTAACCAACGCTCCAGCGACCTTCCAGAGTTGTATGAATCAAGTGTTCAGAGGGCAACTTCAGAGATTTGTATTGATATTTTTTGATGATATCCTGGTATTCAGTAGGACTTGGGAGGAGCACCTACAACAATTAGAGGAGGTGCTGGTGATTTTGGAGAAGGAATCACTGTATGCCAAGGAATCGAATTGTGAGTTTGGCATGACAAAGTTGCTCTACCTTGGCCATATTATCAGTGCTGATAGAGTTAGGGTGGATCCAGGAAAGATTAAGGCAATTGTTGATTGGCCTACTCCAACAAGCCTTACACAACTCAAAGGGTTTTTTGGATTATGTGGATTCTATAGGAGATTTGTGAAGGGGTTTTCACAAACTGCAACACCATTAACAGATCTCACCAAGAAGGGTGCTTTTGTATGGACAAAGGCAGCACATCAGTGTTTTGAACATTTCAAGTAGGTGATGTCTTCATGTCCAGTCCTAGCTCTACCCAACTTCACGAAGCTTTTTGAGCTTCATTGTGATGCATCCGGTGATGGGATTGGAGCAATATTGATGCAGGAGAAGCATCCCATTGCTTTTGAGAGTAGGAAGCTCTGAGGGGTGGAGAGGAGCTATTCTATTTATGATCGGGAGATGTTGGCCATCATGCATGCCTTGGCCAAATTCCGATCTTACTTGGTTGGAGGGAAGTTTGTGATCAAGATGGATCACAACAGCATAAAGTATTTCATCGGCCAATGAGACTTGAATGATAGGCAGCAGAAGTGGGTCACTAAATTGCAGGCTTATGACTTTGACATTGAGTTTGTCAAAGGGAAGAAGAATGTAGTAGCCGACGCCCTATCCAGAAGACCTCACATTTGTGCTCTTGCAGAGATTTCAGGAGATTGGAGGGATAAGATTATAGCAGAATATGCCAGAGATGCTTGGGCTTCTGGATTGATTTCAGGTACTATACAGGATGATCGCTATGAGGTGATAGATGGGTTGATCAGATTTCAGGATAGGGTTTATTTGATTTCGTCATCACATTTAAGATAGGCGATACTGAGGGCATTTCATGATGCACCTACGACTGGGCATCCAGGGGTCTTCAAGACCTACAGGCAGATCCGAAAGCGGTTCTCATGGAGAGGGCTCAAGGATGATGTTCAGAGGTATGTTAGGGAGTGTGCGGTTTGTCAACAGAATAAGGAAGATGACACATTTCCTGCTGGTTTACTACAACCCTTACCCATTCCGGACAGGAAATGGGAAAGCATTTCTATGGACTTCATCACTGGCCTACCACGAGTGCAGAGAAGAGATTGCATTTATGTGGTGGTAGACAGATTGACAAAGTTTGCTCACTTCTTTGCTATCCCTTCTACTTACACAGCAGCTCAGGTGGCAGATTTGTTCTTCAGGGAGGTTTTTAGGTTGCATGGGTTACCGAGATTTATTGTTAGTGACAGGGATAGCAAGTTCATGAGCGCTTTTTGGCAGGAGTTTTTCAGGCTGTGCAGTATAGATCTTACACCTAGTACTAGCTACCATCTTCAGACAGATGGGCAAATGGAGATAGTAAATAAATGGGTGGAAGGTTATTTGCGAAACTATGACTGCGCAGCAGAGAGCCTGGGTTAAGTTGTTACACATGGGGGAGTATTGTTACAATACCACGTATCACATGACCATCAGGATGACTCCATTTATGGCATTGTATGGGTATGAAGCACCAAGCTTCATGGATATGGCTATGGGGGACAACAGAGTGCCCAAAGCCAAAGACCTATTGAAGGATAGTCAAGATATCCTGAGAGCGCTCAAGGAGAATATACAACAGGCTCAAAATCAGCAGAAGTTGTATGCTGATCAGCATAGGGTAGAGCGCAGTTTTGAGGTGGGGGACATGGTGTATTTGAGGCTACAGCCATATAGGCAGCCATCGCTCAAGAAGAGCGGAGCAGAGAAGCTGAAGCCTAGATTTTACGGTCCCTACAGGGTGATTCGCAGAGTGGGTGAAGTCGCCTATGAGCTTGAGCTCCTAGAGGGCAGTCGGGTGCACAATGTATTTCATGTGTCTAGGCTTAAGAAAGCCATTGGTCAGAGTGTAGTGCCTTCTGCAGATTTACCCCCTTTGGATGAGGAGGGGAAGCTCGTGTTAGTACTCGAGGCTATTTTGGACACCAGAGAGAGGAAACTCAGAAACATGATAGTGAAGGAGTATTTGGTCAGATGGAGAGACCTGCCGGAGGAGGATGCTACATGGGAGAGTGAGTAGGTTATTCAGAAGGCTGGGCTGAGATTGCTTGAGGACAAGCAATTTCAAGGGGGGCGGACTATAATGTCCCCACTTTAGCAGTTGACCAAGTGTGTGCATGCGTTAGCCTAGTTCTACATGGTCCCAAGGGCTAACAAAGAGTTTAAAGGGATCTTAGAGTGTTTTGGCCTAGTCATTTTCAGTTTGGGCCAAAACGGAGTTGATTTACTCATTTTCAGGCATACTACTATTTGTAGTAAGTTAGCAGGACACAATAGAGGCTAGTTTTGGTGATTGGAATTGATACTCCTCGGTGAGAGCTTTCCGGTGAACTATCACTTGCGCTATTCGGAGTCCGATTGCTATTATATTTTAATCCTTGAAGTGTTATAAAAGTAACATTTAACTTAATTGCAAAATATTAAAGTGTTACTTTAATATTTACTTTATGGGGATGGTACTCAAGGGAGACAAGTAATATTTTAATATATAAAATGTTGCACATCTTTTATCCCACATTGCTCATGAGAGTTGAGTCGCCCCTTGGAGAAAGAATAAAAGGAAGTGTTTGTGGCTTCATTCAGCATGTTGGATAAGAAGAAAAAATTGATGCACTTACAGTTTGCAGGTTATTTTGGGCATTTGAGAACGTCCTTCTCATCTGTAGCACTCCAGACATCAATCCTTGGGATTGGTCTTTGGAGTCTATGCTTTTAGCCTCATGCAGCCGTGCCACTGTAGCAGCCGCGTCACTATAGCGGCCACGCCACTGTAGCAGCCACATCACTGTAGCAGTCGCGTCACTGTAGCAGCCGCGTCACTGTAGCATCTCGTAGCAGCTGCTATTTGCAGTAAGAATCGGGAGAAACAAGCCTGCAGAGTCCGTAGAACCAAGCCTGTAGAGTTTGTAGAAGCAAGCCTGCAGAGTCTGTAGAAACAAGCCTGCGGAGTCCGTAGAAGCAAGCCTGCAGAGTCCGTAGAAACAAGCCTGCAGAGTTCGTAGAAACAAGCCTGCAGAGTCCGTAGTTCTGCTGGACGGAGAACAAAATGATCGCACCTTCGGTATTCGCTTGAAACAATGTTCATTCCATTACTGGAGTATTTAGTGAGTTATCGCATGGCCGACATTGCACTTGTTTACTCATTTTGTAATCAATATAAATACAGTGTGTTGGTTATTTCAGCGATGTGTGTCTATGCTTTCAATTCTATATTTATGTTACATGCATAAGACTTTGCAAAACACAAAAAAAAACAATACAAGCAAACCGTTCCGAAGACATAAGGGGTTTCAGCTGGGTTAGTTTTGGGCGTAACAGAGGTGCCCATTACACTCACGATTGGAAAAAAAAGACAATACATCAGTTCTGGAAGGCCAACTTCTGAAGGTCATAAATCCATTAATACTGCTGGAAATTTTAATGTGACCTCTTTCCGGAAAGTTCTCAACAAGTACTTTCTGATGGTGTAAGAATCATTTTGATTGGATGATTCTGCTAGGAGGAATATGCGCTGCAAAGTTGCTGAGTGTGTGCTGTTTAGAACAAGAGGGAGAAATCCAGGGAAGCTAAAATAAAGGAGGCAGCAAAGAAAGCCATTATGCTTCTTAAGCGATTTAATATGAAAAGGATCTAGGGGAGGGTAAGAAGCAAAAACCTTCAAGGCAACTAGATCTAGGGTCTGGATCAAGGAGGGGCCTAAGTGTAAGATCTAGTAAGGGTTGAAGGATTAACCCTTGAGAGGACTAGATCACGAGGCTGCGATTGAAGGCTCTGATACTAATTGATATGAGCACAATTGCAGAGAGATAACACGAGATTGCTGCAACTGTACATATGTTGTACACTCTTTTGTAATACATATTTGTAGATTACAAGGAAGGTTTTAAATGAAGAAAGAGAAAGGAAGCTTCTAAGAGAATACAAATGTGCATAGAGATATGTAAAACATTTAATAAAGTACACTAGCCCATGTGACTATATATAATAAAATAAACTATCTTATGTGGCTATGTCTCATCACAATTATTGCTCCTCTAGATTCTAGTCCTGGATCTGAATAGTGTATAGCATGGAGATGTAGATTACGAAAAGTCGTCAAAATAGATGGAGAAGTGGTGTCTTTTGACTTAATTATGAAATGACATTTTATAGGGGTTTAACATGTTTAGGTGTGTAATTGGGTTCGTATTTAAGCTGGCCTATGAGGTCTCATTTCCAGCACCAATAGGGTTAGATGGTAGACTCAACCTGACACTAGGTACCCATTGTTCAAGTCAGGCTGTTACGGCCTTCTTGCAGCACTAATTCCAAGTGCCTTTGAGCACCTAGGATGGTTGAGGCAACTTCCAAGTTAATGTGATCCCTTTGAGCAGCTCATAGAGAGTAATTCCAAGCTGGTCTTAAGGAGTGTTCTACAATCACATGAATGCGTAGCCTTGATTTTTTTCTTTCCCTTTAATATTTTTGGGGCTTACTTAATATTTTTTGCATTTTTGTTCGTATATGTATGGTGCCATTTCTTATTATAATCTATACTTCTTTAGCCATTTGTATTTTTCCTTCAAGTTTAATGCACATGTTTTTTAATGTACTTTGTAACTATGATTTGCACTCATTGGTGGCACCACATGGAGGACAAATTTCGATTCTTGAAAGATACTACTAACTAACTAATCTGCTATCAAGGTTATGCTCAAGTCTGGAAAGTTTGATTTGGTACATGAGATCTTTGAGAAAATGGAGAAGTCTGGCGTGATTCCAAATGCTTTAACTTACAAAGGTGATCAATTGTTACTTCTGCTGGCTTATTTTTCATTTTATTGCTTTTTTTTCTTCCAAAGTTATTCCCTAATTTTCAATGATATTGCTGGTTGCATGTTGTTGTGCAGCCCTTGTACAGGCCTGTTGGAAAGAAGACAAAATTGAAGAAGCTGTGGTCATGGTTCGAGAGATGGAAAGAAGAGGAATAGTTGGTACAGCAAGTCTGTACTATGAATTTGCATGTTTCCTTTGTAGTGCCGGTAGATGGCAAGATGCACTATTGCAGGTCTTTTTTTTTCTGGTTTCCATTCATTATCTTCATTGCCCAACACATAACACACTTATTGAAGTTAAAAGGTAGAATATAGGAATTTTCATATTATTCATGTTCTCTGGACCATTTCTGAAGTATGTGAATTGTGTTATTTTGTATAGAATGTCTCACTGGTTATTTTCAGTAGCTGATGTGGGTCACACAGAAGAACATAGGAACACACAACACAGTAAATGTTTAGAATATAAAGACGTTGATAATTTTCATTTAATGTTATGTTAGAGATGAAGGGATTTGTAGGTGATGATGCATGCCTTTACTGATAAACAGATTGGCTGCACCTATTTCTTTGGTTTCTTTTTTAAGCCGTTTCCATACAACAGTTAGTGTATACATTGTCTTGATACCACGATAAAAGAGGAAATACCAAAGCCGCGATATAAGCCCATTAGCAGTGGCCACACCCCAAGTCTCAGCCAAAGCCATGGTTGAAATTGAAGCATAAAAATAGGAAATACCATTTCATGGCTAATGAAGCCTTGAGATGGGAAGCCGCATGGTTATGAGCTACACTGCGAACCAGAATCTAGCACGACATTCTGGCTGAATTACTTCCTACCACTCCAAGGAACTCTTTAAAAACCCAAGCCACATAAATCATCTCACCCCATAATTTTATCTGATATAGGACCGGTTGTAGCTTGTCGATGGGACAAGGTCAAATGCTTCACCAGCCTTCATTCTGGTGGCTTGTAGTTTTCCTAACTAGTATTAAAAAAGAAAATTTATCAAGACCTGCACAAGATGCACGAATACAACAAATCAATTCAGGTGGCCAACATAGGTTGTAAACTTTACACACAATATTATCTTCTAGATAATGAACAAATACACTTTGTAGTATAAAACTATCACATCACAATTAAATCAAATTGAAATAAGGATAGAGTCTTTTCCATTAAGCTTCATGATATGCAATACAATATCCTATCCACAATGGACATAGATGGATATCTATTCTACGATCCACTGCCACGATAAATGAATCCAACACACAATACACTATTCTCCATGAGGAGGTGCGATGGTTGGGGACAACCACCATCGGGAACCACCCAGTTAATGAAAAATTGTACAAATCATTCTTTTCTTACATCCGCTTTATATCATGACTTATTTGGTAACTTTATTCTCTATTAATTACTAAATAGATTTATCATATATGCCTACCACATCTATGCTCTGTTTTAAGACAAGTCATCAGCCTTGATGACCACTAAGTTGTGCACTAGGAGATGGCATAGTACTGGCTCTAGACTTTGGTGCTTTGGAAGGAAAAATTGTAGGAGTGGTAGTTGAAGTATATGATGGGCAAGCTCTAATAGTCTTTGAAGAAGATGGTGACACGGAAGCTCTCTTCTTTGGCCCCCTTTACTCCTTCCTTGCTAGGAATTACTTTGTCATGCCAATTTATTATCCACCTCATGCTTTTCAATCCTTCAATCATATTCTGCATTCATAGCTTTCCACTTGTCGTTGTCCTTGCCCTTTGCCTTCATATTCTTTTCTAGTGTTGCTTTCCTATGTTGTGTCTTACCAAGCTCCATCTCGATTTTTGTTACTTTGTTAGAATCAGTTTCTTTCTTCTTGGTTTGATATGCCTAGTTCTTGGCATTTTGCAATTGTCTTTCATTCTTTCTTGTTTCACTCATTGAGCTGATTTTCCAACTCTACAACTTCTAGTGTCTAGTCAAGGCCTATTGCCTTGCCTCTGCTAGTTGAACTTGTTGGGTAGTTGTGTCGTATTTGTACTCAAGGCCCAATCTCTTTCTATCCACCACCCTAGCCATGACATAATTCCATTTTGAGTACAAGTCTAGGGAGGATAATCGATCTACAAAACCCCGAACTGTCAGATCATACGCCTTGGCACCCATCATTCTATTGCTTTGTTTTGTGGGTTGATGCACTCCGTGTTGAAAATCCGTGTTCCTCATATAGTCTTGAAAGCACTCTCCATTGTGCCAAGCATCCAAATTGTTTTCTTCAACATGGTCCTAAAGGCCTTTTCTTTGGTTTCCCATTGTACAGTGTCGGACTTTCTCATCTTTGCCTTGAATTGTGCATGCAAATTGGAAAACTACAAAGGAAAATCTTCCTATTCACTCGACTCTCTCTTTTCCTCCGGAATGTGATGAGGAAAAATCTACCATTTGCGATTCCATATGGGTGTCCCATGCTCTTAGCAGAGTACTAGTGGGTAGCTTTCCTAATGGTCCCTTTGTATGCTTAGATGCTTGCATGTGTTGTCAATCCTAACTTGGGAATTGTATTGGCGCCATGCTTATCATCTATGTTAATGAAATCATTCTCATCATCTAAGTTAAAAATTGTCGAGCTTGGCCTTTGACTCAACCTTTCTCGTTTTCTTTGGAGTAACATACTTTGACTAAATATGCTTTGACTCAATGTGCTTGCCATGCTTCGAGAATCCATAGTCACCCTAATCAATCTTCTCCAATGGATAAAAAGGAACCACAAAGGAGAAAAACTCTTGGATATGTTATGGCTTAGTTTTAGATATGAGCTTTGATAACTTGGGGTTCATGGTTCTCATAAAAAAAGTTGGGAGATATTTTTTTCGCACACTAAGGAACTCGAATGCAAAGAGCTAGGCGTAAAAACAATAATATGGGGAGTGGGTGTTCTTTGAGGAGTGTAATTACTTCAGGGTTACTTGGTTTCCACTCAGTAATTTCTAGTGCTTTGTAGTGAGTCCTACCCATCACACTCTACATCTTAGTCCTCATCCCAATTGTCATCAAGTTCATCATCTTGCTCACTGTGTTCCTCCTATCTATCATACTACGAGTGTTGTCGTTCATCTTTGGTCTCTTCCCATGAATCCATTATACATGTAGTATTTGGAAATGTTCTTCTCTCAAACCTGTTATCCACGAGCTTGTTTACTTGTTATGGATAATGAGGATCTGAAAAGTCCCTGATTGCTGAACCCTTCTTGTAGGTCATATTCTGTAGCTTCTTTTTCCTCTCTAGAAGCACAAGGTGTCTTTATGTTTGATTGGCCTTCGACATCGCAACCATGCCCTCCATGGAGATCTTTGCTGCCTTTTTTTTAACTTTCTTACATGCAATGCTTTTTCTTTATAATTCTCCTAGTAGTTTGGGGAATATGGAAACTTCAAACCCAAAAAAAGTCACCAGCAATACACAATTGGTGAATTGTAATCTCTATCCTAAAAAGTCCGACCAATACACAATTGGTGAATCCGAATGCTTCATCCTCAAATAGAGGGTATACTCCTCTTTGGTGATTGAAATTCCAACTCCTTGTGCTTAATCGTAGAAGAGAGCAAATGCATGCAATGACATATAGAACCCCTTCGAACACCTTGACAATATTGTTTAATTTTTCTAACAAATACTTGCACTAGTGAAGCACTACTCTGTAGACCCTACATGTATGGAATAATCCAGAGAGTAGATTAAAATTCCTTGTCTCTCCTTCTACCTTGCAGTAAATCAAATCTTGGAGCACTTGAGCCTTCACATACCATGTGAATTATTTTCATTCCCTTGCTTTCATGGAGCGTCATCATCCTGACATAATTTGGGAGGTCTTGCTTGTAATTTTTTTTGATAAACTCTTCATGTGCTTTTTGAACATCCATCCTCTCTACCTTCTTCCGACAATTGCGAAGACCATTGCGTCCATGTCGAATCCTCCATTGTGATCTTTGTATTCCCTGTATTTCCTTGTGAAAATTGAGATTTTTCCTAGAAATGGGCATGTATACAAATAATGCATTCTAGTTTGGGTGAACTCCTCTATAAGTGTATGGTATTTGTTGTTCTTCCATTAGTAAAATATCAATGGCCCTACTAAAAGGTACCATTGCATCTTCTTTGAATTGTCTTCACCCATTCCTTGTTTGTTTCATTGTTATTCTAGGCTTTCTTTGTCTTCTTCTCTAGAGACTTAGCCAACTACAAACATCCTTTCACCTTGGTTGGATCTCTAGTTACACACCCCCTTTATGTCTTGGTGTGCCAATGATGGGGTAGAGGTGGCAATACCGTTTCCTTTCTCAATGACGGCCTTTTGAATGGTACGAATAATTCCATTGTAGGGATACTTGGGAACCCAAGTCTTTGATAATGATCATGAATGCTTGTGGGGTTTCCTCACTCTCCCCATTGCTTACCCATAATTGCCACTCTCCATGTATCTCCACTTCAAAATCAAACTCTTCAAATACCAAATAACTTAACTTTTCTTCCTCTATCTCCTTGTCCGTTGGAATCCCAAGCTAGGTGGACAATTATGGAGTGATACTCCTCAAAACACCTTGGTAGAAATTTTGCAATTGTTGTTGATTCCAAAAGGTAAATTCAAGGTTTGCAATATTGGCTCTTCTATATGTTAGTTACCCAGACTCCAAAATGAATGAATCTCCACTAATGTATATTCAAATCAATTAGAGGATGCATTGATGATTACCCTCTCTTCAACAAGCATATTCTCTACTTGTCCTTAGCCAAATTGGCTCTTCTCTCTATATACACCTCACTTTATGACTTTATTGACGGTTTCTCTTGCAGGGGCTTGTCAATGCATCAATCTCCATGAGTGTATGTCATAAAAGGTGCATCTGGAATGGTGTGGGATCAGCTCATGGTACTTTGTGAGAGATGTTTGCACACTATTCAGTCATATCTTCATTAGTATCAGTTTGACATCCTTTAAGACTCTTTTCATCTTACCTCTCTGTATGCTTTCCATTCAGTCTTGCTAGCCACTTTATTTGTATCGACCAGGCTGATAAGGTCTATTTCATGCTTGCCTCTCCCTGTATTGTATTGGCTTGGCTATTATAGCTATGAGTTGTGTCTCTGCCATTTTTACTATATTGGCCTGACTGATACATTACTATGTCAGTTGACATCTTTCCAATTGTATTAGCGTAGTTGATAACGTCAACGTAGAGTTTAGGGTCAGATTTGGGTATTGGAGCCGTATATATAGGGGTTATGTTTCATTCCTAAACCATATAACACGGTCATTTGCTTTGCTTGCGCTCACTTTTCTACTCTTAAGTACTAAAAGGAGGAGTTCTTAGAGTCTTATCTTGGAGGTCTGGTCTTGCTTATGGTCTTTGAAGCTCAATAGGAATCGTGCCGAGGAGGTGTCCCAGTCTTTGGAGCCCACAACTAAGGATATCTGGGTCTTCTTCTTGCCTTTTGAGGTCTTCAACTGACAACATCTTGTGCAGAGTGCCACTTGAGCCAAAGGGGGAGATTCAGGGGTTGACGAGTCCATCCAAAGTTAAGTATCTCTATCCTTACTCTCTTTCCTTTATTTATTTAATAGATTAGATATTGCCATGCTCATTGCGAGTGTACACATGTTGTTTATTCTTGCTTATGTTTCTTCTTACATCAAATAAGTTGGTATAGTTACAGGGTTGTGTAGGCTTGCCATTTATTACCTTAGGTTGCATAGACTGCCCATTAATTGACCATTACAACACTTACCTTCTTTTTAGTTTCGTACTTTTAGCTATTTTGGATGTAGGTTACCCTTGTTTGTCAGTTCCTTTAAATCGGTATTCTTATTATAGCCTTGATACATCCATTAACAATCATTGTTATAATCACTTAATTATATTGAGCCCTAATGAGAGTTATACTTTGTGTCATAGGCTTAGGCTTTGGAACCCTTTCCTCTTGACATTTGAGTGTAGATTACTCTCTGCTAGGTCTACGGTTATTCTAGGTCCTTTTTGCCTTTCCAAGTATGCGCAGGCTCTATTGTTATGACCTTTTTTGTATCCTAGTCTATTGAGAGAAAGAGGATTGTTAGAGGTCATCATAGCTCTTGCATGCATTCTAGTGAACTCGATGTGAATCTTATCCTAGTGCTAGTTAAATCATTTTCACGTTTTTCCTTTTTTCTTAGTGTCTTCACATCATTATATGTTTTAAAGAAGCTCTTAGCTCAACTGTGTCGATCAATCTAATTTAGTACATGTTTTTGAAACTGTATCAGCCAACCCAATACAATTTCTTTGTTTTATCCAATTATATCAGCTAGCTTGATACAATCCTGTATCCTCACCAACTGTATTGGCTAGTCTAATATATTCTAGTCTTCCAGTCATATTGCATCTACCAACGCGATACAATCTAACTTATACATCCATATACTTATAACTGCATCGGCCAGACCGATACTGTCTTACTAATTTTTACATTATCCCCTCTTGTTCCTTTTGCCGTTTCTGATTTTCATTGTGATGTTTCCTCTTAGGATCTTTTTAGCAAGTCTCAAACCATTCTACATAGGTTGCTCTTTCATTCTTGCTCTATCCACCATTGATGGCAATTCCTCATTGTGTAACTTCTCTCAATCTCATTCCAGATCTATCGAATGCAACATGTTTTAAATCAGCCAAAATTAAGATCTAGGAGATCCTAATCAGCTTATTAAGAATCTTGATGATAATAACTTATATACCCCAAAGAAAAATGGGTCTTAACCTTATCAATCCATCCACTATGACGGTTGGGGCAACCAACAATGGTCTTCGCCTTAACACTAGTGTTGGGAATCCTCCCCTTAGTAGTAATCCATCTGCCAATAATCCCAATCCTGCTCTTGATACCTTACAAGTTCTTGCACAAGTGGTTCAACAAATGGCCCTTATGCAAGCTTCTAGTAGTAGTCAAATCCTTAACATGCAAAATCATATCTTACAACTTGCTATTGAAACTCATCAAGTCATCATGAACCAACCAAACCAAAATCATGTTCCTCCGCTTAGATATGCCAATGGAAGTCTTATTCCTCAACCTCCGTTTCAAAATAAGATTCTTCAAAATTTTCAAAACGAACCTCTAGATCCCTCCATTATCTCTATGGATAGTGGAAATATTTATCCAACCATCACATACGATGGAATTATTGATCTTGCTTCACACCTTAAAGCTTAAAGCTTATAGTAACCTTTATAAGGAATGGGTTAAAACTAATACTTATGCGACTACCAAACTTATAGCTAAATCCTTTGTTGGGGATACGTTAGAATTGTTTAATCAATTTCCTAGACATTTCATTACACAACTAGAGTATTTTGTCAATGCTCTAGTTAAGGAATTTCAACATGATGAGCTACCTGAAAATAGCCTTAGCAACTTCATTAATGCTAAGCATTTACCTAATGAACCCGCCCATGATTTCATCAAATGATGGAAATCTTTAACTCATAAAGTGGACCATAACATGAGTAACGAAAATCTCTTCAAGCTCTTTGTTACCACTCTAAAAGCCCCTCTTCAATATGAATTTAGGACCTTCTCTTCTCATACTTTAGAAGAGGCCTTCGATCAAGCAAAAAGACAAGATTTCTTCATGACTCAATTTGAACAATCTCAAAATACCAAAAAAGAATATTTTCAAACCTCAATCAATGCAATCAATGCTAATTCCTTTCAAAATAAGCCTCCCCAACCCAAAACGGGAGCCTCCAATCAAAATAATCAAATTTCCACCTGCGCTCCCTTAAGTTCGCAATAACTTAGGAAGTTATCATCATCATCTAGACTTTACATTCATGCTGCTTACCCACCACTATGGTACGATCCCAACAAATTTTGCTGGTTCCATGCCAACATGGGACACTCTCATGAGACATGTCATGCCCTCCTAAAATTTGTTGTGAATTGCATGTTGGGTGGAAACTTCAATCATGACATCAAGAATATCTTTAAGAATATCTAAAAGCTTCTAATAACCAATCTAAATCTCACAATCAAAAATCTCAAAAACCTCCTCAACCATCTAAATCCAATACACAACATTCCAATGAACATGTTTGTGCTATTGATGCTGACTATGAACATTATTACACTAATTATCAATATGTGATTGTGGCCAAGGTAAACTATTGACATAAGCCCATTCATAAAGATCCTATTACCAAACCTAAGAAGCTTTTCCCTGATGAACTGCTTCTTAAGGATACTACCACTACTATTTATCTGATTTGTTGGCTAGTGATGAGCCTACTCTACCATCGGAGCCTCAACCTAGCATGCTAGATTCCCCTCCTACCTTACTTCGTAAAGTCAACCTTCCAAATCAACCTAAGTATATCATTATGGTTCTAATCCAAAATCAGAATGGTGCTTCCTAGATGAGCTTAACTCCATGCCTTGCAAGATTCCTTCAATGGAACTCATGAGGACATCACCATTGTAAATTTCTTATACAACAATTGCAAGACATTAAGGAATCCCCATCTAGTGAGCCTAAACCACCTTTTCAAACTCTCGAAGGTCCCTCACCTACATAAGTTCATGCCATTAAAGCCATCTCTCATCCTCCCCCTTCTAAGAAACTTTCAATAGAGTTTCTTGAGGATGACATGATCAATGATGAAGTTCTTTTCCGAGCTGATGATCCACCTCTATTATAATCGTCATCAATGACTATCATAAGGAAAGTTTTAGTGGATTAAGGTTTGGTAATCAATTTTACTACCCTTTGGTTAATCCAATAAATTGGATATTCCAAAGATGACCTTAAGGCTTAAACAAACTAGAATTACATGCCATGTATTTGATAAGAACAACCAAAAGTCTCTTGGTTGCATTTGGCTTCCTTTTACTATTGGACCCAAAACAGTACACACCAAACTTATGGTCTTAGATCTTCCATTGTCTGAATAATCTCCTTTTAGGCCATCCTTGGACTCATCACATGAACGCTATCGCTTCTTCTGGTAGCCACTACATTAAGCTTAATCATAATGGTAAGTGTTATAAGCATAAAGCTGATCCCAACCCATGGGATCTCAAATTGCCCAATCCTAAGTCTCAATATCTCATCCTAACTATTCTTCATATTAATAGTCCCCCTCTTTCTGAGTTCGTGAACATGCATTCTAATTTGCATGTCACTCTTGCTAACTCTGATAATGACGAACCCAATGAACTTAAAATCATTTGTCGCACCCTAGTTTTGGCAATTTTACTTTTGTGATCATTCGATGCTTAGGGATTTTTTGTTATCATCTCCTCCTAACCCACACCAACAACACATGGATGAGTTTACCTTAGGCTGTTTTGGACACTCACGAAATGGGCTTATTCGTACAAGTTATACATTGGATAATTAGGCATCCATTTGCATTCCTCTATCAGCAAACTACTTCTTGATTTTGGTTTTGTTGTTGTATTCCTTGTCGATGATTTCAATATCCTCCAGTTGTGGCCTCCTTTGAATTTTTCACCTATGTTCCCAACAGTTGTTGAACCTTCATGTTTTTTAGCTCAAAGGGACAATCTATTGAGTGCCCTATCAGTCTACAAGTATGAAAAACTTTCTTAGTTGGATAATTCAGACTACTGTGACCCTCTTTGCAACAAGTTGTAGACCTGATTTCCTTCTCATTATTTGAGTCCCCGTTTAGCTTCTCAAAGATCCTCTTCATACCCTAGCCAAGGCTTGTTATAGTTTGGGACTCAACTGCGTCACCATTCTCATATGAATCAGTTAAGATATTGTTTGGCATTCACCTTATTTTCACTCTCCAAGTTCATGGCTTAGTGAGAACTAGAGGTGTGGTTGGTGGTATCATATTCAACTTGGCCTGGTACTTTGACCGTAGGTTCTCTATGAACTACCTCTGTTTCAATCGATCTGCAAAAGGATTCTCCAATTTTGTGAACAACTCCTTCAATCTGCTATTGTATGTGATGCAGGAGCATCCTTGGTTTGAAATGGCTATCCGGCATCATCAAAACATATATCCACAGTTTTTATCTCTTGGTCCCAATTTTTACAGGAAATGGCATGGTTAATTTTAGAATCTCGGTTTCAGTCTTGTATGAAGCTGGAGATCTATGTTTGCTCGGAATCATGGTTTTTACATGTCGGGGATGAAGTGAAATGGTTGAAAATTCATTTAAAACCTAGGTTCACTTTTTTCTCTTAGAGTCTCAGATTTATTTGTTTTCTCAAAGAGAATGACAACTTAACATGTGGCACATTCTTGTGAAATCCCTGCTCCGGTTTTGTCTCCAGCGTCTTTGTTTTCATGTTTCCCCATGAAATGAGATCTTGACACTAGTCAAGTATTTGTGCAGTTTTCTTGGGTGCTATTTTATCTTTTACCTCTGATTTTCTGTTTCTATTTGTACAACAATGTTGCACCAGCTGTCAATTCTGGGGGAGTCATGATTGTTGATATTTCTTTAGGTCTTGAGGCTTCAACAAGCTGCGTGTAACAATTTTGCTCCAGGTGGCTTTAATCTTGTGGACTCAGCTCACAGAGGTGGTGCTCACAAGCGTTCTCAGGTTTAATTTTCTCATTGTTGCTCCATGAAGCGGCATTGTGACAATCCTCACAATCTCTGATTTTCTTTTTTATAAATCTGTCTTGCGTTTTCAAACTCTGATATGCTCCATGATACGTGTCAAGATCTCTCGAGTTCTACTTACATAAGGCTTTTCCCCTTGGTTCCCCTTGGCATTTGACTCTGTGCAGCAAGATGCTGACACATGGTCTCATCTCGTTAACTCAGCTCATAGAGGGGTACTCGTTGGTGTACTCGGTTTTGTTTTTGCAAGGTGCTCCATGCAGCAGCAATTTTTACAAGTGTCACATTCTTGGATTCACTGTTTGAAGACACTTTTCCCTGGGATATGAAATCAGACGTATTATGTGTAGTGAGATATCAACACTTGTTGAGACATTGTAACCCGATCTCATAGAGGTTTGTAATCTATGTTGCTCCTTGGTTACACTTTTGACTTGCCTATGTGTAGCAAAATGCCACCACGTGGCCTCATCTTGTGCATTTTCTCTGATGATTTTTTTCCTGAGATTAAACTCGAAATGTCACAAATCTCAGTGGGAATCAGGTGAACAGATCTGGATGCTAACAGAGAAGAAAACCTGTTTATCTTGGGTATTCCAAATGAATGGTAGCTACAAGAAAGAAATCAGCAATTAGGTGATTAGTTGATGTGCCATATGTGGATGATCAGTGTAAGTGTTTATCATGAAAACAAAACGTCAAATGAAACCAATCTTTAATTGGTTTCATAGGCTCTTACCTGGGATCAGTTTTGGGATTCCTCAATTATTAGGGTTCTTGCTGGGGATCAATTTTTCTTAGTTAATCTGTGGAGGAAAACGGGAGAGATTGCCCAAAAATTATAGGTCAATCAATTGTAGAAGTTTTGAGACTGTGCCCCTAATGGATAGAGCTCTGCAAGGAAAAATTTGGCTTTTGAGAGAGGTATGAAGGATAGGGGGTTCTAGAGAGCCTCAGATAAAATAGAGAACTGAGCTAAGATGGGTTTTTGACCCCGATGGTGAGTCCATAAAGTTTTGGGTTTGTAACTGATCCTGCAGGGGATTTTAAATTTCACATTCTAGTCTCAAGTTTTTGTAAAAACACCTGAGTTATGTTTCTTGCCGTATAGACTTCTTGGAAAGATTGAAATGTAGTTAAAGATTGTTAACCATTTCTAAACCTTGGGAAATCTGATTGGAATTTGTGTGCTCAGGTGCATTTGATCTTAGTTGTTTTCATAACTAGAGTGTTTTGTTTTCACGCTGCAAGGACATGGTTGTCATTAGCTTGACCCCCTATCTTTGACTGCATCAGTATGCCTGAGAGAAGTCATTCTTACCCTGCTTGGTGTTGTATATTTGTTTGATAATCTTGTTGTCATTGTCATCTTGTAATAACTTGAATTCCTTCTCGAAGGCATTACCCAACTTCGTCCTTTTTTGTTCTGCTCCGTGAACCAATTATGCACAAAGGGTTGCTGAAAGCGACCTATGCAAATATCCTTCGCATGTCTGACTATTCACAGCCTAAATTGTAAACCAGTGTTACAATGGCAGATAAAGCCTTTATTACTTTTCACTATGAACTTTGACAATTTATGTCTTTCACTTGCTAGTGGGCTCACTGTGTTGCTCTATTGTGTCAGTATGTGAAGAGAGATGCACAAAATTGAAGAATATACAATAAGCTCATGTGACTGTATAAAACATTTAATAAAGTACACTAGTTCATGTTATTATACTCAATAAAATAAACTTAGCCCATGTGACTACGTCTCATTGCTCACTGGTTTGTATACTGAGTGTTTTGGTTCCATCCTTTTCCTTTTATAAGGTCCACTCAAGATTTCATCACTTAATCATTTCCTCTGAGATAGTTCGTTTCTTTTTGTAGCATAGACAATCAGCTCCATATCCTTCCTCTAGCAGCTGCACTTGTTACTGTTGTACTAGAGAAGATTATTGGACTATCCTTTTCTATGTTTAGCTGTCTTAATCGAATTGAGTTTGTTTCCACATGAATGTCTGATATAGGGATTTGGATGCTGTTTGTATCACGTGGATGAAGTTTTATCGACAATTTTACAGACCACTAAACCCTCTTTAATGCTCTTTCTCATGACCTTTTCTTCTTTCTGAATGGTGTAGATTCACGAATCTGTTATTCTAGTTCACTATCAATGTATACAAACATATACTGTTTCTATTATACCCTTTGGTTGTCAGTCAGGTTGACGAATGTAAGATTACATCAGGTTGAAATGGTCATTCAGCAACTCTCAACATATTAGAGTCTTAAACCACGCACACCCATACTGAACAGATATAGAGAAGTACTGAAAAGTAGGAATGCGATGACCTGAATAAGAAGTTTACTGTCTCTGTGTACAAACCCAAGGTACCACCAAGGGAAGCATAACTGAAACCCCTTGGTGGTGTCCATTCAAAACCATTATTAAGTTCATTAGGCAAGTATTTTGTCAAAGCATTCCATGATCCTCAAAATTTACTTTCTATAGGTAAGGTATAATGTTCAGCCTGCTTTCTAAAAATCCATGGTTACCCAAAGATGTTTTCAAGGAAGAGGTTCAAAGAAGGTACTAAGAAACCAATGACTGATTTTGGGATAAAGTTGTCCTGCAAACTTACAGCCCAGAAATAGGTGGCATGTGCCCTCTTTTCTGCAATACTGAATGCACACATTGTCGGTGAGGCCATGCTAATTGAATTATGTTTTCTAGCTTATCCCTAAAAAAATCTTCCACCCAATAATTCCAGTCTTGGAGCTTATAATTACTACGGTGTAGACCAGAAGGAATGGGTTCTTCCAAACCAGCACTCCTTACCATCCAAAATTCACTATTTAAAATTCCTCTTATGATGTTTCAAACATACCCCCAATATCTCCTGTTCTTTTACTTGGGGAATGAGGGACTCACTGTTACATAATCACTTGGAAGACCCTGTTAACATGCTGGCAAGAGTTGAACCCGGGTCACTCCCATGAGAGAGCGCTAATTTTGACCAGTAAATCAACTCTTTTGGACAACAAATTATTTTTTGTATAAATTTCTGCAAAGAAAAATACCGTCTAATTTCTTATAGTTTCATTTATTTATGCAATTCAGGGACAAGTCACCTCCCTACATAACCCTTGATGTCTATAGAAATATAATAGCCCAAGTTTCACCAAGGTTCAACCAATGAACAATCAAACAGACTTTTGAATTTTGAAATAGTCACAACACTCACTAATAACATAAGTTAATCCCATTTATTCTTGGTTTAAAATAATTAGTTAAGAATGAAACAATAAAGCATAATTTCAAGCACATCTAAGAATGTACAATACTTGAATGATAACTGTTTTAACCTTCTCAAGGGCCTCTGCCGGAAATCCATGGCCTTTCATTTTCAATTGGTTTGTCCAATTTCTTGATCCATGCTCTAAAAGTACTAATTAGAGTCAATTTATGACTTAGTAAGTCTAACCCAAGGTGAATTGGCAGCAAATTATTGTGTAGCAGAAGCCCAAATAATGTTCATATGGCAGCTGCAGGCTGCCCTTCTAATCTTATAAGGTTTAGGCAGTTCCGTAATTTTCCTTAGGGGTTTTGTTCCATCATCTATTTTATTACTTTTTCCATAAAGCATGGGGATTGTTGTTTTTTTCCTTGAAGAAACTTATCTTTTCCCCAGTCAGACTTACGGAATGATCTTGCTTAGAGCTAAATCAACATCTTTAAAATGAGATAGGCCATTTGTAAGAATGTAAAACCTATCTGTACAAGTCCCTTTGAGTCACTGAAATTCGTGATGTTCAATTGGGTCCATTGGGTCCATTGGGTCCATTGGGTTAAGTGTAATTTATGATATGTACCTTGCAAGTGTAATTATAATGTATTGGGCTGTCTTATTAAAGGTTGGCCTACCCTTTTGTGATATGTTGATAGGTGTATATAAAGGCAATGACTTCCACCTATTCAACCAAACAGCTCATTCTATTCAATTATTATTCTTTAAGGTGTCTCTTGACACCACCTCGTATCTGGGTTGTGTTATAACTTATCTTCTATTGCTCAAAGTGTTTCATTGTTGTTTGATTATAGAGTTATTTTTATAATCTTACATGGTATTAGAGCCTATGGTTTGATCTTGGAGAAATGAAGATGGAGTTGCTGGGAAATATATTCTAATGTGTGGCTGAGAGTGAGTTAGAGATTTCACAAGTTTGACCAAGGATAGGGTAGTGGATCTCATCCTACCATGAAGACATGGCTAAGGCATCATCCAAGAAAAATGGTATGTCGTAATTTTTACTTTTGATTGAGGTTTTGTGGGATAGTTTTCAGAAAATTACGATTTCTTGAAAATTGTGCAATATTTTTCAAATCCAATTTTGCCATCGGATTACTTCCTTCAATTTCCTGCTTTTTTCAGATTCATCCATTTAGGGCATGAACCATCCAGCCTAAATTTTTCTTCCATTTGATCATCTTAGGTCAATTCTTTCTGTTTACTTAAGGTGATTGAAAAATATTGATAAATTTTGAATGCAAAGTCCATTTATCGACTTCTTTATATCACCAAACAACTCTTTCCGAGCTCTACACATTGATGATGTTTGCAGATGCTTCTGAAGTGTTTCAGGTATAACGAATGTATGTGAAATATGGATACTTTTTGGCCTATTCCGATGTTTGTGAGGCAAAATTATGATAGAGTTGGCCTTTGCTATAAAAATAGACTTCACGAGTAGATGTTTATGGTGGATTATTGTAGATGAGGATTATGTCCCCATGGATGAAATGAAGTAAATTTAGAGAAAAAATCAAGAAGAAGCTACCTACATGCCAACACAAGCCTACATCATCAAATTTATGGATTGAAGTCCCCAAAGAAGTATGGGTGAAGCTCAAGGAATTGTCCATGAATGGAGTTTTGTCTTCCAACCGGTTTGATGATGAGTGTAAAGAGTCCACAAAGGCATGGAATTTGAAATCCCTAAATGAAAAACTTTTCAAGGAGATTGATGAGCTAAGGAAGAAGAGTAAGAGAAACAATATTATTGATGCTCCCACTTCTACTGATTTTGCCTTAGATGATGTTCTACTTCTACTCATGATCTTCTGATTTTTGTTATTGATGAACATACTTGTGATCATAATGTTGTTGATCATGTTGATGTTCATATTGTTGATCATGTTGTTGGTGCTCATGTTGGTCATATTGATGATGTTCATGTTGATAATGAGTCTCCTCCTAAGATTGGAGCATTTGAGAAGCACACAAAAGAAATTGATGCAACGTTGCTTGAGAAAATGGGTTATACATTTGGTGGACTTGGAAAGGATGACCAATGTATTGTTCTTCATATTGAGAAAGTTGTCTGTAATGTCCCCATTTTTTTATTAAGATCATTGTGGGACCCTTAGCCCATTCTTATTTCCAATGGCTAAGGGTAGAAGAAGGTTATGGGACATGGTGAACCACTTGTGAAGAGTTACTAATGAAAAAGGTACTTTATATTTCTAATTTTGAGTTATGTTTTGGAAAAAGGTACTTTATGTTTATGTCACTAAAGTGGAGGAATTTATGAGTGTTGGGTTATAAGACTTAAGTTGCTTTTACAGATTAACCCCCTCTTTCTATTTTGGAGCGCTACACTTGGAGGAGGCTATTTAATAAGGATGAGGGCTCATTTGAAGATTATGTGAATTTAGATATTTGGAAAAGAGGTCAAGTATGTCAAGCTTGATTGTCTTCGGCATAGTTTCTTGGAGAATGTTACCCTCCAAGAGCTATGATGCTCTATAAATGGTGTCTATTAACACCACCTATCTATCAGAAATTGTGCTACGCCTTTGAGGATTTATCTAACGAAATTTGCAGTTGTAGCGGCTTGGCTTGGAGGACTATACCGAACTATCTAGAGGGTTTTGGAGGTCATCAAAGATTGGTGATTTGTCTCAAGATCAAGATTGTTGGTTTTTCCTTGGGCGATTTACCTAAGGGCTGAGAAAACATTGTTTTGGGAGGTTGTTGTTGGTTAAACCCCTCTCCTAGGGTTTTATTAATTTTTTGTTATTTTTTTCTAGTGGAGCGAATTACTTGGGAGGTGAGATTGCATGTTTTTGGGGCTAATTTATGCTTCGGAAATATTTAAAATTATTTATATATTTTTTTCAAGAGGGACGAATTGGTTTGAAGGCTTGAGAGGCATTGTTGAGGATTTATTTCAAGAGTTTGATATTCAGAAAATTATTTGCATATTTTTAGGGTTGTAACTAGGGTTTTCAAAACTTCGGGACTACTTTTGGGGACCTCTCATAGGTGGAAAATTCCAATTCTAAATTTTTTTGATAGCTACTAATTTTGTGGTTATTTAAAGCTATCATTTGCACTAAAATTCCGAGTATTTTGCGAGATATTGAATTTACAAGTTTCAACGGTATTTTCATCGTGTAAATTCAGAAATTCAATTTTTGTTAAATCTGATTGGGAAATTAAATCAATCATATTTTTCCCTACGTCCCTACAAAGTTTCATAATTTTTGGAGGTGTTTTAAGTGTCGAAATCACCAAAGACCCTAGCTGCCTAGGGTTTGGACGATTTGTATGTGAAAGGTGAAATTTTGCGAATAAATTCTGACTTGTGAAGTTGCTGATTTATATTTCAAAATTTAGTTTATGTTGGGGTTTGAAGGATATTACTTAATTTTGCTTGAGATCCTATTTGGGTTCTTTACATTTGGTGGACTTGGAAAGGATGACCAATGTATTGTTCTTCATATTGAGGAAGTTGTCACGTGGTGAAGAGGAGTTAGTTATTTAGGATATTTTCATCACAACAATTATATGAAGAATTCCTTTGAAAAATAGAATCAAAGTCTTCAGAGGCCTCTCGTGACAATAACTAGGAGGGGAAGAAAAAAACATGCTTATATTGCGGCAAGATAAGGCATTTTGTAAGGAATTGCTTCAAAAAGCAAAGAGATGAGAAGAGGAGACACTTCAGGGGCTTTGGTTCATTCATGGAAATGGATAATTATGGGACCCATTCATCATTTGGATAACATTGGGGGCATTCTTGGCTTCAATATGGGACATGTACAAGTTCTCAAAAATATGTCGATCACCATGGATTTGGCTATGATAGTCACAAGTGCTGTAGGAGGAATGATGACACAATTTGTCCTTGGTTGAGAGAGAGAATTAAGAGGGTGTACATAGAGGCATTTGGATCTCACTGTTGATTCTTGCTTGTATTTTGGAAGATGGTGATGGATGTGATGTGTGGCTACACTATGGATGGGAGGTGCTCATATGGTCAAGGATGTTAAATTGTTCTAGTTGGTGGACAAAGCTATTGATGAGAGGATCCATTTAATAGATGATTCTACACTTGTTGTTTTTTGGTGCCGATGAGGATGTTGTAGGAGTTGTTGCATCAATTCAGGATTCATTGCTGTTGGAGGTTGCATGAGGAGTGGATTCATTAATCATGGGTTGATTTGAAGACCAGATCATTTAACAGCTCAAGATGGATTATGCATTTCTAGATCTTATGTGGTTTTGATGTTCATAGGGTTCCAAGAGACAGAGTATGCATTGATGGCTAAAGTGTTCACTAAATTAGGAGATAATCATGAAAGAACAAGGGTGTTGATCGCATGTCTGGCCGTCCTAGGAGTTGTGGACATCTTTGAAGTTTGTCAAATTTGGATATTTGTCTAGGTTCACTAAGGGGAGATGAAATGTATTGTCATCTTCCATAGCCCTTCCAAGATGGTTTCTAGGGGGATGTTAGAGAAAGGAGAAAACTGCTTGTCAGATGTGTGGCCACTCCAAGTTGTATTTAAGGGGTGATGTTAGAATGTAAAACCTATTTTTACGGCTTCCTTTGAGTCACCAACATTTGTGGTGCTCCATTGGGTCCATTGGGTTTAGTGCAACTTATGATACGTACCTTGCATGGCATAGTGTGTACCTTGCAAATGTAATTATAACGTATTGGAGTTAATGCCTTACTAAAGGTCAGCCTACACTTTTTCCAGAAAATAGTTTTTCCTTGTTCTAGCTCAAATGCCTTTTTTTGATCTTGCATATTCTTGCCTTCACTCTTTTACAAGTTTTTGATTAGGTATTCTTCTTCCACCGACAGATCTGTTTTCAATGTGAGTGCAAGTAAATGTCAAATTTTAGATTGTGAAAGGAAAAGAATGGAGGAGGATAAATGAACAAGATTCTAAGCAAGAAACACGAGGAAACAAGAACACAAAATAAATGCTTAACATACCTCATATGTATTTTTGCAAGTTTCAGCTTAATATTCCACCCAACTCCTGTAGCACCTTTTAGAGACAAGATTTTTCAGGCCTTTGTTTGAATTTGTGACCAAATTTGTTTTTACTTGAATAACTAGAACGAGGACATTTCAAAAGTGAGTTCTGTAAATTGTTTTTCATATTGTCATTAGGTATTAGTCATCTAGATTCTATATTGTTCAAATAATATCATTAATGTTTCCTAATCTATCCTTTTTGCAGGTTGAGAAGATAAGAAGGGTTGCTAAGAAACCACTGTATGTAACATACACAGGTCTAATTAAGGCTTCTATGGAGTCTGGGTACTTGCAAGACTGCATATCTATTTTTGATCATATGCAGAAGTTCTGTGCCCCAAATATAATCACTTGCAATATGATGTTAAAAGTGTATGGAAAAAATCATATGTTTAAGGAAGCCACGTCTCTATTTGAGGGGATTAAAAGGGGAAGAGCTTACTCTCAAAAGGTCTGTGATAGTGACCCAATGCTTATGCCAGACATTATAACGTACAATGCAATGCTAGAGGCATGTGTTGTGGCAGAGGAATGGGACTACTTTGAGACTGTTTACCAGGATATGTTACTTAAAGGTTACCAACATGATAATAAGCAACACTCATTACTCATTGTGGCGGCATCCAGAGCTGGAAAGGTAATTTCTTCATCCCCATATACCATCCTCAGATGGAAGACAAAATTAAATGAAATAAAAGAAAGGAAATAACACGTGGGGAAAATAAAGAAAACAAGTAAAAGAATTGGACACAGAGGCTTATGTTTGCACAAGTTTCTGTAATTTCCATGTTTTCCATAGCGTTCGGTGGAAATTTTGGCACTGTTACAGATATTTGGAACTGATATTTTTGCCTCTCGTTGTTTTCAATTTTCAAATGTTTTTCTTAATCACAGATGCTATTTCTAGAGGTTCATTATTTACCTGATCGTAGTGCTTGGGAACTTAAGTTACTCAAGTGGAAGTTGTACTGTTCAACTGAAATCTGGGACTCGCTTATATGATTTTTCCATTCTGTAAACTTAACCTTGGTGATTTACATAAATTTTGAGATGGTCCTGTATTAGAAACACCTGATTGAATTCTAAGGGTAGACAATTTATTTTGTGCTTGATAAGTTTTTGGCAACGTTATGGGCCATCTTTAACATGGTGTGGGGTAAGTTTGGGATATGTTCTTTAGATTTGTAAATGTGAGCCATGCTTGAATGTAGTCCATAATGGTTACACCACAACCTCCCCACAAGTACCTTGGATTTAAGGGACACCTTATTGTGGTGAGAGGGATTTAAACCCGGGCCATTCTCTTACGAATGCCCACCATTGCCATTACACCACAATCCCTTGGATGATGGCTATACAACATTACATGCTTTTTTGGACTTGCATGCTTTTTCATTCTTCCAGTTCTTTGGATTGAATGTCTACAATTTCCCCAAAAACTAGTTTTAAGGAACATACCTCTATTGGCATTGTTTTAACTTTTGATACTCATTGATTTTGAGGCCATTAGCAAGCATGCGAAACATGGCAAATTCCCAATTTTTTGCTGTGCTGGCCCAAGAAGAATTTCTGTTTTCCTGTCAAAATGGATCCTTTTGATGGCGATTGGTTAAATTTCATACAACTCATGTTGATGGTGTTTGGCATATAGTTTTGAGAAACATATAACTAAATTTTAACATGCTCTTGATAAGTTTAAAGTTTTGTCAAGAAAAATTGGGGCATCTTTTTAGATTGCACCTGAAGGGGATATTTATGATTGATTAGCATGTAAGTACCAATTTGAGCACACTTGTAGTCTGGAGATTTGTAAGCTGAGCTTAGCTGTCCTTTGGATTTATATTTCACTTTATACTTGTGTGAATGCACTTTCAGGCTATGTTTTTAAAATATATTATGCAGGCAATGCAGATAAATATTATCTAGAACAACTGAAACCCATGGAAAACAGTGATAGGAAGTGTAATTTGACCCTAGCATTGGGTTTGGCACCCTTAGGAGCTATTGTACCTAGAGGAGCAAACAAGCAATGAATAGGTGGAGAACCACTTGTGCAACCCATCTAACTAAGCAAAGATTCGATGGCTGAGGAAAATTCTCAATAGAGACTATCTTTAGGATATGATGGTTTGGAGGAGTTTAAGATTATTCATAAAGTCACTGGTATGCCCAATTTCATGTCTACAAGAAGAGTACCATGCCCTATATCATCAAGGTTCAGTTGATTTTCTCTATTGCATTTTTAGCACATTTAATGTTTGAGGCTAGCTCCTTTTGAGGAGAGCAAGTTGCTTGTAGAGTTAGATTCTGCTGTTTATGTATTCCGAGGAATAGTTGGAGTCTTCTTGGAGGCCTATTTTGCATCTTAGAGGAAACTGGTCTGCATATGGTCAAAATTGTATTCTATTTTGCTTCTTGCAGGGACTGGATTGTTCTAGAGGTTTACCTTCATTAATTTTCCTACAGCAACAAGAGCTATTAGAGTGGTACCAAATTGGAGAATGACAGGGATGTTGAAAACATGGGATCTAAAATGTTGGAAATGTTGATTACATGTGAACACATGTAAAGACAAACAATCTAGATTCATTAATATAAGAAGATGAAAAAGAGAAGAAGACAGAGGGTACACTTGACTGTCATGCCTTGAAGAGTACCAATTGTAATATGCCTAAAATGTTAAATTATGAGGATGTGTACCAATATACAAAATACTCACAATTAAAGGAGTGCAAAGGTTCCTAAGAATTTAAGAAAAATCAGGCTAATAAGACTAAAATTATTTGGAATGAGAATTACTTACTGACATGGCTGCAAATGGTCAAAAGGTTTTTAGTGTAATGTTAGTGGAAGAAAAGAACAGGTTAATATGGATCAAGTAGTGAGTGGTAGTTCAGTATAAGATAGAGATTGAGGGCAAAAGTAATGACCTTGAAGCGTTGGAGGAGGAAATATTTCAACATTGTAACTCTGAAAATGAAAAATGGGTACACACAAGCACTCACACACATTAACTAATTAGGAGAATTTGCATGTACCTCAAATTCGACCATAGATAGGACAATTACAACTTATGCCCAAATCTATGTTACTCTCAACTTCAAGAAGCCATTGTCAGACAAAATCAAGCTCAAGATAACAGAACATCTATGGCAGCAGCCAGCTGACTGTGAACACATCATTCAAATGGTGGAGCTGTCTTCACCCTGGAGATCTCCAATAGAATTTCTCAAAGGATAAGTCCAAACTTAACAATACTACTATCATGCCAGTTGATAAGGTCAAATAACATGTGGACTGCCCTTGAACCAGGCATGCAAATACGCCTCATTTTATCTAACTCACATGTATTTAGGAAGACTCTAGTGAACAAAGCCAAACGTTCATGTAAGATATTTACAATGATGTAGAGAATTACAAGAGAGGAGGTAATTACAACAATGATTCTCACCATTTCCTCCATGCTAAAAGGAAGCTTATCCAATTGAAGGAAAACACAATCATCAAATTTGAAAGAATGAGGTTATCTATGCTGATCATAGAGTGCCTTGAATTTGGCCTGAGTCTGCAGGAGAATGTCCTGAACTTTGGCGTACATCTTGGTTAAATTCTGCACAAAGAAAGAAACTTTGCCATGCTTCTGTTGGTGGGACACATATGGAGCTAGAAGAGTAACCAGAATCTTATAAGGCACCAAAGGTTGGGATGATATGAGCAAAATTGCAAGCAAAAAAGAGCACAAAGGAATTAGTTGCAACTGTAACTTCGGTACTATCTATTGTATTATGCTAAGTCACAAGGTTCGGCGAATTTTTTGCATGAAATTTGAAATTCACCGAACTTTTGATCAAGCAAAAAAAGTTGGCCAAGTTTGGGGAGTTCGCCAAAAAAATCGTTGGAAAAAAAAAAGTACAAAAAACCCTCCCATCCTCCTAAAACTATCTTCCCTCTTTGCTAAACACAAGAAAATACCTAGATGAGGCGAGATTTGTTGACCCTGAATAGAGGAGGTGGACATGAATGTGCATAGACTAGGAGCCAAGCTGGGTAGATGTGAGCTTAGCAGTGGAGGTGAGCTGGATTAAGAAGCAGAGGCGAGTTGGACGAATAGCTCAACAAAGGTGGACGTTGAAAGTTGATTGCCGCACGAGAGAGAAGCAGGTCTTCTCAGAGTCGTAGACAGTCGTCGAGGAGTTGCGAATGTTTATGTTAATCTGTTTTTAGGTTTTTTTTAATGTTTGTTTATGCTTTTGTTTTAATTATCGTAGCTATCTTTTTAGGTTACACTAATAAGGCGTTCCTACAGTGGCATCGGGGGGGTTGGGCTCTGTAATGGCATGAGTGTGTTAGATTTTAATTATTTGAAAGCCGACATAAAATAAAAAGTAAACAGAGGGCAATGAAGGAAAGAAAAAAATACAAGAGAATTAAAAGAGGTAAAATTGTTTAACATTTCCCACTTTGGCTTGGAAAGAAAAAATACAAGAGAATTAAAAAAGGTAAAATTGTTTCCCATTTCCTACTTAGCTTTTACCAGAGTTTATAATGATTTTTTATGAGTATGGCTTGGAAAGAAAAAATACGAGAATAATAAAAGGTAAAATTGTTTACCATTTCCTACTTAACTTTTATTAGAGTTTTCTTACAATTTTATTTATACCTACATATCTACAAATTTATGTCTATTTGTAATTTACCTGGAAAGAGAATAAAAAAAGGTAAAATTGTTTACCATTTCTTAACTTTTATTGGAGTTTTTTTCTTTTTTTCAAATTATGAATAAAAATTCTCATAGATTATTTCAGCATATTTTAAAGAATATTGACTAGCATATTATCTAGGATATGCAATAAATTTATCTATATAAGCTTTATTTATATAACGATCATTTATCATTTATAACATATCTTGACATTTATGTAATTAGCTATAAATTTTCATAGATATCTAATACATATCCATAGTTACTAGGAAACCCTAATTTAGGGACAACGACCGCGTACCAGTCCTTGTACCCACATTTTTTGATGACAACATTTACATACAATTTAGCTGTACACTTATTCATTTACTCACAGACCCTGATTTGATGGCGTCTCCATCCACATACCAGTACCCGTACCCCCACATCCCCTGGTAACTATGTGTAACATATCTAATACATATTATTCTCAAGGCATAAAATATTTAGTTCATGTATATTTAGACTTCTACCATTAATAAATTTATTTTATTAATAGATTTAAATATTTATATTAAATCTAAATAATTTTGATATAATGATTATAGATTTAATAGCAATATATATAGATATAGGTTAACCATAATATATAAGATTAACCATATTAGATATGTATGTATCATAAATATTTACCTTTACCATAAATCATGTAATACTCTTATATTAGATCTTTATTTAATATTATTTATACCTATATATCTACTTATTTCTGTCTATTTGAAAGTTACTTGGAAAGAAAAATACAAGGGTATTAAAAAAGGTAAAATTGTATACCATTGTCTACTTAGTTTTTGTGCATATTTAGACTTTTTTCATTAATAAATTTATCTTAATTAATAGATTTAGATATGTATATTAAATTTAAATAATATAGATATAATAATAGGCATAATAATTATAGATTTACTAGCAATAAATAGGTATAGGTTAACCATAATATATAATATTAATCATAATATACTATGTATGTATCATAAATATTTACCTATACCATAAATCATGTAATACTCTTATATTAAGTTTTTATTTAATATTATTTATACCTACATATCTACGTATTTGTGTCTGTTTGAAATTTACTTAATGATTTCTTCACCAAATTTAAGGATGACAAGACTGGGCGAATCTTCGTGGGAAGAGATAGCCGAATTATTATAGTAGGTGGATTGTGAATAATGGGCAAAAGGCACATTTTTGGACTAATTCTTGGGATGGACACCCCCCACTTATCATCCAATACCCTTAGTTTCAGCCACTCATGGAGCATATGCATAATATAGGATGGATAAAGGTTGCACATTATGCTAGACTTGCTAATCATCCTTGGGAAAGTGGTAAATATTGGATTCCGATTTCGGAATGGCCTATTCACATTGGGTGGGAGGACCAAATTCTGCTTAATACTATCTTGAAGGAGTGTCCTCTCTCCACTTCTCCTAAGCCAGATATGTTAGGATGGGGGAATTCTTCTACAAGTATTTATACGGTCTCCTCAGGATATGCTTCTTTGACTAAGGGCACCCCTCATCCTCTTAAGGATTTTTTAAGCACATATGGCAGCTTGCTATTTGGCCCAAGCTTAGTTTTTTTTGTTTGGTTCCTTGTACAGAGAAGAGTCTTAACTGGTGATCTATAATAAGCGTGGACTTTACGGTCCTTTTAGGCGTGCCTTATGTTTGGAGGCTAATGAGATTGCTTCTCATATGTTCTTCCAATGTTTGTGGGTTATACTCTTATGGCAGCATCTATCTACATGATTTAACATGCATTGGAATAATATTAGATCTTTTGAACAGCTGATTAAAGATTAGCAAGGACATCTTCCTAAAAGCCAAAATTTACTTTCAGCCCTATGGACTGAAATTTCCCTTCTCCTTTGGAATATCTGGAAAGAAAGAAATAGCAGAATTTTCCAACAGGATAACATAGATATATCTTATGTTTGGGAGAAAACCAAAACCAATGTTGTTGAAAGCATCAAACATAAGATTTCTTTACCTCCTATTCTTCCCTGGGAATGGGAGCATATTTGTAAACAACTGTCTTTGCATCCCAGGGATTCTACTATGCCGACTTTTCGGAAAACAAAGAAACTCAAGAGGGATGGTCAATGGATTGCTCCCCCTCTAGGGTATGGGAAATTGAATATTGATGGAGCATTCGGGGGTAATCAGAATCTTGCATTTATGGGAGGCATTGGTAGAACTTTTGATGGGTTGGTGGTGTTTTTCTTTGTTGAAAATTTGGGTACTATAACTAATAATCTAATGGAGATTAAGGTTGTGTACAAAGGCATGCAGGAAGCTTTGAAAAGTGGTTGGCAAAACATTCAAATTGAATCGAATTCCAAAGTGATTGTTAGTCTATTAACTGATTCAAAAGAAGGCCATAGTCCAAAATGGCGGTTGGCGAGAGAAGTTTGGAAAATAAGAAGTTTGTAGGAACAATTCCAAGAGGTGCATTTTAATCATATTCCTCGAGAACGAAATAAAGTGGCAAATGGGCTGGCTAACTAGGCTCTAGATAACCATAATCTTCTATGCTATGGACTACCACCTATATGGTGGTCCAACAAGCTTCAGGAAGACATGTGACACATTTTAAATTCCGACTCTTCATAATGAGTGCTTCTAATGTTCTTTTCCTGTATTCTGCTCAGGGTTGGACAAATAGTTTTCAGGCTTGGCATAGTAGATTTTGTACTTTTGACATATATCTAATATAATTGTGTTTAAAAAATAAATAAATTGTTTACCATTTCCTACTTAGCTTTTAATGGAGTTTTTTATGGTTTGATATGGCAACAATGTTGAGTGGGATTTTTCGTTCTCACTTTATCATTATTCATATGATTATTCTTTATCTTTAGATATCTTATACATGGTATTATATAATATAGGGTCTTTTACACATATTATGACAAGTATAATTTATTATTATATATAAAGTATGTCATAACTATCTATAATTAAATTAGAAAGAATTAAGTGTTAATGTTAAAATGAAGTCCCTTTTACGACTTGCTCCAATTGGAATTTCAACATTTAACATTGGTGCATCAACAAATACATACAACCTTGCAAATGCCTAATTCATAATTTGAAAAATAAGAAGAAAAAAGGTTAACGAGCTTTCAAGAAGAAATTAGACATGTTAGGTATATTTTGATTTATGAGATGAATTTTATAGGTCAAAAGATGCTCGAAAATATAGATTCTCAACTATGCCAAGCATTTTCGGAAAATGTTGATATGTGCTTTGGTGGAAGGCCTATAATTTTTATTGGGGATTTGAGACAATTGCCTCCGGTAATGAATAAACCTCCATATGAAAGTACAAGACAAGCAGAGCTATTATGGCAAAACTTTTTGAATTGTTGTTACATTCAATAAGGTTTTTAGATAATAAGGTCAAACTGAATAACAATGGTTTCTAGAACTTCTAACAAATCTAAGAGATGTCAATCCAACCATTAAAGATTGGTAGTTGTTGATGACTAGAATGGATGCTTCACTTAACATAGTTAAAAATGAGGATTTTAACGAACATATGCATTTATTTTCAATAAATGAGAATGTGCATCAACATAATAAGAGAAAATTGTATGCATTGAATCAACTTGTTGTTCAAAGTATTGCAACTAGAGGACAAAGCAATAATGTTTTGGGATTGGATGATGAACAGTTTGAAGTTGAATTATTGATTGCTATTGGTGCAAGGGTGATGCTCACTACAAACACATGGAAAAAATCAAGTCTTGTCAATGGCGCACTCAGATATGTTCAAAGCATTTATTCAAACCAGGGTTGGCACCCCTTGAACCACATACGTATGTAATAGTTCAATTCAATAAATACACAGGGTTTCCTTTTGTTGATACAATTCCAAGTACAATTCCAATCACCCCTATACAAAGGGGTCACGTGTGGCAATTACCTTTGAATTTGACATGGGTATTGACAATCCACAAATCATAGGGCTTAACACTTGACAAAGCCACAATTGATATAGGACTTATAGAAAGACAAGATCTAACATTTGTTGCTATGTCATGTGTCAAGTCATTAAACGGATTGAGGACTGCATCACCTTTCACATATGACCAGTTTGAGAGATTGAAGAATGGAAAAAGGGTAGAGAAAAGAAAAGAGGAAGAACAAAGACTTCAATTGTTAGAGGATCACATATATAGATTGAATATCATAAATTTATTGTTATATTACTTATATATATCATATATGTGTTGTTCTCTATTTCTCATTTTAATATCAAATGCGTATAGTTTGACTATCATATATATATATATATATATATATATATATATATATATATATATATAAGTGATGCTCTCTATTTCCTATTTTAATATTGTATTAAATATTTATATTAGATATTTTTTTATGAATAATAAGTATTTACCTTCACCTTATGTGGCGGTCTGTGCATACATATCTTAGATAAATCTATGTAAAATATGCCAATAGATATCATTCTCGAGCCATCTATTTTACTAATATCACAATTCAATATGGTATAGGTCCATTGAGAATGATATCTATCGACGTATTCTACATAGATTTATCTAAGATATGTATGATAGTATTGATGGTAGCTGCATTTTTCGTTATGTTTTTATTTATAATTAATTTTTTGTTTTCATTTAATTTTAAATGTTTTTAAATTTGTTTATTAGAATTTTTTATTTATATTTATGTAATTTATTTTTTAAATATTCAATATTTTTTCTTGTTTAAAAATTATATATTTTTTCATTTTATATTTATAAATTATAATTTACATATATATATATTTGTTGAATATAATGGCAATTGTTTTTTCGAACTTCATCTATGGGTGAATTTGAACGGAACTTTATCCTCGTCGAACTCAAACTTGAACTTGAACTCGAACTCGAACTCGAACCTTGTGACTTAGGTATTATGTATAAATAGATTATATAAAATGTACAAAAAAAGGCTTCTAGAGGAAGGAAGCTTCTAAGAGGATAGAGATGTACATATAGATGGTACAACATTTAAGAATATACAAGCCCATGTGACCATGTAAAATATTTAAAAAAGTACACTAGCCCATGTGGCTATTTCTCATATTTTATTTCCCACTTGGAGGAAATTGTCCCCAAATTCAAGAGATGATTAAAACCGCCTTGTAGCTTCCAAGATATGCCAATAGAGAATTGAATCTGATGCAATACATAATGCATGCAAGCCATAAATAGTGATGATGGGGTTCCCAAATTGACAGAATCCAATATTGAATGAGAGGAGTTGGAATACTTGTGAACAAAATATCCTGGAGACTGATGCTGATATAAATATTCAAGCTTTAGAAATTGATAATTTACATGGAAGATCTCAATACTACAAAGATAGTGTTGTACTTGTATGAGAGTTAGACTCATGGCATAGAACTCAACAATAGAAGTCACTAAATGAGAAGTAATTGGGTGTCCTCCCTGATTAAGAAATAAATCTATGGTAGGCATTAAAGTGGAGAAATGAATTGAGATAGAAATATTTTAATAATGTCCACAATACCTAACAGTCAGTGGGACCACTCTGTAGTATATAGGATGTGTTGTGCATAAATGGCCTCTTTGGAGAAGGGCCCCTTGACTAATCTTGTGATATTGCCATTTATTTCTTGAGGTTAGATCTTCTCCTACCGTAATAATTTCTTGCTGCATTTCTGGATGGATACTGAGAACCTGTTAGTTACTTTTTCTTTGGTTGACTTTACTGCTTTTCTTCCACTTTAGGGCCTAACATCTTGTACCATAAGAAGATCTACATTTGCTTGGTCATGTCATTAAAAGCAGAAATTATTTTGCTAGGCATTTTATCAGCTTGTTTTTTAATCCTCCTATAACATTTTTTAGTTTTTAACAGTTGTCCTTTGTTTTGCGGGGTAAGGGGGAGGAAAGAAATATTGTTTACCTGTATAAAGAGTATATTATGTTGTAACATTTGTACAGTCTAATCAGGCTATGATATTATATTCTTTGCTTTCACTTTTAAGTTACTGATATCTGGTTTCGTCCTACACTTGTTTCTAAATGCAGTCTCAGCCGAACTTTTGTATTGTCATTTATTCAAATAGTTTCTGTACTTAGCAAAATTTTGTTTTACCATGCTTCATTAATGATTTGGCTCTGGCATTCAGTGTTGCTTCACTTTATAAACTTGATGTATCTTTTAATACAATGCATGTTTTCCTTTTTACATTGTGCCCATCCATTTCAAACCTAGTGTGATTCATGTAAGGCATAGCTTTTCTAAATTCATGTTTCTGCAATTCTCTGTGGATTAAGGATATAAATTTAATTACATAACTGTTCTTACTTCTGGAGGAGTAGAAATTTAGGTAGTGCAGTGTTGCACCCTCATTTTCCTAGTATACGGAATGAATGCCATATAATAATCATGACATTTTATCCACCCTGTTTCTATACATTAACTCCTTTCTTGATTTCATTGCATGTGTGGCTTGTGCATGCAGGGGCATTTGTTGAAGAATGTATATGAGCAGTTGGTTGAGTTGGGAAGAACTCCTCATGTCTCCCTGTACAAAGAATTGATTTGTCAGAACTTACAGGGAGGAGACTATGCTAAGACTTTGACATATTTAAGCAGAATGGCATATGCAAAATTTAACATAAGAAAAAGTGAATGGTTAGAATTATTTGAGAAAAATTCTGATCGTATCAGTAATAATAGTCTGCAAGGCTTATTAAATGAGGTGAGTAGTTCTGATGGAGTAAATGATCCGACTAATCTCATTTTCAAAACTTTTATAAACTCTCTTCAACTCAAGAATGAGCAACGGACACAATCGGATACTACAATCCAGGTTGAAACCATTGCTAATACTGATTGAGAGTAAAGTTCAGAGATGTATAGAAAATATTAAAGTTGATTTCTGGGAAGACAAGATCCAAAATGATCTCTTTTACCAGTGCAGCTTTTCGAGGTGTAAGAGCAGCCCACAAGCTACCTTCCTGTATTGCAGGATTGTCGGAGTGATGAATAAAAGGGCCGTGTACAAAATATTTTAAGAGATATAAAATCTTAGTTGAATCTCCGTATTAAGTTCTTTCTTATTTCCATTTATACAGATTGATGTTTGTAAAAGTATGATCTTTTTTCCTAAACCAAAAAAGGAATAACCACTGAGAAAAAGTGGAGATGAATTGGCATGCAGAGCCGGAGAAAAAGTGGAGATGAATTGGCATGCAGAGCCGAACATATTTCATGTCTGTTTAAGCAGGTTAGCTTCGTTATAAGCATATCATGTGATTATTTGTGTATATTATATGCAATGTTCCTGGGGTATAAGCAAATCATCAACGCACAACTGTGTCAGTTTATTCTCAAATGATCCATCCAGTATTTCTGGCTCCAAAAGGTCCTGGCAACTACATAGTCAGATTTCTTTCTGTTTCCTGTTGCACCTTTACGTTGCTAGCTACATTCTTTCAAATTGACCTTGATTCACTTGAGTTTCTTAGGTATGTTTTGAAAATGCTGCCTGGAGTACCGTGAAGTAACGATCTAAGGTCCCTGCTTTTGAATCTGGTAAGAGCTCTATGATTTTGATGTGCAAATTTCATTAAACAATGTAATTCCAGACTGTTGAGTCCTTCAATCATGGATTTTCTCTGGAGGTAACTTTTCTTCCAGACTTGTCCTGCAAAGTTCCAGTAAAGTTTCCTTTACTGGAAGGTCAGCATTGCATTGTCAGAACGGTTAATTTGTTAGGGCATGTTAGTTAATAAAATGGGTATAATTAAGATTGTATAGAATCTATAGATACTAATTTGAACTTAATAAATTTGAGTTATCTTTTGTTTCAAGCTGACAATACACCATTTAATGCTCTGTGTTCGAGTATACATGCTTAAGAATGGTGCATGCATTGCCATAAGTTTGACTCCTGTATTTGTGTGTTTCCATGGTTACTACCTTTGGAGTTCCTTGAACTGGATCCTTCGCATGTGGCATGAAACATTAGGCTCCGGCCACTTAGTCCTTCCATATTAAACGGGAAGTTTGTGACATGTAACTATCTACTTTAGATCTTAGAAAAAAGACAAAACATACTTAGATTTATCTACTCTTTCCTTTATATGATGATTGTTAAATAAATTATTAGATATGTTTCCTAAGGCAGGTAGAAAATTACTTAATGAGGCCGAGGGCCAATTTGAGATACAAACATGATATCTTCATGGATATTGTAGATAGTCAAGAAGCCATTATTAAACTAGTAGAAGCTTGGAGGGTCAGTCATCTTAAGATGATTAAAAAAAAAAGGAACATGGAGTCTTGAATGCACATATGAATCAAGATATTAGGTGTCAGCCAAAGCAGGGAGTTTGAACTCTAGAACTCACTTGGTTGTTGAGGAGACACGCTTCATGATCCTTGGGACATAAGGTAATCAAGCTCCAAGTTTATTTGTGCCTTCCAGTATTGATAATCAATCCACCATTCTTAGGGTCAAAGAAGCAACTTTATAGCTTGTATAATAAACTAGTTGCAAGTATCCTAACATGATTTATATTTTAAGAGATTGTGTTAGATAAATTAATTTCCTAATCAATGGTTAGAAAAACATGATGCGTCAGTAAGAAATAAATTTTGTGAAAGTAGCAAGGTACACTGCTTTAGGGAATTAAATATTTATAATCGTAGAACAACACAAAAATTTACCTTTGTATAGATTCAAACACTCAAAAGATTATTGATAAAATATTTAAATAAATAAAAACTGTAGACTTGAAAATCATAAAGTACATTAACCAATGGAGTTGGAGTTATTAATGCCATTTGGGAGTTATTGAAGTAAAATATGTCTAAAAATGTAAAGCAACAACATTATTTTAGAAAGGAATTTGGAGACCTATAATATCTAGTAGTGGAGTACACCCATTTATGGTTCATTGTTTTTATCCTTTATAATGTTGTGATATACACATGGGCATTTGACACCTTGAAATGTTAGGTTTTATCAATAATGTAACTAACACTGGAGTTTGTAGGAACTTGAGAAAATTATGGCTTGATGGATACCATGTTCATGGAAAATGAGTATAAATATGTTTCTCCTAAAGCATCTACATGCTTTATGAATTGCTCTTTTAAAGCTTGTAGGTTTGGTAGTCTTTTGTTAAAGAATTCAAAATAATGCATGACAAAAGGGCATCGGAACCATTACTATCCTAAACAAGTTTAGAATTGTCAAAATCAACAAATTGACCATTTTTACAAAAAGAAAAAACAAGTATATTGATTTTCTAAAAGAGAAGATATTCTTAAGAAAATGGAACCGATAGAAAATTCTCACCCCTAATGCCTTTTTAAATATATCTAACAAATATTTTCTCTATTGATGGGATTGACATATTCAATCAATTCTTGATAGCGTGAACTCCACTTGTGGAGTCAGCATTGATTCAGACGATGTAAAAAGGTTTGAACATGCGAGGTAGGTATTTTGATAAGTTGGGAATTAGAATGGAATTGATGCTTTACAAAATAAGTAGTAGAACAAGTGAAAATATTCATACAAAAATTGGTTAATGACATCAATATGAGGTTAATCAATATATAAAATAAAACTATTGAAAGAATATTTGAATTGTTTTGTATCAAGTGAATTTTTCTTTTTTACGATAATACTTTTTGTAAGATTACCAAAAACTTATGACATCTTACCAAGCAATGGCTAGTGGAAAAAAAACACAGGAATAACTGGCATTACATCCACATTTGGATTCGAAGTTACACAAGCCTTGAGCAATTTGGAAAAAGAGTATTCATATGAAAATCAACATTGCCCCTGCCTTCCCCCTTCCACCTTCCCCCCTTCCCTTTCTCTATCTTTAGTCTCATAGAGATTGAGAATCATTACATTATTTCTACATTTTCTATTCCATATTCTTATCACCTTCAATTTGATTTGGACTAATGAAACCATTCATAGCGATTGATTCTTCCTTATCTTCCTAAAAAATATTGTCCAAAACTCTTTCATAAGTTCCATGTGCTGGTATGTGATGATCTACCTTATTAAGAGTGGCATCAATAAAACCCATTTTGTGTTTTAATATTAGAATACATTATATTAAAATTTTCATCTCCAAGAGAGAATGCAAATGGCATGCACATTTTTGAAGGAACTAATTGCTTAAATGATTGCTTGATGGTGTGTTGGGAAGAAAATGTAACAACAAAAGATAAAATCAATAGCTATAATAAATGTAAGGTAAATCAAGGATAAATGTAAGTAAAATAACAAACAAACATGCGTACCTTCACTTACCTAGTTGGTTGTAAGAAGAAAATGGTATACGGTGCCAAAATTGTGTTGAGACGTATTTGGTAGGGCGGTCTATAACATGATGGTGTAAGCTACCAAAGAAATACTGAAATGGGTTTGCAAAGATTGAAAAATAAGAGAAAATTCATATTTTTTTGCACAAATATTATGTTAGAATCAAAAACTTCCTTGCAACGTCAAGATTTTGGCACTTTTTCCGATTTGTTGATAGGAGCTACAGAAACATAGATATGGCCAATATATGGAATTTAAGAGATAATTTTTGAAACTTCGATTTTTTAGATTGGAGGTTATAAATAGGGGACTAAGCCCTTCATTGGTTCAATGTGATTTAATTATTTAGAGATTTATAAGCTTTGCTAGTGCAGATAGAGACAATGATGAGAGGGTGTAGAATTTGATTTGTCACATCGATTGTTGAGGTAGGTTTTGAATTTCAATTTAAGGTCAAATAGGAAAAATGACACCTGGGGAAATACGTCTAGCATAATTTACTCCAAAAGGATTCAAAATGTAGATGAAAATGTGAGGTATAATGGGGTTTTGTCGGAATGTCGTTAAGACATAGAATTTTTAGTAGTAATAAATAGGTGGCACACCTACCTAACATCATTAGCCTAGCCAATGATGTTTTTTAGCTTGGAAATAACAGCATGGCCGATGAGTTATGTCAAATGGTTGACAAAGTGGGAAAAGTAACATGGTTGATGAAGTAGAAAACTGGTATGGCTAATGTAGTATACAATTTTAGAAATCATTGATGACATACAATTAAATAACCAATGAGGTAAAAATTTAACACGTGACCAATGATGACGTACTAGAAAAAATGGTCAATGTAGTTGTAAACCTATTTGCTAGTGCACCTTTTATATTTTTCTTGTATTTTAGTTGATTTTTCTCTAATAAGAGATTGATTGGGTATTGTTGCATGACATTTTGAATGTGCAAAGGAGAGTCCATTTTTTCTAGATTGTAGATGTGGCATGGCTATCAAATTTATTGGCTAGACTATTAGATATCAATAGAGAAATATTAGTTAGCTTGGGCTTTGAGTATGGTATGGAAATGTGCATAGTGCCCTTAGATGCAAACTTGTTTGTCAAGTTTTTTAATTTATGGGGACCTCCACTGACACATTCTAATGGGTGATAAATGGAGTTATTGTTGAGGTCAGTATCACTCTAGAAGGTGTCCATGCCATCCTGGGTTTACCTATTGAGGTCATGCCCAAGATTTATGACATTCCTGATAGAATGGTAGAGACGTGCATTGACCTAATGTGTGTTAGGATAAAATAATATCATCCATATATATATATATATATATAGAAGGTGATTATTGAGATTATGGTGACATGGATCTTATGCCACAGTCTAATGGAGGGGTGGTTTTTTTTTATATTGTTATGTGTTAGGCAATGCTAGAGTAGGGCACACTGTACATGGGTGTGGGGATTTGGGTACATCTTGTGTACAATTATTACAATATTTTGGTGTGAAATTTTTTATATAGGCCAAATAATTATTTTTCAATATGGATATATTAACAATTCATTATGAATAGTTCAACAAGGGAACCTTTGTAGGTAGTATGGTGCTTTCCCCGAGTCAAGGAATGGTCTCATGGGCATTTCATGAGATTGCAGACAAAGTATTTGAGATAATGGGGAGGGACACCATCACATGAAATATATATGCATGACCGAAATGACAATCTATTGTGTGAGCGTGGGGATTGGTGAGTTTACAAGGCATATCCTCTAAAATAATATCATCCACATGCATACACTATATATATATATATATATATATATATATATATATATATATATATATATATATATATATATATATATATATAGGGCATGTTAGCCAGTTTTTGATGAGTTTATCCCACTGCAATTTTATGGGTTTTCTCTGTAATAGGCCCGTTTCCATGAAAGACCAAGTGTTTCCTTCTTCTGAAAACCAAGTGTTTTGAGTCTTGCAAGTACTTGGGTTGATTTGGAACTCATTTTGATCCTAGATGTTTAGCAGGGCAAACAAATTACTTCGGACGAGCCTTTTATCGGCAAAATGGGCCAGTTTCAAAGGGGCAAAAGTCGTTTACAAAAGCTCTGAAGGTTAGGTACCCTTGTGGAGGGCACTCGGGTGCCAAACAGGGCCTTTGCGAATTCGTTCAAAAGACTACTCAAAGCCCAAAGTACTAGTGCGAAGGGTAGGAAAGTGACAAATGGGACTTTTCAAAGAGCTCTGAAGGGCAACCTTGGACCCAAAGTACCCTTGCGGAGGGCAAAAGGTCTATTTGTAAAAGGCTAGGCCAGAAAGCCGTAAAGAAGGATTTCCTTTGGAAAAAGTGATAAGTCGAAGAATGAATTTCTTCGGACAAAATGTCTGAAGAAAATCCATGAACCTTGAAGAATGAATTCCTTCAGACAAAATGTCCGAAGGAATTCCTTTGGACATTTTGTCCGAAGAAATTCACTAAGGAAATCCAAGAAAGGATGCTAAAGGCACGAATTCCTTCGGATAAAATGTCTGAAGGAATTCCTTCAGACATTTTGTCCAAAGAAATTCGACAAAACAAAAACCCGAAGGGTAGGTGCCCTCTCAGAGGACACTTGGCCATCAAAAGAGGACCTCATTTTTTCTAAGGGTCACCTTCCCTTCGGAAAAGTTCGTTTACAAAAGGCCGAGAAAATTGCTGAAGGGTAGTGACGGGCCCATGGACGTCAACTTTAACATTGTAAGCTAGCCGTTGGAAGTCCAAATATCTAGTGATGGGCCCTCAAATGTCAAATTCAAGGTAGCGAAATAGCCATTGGTTTTCAAATGGTGATAGGATCGCGAACGTCAATTTTGATGGGATGTGTTAGTCGTTGGAGAGAAACCAAAGAACAAGTTCTTTTAGACATTTTGTTCGAAAGAACTCATGAGTGAAGGCCCAAAGAAATTCAAAGGCATAACGCCGAAAGCAAGATTCAGCGACCCGCTGAGGAATGAGTCCGGAGAAAAGATAGCCCCCAGGATCTCGAACTATCAGGAAAAGACAAGAAATAACGAGAAAAGAAAAGAGAGAGAGAGCATGGCTCAGAGCATAGCCACACACATATAAGACAAACACTCAGAATGTTCCAGGTGACACAACGAATCAAGCGCAAGAACGAACCAGACCAGTCTAGGTGGCACAAGAGGCATCAACATGAGAAGTAAATGCTTGCAGATGGAATAGTATCCATGAATAGCCATTAAGAGGGTTGCGCGAGCTTCTAAGAGGGCGGTCCGATTTTCCTTGTGTTTGACATTAATGAATAGCCATCAAGGGGAGCTACGGGAGCATTCAAGGAAAAAGCATGGCCCAGAACATGGTGAGAGGCATCCTTGTTGGTCAAGGAGCAAAGCGACCCATGCTTTAACAGGGGTGTTTAATGCAAATTGGGTAGCAAAGTCAATATCTGGGACACCTACATCATGGCTTTTACAGGCGCATTTATGGGAAGATGACAACAGCATGGGAGAATTCTTCTTGCTGAGGTGTTTAATGCAGTATGGGCCACTTGCTCTTGAGAGGGTCAAAGGTCTTTCTCCAATTTCTCTATATATTGTAACCTCTCAGCTTTGTAAATGGATCTCTCAGTTTTGTATGGCGAAGCCCTAACATAATTTGCCTTTAATCAAAAGAAGTGTTTTACCTTCATCTGATTTTTACACTTTTGCATATGTTTGCGTATTGTCTTATGTTTAGTCATTTATTTTAATGCTTTCATAGGTCAATGCCAGTTTATCTAGTGTATCCAAGATCTTCTGCAAGTTAACAAGAAGCGTCCAAGTTGAAGTATAGGTGCAGGTGAGCAACCATCCAACAGTGTGCTTTTAGAGCACCTATGGTAGGTTCTTCATTATACCTCCATCAAACCCCTTGTTGAAACATTGATGCAATCTAGTTTCTTATTCAAATGAAGTGTCTGTTCACTCCTTTTGGTACAAAGTGTAGATCAAAATGAGAAGATCAATCAATTTTGGTGCATCACCACTTTAGTTAGGTTCTGTTTTCATAGTATCCCTCTCTCTTTTCACCCCCCCATTGTTAGCAGTAGAAATTTAGGACTTTAGGGTGCATCAAGGGGAGCTAGCCCCTGATCTAGAGATTCACTCCTCAGTTTTGCTACCCACATCAAGAGGAGTGTCTCCATTGTGCTGCGTGGAAAAAAGGAGCCAAGTTTTCTTTTGAATGGTGCAATCCACTGTGTCAACAGTTTTTGGCATGCCCAGTGGGACGCAATTTACGACCTGTGAGTTTCAGGATTGTTGCTGGGCCTGTCACTATAAAAAATCCAAAAGCAAGAGTTATAATCCATCTGGGGACTCCATTTTAAGAATTCAGTCTCTGGTTACTGATAAGTCTGACACCCCATGCCTAAGGTCACCACAAGATCTTCTAAGGGTGTCCCTTTCGAATTTGTTGAACTGCGTTTGAACTCAGCAAAGAGGCTAAGGTTTGCAATGACTCATCCTTATACGGCAAACCAATTTTTCAGACCTGCGATAAGATATACCTACACAAGAAAACCCAGGTTGAACCCTGTCACAGCCATGGCTTTACCTTTTGTGGCCTTCAATGGTCAGAGTCCTTTGAACCTTCTGCAGTATGACCCAATTCCAGGGACAACCTTTAAGAGTGTTCCTCCCTTTAGTGGAGAGGGACCAATCACTGCTATTGAACATATCAGAAACATAGCCAACCTCTGCAATATCCATAATGTCACTGAAGAAAATGTAGCCATCAAGTTAATGGCCTTGTCCTTTAAAGGTAAAGTTTTGGACTGGTATGGGACCTTGCCTATGAATTCATTTGGCTCATGGAACGAATTAGGCACCCTCCTAACAAATAGATTTGGAGAGAAGAGTGACCATCTGTCTCTAGTTGAGCAATTGACCACTATGAAGAGAGCTCCGCATGTATTTATGCAGGATTTTAACACTAGGTTCCAAAAGATTTGGGACATAATCCCCATTCTAGTGAGGTCGACCCCAAGCTATGCTTTCCTTTACTACTTAAAGGCCTTGAATAGCGACATTGCTGTCATGATATAGTCTATGGATGGACAAGTTTTACCCACTGCTTATGAAATAGCCATAGCTGTCGAAAATTATTTGGTGCAAGTAAGAAATATAGCTCCTAGACCCCATGTCACTCTTCCCTGATCTACAACCCTCGGCTCAGCCTGTCGCGCCCACTTTAGCTCCTCTGCCTAGTGTAGAAAGGCCGATTACTACCCCTACAAATGACCTCCACGAGGTTAAGAGTTTATTTCTGAGTGTTACCAACAAATTAGTGGCCCTCAAGAGGCAACAAGCTTAAAGCTATCGACCGAATCAAGGGTACCAACAGTTTGAGCAGACAAATAGACCTCCTTTTCAGAATTATAATCAAGGGCAGGGTCAGATTACCCAGGTCAGACCTTATTAGAGTTGTAATCCAAGTGCCCCTTCATCATCCAAGGCTCTTGTCCCCACTCAAAATAATTTGGTACAGAAACAACCTAATTATCCACCCCTGGGATATGGTCAAGAACATGTTGCTTATGCTAATGAGCTACCAGATCAATGTATGCACACACAAGGTGATCAGATAGCTCAATTCCCAATTTTTGAGGCGTCAATACAATCTGGGACGGATACCAGACAAGCTCAATTTGATTCCACTTTTATGAACCACCTGGAAGGGGAGTTCTATGCAGTCAATTATGTGGGGACCGCAAATAATCAAGATGATTGTGTTGCAGCCAACACCAGATCCAAGAAGAGAGCTATGGAGGAAGCTGAAGCAACGACTCAAGCATCTGCGGCATCTCTTTCATCACAAGTAAATCAGAAATTTCTCAATTACAGACCACCAATTGCAGCTTCAACTCCTCGAGTTGCACCTCAAGTTGCAAACGTCCCCAAGGAAAACTCAAAGGGGAGCAACCCTCCAATAAATGTAGTGGACCAAATGAAGAAGTTGCACATGAACATCTCATTGTGGGATTCCTTAGCAATGCCAGGGCAAAACGATATACTCCAAAAGGAATTGCATGCGCTGAGTGAGCAAGCTGTCCTAGCAAATGTTGATAATGTGTTGATTGTGAATAGGGCTCCTCCTATCGGAGGTCAAGCAAAGAAGGATGAAAATTCCCTCCTTTCTATCTATCCTTGATTATTGAGGGTTTCTTGGTTCACAATTGCGTCATTGATAGTGGAGCAAGCACCTCAGTTATGCCCAAATGCATAGCTGACAAGCTAGGACTCAAATATGAGCAAATAATCAAGGGAGTTCTGCAATTGGATGGATCACCAATGAAGACATTGGGAGTAGTAAGAGGCTTGAATTGAACTCTCCATGCCTATCCAACCTTCTCTGTTCCCCATGACATGGTAGTGGCGGATGTTCCCCCTTCGCTCTTTGCTTATCCAGGTATTTCACGTCTAAGACAGGTGGGTAATTGACAACAAATTGGTCTTACATAGTCTTTAGGACCAAATATCGAACCAAAGTGAAGATTGAGTCGGAGCCTATCCACAAAGATCACCTGGAGTCATACTCGTCCAAGGCGGTAAATGTCAGCGACGCCATCATTGATGAAGAAAAATTCCAGGTAGACCAATCCCCACCATCTTCCCTTGAAAGAGTTGCTGACATGCTCCTAGATGAATGGGGAAATGACAATTTTGAACATGATCCTTATAAGTTCATCGAAGAGGCAGGTCTTGGAGTTTACTGCATACATGAGAGGGATACCTTCATGCCAAATGTAATAAAGGCAAATCAAGAGAGTTGTGGTTTATGGCAACTTTTCTTTGACGGATCTAGAAGCAAGTTGGGCCTTGGTGGTGGGGCAATGCTGGTTTCACCTTCAAAGAAAAATACTTTTCAACTTTCAGGTTTTAGTTCTCCTGCACTTGCAACATAGCAGAATATGAATCTCTTGTTCATGGTTTAGAGTGGGCAAGAAAAAGAGGGATCAAAGAATTGTAAGTTTTTGGAGACAAGAAGTTAATTGTAAACCAGGTGAGGGGTCAAAACTTGACCAAGAACTCCTTGCTCAAGTCTTACAAACACAGGGTGTGGGACCTAATAGAGAGCTTCACTACTTTCAACATCACTTCCATCCCAAGAGAACAAAACAAGGATGCAAATAGACTAGTAGCAGTTGGTGCTCAGTTTGACATTCTCGAGGGAATAAGTCAGGACAACAATCATCACCATTTAAAGGTGATAGTGAGACCCTCCATACCGGACAATGTCACAAATTGGCATGTGTTTGACAGCGACCAACAGATAACACTTTTCTTACAGGAGGCTGAGTTTGCTTCTAGGAATCAATCCAAGTTGCAACAGTAGTATGAAGGGCAGATTGTTCCGCTGAAGAACAACAAACTTCCTAAGGGTATGGTCACTCTTGAGAGCATCTTCAACGATGATGACCAACTCAAGGGTGACAAAGCGAGCATGACAACCAAGAAAGAGAATTACGAAAGGGTAGAAATATTCAAGGATACGTTGCTTGCACTTGGAAATGTATGTACAAATGAGGAAATGCATTCTTTCATTTTGTTATCCCAAGAGTTTATCGATGTCTTTGCTTGGGAATATGGCAATTTAAAAGGGTTTGATCCAAGCTTGGTCCAACACACTATTGAGCTGGAAGGTGACAAACCCGTCAAATAAAAATAGAGACCAATCAATCCAAGGATTGAGCCTCTCATGAGGAAGGAACTCACCAAGTTGATTGAGTCCAAGATTATTTTTTCTATCAAACACTCTTCTTGGCTGGCCAATTTGGTCCCCATTAGGAAGAAGAATGGGGTGATTAGATTGTGTGTTGATTTCAGAGACCTGAATAGAGTCTCATTAAGAGATCACTATCCCCTCCCAAGCATGGAACAAATTCTTCAGATGGTGACAGGTAGTGAACGATTCTCCCTCTTGGATGGGTACTCTGGGTACAATCAAATTCTGGTGCAAGACTGCGACCAGTACAAGACAACCTTCACCACCAAGTGGGGAACTTTCGCCTACAGGTAGATGCCTTTCAGACTGTCAAATGTTGGAGCTACTTTTCAACGAGCTATGGATATGGCTTTCCAAGGTTTGATAAATGACATCGTGCTGGTTTATCTGGATGATGTGACAGTTTTTTCCAAGGAGGTAGGACAACATCGGAAACACTTGAGACAAATATTTGATAGGTGTAGAGAGTTCGACATCTCTCTCAATCCTAAAAAATGTGTGTTTGTTGTCCATGAAGGCAAACTCCTTGGTCATGTCGTTTCAAAAGGTGGCTTGACCATTGATCCAGAAAGAGTGCACGTCATTTTAGCATTGTCCTTGCCTAAACACAAGAAGGGCTTGCAAAGTTTCTTTTGAAAAATAAACTTTATTAGGAGATTCATCTCTAATTTTGTTGAACTGGTCAAACCACTAACTTCCATGCTGAGGAAGGACGAGACGTTCACATGGACAGCATGAAGGAGAGAGAGTTTTGAAGGAATCAAGCAAGTTATCGACCAGGCTCCCACCTTGACTAGTCCTGACTTCTCCAAGGACTTCAACCTCTACACTTTTGGCAATGAAGAGGTAATCTCTGCTATGCTCACCCAAGTGAATGTTGAAAACCTCGAACAACCTCTCGCATTTTTTAGCCAAGGCTTAGAAGGCTATGAGATTAGGTGCACTTATGTTGAGAAGCAAGCACTTGCAGTTATACGAACCCTGAAGAAATTCAGACATATGTTGCCAAACAACAATTCACATCATGGTGCCACATCCTAGTGTCAAGGATTTCTTGCTAAGCTGTGACTTGAATGAAAAAATGGCAGGGTGGATCACCAAGGTGATGGAGTACGATGTGGAAATCAAGACCACCAAGCTAGTGAGGAGAAGAGGGTTGTTTGAGCACTTAGCTACAAACTTCAAAGTACCAAAAGACGGCATTTTGATACTCAATGATGGAGCTGCAGTGGAAATGCCCACAACCACTAAGAGCTGGACACAAGATATGGTTCATTTCCTTCGAACTGGGGAGTGCTCGCAAGGTCTTGATAGAACTAAGAGGAGGTATTTCAGGCTCCAATCTCTTCCTTATGTCTTCATGGATGGAGTGTTGTTTAGAAAGGACTTTTTAGGGGTACTCTTGAGATGCATCGATTCAGATCAAGTTGACAAAGTACTGTCTGAATTTCATGATGGACGTTGCTCCCAAGGCTACAACTGCAAGGATTATGACAGCTGATGACTTTTGGCCCACCTTGTTCAGAGACACTCATGCTTGGGTGAGGAGATGCCACAAATGTGCTCTCGTTGATGGAAAACAACGGCTGACTGTAATGCCTCTACAACCTATTCAAGTGGAACAACGGTTTATGCAATGGGGTTTGGACTTCAAAGGGATGATCAACCCTCTTAGTTTTGGCCACAAGTGGGTCTTGACCGCTACAAATTATTTCATGAGATGGATAGAAGCCGTTGCTTTGAAAGAAGCCAACGAGAGAGCGGCCCTAGACTTCTGTGAAGGCTTGGTGACGAGATTTGCGGTCCCAGTCACAATCATTTCAGACAACGCATTGGCTTTCTTGGGAACAAAGACAAGCGAGTGGCCATTAAGATATGACATCTATCTCAGTACTTCCTCCAACTACTACCCACAAGGGAATGGGCTGGCTGAGTCCACCAATAAGAACCTGATCAGGGTCATTAAAAGGACAATGAAAGGAAATCAAAGGACTTGGCATGCCAAGCTAAAGACAGCTCTATGGGCAGACAGGGTTACTCCAAAGAGGGTAGTTAGCAATTCGCCATACACACTTGTGTATGGAAGGGAAGCTAGACTTCCTATTTCACTTGAATTACCAACTTTGGATCTTAGCCATCAACTGCAATAGGAAGAGAGCGACATCATGGAGGTCAGATTTTGTGAATTAATGGAGCTTCAGGAGGCAAGAGACTAAGCTATGGATGCCATGACCAGCTGTCAACAACAATCAAAGAAGCATTTTGACAAGAAATACTCGTCAAAAGACTTTTCAGAAGGTGACATTGTCTTGAAATGGGATGAAGACCGAGCTAAACCTGGAAGACACACGAAGTTCGATGCTTTGTGGAGTGGTCCATATGTCATCACCCAATGCAAGCAACATAATGCATTCCAAATCTCCAGGTTGGATGGTGAATAACTACATATCCAAGTCAATGGGATATATCTTAAACATTATCACTAACCTTCTCTTGTTATGTACATAGTTTCCCTATTTTTTCCTCGCTTTCCCTAAGTGCTTTTATGCATGTTTGTAGTTTTTGGCCTTGTGTGTGTTCTCTTTACCATTTGGGGTAAAATCTTTATTGGTTCTTAGGTTTTTTCAAAGCTATTGTCAGTCTTCCAAGCTGTAGTCTAACTCTATGCCCAATGGACCTTTAAGCTACTAGTCTTCTCAAAGCATAGCATGCATGCTTCACCTGTGAATCGCCAAATGTGTTGACCAATTTTGGTCCTGCAGGGCAAAATTGAGCACCCCCTTTTTTCTCTTTCTTTGTAGGGCCTGTTAGCCATTTTCTGATAAGTTCATTCCACTGCAATTTTATGGGTTTTCTCTGTAACAGGGCCGTTTCCATGAAAGACTAAGTGTTTCCTTCTGAAAACCAAGTGTTTTGAGTCTTGTAAGTACTTGGGTTGATTTGGAACTCATTTCGATCCTAGATGTTTAGCAGGGCAAACAAATTACTTTGGGCGAGCCTTTCATCAAAAAAATGGGCCAGTTTCAAAGGCGCAGAAGTTTTTTACAAAACCTCCGAAGGTTAGGTACCCTTGCGGAGGGCACTCGGGGGCCAAATAGGGCCTTTGCGAATTCGTCCGAAAGACTACTCAAAGCCCAAAGTACCCTTGCGGAGGGTAGGAAAGCTAAAAATGGGACTTTTCAAAGAGCTTCGAAGGACAACCTTGGACCCAAAGTACCCTTGTAGAGGGCAAAAGGTATGTTTGCAAAAGGCTAGGCCAGAAAGCTGTAAAGAAGGATTTCCTTCGAAAAAAAGTGACAAGTTGAAGAATGAATTTCTTCGGACAAAATGTATGAAAAAAATCCATGAAGAAACCTGAAGAATCAATTCCTTCGGACAAAATGTCTGAAGAAATTCACCAAGGAAATCCAAGAAAGGACGCTAAAGGCACGAATTCCTCCGGACAAAATGTTCGAAGGAATTCCTTCGGACATTTGTCTGAAGGAATTCCACAAAACAAAAACCTGAAGGGTAGGTGCCCTTTCAGAGGACACTTGGCCATCAAAAGAGGACCTTCCCATTTTTTTGAAGTGTCACCTTTCCTTCAGAAAAGTCCATTTACAAAAGGCTGAGAAAATTTCTGAAGGGTAGTGACGGGCCCATGGACGTCAACTTTAACATGGTAAGCTAGCCGTTGGAAGTTCAAATATCTAGTGACGGGCTTGCAAACGTCAAATTCAAGGTAGCGAAATAGCCATTGGTTTTCAAATGGTGACAGGCCTGCGGACGTCAATTTTGATGGGATGCGTTAGCCGTTGGAGAGAAACCAAAGAACAAGTTCTTTCAGACAAACGTCTGAAAGAATTCTTTCAGACATTTATCCGAAAGAACTCATGAACGAAGGCTCAAAAAAATTCAAAGGCATAAAGTCGAAAGCAAGATTCAACGATCCACCAAGAAAGGAGCTCGAAGGAGAAAAGATAGCCCCCAGGAGCCCAAACTATCATGAAAAGACAAGAAATAATGAGAAAAGAGAAGAGAGAAAGAGCATGGCTCAGAACATAGCCACACACATATAAGACAAACACTCGGAACGTTCTAGGTGTGAACCAATCAAATGCAAGAACGAACTAGACCAGTCCAGGGGGTATAGGAGGCGTCAGTAGGAGAAGTAAATGCTTGCAAATGGAATAGTATCCATGAATAGCCATTAAGAGGGCTGCACGAGCTTCCAAGAGGGCGGTCCGATTTTCCTTGTGTTTGACATTAATGAATAGCCATCAAGGGGAGCTACGGGAGCATTCAAGGAAAAAACATGGCCTAGAATGTGGTGAGAGGCGTTCTTGTTAGTCAAGGAGCAAAGCGACCCATGCTTTAACAGGGGTGTTTAATGCAGCTTGGGCAACGAAGTCAATATCTGGGACATCTACAATATGGCTTTTACAGGGGCATTTATGGGAAGATGATCGCAGCATGGGCAAATTCTTCTTGTCGAGGTGTTTAATGCAGTATGGGCCACTTGCTCTTGAGAGGGTCAAAGGTCTTTCTCCAATTTCTCTATATATTGTAACATCTCAGCTTTGCAAAGGGATATCTCTCAGTTTTGTATGGTGAAGCCCTGACAAAATTTGCCTTTAATCAAAAGAAGTGTTTTACCTTTATCTGATTTTTACACTTTTGCATGTCTGTGTATTGCGTTATGTTTAGTCATTTATTTTAAGGATTTCATAGGTCGATGCCATTGTATCTAGTGTATCCAAGATCTTCTGTAGGTTAACAAGAAGCGTCCAAGTTGAAGTATAGGTGCAGGGGAGCAACCATCCAACAGTGTGCCTCTAGAGCACCTATGGTAGGTTCTTCATTATACCTCCATCAAACCCCTTGTTGAAACATTGATGCAGTCTAGTTTCTTATTCAAATGAAGTGTCTGTTCACTCCTTTTGGTACAAAGTGTAGATCAAAATGAGTAGATCAATCAATTTTGGTGCATCACCACTTTAGCTAGGTTATGTTTTCATAGTATCCCTCTCTCTTTTCACCCCCCCATTGTTAGTAGTAGAAAGTCAGGATTTTAAGGTGCATCAAGGGGAGCTAGCCCCTGATCTAGAGATTCACTCCTCAGTTTTGCTATCCACAACAAGAGGAGTGTCTCCATTGTGTCGCGTGGAAGAAAAGAGCCGAGTTTTCTTTTAAAGGGTGCAATCTACTGCGCCAACAAATATCTAGAAGGTGATTATTGAGATTACGGTGACATGGATCTTATGTCACAGTCCAATGGAGGGGTGGCTCTTTTTTATATTGTTATGTGCCAGGCAACTCTAGAGTAGGGCACACTGTACAACATGACTATGGGGTTTGGGTACATCTTGTGTACAATTGTTACAATATTTTAGTGTGAGATTTTTTATATAGGCCAAACAATTTTTTTTCAGTATGGATATATTAACAATTTATTATGTATAGTTCAACAAGGGAACCTTTTTAGGTATTATGGCACTTTCCCCGAGTCAAGGAATGATCTCATGGACATTTCATGAGATTGCATATAAAGTATTTGAGATTAGAGATAATGGGGAGGGACACCATCACATGAAATATACATGCAAGGACAATGGATGCATGCCTGAAATGACCATCTATAGTGTGAGCTTGGGGATTCGCGAGTTTACAAGGCACTTCCCCTATTGGATAGAGTCACGCTCATATGATTATCATGGAAGTTTGGACTTCCAAACCTAATGGTTCCTATGGGCTTGCCCCTTATAGGGAAAGACATGCAAGGGAGCCACATTGAGCATGGAGAAATGGACCATGATTTGAGGTTCCAATTTTGAGACCAAAATGTGCTCCTTAGCTTTGGGGGAGGAGACAATGGTGGCATATAGATGTGGTAGTGATGACAGGAGGAGAGGCAAGGAGTTTGAGATAAGACAACTTAGAGAGTCAAGTAGATGCCCCAGCTCAAGGGTATATGTGGAGTAGATACCCGAAGCTTGGGGGAGAGTGTGGATATTATGGTGGCCAGGTGGAGGCTACTTGTTACCCTACGGATTCCATATTACAAATATTTTAGCTAGAGCCCTGGAGAGACATGCACGTTATAGGAGGCTAAACACACTAGTTATGTTGATTAAAATATGGGAATGGGATTCTTTTTCTTAGAGGATGATGGAGGGATGATGATGAAGATGATGATGTAGTCCTTGGCAGGGGGTAGGATAGAGTGGTCATCTGTGAGCTAGCACATCCAGGGAAAATAAGCGTTGATTTTTAGTAGCACTATTTTCAACTTATATTCATGTTAGAGAATAAATTAGTTAAGTAGATACAAATTTATTTTGATGTATAAATGTCTAACATGTGGTTTTTGCTAAGGCGATAGTGATGTGCCACTCATTTATTGAGGCCATGCATAACGAGATATTGGATGGCATGCTTTCTCAACTTGACACAATTATGATGTTGGGTCTAGTAGTGCCATATGTAGGAAAGCATATTGAAGCTTTTAGGCTCGTAGGATAGGTGACACAAGCACTACAAAAAGGAGTATAGGACCAAACCTTTGTTGACATCTATTGTAGTAGTAGTGGGATGGGACGTTGCATTGATGTAGAAGATTATAACAATCCAAAATGAGCTATTAAGAGAGCAGGTGGTGCACAAGGCCACCACAGTGGTGGTATGACTAGGAATGTGCTAATTCAACATAGATTGTAGACCTAGAGAGACAGGTCGTTGTGACCCAAATAGACACATGAGGATAGCATTCAAGAGAAAAATCTTTAGATCGATCCCTTAGAGGTCAGGGATGTTGCATCATAGTAGAGTGTATCCCATCACTTAGATATGGAGAAAGGTGACACATAGATTGTAATTATTATGTATATGTATTTTGGACTATTGATGTAGAAAACATTTGACATATATATGACATTGATTCAATATTGTTCTCTACATGTGTAATTTTGATTTTGAATAGATATATCATTATATCATGAGTTTGTGATGTTGTCTAGTATGTTGCATTCTTTATAATAACAAATATAAGAATGTATATTGCAAAATAATGAAAGGAAAAGCGTAAAAATAACATATAATGTAAGTAGATAGAAAATTATTAACAAACATAAGACGTGTGAAAATGAAGAATCATAAAACATCAAACATAAGTAGATAAAATAATCTAAGTCAAATATAATGTGTTAAATTGAAATTGTTGTAAAAAATCAAATGCAAGTAGATAAAATAAATCTAAGTCAAACAAAATATGTGCAAAAATAAAATCAAAGAAATGAGTAAGAACCAATTTCATACTTATGCTATAATTTATTGTAGAAGGACAACCATCTAATGCAAAAACTAAGATGAAAAATATGATGCAAATGTGAAGGTGATGGGTGTTTGTGAGGAGGGCTTGGTTGTATTCCCAAAGGTCTTACCTTGTAACTCATGAGTTGAAAGCCAAAATGTGTAAAATCAAGGGAAGAATATTTTTGAGGAAGGCTTGGTTGTTTCTCCAAGGTCTCACTATACAACTCACAAATCTTTAGCCATATCTAGCACACAAGAGTCAAATCTAAACAATGAGGTTGAAAATGGATGGTGTCAACTTGCAAAAATATCCACTAAGGGGATATTGGGAATGAAATATGTGAAAATAAGTAGGCGAGGCACCATAAGTGCGATGTGAAATCCTTGCAAAGATAAGCCACACTAATCAAGTGGACGAGATTAAGAGTTTTTAACATCAGTGGCTTAGAAGCCCCACCTAGAAAGCATAAATATTTTGTTATTAGTGGAGTATATAGATTGTCCCATGATTATTATGTTAATGAAATGTTAAGGTGCCTCTTCCTACAATGTGTTCCCCATTCTTCAGGATCTTGACAAAGCCATCAATAAATTGTGAGGATTGGATCCTTACATAAAAAAGATGGAACTAATGATATAAATGAGGCATCCTATCCCAATCTACTAGCCTACTACACTCCAATGGACTTTAGGCTGTACTGTGAGAAAAATTGTAGAGTTTGAGATTCAACTAAGATAGGGGAATGCCAATGATTCGATCATATCATTTGTGTGATTTTGAATATAAATATTTTATTTTTCCTCTCGATTTTTCTATTATGATATTTTGGCTTTTGATTTTTTGATTCTTTTATATTTTTCTCCTCCATAGGGATTCAAAGGACAGTCAATAGGGTTTTAATATGAAAAACACAAGAGATCTTACACTTGATTGTTAAATAGGAGAGCCTAAAAACCAAGACACTTAAATACTCCTACACCTACATTTTAGAAGATAGTGTGTTATTATCTTTGAGTTGAGTGTGTCTCAAGTGAAAGATAGGAGAGGGAAAGATAATGACCATGATTAGTTCAAAAAATGAGAGGTGATACAATGAGGGTATGTTACTAATTCATGAGAGTGGAACTTTTTTTTAATAAAAGAGTAGGAATAAATGGATTTCGAATTACATGTGAATGTGCATCAAATCACATTAAAATTATGTGAAAATGGAGTTAAGCCCATGAGGGATGGTGAAAATGGAGAAAAGGGTAGTAATATCACTGGATGGATAATGTAAACATGTGATAGGTTTAGCACAAACAAAGAGATAAAATCCAAGAGGGTGGGGATATAAGAGTGAGGTAAACGAAAGAGGGGAAACATGAAACATAAATTAGCAAGGTAATTTTCAGGTAAGCAAGGCCAAATATATCCAAGAGGCATGAACAAAGAAAAGTATATTTCTAGAGGAACATAAAGGACATAATTTCCAAGTAAACCCAAGAGGGAAATAGTGAAAAATTAAATTACCAAAGGATCACATAGGACAATGAGTAGATAAACCCAAGAGGGGAAGATGTAATAAAACAAAATCACCAATGGATCAAAAGGATGTAATGGCTAGATAAACTCAAGAGGGAGGAGTGGATGGAAAAGTAAATTGAATTTAATGATGCATGAGGCACAAAAGATAATTAAAAAGAATTATAAGTGAAATAAAATATCTAAAGCTTTCATAGTCCACATTATGAGAAAATATCCGAAATGCTGGGCATGAAAAAATTACACAGTATTTCCAAAAAAAGTATTTTCTTGAATCAAAAGTGTTAAGCGAGTAATTTAATATCCAAAAAATGACAATATATGTATTTTAACTTGTTTTGGATTCAATAGATGTAAATAGGCCAAAACTATTGAAATTCAAATCGCATAAGGTATAACATAAACCACACAAATATGAATTAATTAACAATGATTGACTACACTTATTAAATGTATAGATGACCAAGAGAGAAGGCATTTATCTGGGGCTATACTCTATATTGTTCATTGTTTGTGTATAATCAATTGAAATGCTATGAAATGGCTCTGTGATTGCTTAGCTCAAGAAACATATTTTCAAAATAGTTGAGGACATTATCGAAAAATGCTTATCTACTTGTGGCAATATGATCAATCCACTAGTTTCCATTACTAGTCTAGCATTTTTTTCATCTATTATAACACAAATAACTACGCCTGCTTGTGAAGATGATTTTTGTGTCTTATTGGTTCTTAGTCCTATGCACATATCCTAATTTTGTCTCTTCTTTTCCTTGAAACCTGAGCTCCACTCTTGATACTTTGTTGACCGGAAATAAGAGGGTAAAAGATAGGTTTGAAAACCTCAACCACTCCCTGTTGAGTGGTTGAGTGTTTCCTATGTTCCAATGCTTTGAAGAGAGATAAAACCACACATAGTTCTCCTACTTATATGTATATGTTCCCAATAGCGTTTCATTGGAATGCGATGCAACTCTTTGGATTTTGACCCTTGACAACATGCAATTTTGACCTTGCATTTTGTGTTTAACAGTTATCCCTTTAAGAGGTTTCCATAATTGAATGTTTTTGGATAATGCCTCAAAGATTTGCAAGTGGATTTTCTCAATGTGCAAGTGGTTTTCAATGTAATTTCCAAGTAATGACCAAGTAAATAAGACCTTAGGCTTGTCTTGTATGTATAAATCATTCTTTAGAATTTTCCATATACCGACATGTGAAAGTGTATACACTGACCTAAGGTAGAAGTTTTAATTTGAAAAATAACCATTAGAGGCCTTGAGACATTGTCATGCCCAAAACTTTTGTCCCAAAACTTGAGTATGGTGTGGTAATTTTTGATTTTTATTTTTTATATATGTTTGCTTAAATTAATGATATTTAATTGTTTAACTATTATTCTTTCAACATTGCAAAATTAATGTGCCAAAAAATAATTTAATTATTTATTTAGTTTTGTTTTACTTTCTATAACAAAGCTTCCCAAGCAAACACAATACAAACACATTAGGGCGAGGCTTAAGTTCAATAGTGGTTTCTGAAATCATTTATTTAATCTCCCTATTAAGGAATTTGGACAAGTCACATTAATATGAAATAGTTCATGAAGAGATTTAAATATTCTTCTTGATTCAACACACATAAGTGAAAATAATAGTGAAACAAGACAACAATTACTTTATAATAGGGTTACCACCCTAAAGCTTACCAAGGGAAAGTCCTTACAAAAGACTACACAAACTTTACTTCCAAGGTCATGCAAAATAATGAGAGTTACAAAAATATATCCATCTCGAGGCAATTAACTTTAAAGCAAATCAATATTAACATATAGCAATTAACAATAATCAAACATAAATTAATCTCTAGTTTTATTCAATTATTATCACACATAAAATTAATTCAACAATAACATACTAAACTAATGTGAGAGACAATGATGATGCACTGCTAATCTATCTTATGACTTAGCCCTGATACCCCCATAACTTAGTGACCTACATATCCGTTTCTTAGAATCAGATTCAAATGTAGTACTCCTCAAACTTTTGATGGGTCTCTGCCACGAGATGTCATCATCGAAATGGGGTTGACACTCTAATGCAACAAGAAAAAACCTAACATGACTCAAACAAGCTCCATAAGCTTTAGATGTCAAACTCAAGACGAAACAACACACACTCAAAAGTTGTTTATCATAAAACACCTTGAAAACTCAAGGTGCATGTGTTTAACCAAAAACACTATCGTGTACAAGCACAAACAAGGATAAAAAGTAACGACAAATGAAACTATGTTTCTCTGACCCAACAAGATTAAAGTCTCAACAATATTTGTCATATATTGCTTGGAGAAGCTTCATATCTTGAGCATGTTTATATCAAGGATCAAGGTCCATATGAAGACACACCAACTCACTTAGTAGAGATACGAGGGTCACTACCCAACAACTAATTATAGTCACAATAACTAAGCTTACTATAATTGTTACAATTAGAATAATACAAATGTACAAGGAAAAACACTCTACAACACAAATAATATCAAATAGTGTTAAGCACACTAATCTCTTATTATGTTTGGCAATAATAAGACTACATCACAAACTACTAGCAAATAATGTTAAGCACACTAATCTCTAAGCTGATAAATTGACTACAAAAATACCATTGTATTAAATCACAAATAAATAGATAATGTTTTCTGAGTATTAGCACATGTTTTCTAAGCTATAGATAACATGTTTTAGACAATGAAATATTTTTAGTTGGAAGATACCAATATTTTTACTTAGCATTCCGAAATGAATTTAATGGTTGAAATGAATGCTCTACAAAATTCTTCGTAAACATGGCTTCAAAATAGCATCAGTAGAAATAGAAAAAACTTGTGATATATCTATTCGATTGAACGATTGATAATTTTAAACTTTTAAAATTTATTTACAACTTTTAGATTTAAATTTTAGATTTTTTGGTATTTTCTTTTTGTTGATTCCAAATCAATTTCAGAAGCAAGAAAACACAATTGGAAATTTGCTCTTTCAAATGCCTTCCACAATTGGTCAAAAATGATAGTTTCTAGTAAAGTTACGAATTATCCAAATTTTGTTTTTATATTTCATATAATAATATAACTAGTTCCAAGTCTCCGTTTTGGTAAATTACTAATTTAGGCATTTATTTCCTTTAATTTCCAAAAGGGTTTCAACAAAGTTTAAGGTGTTAGAACTTATATTTGATCGAAAGATTCAAAAATTATTTGCTTAAAAATTTATTTATGGAATTCGTTTTGAGGAACTAAGGGGTTTATGTTAGAAATGTTATTTTTAACTTGGCCCATAGATTTATCTCTATGTTATACAATCAAATTTAAAACATATTACTTATGTTCTTTAGTTAAGTAAACAAGTATTTACTGATAAAATTCTCTTAAGCTAGTCAAAATATGAATCAATCTTGAAACAACAATTTATTATTTGTTCAAACTAGTTTTCCTAAGTTATACGATTTCAATTAAAACTTATGAAAGTAAATTGAATTTAAAGTGAGATAGTTACTTATCACCGTTATATTTTTCTAGTTCAATAAGATGCCTTTGGTATCTTAACAACACTACAAGCATTGCAAACAATTTAATATTAAAAATATTTCTTTTAGTTATTTAATGTTATTAGCTACAAAGCTTCCCTAACTCATGGCTAGAGGTATATCTTGTGGAAAAAAATTACAATTCCCATGTTTGCTTATCCTAAGTGCATAAATACATGGAGCATAATTGCTTAATTAACTTTTTAGATTTTTTTTTGAAACTTATTGCTTTATTATTTTAAATGCAGGAGTTGTTTTACAAAACCTGGGCTAATAATAAACAGGTTAGTTAATTTATAAATTAGTTTAATGGGGTGTTTTGAGGAGTTTAATTACAAGGTGGTTTAATTCATTTTAAATGAATAAGAGAGGAGATTTAGGTGTTAATTAATTTACTAAGACATTAACATTAATTTGAAAGTTTCCCACTTGGCACACGTGGTGGTGTGTCAAATCTTCACCTTTCGATTATGCGGATCTCTAACATTATATTTAGTTTTCAAAAGTTGTCCTAAATTTACTCAAGAGAAGTTAACTCTGTATACACATAATATTTTTAAACTTTATCATTTACTGACACTTTCTTTCTTGCAACATGTCCAATTTCAATCTTTTTGAGTGTACATCTTAAATGGGGCATCGGGAAAGGCATGGGCAAACCATTAGTATTTCATGAGAGACATTGTTGTTTAATATATCATTAGTAAATCCAATACAGTTCCCTCATACTTGATCCCCTATGCAATCTTCTTCCTTATAACCCCTAATTATACAAAGACCCATATTTTCTGACTATATCAGTCTGACTTGATATAGTATTTCTTGATTCATGCCAATTTTCAAACTAAGTCATCTTAGGTCGATGTAGTTAGAAAGTTATAGTAGACACTTCGCAACTAAGTTGGCCTTGGTGTACCTAGTTCGAGGTTAAATCATCATATTTTTATTACATCAAGTTGGTTGATGGCATCGACTAAAAATTTGAAAAGGGTTATGATCACACACCACTATAAAGATAAGTCCCTATTTCAATCCAATATAAAGGAACATTCATTTTCTCATTGTCATTGCTCGTAATTCTACTTAAGTCTATATTTGGAGAAGACATTATGTATATCTTATCTTGGAGGGAAAAAGTTTGTCTTGTAGAATCTTGGATGCAATAAGAGGAGTCCTTTAGCCTAGAGCTTGATTCAAACTTTGTGATCCATATAACCGTAATAATATCTTGCAAAACACCATTGACCAATGGGAAGATTGAGGCTCGACGGGTTTTATTTAAGGTAAGTATATTTCAATTTTAGCTTTTTCATTTGATAGACAAAATTTGATAAATAATAGTTTGAACGAATGTATAACTCCTTTTTTGAATCTCCTCTACACTTATACTTAGTGTGGTTACCCTATTTTAGAAACTTGTCATTTTATACCGTAGGTGACCTAGACCCTCATTTGCCTACCATGGTTCTTTATCTGTTTTTAGTTTGTTCTTAATCATCCCCCTTATTTGTGTGTCTAGCTTGAGAATACTATATTAGATTAATCTCAATATTAGAGACCTAGTTAGGGTTATTTCATTATTGATTGCCTAGAGGCTTTGGACACTCTCTATTGATATGTCATAAATACTCCTCTTGCTAGGTTTAGCTGATCCATTTGGTCATATCTTGATACATAAAGTATAAATGAGCTCTATATGATTTGCCTTCTTCGAGTCCAAATATCTTAGATATGACAAGTTGCTATTCAATCCTAGCTTATTGCATATATTCTGATGAACATAACGTGAACTAATCATTGTTTTCTCTCTTTCAACAACTTTATTAGCATGAGTTGATACAATTTTATTCTTCTATATTTTTCAGTAGACAACATCGATGCATATCAATCTAGTCAATTTTTTTTTTTATGTTTTTAAGGAACTACATCGACACAGGTCTATATAATTTTAATTCTACATTTTTCAGCAAGTTACATCAACACATGTTGACACATACTCTCAAATCTACATTATTTTCTTCAGTCAACCAACTATATGGACCGAATCTGATCTAGTTTTATTTACTAGGTTATTTTTTGCCTAACTACAACGACCCTATCTGATATAGTTTTGTTTAGTTGGTTTTCTAGTCAAATTTATTAAGCAACTCGATTTAGCTTTGTATCTAAAATTTTAATTCTGTCAAAATTTATTTTACTTAGATAACTATATCAACCTTGTCTGATTTAGTTCTAAATTCATTTTATCTCCCTGTCAAACTATATTGATCCTAGTCGATATAATTCTATTTTTGCATCTTTGCAACAAAATTTATCAACTCAGTCTGATTTAGTTTATTCTTCATATTTTTAGCAATATTTACATAGACTATATCGATCAACGTTAATACATTTTTATACTGTTTGTGAAATTACATTGGCCAACGCCAATATAACTCTATTTGTTTTATTTGTAAACATAAGCAAGACAAATTAACCTTTCTTTTTAAATATATCATCACACATTTTATTTCAAGTTGATAATCTATTTATTTCAATTCATTGAATGTTTCAAATTGGTTTTTGATATTAATTTTCAAACTTTATTTATTTATTAATTTTTAAACTATTTAGCTATAGTCATGAAAGGTTACGTGATGTTTTATTTACAATCCCTATCTATTGTTTACAAATATCATGGTGTGCGGCACTTGTCCCAATACTCATAGCCATATTATAGAGCTAAACATAGACTTTAATTTCCATGTGCCTCATGGTATATCAGAAACATCTATGATTCCCCTTTTTTATTAAACTTTAGGAAACCAACCATCCATCTAATTCTGTAGTGCACTAGTTAGCGGTTAATGCCAAAAAATTAATCTTAGCTTATCTTTGAAACCAAGTTTAGTGGGTTATGGACACGATACTTTTTTCATTGTAAGTGCTCTGAAATATTGGATCGACACTATCCAACAGACAAATAAGTATCTTTGAGAGCCTAAAAATCAGTCACATCTTTTTAGTATATCTACTTGATCTTCATTTTGGATAAATAGTTCATAAAAATAGTTAAATTTATAATTTGCTATTTGTTATTGTATGCTATATTTCAAAATGTATCGACTAGTGTTGATACAATTTTGTGTTGTGTGTTCCAACTACACTAGACAATGCCAATATAGTTTTTTGTATGTAAACATACTACATTGACTAGGTTTGATATAATCTACTGAGTTTACTATTTTTCTACCTGTGTTTACTAGATTGTATTGCCAAAGACCGATATATTTTATTCATAGTACCGTTAATTTTTTCCCAAAATCTGACTACATCAATTAAGCTTGATATATTTTTATCTATATCTTTTAGTATATGTAACTGTATCAACCAAGGTCGATATAGTACATTTTTTTATCACTGTGTTCATATAAATCTTTTATTCACTACATCGATCATAATCGATATAACATGTGTTCTACATTTATGCATGTGTAACTACATCAAACTATTTGATATAGTTTCAATTCCTTGTTTTATTAAGTTGGCTGATACAATTCTTTTTTTGTAGTTTATCCAACCCAATTCAATTTTCACTTCAACTCTCCATAATGTGGTATATCTTTAATGATTTTGAATAAAGAAAACAACACAATAGAATGGATTTGACTGACTCCCATAAAACTCCTAAATCTCTGTTTAATATTATCAATAATCAAGATAAAAGTAATATTCACATAACTATTAGAATAACTGATTATAATTCACTCTCTACCTCCCAACCTCTAGATTCTTTGAACTATCCTCCCCACAAGCCCATGGTTGAGGATGAGAGTGATCTTGAATACATTATTGAAATGATCATTTTCATCAATGAAAACCCTCAACATAGGGGTAAGAATCCTATGGTCATTTATAACCTCATGATGAGACCTCACATAGAATGTCCCCTTCACCTACACATAACATTTCGATAAGATTTTGGACAAGTCAATACAAAATTATTCTCTTATTTTAACACTATGCCAAGTATAGTCACTACTATGGTGGGTTTTCCCTGTAGTGGGTCTACTCAAAGTGTTAATAATACTACTCATGTTAATGCTACCACTAGTGAATCTCACGCCGCTCCTACTAGTCAACAAACTCTAAAGACTAATCAAATCTTGTTGTAAGCTATGAATCAAATGGGTACTTCTCAAACTAATAATGACAACCAAATAATGCAAATGCAAAATCAATTTTTGAAATTATAAAGTTGTCCTCAACCTACTCAATGGGGAGTGAAAAATTCAAATGGCCCCACACCCACTTTAGGGATGCACAAGGTAATCTCATGCCTCAACCCCCACTCCATAACAAAATCATCAAACATCTTCAAAAATGAACCATTAACTCCTCAAATTGTAAACATAGACATTGGTGGTATTACTCTTACTATCACTTACAACAAATCTATCGATCTTACGTTGCATTTGAAAGCTTTTGGAAACCTTTATAAAGACTGGATTAAACTAAATAATTTGTTGCCATCAAAATTTTAACTAAACCATTTTCAAGGGATGTTTTATATTGGTACAATCAGTCAAGTCTAACACTATCTCTAATTTAGATGACTCAATGCATTGGTTCAAAAATTTCAAACTAATGAGCCACCTAAAAATAGTTTAGCCCATTCTATTAATTGTAAACAGAAAGAATTTGAAACTAAGCTAAACACTTCAGACATAAGTTTTCATTAAAATGAAAAACCTTTTCTAACAAAGCTGAACACTTGTTATAAGATAATTTATTCCATTTGTTCACTAATGCTCTTCATCCCAAACTACAATATCATGTTAGGACTTTCTCTTGAAAATGTTTGGAAGAATCGTTTGATCAAGCTAAATGTCAAGACTTCCTAATAAGCCAATTCAAGCCTTCCCAACCTCTAACATGAACTTGCATGCTTATGAAATCTATAAAATTGACATGCTTTTAACGATGGTGTCACATATACCTATGATTATATCCATAACATCCATGTTATTCTTCCACGCGGTTTAAACAACACAACCTTTTCTCAACCATTCATGAATACTCCTTTCTAACTTCCTTCTTCAACATCTTCCTATGTGAAAATTGTGGATGCTCACCAACCTCTTTCCATGGTGGAAATCCAAAAATGTATTCCTAAACTTTCAACATGAAAACTTGACCCTAATCTCCCTACCAAATATTGGTATGATCCACACAAATTCTGTTGGTATCATGCAAGTTGGGGACATTCTCATGAAACTTGTAGGCAACTTAGAAAATTTACTCTTGAATTTATCTCTGGTCCCTATTTTCATCATGAAAGTATGATTTGTGAATGTCAATAAGCATATGAAAAGGTAACTAAAGCTCATGATTTCAAAGTCAAGCATGAAGCTCTTAATCAAGATAATACTCACCTTACTATCTATAAAGTTCCACTTCCCTATCATCATTCTAATTCTACTCAACTTTCTACCTCCAATGTTATGGAAACTTTAGTTAATCCTAATTCTCCAACTAATAATGAAAATGTAGTCAACATGAACAACATGAGGCATGTAGTATCATATATTGTCCTTTGCAGATTCTAATTATAATAAATTTCTCACTTTACACACTTTGGAAGATACTTATCCATCTCGTTTCATGGATATTGAACATATAGAAACACCTCCTAATCGTACCTCTATCATTAAATCTACAAATGACACATTCTGCTACCTTACCATTTGTCCAAATTGTATTAAACAAAATGATACAATTTGATTCTCACTATTTTTCCATTGCCATGACATATATTAGTTCAATCCCATTAGCCTTTCCCTGCTCAAAATGAACTACTTTGATTATCGTGAATCGATCTACTTCTTAACCTACATATTCACTCATAGCATCAACCACCCCAAGGGATTTGCTTTTTAACCCAACTATGCCATAAATGATATCAACCAACTTAACACAGTTTGATCCACTTGGCCAACCTACATCAACAAAGTCCAAACAACATACTTTCTATCTATTGATGTGGGTCTTGTGTAAACCCCTAGATTTAATGAGTTAGCCTTTAACATTTTAAATCTCAATGGAGTTAAACTCCACTTGAGGGCACGAGTTGTATGTATGAATTAAACAACTGAGTAATGAAATAACAGAATGCAAGTTTTATTCAGGGGTGATTGTAGTGAAATGAATCATAGTAAAGAAATTAAAACCTAATTGAGTTGAATGGGTGGACCTTATTCTAAAGTGGGTATATCTCAATCAAAGAAACTTCAAAAAGAGGGAAGGGTAGAGAAGAAAGAAGGCTCTATAATCTTAAAGTATTATTTCTTAGGGTTTTTTTTGAACAAGTGTTTCTAGAACTAATGCTTGCTATTGGTAGCTATTGCACACTCACATAAAAACATAGTTATGCAGTTTGGGAAGAGATGATATAAGAAACTTAAGGATCTCAATTGAAGGTTGCTTTTTTTAGAGTAGATTTTACACATCCTTATTCAGGAGATTACAACTTAGATCAGAAAGGTATTAAGGCAGCTAAGACTCACACCTAGAAGACTATATCAAGGAGAAACACTCATACACACTTTGAAATTTGAGACAATCAATCAATTTGCAAATAATAAATAACATTTGCTAATTATTCAATAGCTATAACACATCTAAAACCAATAGACATTAATGATAATAAAAGGAATTCTCCATAGCTATTGCACATTTTGAATTATTGAATCAAAAAAATCAAAGAAATAAATACTCAATTACATACAATAATAAAAAAAAAAATCTACACAGTTGCATGCTAATAAAAATGACTTCTTCCATTATTGGTAATTCCCCAACCCTTTGAAATGAGGGACTTAAATGTATAAATAGACTTGGCGAGGAGTCATCTCATCCTCCAAGTTCATAAAAAACTCTAAGTTACATGTTAACAATCAGAACTTTAATTTTAATTTGATATCAAAACTTACATGTACAATACATTTGATCACAACTATATCCAAAAATAGATTTACCTACATGATGCCATGTAATGTGTGCATGATTACAAATTTATCAGGGTAACTACTATATGCATACATGAAGTATGGGCAAACTATAATTACATTGACTAATCTTACATGCAAGATTATATATAAAATTAACTTTTGATAATTAAGGTTTATTTAAACTCGATGATTGCATGGATGCACTTGATATAGTGGAATACACTGAAGTTGTTGGCAGAGTTGAGCTGAGAGGTGGAGTTGAGATCAAAGATGGAGTTGAACTAGATAGCGTGGCCTTGGGCTTATTTTTGGCTTCCGATTCTTGATAATAATTAAAACTAACATCATGTTGATACCTAATGATATTCATGTTCAAAAGTGGTAGTCGATGCAATTTACTTGATTACTCTATTAAACATGTGTGATCAAGCTTGGTGCTCCTAAATTTAATCCCAAAGATTTCAACTTCAATAATTTTTTTACTTACAAAATTTAGTTTAACGTCAATCTCTTCCAATGTTAGTCTTTAAAGATTATGTTTGAAATTTGTTGAGGCTTGTTGGAGGAGTTAATCAAAACTAACCCTACTTATTAATTTCCTTCTAGAGTCCCTAGTTTTAAAAAGATTCAACCCATCCAAATTATGCAAAATTAAGTTCTCATGCTCTTTGAATTTTGGTATTATTGCTTCTGCACTTGTTACCCACTTCCTTGCTTATTGTGTTTGACTAATAACTATATTGAGAGCATTGGATGACTCCAATGGTGTCATTAAGTGTAGATGGCTATAAGCCTTATTTGTTGTGTATATACAAGTAATTTTAATTTGTTCTCATCTTATTTTAAAGAATTAAATAATTTTTCTATTTCAATGGTATAAAGGGCTAATTTAGCCCTCATTGAAGTAATAGCTTCCAAAATGTTATATAGTATTGAATCTATGCTTTGTACATCTATCTCAATTTATATGGGAACATGAGCAATTTATTGTTGTTTTTTGACTTGTTCCAATTCTTGTTCTAAATCTCTTCTCATTAGCTCTATCCCTTCATGAAGCTCGATCAAAGCATCTTTCTATGTTTCAAGATAAGATCTAAAATACTCATTATAAAGAGACTTCCCCAATCTCCTATTCTTTCTCTTTGAAAGAGAGAAGACATTCAATCTTTCTTCTAAAATTATGCCCCTTCTAGCATCATTTTCAATCTTTCTCTTCTTCACTCTTTGGATACTCTCTGTGGATTCATCAAAGATTGAGCTTAGTGTGGTTAGCTCAGTTATTGTGAGATTTGGCTTTGAAAGGCTTGAGCTTGTAAGTCTGCTACCCACTATGGGATCACTAATTGAGTTGAGTTAGTTGGTTGAGTGTGCTTCACTATAATCTCATCCAACAAGTCCCCTGAAGATTGTTTCAAGGCCTATGTATGTAAAGGGTCTGGTAGTGAAGGCCAAATGATCTTGAACCAATCAACACCACCATATTGGGGCATAGGATGGACCGTATATACCATCTTCTTCTTCCCAGTCTTCTTTGATGATACCACAATAATAGTCTGGGTAGGATTGGAAGAAGGCATTGACAAGCCTAATTTGGTGGATGATACATGTAGTTTTGCACTTGTCAATGCTCCCCTAGTTTTCCTATATGATACTCTTTTAGGCTTAGGGGTAACTGAGGTAATGGAGGTAACCATAATAGAAGTGAGAACAATAGATGTTGAAGACAACTAGAATTGTAGAAATTGTGATTGAGGAGACATCAAGACTAGAAGATACAACTTATACTTTGGGAACAACTAGGAAGGGTAGTATACCAGGAGTGAGTGAAATAAGATCAAATGAAGTAATAGACATAGGACAAATAATTGGCACAACTAGAATGGTAGAAATTGAAGGAACTGAAAAGATAATTGGAACCACTCCCTCAAATGATTTTTCTACTTCAAGTGGTGTTTTTCCTTTGGGTCCTTGGAGGCTCAGGACTTTGGCTCCTTGCATCTCTTTCTCTTCATCTTCATCAGTGGGCTCACCTCCTATAGATGGTTTCTCCTGCACTAGGGGTACTTATGTAGATGATGTATCAATAGTTGGGCTCACAAAGGGTGTATAGGCTCTAGGTTTTCTCTTGTAGCAAAGTTGGGGGTTCCACGCTTGTAGTATCATGAGCTAAATTGGTAGTAAGAGGAGTATGGTCTTCTAAATCTGAATAATCTATGCAAATTAGCTCCTCTTCAACTCTCCCAAGGGAACTTATAATGCTGGTAACCTCTTTCATTATAGGCTCTTGCTTTACAATATTCATCACAATGGGTGTTGTTTGGGAGGGTTCCCCTTTGTCCAATGATGATTGAGAGGGCCTATTGTTCCATAATTCTATTGCAACCCATCAACATGTGGGTGGAATCCTCATATGAGCATCTACAATTGAAATTGAGGGCTCACCCTGAATTATTTTCAATAGTTTTTCATTTATTCCAAGCATTTGAGCCCTCTCTAGGACCTGGGCATCACTCTTAGCATTCAAAAGTAGAAAGTCATGGTCATAAGGCTCATGTTGGTATGGAATACCAAGACCTTAGATATGTTTTTGTATTTGACTATTAGGGTCCCAGTCTCTATGCGAGAGGGTGGGCAATGAATAATATTCTCTAAATTTGCCAACCTTTCCAAATTGTTTGTGTTTGATGTAACACATCCTATCGATCACCAAATGAGATCCATGGAAAGTGCTCTTCTTCTTCTTCAAATCTCATCAATCTACCACCATAATTGGTATGTTATCTCCTCAGCTAATTTGTTTGGCACATACTTAGGGAGACACAACGAAGTGACCTTATACCCTACAACCATAATCGCTATATAATTGGGGTAGAGCTAATAGTCTCCATTTGGTTTAAATGTATCGGATATGATTTTTGACACTCTAGGCAACTTTTCCTCATAGATAGCCATTCATACCTAAGGATATACATATTCTATGATTTAGATTATATTTCGTGTGTAGGTGTGTATGCACATGGAGTAAGAGTCACAAATTCGATTCTTAGTGTAATTTGGAGCTGGGTTATAGAGTGATCTATTATGCACATATACAATGTCTATCACTACATGCAAGAGGTAATAAATCATATAAACATGGCCTCCCATAGGCCTTTTGTCTTTATGCAACACTTATTCATGTAGTTTGGTGTTAATTATCTTTCCCAGAGTAAAGGTTAGCTCTGAGGTCACCAATAAATCTATTTATGGAACCCACTATTGTTGAAAAAAATGGATTCTAGGGTGGTCATATAACCTGTTTATTAATGCCATTCCAATGTAGACTCCCATTAGAAATTTGTTTATAAGTATCAGTAGCCTCTCCTTAAGGGTGACAATCTTTTCAGGGATAATCCATTTAAAAAGTGTTTTATCAATTGAATTGTTCTTCATCCATGTTACGACTCTATGCAAATTAAATGTAACGTCTATAACATACAAAGATATGTAGATTTGGAAGGCATCTCCTAAAATGTAGGTGACAATGTTTTTATGCTTCATGTGATGCAAAAAAACACCACTAGTTATCTTTCCCATAAAGATCAAGTCCCATAGTGGGATAGTGCATGACATTACCTCAGGCTTAGTTGCTACAAAGTGTAATCCTTGTCGCTTAAATGGGAGCAAATTTGTAGCCAATTACCTCGACGCTAGTGTCAAATCTATTTTATATGTATATACATCTACCTTTTCAGTTGTATCCCATAGAGCTGAGTAGTTGGGATACTCATTATTGAACACTGTTGAATAAAAAATGGTTTCTGTGTACTTTATAGAGTCTTTGATAAAAAACCTAGATGGTGGCTGGGCTCCCCTGAATGTCCTAGATGAAGAATCCATTGTTAATTAACTATGCTCACAGAGTTCTAGTTTCTTTATTTTAATGGGTTAGATCTTCTAAAATCAATTCGCAGTTTGAACATAGGTAGTTAGGGTTTTGGGTTCTCAAGGATGCAAGTTCATTCAGGCTCGTTTGTGATCAATAGGCATGATGTTTGCTTTCAATTCATTGATATAACTTTTGATATTCAATTTCAATTCATGCACCATTAATGCACAACATCTCTAAACTTGCTTCACTCATTCAATTCAAACCTTGCCACTTTATTTTAACAGGTATGTCATGTAGACAATATAAACATTCAGAGGAATGTCACGTCATTGCCTTTGCCAAGTGTCATTTTGTCACTCTTTTCGTTCTAATTTAGTTATGCCACATAGGCTTTCATTAGTCAAGTATCAAATGTTGTGTTATCACATGGTCCATTTTAATTCTTGTGACGTGAACGCATCTGGCGAACAAAAGTTTTAAAGACCTGTGGCAAATATCTTTTACAAACGCTGGGAGGGTTAATTTTTTCGAAGGCCAAGTTCTAAATCTATTATTTATGAAATGCAATTTTTTAAAAAATTAGCCGAAGACCAAATACTTGCTGTGACCTTTCGAACCAAAAGTTTCGAAGACCACTTTTGAAGGATTTCTCTGACTAGTTTTGCCAAACACTTTCACTGAAATTTTTTGTTGAAGACCAAATTTTGAATAGAAACACCAAACACTTTTACCGAATACGTAAATACTGAACACTTTCATCGAAGATGTAAATGCCAAACACTTTTGTCGAAGATGTAAAATTTGCAAAGACCAAAAATCTCAAAAAGAAAACTCACGATGAATAGAAATGTTGAAGACATGCATACATCATGGATAAAATTATGAAGACTTAACCTGAGAACATAAGTTCTGAATAAAACGTCTGAACAAAATTTCTAAAGAACATTTTCCATGAAAGTTTAATGTAGGTGTGGAGGATTAAAGAATGTCGAAGGTCGAGTTCCAAACAAAACTTTTTAAGACTTAATTTTTGTGAAGCCAAAGACTTTATATATTGTGCATGTTCCAAAAACTTGCATATATGTAAAACTTCTAAAAAATATTAATAAGTTAGTTTGAATAAGCAAAACATGTTTAGTTGTGTTTATCGAATAATGAAGTTAGGTGCAATATATAAAGTTCTATGAAAGTTTTAAAAAAAAAGGCCTAAACTTTTCAGAATATAGTGGGTCCCTATTGAAAAAAAAGAATGAGGATATATTGAATACAACAAATGGTGACTCATAGGGGGAATACTCTGGAGTATTTGATAACCCAAAACCTTTGGTTAGTAATTGTAGATCAAACATGGACCATTTTATAAGAAAAAAATTGAATCAAAAATATGAAAGAGACTCCTTATAACATCACACAACATAATTGTTTTGATCATACCTTGGATTTGTGAGTGAGGAAGTGATTTTTCCTGTCTTGATCATACCCTTTATCATGAAGATTTTTAAAAATATTTGGGATAACAGTAGGTTTCATTTTGGTTTCTTTGAAAATATATTTAAGACTAGGGAAATTCTGACATTACTCTACTACTAACTACACATCTATAGCTCCAACAGAGATATATTTGGTTTATATTCCTTCCTCTTCCTATATTCTTACATGATGCATGTTACATTGATCTTATTTCATTTATTTCATCATGTGAGCCTTTGACTACCTTTATATTTTCTTTATGGTTTATTAATCAGTCTTTTAAGATGTATTGATTCTTATTTTCTTAGCCTTCTTTTTTTACAATATGGTTGGAAGAAGGAGATCACAAACTATAGTGAGTTGGTATATGTGAGGGCATAAATTTACTAGATTGTCTCAGCCACTACATCTGTATCAATGGTTATTACTTTAAACAATTATTAACATGAGAAGTGCATTTGATCCAGTGCAAATGAAAAAAACTTTCTAAATTTTTATGTAGTAATGAGAGCATCTTTTATATACCTAATAGAAGTGCTCAGTGGTAGAATGACCATGATTAATTTTTATTGCATACCTAAATTCTAAAAATCTTAAACACAAGGGTGTAAAACATGTAAGCAAACCGATTTATGTGTTTTTTAAATATCCTTTTCACACTATTTCTTTCTTCTCTAATCTTTCCTATAGACCAAACTTTTGACTTTAAACATTGATAGGAATTCCAAAGGATTAGGTACTTGCTTGAGTATGTTAGGAGAAGTTAGTTAGATTGCCATAAAAAAAAATACATCTAATCTAAAAATGCATAAACTAAACTAAGGAAAGCAAAATGTTGAAAACAAGAAACATTAATTATGAAAGCAAGAAAATTATCTATGAAAGTAGGATAACTAACTATGAAAGTAGAAAAACTATCTGTGAAAGCAATAAAACTAACTATGAAAGCAGAAAAAATATTATACTCTTACCTTTATCACAATACTTGTTACTTAGAGACATCTCCAGATGGTACATTCATGAAATAATACTTCAAAGACTGTCCATTGACTGGATATGTTAATTCATTACCTTGGATGTCCCTCAAATGAAAAACATTGTTACCCAAGATCTCTAAAATCTGATAAAGTTCAATTTATAATAGAGTAAACTTGTTTTGCTATCTTTTATTTTCATGAAATTTTTCCCATAGAAGCACCAAGTCAGATATTATGAATGCTTTAAATTTTACTCTTATGTCAAACCACCTTTTGATTATGTTTTGATGTTTACTAAAATTCTACAAGGCTTGAATCCATGAATCCTCCATATCTATTATATCTAATAATTGAGACTCCATTTTTCACTTGGTTCTATGTACTTTTTCATAAATCGATATGTTGGAAATTATAGTGTTATTGGAGAAATTGGATGTCCTCCATATACCAGCAAGTAAGGCAAAGCCTTGAGAGCATGCTTGTATCTTATTTGATCAAGTCACAATGCATATTTTAGTAGATTATGTCACTCTCTAAGTTTATCTACCACTGAATTTTTAATGACATCAATCAAAGTTTTGTTGGTTGATTCACCCAATCCATTTCTTTGTGAGTAATGTTTAGAAGATGATCTAATGGTGATTTGATTATCATGGGCCCATTTAGTGAATTTAGTTGATTGAAATGATGTCACAAACTAAGGAGATGTGGGTACCAAACCTAGTTATGATGTTTTTCTCCAAAAAATTGATTACATCTTGTGCTCTCGAATGCCTTGTAGCTATTGTTTCAGTCCATTGAGTGCAATATTCTATGGTAGTGAGTAAAAATTTGTGGCTAACTAAATAATTAGGGTTAATGACACCAATGAAATTTAATCCCCATTGAGCAAAAGGTCTTCCTTCAATAACAGATTGTATTAACATTGTTGTATGCACTTCTCTTTTTGCCAAGATCTGGCATTTATAGCATGTTCTTATATGAACATTTGTGTCTTTAAAGAGTGTCAGCCAATAATAACCCATTCTAAGGATTTTATGTGCTATGGTGTTTTTAGAGGGGTGACCACTGCCTATCTTCTGGTGTAAATTTTATAGAATTTATTGAGCTTATTCTCATGATACACATCTCAAGTAAATGCTTTCATAATTTCTTCTATAGAGAATCCCCTTTATAATCATGTAGTGAGCAGCTTCGAGCCTCAAATCTCTCCTTTGTTCTATATTGAGTTCTACATAATAAACACATATGAGTAAATATTGAATGATATCAGTATACTAATATCCTCTAGATATTTGGATTTCATAAACCTCCTCAATAGTGATGCGTGGGTTAGGTCAATCATGAGTTGAATGATGCCTTGAACTCTAACAATTTTGGTAGGCTTGATTTCTATGTCAAACTATTGTAATTTTTCCATCCATTTTTCTTTATGTTCTCCCAATTCATTTTTCCCCAAAGTGAGCTTTAAAATAGGGTCTGATGCGATAGCAATGGTCTTATTCCCTAAGATTTAATGTCAAAATTTATTTACTGCTTTGACAAGGTCAAAGATTTGCTTATCTATCATGGATTACTTGATCTCTACTTATTTTAAGTTTGTGCTCATAAATGCAATATGATGTTCACTTTCATCCTTCTTCTAGGTAAACACAATGGTAATAGTATGTTATAAAGTGAATTAATACAAAAAGAAATCTTTGGTGAAGTTTCAGCTTATCAAAATTGGGGCCTGAGAGATTATATCTTTAATGTCTTGAAAAGACTTTCAGGTCTCCAGTGTCCATTCCACTTTAACATGCTATTTGAGAATTATATTTAGAGGTCTAACGATGTCTTTAAATCCTGAGATAAACTTTCTCATGAAATTTATCTTTTTAAAGAAAGACTTGAGCTCCTTCTTGCTATTTGGAAATACAATCTTTGAAATCCCTTAAACCCTATTTGGGTCAATTGTAATTCCTTATTTAGTGATGATGTGGCCTAAGAGCCTAATGTTAGTAACATCAAATATGTTCTTGGGGTTTCATGAGATGTCAAACCTTATGCAACTTTCAAAGATTGATTGTAGGTGGCCTGTGTGATTAGTTCCGGTCTTTGAGAAAATAATAAGGTCACCCATGTAAATGATTAGGCATTTATTTATTAGCCCTTAGAATGCATGGTCCATCTATCACAAAAAGGTAGTTCTTGCATTAATTAGGGCAAATGACATCCTTTTGTATGCACAAATGCCCCACTTTATGGTAAAAACAATCTTCATTCTGCCTTCGAATTCAACCAACACCTTGTTATATCCTAAAAATCTATCCAAGAAGGACATCATTCCTAAACCACTTACTATTTGGATCACCTCGTCCAAGGAAAGGTAAACGATAGTTGTCTTTCTCATAAGCCTTTTTAGGTTTTTGAGATCAAAACATAGTCTAATTTCCTCATTCTTCTTCTTGACTAGAACTAAGTTGGAAACCCAAGTAGAATGTCTGATAGGGAAAACTTATTTTTCATTTGATATCTTTTCCTCTTCTTTTTGAATGAGAGGCTCCAGGATAGGACTGATTGACCTCTATCTTTAACTGAATGGATTATAGTCTACCTTCAACGAGATTGTATGGGTGATGACCCTTAGACTAAAAACCTTCAAGTTCTCATACATCCATGCAATCACATCACTAGGTGAGAAAATCCTTCACCCTTTGTCTTTCTTCTAGAGCGCAACTAAGGTTGATGTTGACATAATGTGGGTTACATTCATCCTCTAAAGTCTCCTTGGATTTAGATTCATTTACTTTAGGGTATCTTTACTATTATGCTTGGGGATCTATTGAGACCAACACCCCCCATCTTTATTTTTTATTGAAAAGGGGACCCTTGTAATTATTTCCAGAACCTCTATATTCTGGAATAAGTGTGAAATATTGTTTGATCTTATATTTTAAAGGTAGGTCAATTTTAAAAAAAGACATGAGTTTTGGTATATTTGATTATGATCATATGTTAGGGATTAATGTTGTTAATAATCATCTTCAAGGTGATTAATTGAAGGTCCATGGAAGAAGTCAGGGTTCCCAAGTAGTAAACCCTAAGGGTTTGAATTTAAACATTCATGAGAAAATCTAGCGAAATTTTTTATACATGATCAGGGTTTAACTTAAAGTTCATGCACTTTTGTAGATCTAACACTTTACACTTGCTTGTTGGATTTGATCCAATGGTGATTCAAGCTCAAAGTCTTTTAGAAAGGCATACAATTAATGATTTGGGCCCCAATAAAGATCTAATGATGATCACCTGATTAGAGGTTTTAATCTAATGGTGTAAATTAAAGCTGAAGCTTCAAGAACTTCTAAGGGCTTTACATGTGGCATTTAGTTATTGGATCAATAAATTTCATTATCTAAAATTTGACAGGTTTGCTCCCATCATTTGATGTCTATGAGGACGTATTTGATGTGACTGAACCCATCAAATTTAACCTATATAATCCCCGAAGCCTTTGGAACTCCCAAGGGCTTTACACATGGCATTTAGTTATTGGATCTATAAATTCCATTGTCTTAAATTTGACAGGTTTGATCCCAGCATTTGATGTCTACAAGGACTTATTTGACGTGACCAAATCCATCAAATTTAACCTATAATCCTCGAAGCCTTAAGAACTCTCGAGGGCTTTACAAGTGACATTCACTTATTGGATCAATAAATTCCATTGTCTTAAATTTGACAAGTTCGATCCCATCATTTGACATCTATGAGGATGTATTTGACGTGACAAAACCCGTCAAATTTAACCTAGACAATTTTTTCAAGCCTAAACAAAGAGGGCATTTCTAAAGAACTTTTTAAGAAATTCCTAGATTTTTGCGTAGGAGAAATTAGAATATAAAGACTTAAACCTAAGTTATTTTGTGTTTTTTAACATACAATTCTAAATGTAATCTTTAATCCTAAGTTTTATATAATCATGGAACTATTTAAAAAGGTACTCATGTTGCAGGATCCAATGGTGATCGCTTGCTCATTGGATTTGATCCAACAATGCAATAAATTCGAGGACTTTTCCAAGTCCTCATGAGCTTGACACATGGCACAATTAGTGAGCTTAAAGATTAAAGGAACAATGAAATGTAAGGACAAAGATTTAGATTTTGAAATCAAAATAAAGAGGACTTTTGAAAGCTAACGACTAGCCTTCAACTAGCATTTATGAAATTTACCGTGAAAGGCATGGAACCCCACCACATAGGATCCACATAAGCATGGAGGATCAAAATGAATATATCTTATGATAAAAAATGTAGAAGACATGAGAATGAAGTCCTATCAAATCTAAGGCATGTATGAGATCAAGAGTTGGATATTTCCACCGTTAAAGCTAAAACCCTTGAAACCTCTATAAAGAAGGACTTAAGTCAGTTCAATTGATCACATAGAAATCAAAGTAAGTGCAACTTAAATTTAGAACAAGTGCCTTAGTGAGATCTTTGTTTTCATCAACTAAAATTTAGTTTTATTAATGGTGGTGGGCAGGCAATAGATGAAAATTGAAGTAGAACTCTATCTAACTTTAGATGGTGAAGGAAGGGTCTTTAGAGACACAGAGTTAGATTTAACAGCCTTGAATTTATATGGAATCAAGAATTGGTCCAAATTATTCTTCTTTATAGAGGAGTTGTAACTAATTTCTTAGGAGGAAAAGAGGAATGCTACGGTGCACCAAACATACAAAGACCTAGTATTAATTTAGCTAGCATGCCTTTACCATGCAATTGCTAAACTAGAGGTAATGCATTGCATCGACCTTCTTGTTCCTATTTTCATTGATTTTAGAATAGATGGGGAATGGATTATTCATGAAGTACCAAGAAAGTTACATATATAGCTCCCATGGCCTTTGAGGCTTACTATAATCTCCCTTTGCCTGATGTCAATCTCCCATCCTTAAGAGAATGGAAAAATTCCCAAAACTTGGATTCAGTCCTCTCACCTTGGTTAATCCAAGGCTCCCATGTTTTTAGGTCCCCTAATGGCGAAATTCCTATTGCCCAATTTAGGGAGGGCATTAGGGTAGCTATGAAATTATTGAACAGAGCCTTTGGTGCCTCTTCTACTAGTTATTTGAGTAAGGTTTAGGTATCTTATATCAATTGCATGTTGGAGAAGAACGTAACCCCTCCCATTGGAGACCTACTAATTTTTTTCTTGGCCAAACAATTTACAACCATCAAGAGAAAGACCTCTAAGCAATTCTTCATGATGTCTTACCTCTTGGATTCACTCCTAGCCTCTATTAATTTCCATGGCATCCAAAGTTGGTCCCTTGATGGTAGAACTATAATTTCCCATAATTACTCCAAATTACATATATTTAAATACAAGAATCACATGCAATTCATATGTGATGGTATCTTCTCGGTCATTTTTGAGGCAATCACTAGTATCCCTATGCCCAGGCTTCATCCTCTAATCAAAAGACAAGTGGAGACCATGGGAGATGTGTGGTTCTATCCAGATTACACTATAATAAGGATAGAAGGAATCATGGTCCAACCATACAGATTGCCTATATATATTCCTAGTAAGATTGCATAACAAGAAATTGCTTATCAAATCATCCAGGGAATGGATTGAATATGCAAGAAGAATAAGAAGGCTCAGGTTCATCCCTTTCCATTGGACATTAGCAGAATTATAATCAAGGATTGGAAACAACTGGAGATCATGGTGGTGCACAGGAACTCTTTTGATTTCCAACTGGATGACCTTAAGATGTGGGACCTGAATGATAGAGTGGCTAACCATATTTGAGATAAAAAGGTCCCAAAGACTGAGTACAAACATCAACCAGGTGTGGGAGATGGTATTTACACAAAGGTAAGGAACTTTGAATAAGCCCTGTCCAGGCTTAAAAGTTACAACATCAAAGTAGAACATAGGTTAGTTAGGGACAATAAGCCCTCAGGGGAAATATGGAAACTACATCCCTTTCATTATCACTTGTTGCTAGGACCATCTAGGATTTCACATCAAGAGCCACCTGTTGGAGGACAATCTTCTGAGCCTCAATAGAGAGAATTGGCAAAGTCACCCCAGGTTGGGCAACTTGAGGATGTAAAAGGAAAAGATAAATATGTGATTCAAGGGTCCAACAAAGAGCATAGACCTGGTGAAGGTCCCCAAATTTAGGCATCCCCACCAAGGCCTTCTTCCCCAGTAGAGTTTATTAGCATGATTGCTTTGGAAACTAGAAAAATAGTGGAAAGTGCCCTTATTAACATCACAACTACCTATGGTTATGATAAGGAAGAGGATCCATCTGAGGAAGCAAGAAAATAATTAGTTTCATTGGATGGAGGAAAGAGACAGGTAGAATTGGCTTTAGTTCCTCTGGCACCAAGAAAGAGGCCTAAGTTAACTTTCACTCACCCTACTAGTGAAATTAACCTCTTCAGTGATGAGAATCCTATTTATGGACCAACTATTCTTGATTGGTTTGTTTATGAGAAGTTGTAAAAAATCCCATCTCTTTCTCCTTCGCTGGCTTTGACTTTAGTTGACATGGATGTTTAGGATAATGTCAAAACTTGGATTTAGGATATTTTGAACAAACAAGCAAAGAGAAGGACCTAGATTCTTTGCAACAAGGAAAGCCAAGGGATTGACACCCTAGGAGCCTCTAGGAGTTCAAATGTAGAGATTCTTGAATAACCACAGGTAAAGGAGTCTGACCCTCAAGTCCATTTCAATATAGATACATCAACTCTTGAGAAAGTAGTGACCAAGAAGGTTATTGTTGGTACTGAGGAGTTCACCTTTCAGAAGGTGGAACCATTTGTAGGCTTAAATCCTATTCTAGGGTAGGCAGTAGGGGTGCATCCTATATTTCAAGAAGATGTAGCTAGTATGGTAATGGCCTAGGCAACAATGACCTTGGCTGGAGTTTAGGGAATGAAACAAAAGATTCTGAACTTGGAGAAAGAAAACAAGATTTAAAAGCTTAGGTCCTTTCAATTCTTGAGGAGCAAGTGCTGAATAAATCTTCGGTGGATGCATTCAAGAATTTGAAAAGCAATCAAGCTTATATTGAGTGCTTTAAATCATCAAAATGAGATGGCACAAGCCTTAATCACTCAATGGTAGAATTATCAAGCTCAAATGGAGGAGATCATCAAGATACATAAGACAAAATAGGCATTGGATTTCAAGATTATTAAGCTTAGACATCTGGATATCTTCATGGCAGTTTTGATGGATAAACAAGAGGATTTGATCACTTGGAGCAATGATGTCAACAACTTCATCAAAAGAGACACATGCTTGGTTAACCAGATTGAGAAAATTTTGGGGAATATATTAGGTAACCCTTCTCAAATCACTATTATAGGCCTAATTAGTGATGGAGAATTCAAGCAAAAAGTTGGTGTTCACATCCAGGGCATCATAGACAAAAAAGGTCACTCATCCAAGGACAACCAGAAGATCCTTGATATCATTATTTCTATAGGGAAGTAAATTGCAGAAGCACAATGTATCAAGGAACTTGTATCTCAAGCAGATAATGAGTTTAACAAGTTGGCAGGTCAGAAAGAGGATTGTTTAATGAAGCCTACATTGGATTTTGAACTAATCAAAGAACAATACACTAGGGTGAAAGACTTCCTCGGACAAGGCTAATTGAGGGGCCCACTAGTGTTCCTATGTAGGGAGACTTTATTTTGTAAATTATATGTTAGTCTGTAAGCATATACTCTTTCTTATCATGTTGACATGTGACCTTCCACATTGTATCTTTATATCAAGGACAACTGTCCTTAGCCACATGTGGATATTTTGAAGGTTAACTAGTTAGCCACCTATGTTTCTTGTAAATAGGCAGATGGTTACCATTTTAGAGGGAGAGAGTTTTTGAACATTGTATACCAGGAGCATTTAATACAACTAAGAAATTCTAAAAAGATTGTCTGTATAGTTTTGTTAAATGTCCATATTACCTCTCAATTACAGATAGTCATCTTGAATTTGAATGATTCTTCTTGGTTTAAGTCACATTGTTTTTCATAGGGTTGTTAATTTGTGCTAAATGCTAAATTGACTGTAAAGATCTCATTTGCTATATATTTGGATGTAATTAGGTTATTTAGATCATAATAGAAAATTTTTAAAGTAAATTTGGTTCTTACTTATGATTCATATTTTCCCTTTGAATTTTGCTCGATTTGTGATATAATTTGAGCTTATGCTGTTTTATAACATAAATTGGTTCAAATGTGCTCAAAGTAATTGGAATTTTGTTATAATATTTGAGATGAAAACCTATAATCACGTTTCTTTCTTACTTTACCATTCTCTTTTTGTATTTTTATCAAGATTGATTCTAGCTTAAAGATCATTGTTAATACTCATTTAGTTTAGCCTCTAAGTCATCGAAAACTATTGAATATCTAAAGATTTAAACCCTAGTGGCTCCCAACCACTAAATCAAACAAATATTGTGGATAGTTCTCATACTTTACTTCTATTCCACCATAAACATCATTGAATTGTCACAAACTATAACTCATGCCTTGGATTTTTCAAATTCTAAAATTAGTAGTGTTCATCAACACTAAAGAGCACCTCCAACTATTGGATTTCTTCTAGCAATTGTTTAATTTAATTTTTTTTGTTATAAAAATATAATTTTTTTTAAAAATTAAAGAGATAAATATTTATATAATTATTTGAAAATGATTATATTACAAAGATCAAACAACAACTCCAACTAACCTCCTATGCTTACAGGGAGAGTGCATTGACAAACATTGTGAGAATAAGAGTAGATGGAACAATCGTTGCTTCTAAATCTAAAATTAATTCATGGTACAATGCAATGATATAATTACAATATGAAAGCTGAGAGTGTTCATTACACAAATCAAATTTTAAATCATCTTTTATTCTATTGGAAATGAAAGTGCACCAGTCAAATGGTTGAGCACCCAGAGTACGAAGAATATAGATCAAAGCCCAGAATGAAATGTTTGATGGTCTACCCTGCAAAATAATTCTTTCTTGGAAAATTTCAAGGATCCCCATCAAAAAAGGATTTTTCAGACATTCAACTCTTAACCCCCTTCTACTGCGGCATTGAGGATCTATAAAAAAATTAACAAGTAAGAGCTAACACAAGTAAAACTAGTCAAAAATTTGAGGAATTATAAATTTAAAAATACCATACCATCTAGTTGTAGTGCATAATGGGAATCCAAATATTTTTTTTCCTCATTGTTCAACAGGGCCTTTGTTGTGACCATGTCCCCATCCTTACAAGGTAGACCTATCAGTCTCTGGATATCCTTTGGATAGATTTCAAATGAAACATTCTGGGAGCTCAAGCTCATTTGAAATGAGGAAGAAGCAATATCAAAGATTTGTAATAGAAAGTTCAACAAATGAATATCTTTATCATATTACGACATGTAGATAATTCCATTGAACTTACAAGGCCCCAACCACTCATTGTATGTGTCTTCTTGATGCATAAGTCTTTGTATGATTGTGCACATTAAATTTTGGAAAATGAGTTTGGGATTTCCCTCTATGCTTCTGCTTGCACCTATGCCAAATGAGATATGAGAAATGGAAGCCATGGGCGATGAGTATAACTAAGATGAAAAATAGGTTTTTGAAAGTTGGGATGATGGAGATCAAGAATGAAAGGAGAGCAAGATATGCGGAAAAAGTGCAAAATGAGGTGAGTTTGGCACTTTTATAGGAATTTCATGGGATAAGGGTGAATGTCTGCATGATATAGGTACTTAATGGAGGCAACATGTTATGGTTGAGTAGTCCACATCAACATCATATAGATGCTCATCTCTACCACATAGACAACTGACAATAACATGCATCAATTAGATATATGTCAACATTACATGTGTACTCATTAGCATACCATAGACAAACATCGGTAAAATACCAATGTGAATCTACATTATGCAAGCATTCAGTGGCATCATGTAGACATTTGATGACATGATGTAGGCGCTCTCCAGTGTCATGCAGGCACTCATCGACATCATGCAAGTGCTCACCAACATTGTGCAGACACTTATCTATAGAGTGTCGATGCTCACCAACATCATGCAGATGTGTACTAGAAACATGTTGGTGCTCACCTACAATATGTCGATGCTCATCTGTAACATATCGATGCTCATCTATAACATGCCAATACTTGTCTACCATATGCTGACACTCATCTACTGCATGTTGATATTGGTCTGCATTTTCTCAAAGGTCAAAAAACTTGATTGGGCTTGTATGATTCGTCGCATGGTGTCACATGATTTTCCTAAATAATTATATGCCTTCTAAACTAATTCACAACCATTGCGAATCTAATTTACCTCGGAATGTCCAAGGAATTTTTAATATAGAGCATTAAAATTAAACCTGCTTCTCGATCATACCATGATAAAATCATATCAATTTTCTATATTTTTTGATCCTTCAAGCATACTCCCTCTTTAAATGTCAGCCACATTAATTTGACCTACATTGAGGTTCTCTCTTACAACTGCTAAGCCTAGTCATGAACCTACTCCAAGATATCCTATTAATGTTGATGAAGTATTAACTTGCCCAAGCTTGATTCCATGCCTACATTATGGGTAGAACAACCATAATATGAATTCCATAAGGTTATTGGTCATTGGGCCAAGGATTATTGTGCATATTAGAGATTCTTAGTATATCGACAGGATTTAGGTTCCACCCCTACCATAGGTAGTTGACCTCCACAGTCAAATACTCCTAGATGTATTTATTATTTTCATGGCACAAACATGCATACCTCTACGCATTATCAACAATTTCAATAGTACATTGATGTGTTACATATAGAAACCATACAATCCTCTATTTATAACAACCTACCTTTACCTAAGATACTTTTAGAGTATATCCCTAAACATGAAGATGTTTATTGTCTTTAGCATTATTTTGCTACACATCACACATACAGATGTAGATTACTATAACAAAAAATTTATGACTTCCCTCAACCTACACTGTTACCTTCTCAACAATGTAGTCAAGGTAGTTCATAGACAAATGTCCAACCTTCCCAAAGATCAATGCCATTTAAGACATTTAATGATATTAGTCACATTACAGTATCAATTCCTCGCATTGATTACCCTTCATAGGAGGTGCCTCACACTTTTACTTATTCTTATAACATACTTACTTTATCCATATAGATTGTACAATAGGAAGTCATCACACGACTCTTTGTGAAAATAGATGAGACTACTATTAAGGCCAGATTTCGGCTACAACATAATTTATCCAATGTTGTTGAGGATGTATGTCGTAAAATATATCAACATTTGTGAACACATTGTTGTGCTATATCATATTTTTATTCACATTTTCATATGAATAGATTTGATATTTACATTTCACTATAACATATGTGATGCATTGTTTATCTTTTACTCTCATGATGCTTCCCTTTAATTTTCATAATTTCCTTTTTGCATTCATAATATTTTGTTTACAAACATTGTTTTATGATTAAATCATTTTATAATAAATTTCCCAAGTTAATTATTTATCTATGATTCATTTAAATTTAACAACCATTTATTTACCCATATTTTGGGATGACTTTTCCTTATATTCATGTTTGTGTTAGATCATTTGTCGACCGGTATAATTATTTATGTGACATGGATATCATACCACACCCAATGCTAATTATTACACAATCTTATTTCCCTTGTGATCAAATAAAAATCATACTTATCATTATACCATTTATTACATAATTTGATCTCTTACGATCCTCATTTATTCCTAATGTTTCTTTCATTTAAAGCACACATAGGTTAGTCTTGAGATTACACACTTTCTTGTGATCAAGTTTAATAATATTTAAAATGACTTAGTCTTTAAGTACTTCTCTATGGTAACCAAGTGTAATCTCTCTTATGTTTTTCACCTATTTCACTTATGATTGGTCTTCGAAATCCATATGGAAGAGGAACAAAGAAATCCACAATAGTTAAAATCTAAATCATAAAAGAAACAAAACGCAATGATCAAAATACAATTACGATTTCAACAATCAAAATCGCACCAAAATACATGATTCTTCTTTAGCACATATACTATCCTAGTTTAAGCTCAAACTTCATAGTTGGCCTAATGATAGAGCTGAGTTCTATTGGAGTGTAGTAGGCCAAAGACTAGGGTAAGAGGTCTCATTATACTATTTAGTGCAACCTAATTTCTCATGCAAGTACCCAATATTCATAGTATACTGACGAATCTATAAGGAGTCCTAAGGAATGGAGAACATGTTATGTAAAGGTAGGACCATTTTTACTTTTCATGTATTTAAAGCCTTCATGAGATGATATATGTACCTCACTTGTTATCCCATGCTTTGTGTCTACTAGTTAAAGTATCTTAGGTCCTTGTTATTTAATAGTTCTTAGCACTTGCACATTTTCTTCATGTGTCTCATTTCTATTAAGTATTTCTACAAAACCCATGTAGTGATTTCCATTCCTTCTTCTCATCATATTATTCCTGATATTTCCCTTGATGAATATCACTTTTTAGTTGATCATATCCTTGATTACACTTCCTATTTTTACACCTCATTGGGTTTCCCCTTGTGGGTTGTAGTATATTATCGTGGATAGGACCATGCCTTACTCAAAAAATATCTATATCTCCTAAAAACACTATATTCCATGTTTTGATATGTCTATAAATGAACATACTCTTACATTAAAAACTAGCATAAGTCCTAAGTTTGGTTTGTCATTATTGTTAACATTCCTTTTTACATGTTTCTTATTTATTTGTTTACATATCTTTGTTTGTCTTCTTATCATACTTTGATATTTATATTATTTACATATCTTCATTTTTACATTTGTATTTATATTTTCTTACACATTGTAAAAAACATTGATATCTTATTTCACATATTTTTCTGAATCTTTCCTTCATTCATATTTATTCACTTTTGACTTTTTCTTACATATGTTATCTTTTAATGATTTGGTTTCAAGTTTTCATTTTCTCTAGTTATAATTTACTTTTACTTTTTGATTATCATTTTTTGACCATACATTTGCTCACATTTTCTAGAAAAGAATAACCCATACATCATACATTTTCTCATAACATTAAAAAAGTTCAACAAATGTGCTAGAAAGAAAATACATCCATAACATTCATGAATCATAAAAACATATATTTATATATATGTGGTTTAAAGTTTGATTAAAAATGATATAACTATAGTACAAAGTACAACTCCAAAGTTGTGGTCCACCTTGCCCATTTGGTGGTAGACGTGCCACACTACCAATAAATGCCTATCCAGATGGTCGTCCATGTTGACTCCACTATAAAGATTGGGTCTGTGAGCATAATACCTAGACCTATCCCTGTAGATTGGCCACCTAGTCCTGAAACTGTGCCAAATGTCTAAATTTATCCAAGTGAGAGGATATATTATGATCCAACCCCTACCATCCCAAAAATTCTCCCTGACCTACTCCCATTGGTACTATATCATGGGCTCCATTTGATAGTCTATGTAGCTCTTAGGTTGCCTCACTGACTAATCTAAACCAACTAGCATAAGCAAACACTAAAATCACCATAGGATCAACCATCCCTATAGTATCATGTTGTGGTAGCACATCATCTAAAATCTCATGGTGTGAAATATCCACCATGGTCATCCATTGGGTCTCCTCAATTGCAACATCTATAAAATATAAACCAAAATCACATCAAATCTCAAATATTTCTCTTAAATCACACACACACACACACACACACACACACACACACATCTATTTATCTACATAATCTCAAAATAATCATCATACAACACATCTTACTCACCAACAATATCTCTATCCACTTGGCCAGTAAGCACTTCTTGTGTAGCATGGCTTTGTGGTGGTGTGAAACCTCTATACTAGCTAGGTTGAATCACATGAGCATGTCATGTTCCACTATGTATATGCCATAAAATATACCCACTAAACATAGGATACATTACTGGATCTATATGTAGCTATGATTGTAATTGTACAGATGGTAACACTTATCTATGTAGCCATGGTGGTCGTTGTGGTATTTATTATTGTGGCACAATAGCTAATGCTCAATATCCTATGGTCATAGCCTAAGTTCCTTGCTGTCACCAATTTTGGCATCTAATATCCCTTAATTGATGAGGCCATATAATGGGAAGCTCCACTGGTATCCCTACACCTCCCACAAGTTGTTCTCTCACATACTGAGCCCAAAATGTATGGAGCACTATAGGAGCCGTTAGGTGTTGTAATCTAAATTGTCTTGGTACATGATAAACTAGATACAACTCCACCCATCAAGGATAGTATCTCATAATCATAAGATGACCCTATACCTGTATAGTGCTTGGCCATGAGGGCCAAGCACCCAAAATACCCTCATATGTGTGACAAATAATTTGACCCCGAGTAACACTCTAAAATGCTAGGACATATGGCATAATCTACACCATATGGTCATGTGTCCACCTCTATACGTGTAGGAAGGAATCATTCACAACATGAAGTAACCATGTTGGCCTATACATACGAAATTACTCATAGATCTAACTAGCTAAAAACACCATATGAACCATCATCTGTTGGCCCCAAGATAAAATGTTATAATAATTATGCACTTATTGCACCCAAATGAAAAAACCTAAATCATATAACATGTCATGATATAGCATCATCCAACACAAATCTATAATATACAATGAGACCTTTCCATCTAAATTATGAAAAATCACCCGAGTTATCATAAGTCCAATAATAGCCTTATAGAAATCTAGAATGACTAAACCATACACATCAAATAGACGCACCACCAACCCAAACTAGTCATGTCTCTCTGATCCTATCACCCATAAAATTAAGGTTATCCTATCAGTTGTTGAATCTGGAGTATTACACACCATTGGTGTGTTAATAATCGATAATCCTAATAATGCATGGACATCTTTTAAGGTGATAATCCAATGGAACATAGTAGTTATTATTTCCCATGTACTTGGGAACATGGTGACTAACTCTACACTTAATGGGATCCATCACATTTCCATGATCCCACTAAAACCAAGTGCAGTAACTTGAGCTCAATCTATGATAAACAATCTTGCTAGTAGATTTGGTAACGATAATGCATCCATTAGTCTCTAGAATCTTTGTCACCTCTATAAAATGCCAAATAATAGAGCATTAATTAGATTTATGCCTAAAAATTAACATAAATTATATTTCAAAATATAAAAATAAACAAATGATCAAATTAATCACTTCATTAACCATATATAGTACCACATTGACACTTTTATATATTTATAACTATATCGACCATGTTCATATATGCATCAACCATATACTAAGTTTAGTTTTATCAGCCATGTACTTGACTACATTGGCCCTACCTAAATTTCTACTCCATCAACCTTTATGTACTATATCAACCTTCTCTCCAGATTTCGTCAACCAAATTATACACTATTGGCCATCCCACCATGTTATCGACCATGTTTACAACTATATTGACCACATCAATTTCATAATATATTGACCACTACATACACCATCATCCATATATACAAACCCATATTTTCCAACTACATCGACCTTGTTAATACCATCATATTTATGTGGTGATTTTTCACTATGGTGTAATAAATACCCTTAACCTACTTTTTGACATTTTATCTCCTACTTATTTCTCATTTTAATTTTTACTTTATTACTACACTTTTTAGGGCAAATTTTTCTACACGAATTTGTCTTGATGCCTATTTTTACTAATATAATCCATTTTAATTCAAAAATACTAAAAATTAAGAATAAAAAGACCTCGTACATAGACTACACCAATTGTTGTTGCAACTCATCCTCCAACTTGTCCACCTCCCCAAGCACGAACATCATCTCTTTTTTTAAAAAATTTGGATACATAAAGCTCTGGTTTTCAAAAATATCAAATATGCAAATGAATAGTAATTCACCTCTTTTATGGTAAAATTTTGAAAATTTTAAACCTTTAATTATTTACCAATAAATTTAGTATTTTTTTCATATTAGTTTGTTTCCATAAGTATTTTTCACAAATTGAAAGGAGTTTTAGAATCTTGACAAAGTAGAGAATTTTCCAATGTTAACACCATATTTTTATAAAAAGTTCAAATTTTATCTTATTTTTCAGGTCCATCTCTTGTTTTGGACATTGGATGCCTCTCTTCATCTGCTTTAGACACTTCTTTTCAACAGCCACAAAGTAAGTGAAGGTATGCATTTAAAAATTATTTACTTTCATTTATTTTCTAATTTCAATTACAATTATTAAATATTAAATTATTATTATTATTTTATTGCATTTATTTTAATATACATTCACTCACAAGCTATATTCCTTACAATTTGATTTATCATTCGATTAATGTTTTTATTTTATTATATATATGCACATATAATCCTATTTAATAAATTTCATTTATTAATAATTTATTGATGATGTTCACCCACATATAAATATTCAACATGCACATTTAAGTTTAAATATTAGATTTGAATGAAACAATTTTCCATTTTCACATGTAATGACTAAATTTAACACAATAAATTTCCAAAAACTTTACTTTTTTTTTTTTTGACTCAAGGAGAAGGAGAGCAAAAAGAAGTGGATACATTTTTTGATTATAAATTAATTAGTAAAGAACCACTTCTCACAATGTGCATAAGTATAAGAGGGAGAAGATCAATTATTTCAACAAGAACCTAATTTATGTATCTCTATATATTATTTAAATATATAGATGCATGTGTGTATCAAGCCAAATTCTATTTGTTAGGTAATAATTTAGTGCTTAACCAATTTGAAAAAAAAACCAAACATTGATTCTTTTTAATTTTATTTGCCAAATCATTTTATAAATACACTTAATGCTTTGAATTGATTTTTTGTTTAAGATGAAGAGAATAAGCAAAACAATAATTTACAACATAAAGAAGACAATACTATTTATTTAAAATTCAAGATAGATATAAAGAGAGAGAGGGAGTTCAAACCAGTAATTTTTATTTCACTGATTATTTATTAAAAAAAGAGGGTAAGAGAGCTTATCTAGTCCTATTATACGTTTGAAGTTTTTCAATCCAAGCATTTACTTGCTTTGATTCACATAAATTTTACAATAAGATTAAGCAAAACTAAGAATATTTTCAAACACACACAAAATGGAGCACAAAAGGGATGGTATAAAAAATATGCCTACATATTTCTCCATTGTTTGACAAAAAAGTACCAAGCTTCTAAAACTACAACAAGCTCCTCCTACAAAACACTTCCTCCCAACAAGTTTTTCCCATGGTTAGACAACAACTAAAATGAGTTATTGGTGGGAGGTTAAATATAAGTTTCTCCTTCAAGCCTCCACCAAATCTCATTAATAGAGGGGAGTACCTGTATGCACCCAAAATTTTTATGGTGTGACATTCTCGATTTAATGTTTAATGATGATGTAATGATATCATAATTTATGTTCAAAATAGGTTATCTCTAACACTCTAGTCCATTCCTCCCTATTTATATCTTATAGACCCCCTCAAATCCATTTTTGTTTGGTTTTGGTGGTTTCTTTGATCCTATTTTGAAAACCTTCAATGGGAGACAAAACTACTCCTATTGGTGACAAAACCATCATGGTCCATTACAAAACTGCCATTAAGATGATAAAACCATTGCAATGGTTTTGTAAACCATTGTGAAAAATCATCATTTTTCACCGAAAAGGTAGTTATATCATCCCATGTGGGGGTTCTATTGTTAGGAGTAGCAATTTTATCACCAAGATTAATGGTTGCATAATCACCCCTATAAATATGAATATCTTTGTCACCGTTTGTCTATCTTCTAATTTTGGATTTCGTAACTCAAGTTTTTACATGTTTTGTATGATTATTGTTGCATTTATTATTCTTATTACCTTGAATTCATCTCCATGCTAACCCAACTCACTCCCTATTCTATTTTTAATTGTATTAAATTTCTCATAAGTTCTACTCCTAGTTTTACTTAGTTAAACTCTCCCTTGTAACTTCCATTCATTTTTTATAGTATTTCACTTTTAGAAGAATTTCAAATATAAAAATCAGCATTAGAACTTGGATTTTGGAAGCTTTATATAGCTACATCCTACTTACCATTTATTTAGAGCTTTGTTTCGATCGTTTTCATGCTAGACTACATAATTACAAGCAAGGAGGGTCAATGTTTTTATAACTAGATATTTGTAAATAGTGTTCTTAACCAATCACAATCAATTATTCTTTGTTTGAACTTGTGTATCTATATTCTTCTCCATTTTTATATTTTCATTTTATTATTTTCCTAGTTAGAGAGTTCTTTCAATCATTATTGAGTAAAAGAGCTAACACTTAGAGGACCACACCACAAATACTTCTCTCACTTTCAGCTGATTTACATCATGATCAGGTTAGGAGTTTTTAACATTTATTTATTTATTTGTGTAGTATATTAGGTTAAATTAGTCTATTTTTTTGTATTAGTTTAAATATCTATTTAAAAAAATTAGATAGGAAAAATAATTCTTCTCTCTCCCATCTTTGCACAAAAATATTGGTTAATTTATTTATTTGCTCGCAGCCATATAATAAATTATTTTAGAGTTTAAATATTTGATTCTAAATTCTAAGAAAATATTAGAAAAAAATGTAAAAAATTTCATCTGTAACCATTGCCAACTTTTAGTTTGTAAACAAGTTCTTATTTACACAAACTCACATACTGGCAAATGACAACCCTAGTCAAACCTATATAATAACAATGTGACATTTTAATTTTGATTTTCTTTGTTTAAGTAAATTATAAATGCTATATTAGTTTAAAATTTCAGAAAATCAAAATCTAAGTGTTCACTTGTATTTAAAATGAATCATCCATATTTAGTGTGCATTCATCTAGAAACACCAAAAACTTGTTTTAGCTTGCATATGTAAAAGAACCATTGGATGTTTAATGGTATTGTTGTTTAATATATAAATATTATTTCATGTTACTTACATGTTATTCAAATTAAGTTTACACACTATATTAATTAATTTATCAATATGAAAACACACAAAAACAATCATTTATTTTGTACCCAGAAAAGCTAGAAATCTGTGTTTGTATTGTTATTCTAGATTTGGTTAGTTAGTATTGCATGCATCAAAACATGAATTGAAAAATACCAAGAAGAAATATTATTTCATTTATTTATAATTTTTCATTGTTATTTAATTTTAGTCATTAACTTTCAACAAGTAATTAGCTTTCTTTTTAGTCAAAATATTGTTAAAAAATAAATCAACAACCAAAGCCTCGTACCAAAGATTATGAACATTCCTAAAACCTTACTTCTAATAGAAAAACAAATCCAATCACATATCACCTACATATAAAGTTTTTACAGTTATACATTGTCATTCTTAGCCTCTTGGATGACACTCCCTGAGCTTTCATACCTCCATAGAGAAGGTCTCTTTCCCAAAGTTAGAGCACTAGGTCTTACTATTAGTACTCAATCAAATATCAATGTCAAGCTTAGAATTGAGGTCTTCCATTCCACACTTATCCCTCACATCATTGTCAAAATTCTTAGTGCCATAGAATAACAAGATAAAATCTCAAATCCACCCATCATCATCCTCCCCCAAAACTGAGGCCATCAATAAAACATGATCTAGGCCTAGATTCCAGTCTCCATCCCTTTTCTTCTCCTCAGGTCTAGCCTCATCACACATCATTCACATTTTTATATGACATTGATAGAGAATAGTTAACTTGATAGAGTCAACCATATTCCTTAAGTCATTCAACCAAACCATTCCGACCTTGACATTTATAGTATTGATCAAAAGCTTCGTCTCCTCATCATTGTCATTATTGAAGGACCTTAGAGTTTTATTTCCACTCAGCTAGACACTTTTAATGAGTAACATGTCATAATATAGATATTTTAGTTCTTTCATGATATTTCCTTGCCTCTTATCATCCCAAATCCCATTCCATCGAAAAATCAACCCAATCCATAGTTCCACCCATCACCCATTCATTACATCAACTATCTTGGCATGATCTTAGGAAGTTGAGTACATAGTTTAGTGTGTGTTATCTATGTGCATACAATACCCTCCTTAAAAATGTCATTTTATTAACATAAAAGGATCCATATGTTTCTTACAATGCCCATACTTTTATTACACACTTAGTGAATTTATTACACACATCATGCATGTTTAACTGGATAAGTAATCCACTTCCTTACATAATTAATTAGTTTTATTAAATACCCATGTGGGCCTCTTAAATTTTTTTTAATTCTTTCACATAATTGCCTACACACTCCAACTAGTGGGTCAAGCCTGCCAATTAGGCTAGGAACCTAAGGGTTGTAGGCTTCTTAGCAAGCCTACTTTACAGGGATCTTAGCCTTCTTAGGAGGCCTAGACCCTTTTAAATTTTTATTTTAAAATATTTAGAAATTTTAAAAATATAAAATATATGATATAGATGTGAAAGTTTACATTTATATAATCCTCAAATTATTAATAAACATTAATTCATTAACACAAGGAGAGACCCACAAATTATAATTTATTCACAACTAAGGGTTGTCACTCTTAGTGAATTATCCAAATTGGCAAGAGTAATTTGACTTCTCACAAGGGGTATTACATACTACTATTATAAAATTATCATCCTCGATGCCTGAATCAAACATTAAGTGTAGAACACAATGCACTTCCAAAGGATACACTAAGTTACAACTCAAACAGACTCAACAACAACTTTCATTATGTTATTAAATCACATAATATCGATTATTGATTTGATTATTTAATGCCATTTAAAAATTTTATTTATTCTTAAGGTTTTCGAACAAGGTTTCACATGTCATACAATTTTTTTATTTTTATTTTACATGTCTTAAACAAGGATTTATTTTATTACAAGGTTTACAATTCTCAAATTTGGATGTTGTTTTTGTTATTGTGCATTTGGATTATCTTGTAAATTAAAATTTAATTTTTATCCCTTAGGTTTTAAGTCAATTAGTTAGTATTTATTTTCTTAGGTAGTTCCTAGTGCCATATTGCCAATTGAAATCTATCTCAAATCAGTTAAAACCCTAATATATTTTGATGTCAAATAATTTTGATAAGTAGCATGTATAACATAAGTACAATTTTGTTATAACATTATACTAAATAAAATTGATCATTATCCCATGGTGAGAGCCCACTGTACAAAATAAAGTGCTATATGGATAGAACAATATCATTTACTAAAGTAGAAGAGAAATCATTACGCTTTGAAGTGAGAAATTTCCTCAAAACTCTAAAGAACATGATAATATCATGTAACTACCATTTCTGGTGGGTGAGAGGATGGGTTCAAGACTTGTTCTACAAGCTCAAGTCAATCACACCCTATAATTATTTTTCAATCTTCTTTTTCTCATCCATACCCACATAAGATGAACAACATGCACATTATGAACATATATAAAACCAACATTTAATCAAAGAATTACAATTTTAAAAGAAATTAACTCAATTATATAATTTGGTCAAGAGCCAAGTGGCCACAAAAGAGAGTCATAGATAGGAGAATGAAATATTTTAATTCATATAGAAACAAATCAATAATTGTAAAATAATTTATTTGAAAAAAATTAAATTAATAAAATTTAAAAAAATCTTGTTTTCAAAATCAAATTAAATTGACAAATAAATTAATATAAATTTTAACATAACGATTTCAAAAAAGTTCACATTACGACACAATATGGTTAAGAAATCTACTTAAGGGGAGAAGAAGAAAAACCTCTATTACCTCCCATGAAGTAAAATAAAAACATCACTCTCCATTTATTTATCAAAGGGTTCACAAGGTTACTTCAGGTATAAATCATAAAGGTTGTTCTTTTGAAAACCACTAAAGGGTGAGTGGAGGGACACCTTGCTCATATGTGACCATTATGCATGAAGAGCCCATAATGTATGAAACACTCATGGTTCACACACATCAAATATTCATGTGGCTAACTCATGTAAATGGGGAATATAGGGTTTTAACGTATAATAATCTCAAATTCATATCTCATAACCCAATTCAGACTATTATGAATAAACCTCTACACGCCTTCAATCCCATACTTGCATCAGTGCTCAATCACTAGAGAAATGATGCATGGTTAAACAACACAACACAACACAACACAACACAACACTACATAATAATAGTTTCACTTAGATGTTATATATTTATATGAATGAATGTTAATTTACACACATGTGATTTATGTACAAGGTACATTACAAACACATTTACATTCACAAAAATATAATTTATCTCAATAACACAATTATCATATTTCCACCATAACATACACATCACAAACGCACAATAATAATTATTTTGATAGTTTGAGTTGTTTAAGAGGTTTACTACATATATAAAATGATGTAGAGGTTAAATTGATATGTTTCAATTACATACATATATGGAATACCACCAAGGTTAAGGAAATGTATAATTCAACTCAAGATACTTTTGTTCACAACAATGAATTTAAGAGAGTAGAAATACATCATAATATGATAACACATTTACATTGGTAATACACAAGGATAACATTAATCTCATCAGTCACAAAATGTGTACACATGTCATCCTCTATAGTAGTGCTTCCAAAACATCTATCACTGTTGTTGTAAAATGAAGAACAACAAGTGGTCATCCTACATGTTGCACTATAGTGCCTCATAAGTATCCCATGAAAATATACAATATTTTATGCCTGAACAACCATGAATCTTAGCTACTATGAAACTGAAGAAAAGAAAGCTAAAATTCCTCATGAATAGTATCTTTGTATAGAAAAAATATCATGAAATCATTTTGACCAAACTAAAAGTACATATCATGTTTTCTATTTTTTGTTGAAGGTAATTGAACCAATCATACTAATTTTTTCAAAGTTCATAGTGTTGTACATGCGATCTGATACCAAAATGTGATGTCCAATTTTTTTTGTTAAAAAACCCAAGTTTTATGTAGTATTTTTTTTAAATATTTATTTTCTTAAATTATTGATACTTAATTGTTTAATTTTTTTTATTATTTCAACATTACAACAAGAGTATGACACACAATTATTCAATCATTTATTTAGTTTTGTTTTACTTTCTACAACAAGGCTTCCCAAGGAAGTGAAATACAAACATATTAGGGTGAGAATTTAGTTCAATAGTGGTTTTTGAAATCATTTACTTAATGTCCTTATTGAGGAAGATGGACAAGCCATATTAATATGATGTTATAAATTGAAAGTCTAACTTAATTATATTTTATTGACTTAATAGTTCATGAAGACATTCAAACAATCCTCTCGAGTCAACAAACATAAGTAAAAATAATAGTGAATCAAGAAAAAAATAATTTAGAATAGGGTTATCACCCTAAGGCTCACCAACAAAGAGCCATTACTAAAGCCTACATAAATTCTAGTTCGAGGGCCACACAGAGTAAGGAGAGTTAAAAAATATATCCATATCAAGGTAGCTAACATCAAAACAAATCAATCTTAATATATAGGGTTTGACAATAATGAAACATAGATTAATATTTAGTTTGATTCAATTATTATTATATATAAAGTTAATTCAATAATAGAGTACTAGACTAACACAAGGAACAATGATGAGACATCCCTAACCTATCTGATAACTAGACCCGATGCCCCAACAACTTGGGCAACCTACATATCCACTTCTTAGAATCATGGTGAGATGTAGTTATCCTTGAGCTTGTGATGGGTCTTCTATGTAAGAAATCATCACTAAAATGAGGTTAACACTCTAAGCCAACAAGGAATAAGCTAAAATGACTCAAATGAGCTTTTATAAGCTCTAGATATCAAAATCAAATAAAAATGACACATTAAAAAATTACTTATTATAAAACACCTTGAAAAATCAAGGTGTGTGTGTTTATGTAAATAAATTATCATAAACAACAAAAAAAAGAGATCAAAAGTAACGATAAAGAATCCTACTTTCCTTTGTCCTAACAATATTATAAGTCTCAATAATCTATGTTACACTGATCAAAGAAGCTCCGTCTCTCGAGCATATTTCTATCAATGACCAAGGTTAAAACAAAGACACACAAGCTCACTTACTAGAGATCAATAAGGCTTACTACATAAAAACTAAGTGTACTATGAATGTAACAACTAGAAGAATACAAACACACAAGTAAAATCACTTTATAAATTCGTGCTATGGATAAACTCTCTAAGGATTAGTTTTTAATGTCTGAGTTACAAGAGTTTTCAATAAGTTAGTTATTAATGTCCACAGTGGGGGAGGGTCAGAAGGGTTAGTTATCTATGCTTGTGCCCACTCTCTGAATTACCTATATATCTACAATGACCACATTCATACATAGAATTAATTTCAGTTGTAGTTTATCCATTCTTAAATGAGTTTTAGTTTGAATGTGAAGGCATCTGACCTTCATCATTTAGTCATATGATTAAGTTAACATAGTTACCCCTTGTGAATAACACTACAACCATTAGTAGGCCCAAGTGCAGTTAAGCACTACCAAGAGTTTAGAAGAGGCATCCTAACATACATGAATACGTGTGTTTAAGATTCTAAAGTCTGATTTGGGTGAAACAAAGGTAACTCCTAAAATACATTTTTTTCGCTAATGACACCTTTCCCATACTTAGTCTTAAGATAATTAAAGCCTTAATTTAAAAAATGTGTTTACAATTCAAAATATTCACTAAGACTATACAAAAATAGCTTAGGCAAGAAGAGTGTAAGATAGCCACATACTAATTTATTTTTAGTAATAACACATTTAAACCAAATATTACAACATAAACTACTTCCAAACAATGCTAAGCACACTAATTTTTAAGCTGATAAATTAGGTACAAAACATCCTTGTATTAAATCACAAATAAAGAGATAATATTTCCTGAGTATTTAGACATGTCTTTTAAGCTATAGGTATTGTGTTTTATCCATTGGAATATTTTTATTTGGAAGAAACCAATATTTTTAGTTAACTTTCTGAAATAAATTTAACGGTTGATAGGAATGCTTTACAAAATTCTTTGTAAAAATAACTAGAAAATTACATCACTAGAACTATTGAAAACTTGTAATAACTTTATTCAAATAAATGAATGATGATTTTAACCTATTAAAATTTAGTTACGACTTTTAGATTTGAATATTTTCATTTTCTAGTATTTTATTTTCACTGATTCCAAATCAACTTCAAAAGAAAGAAAAAGTAATTGGAAATTTGTTGTTGAAAACACATTCTGGAATTGGTAAAATATGACAATTTCTAATGGAGTTAAAAATTATCCAACTGTTGTTTTCCTATCTCATTTCTTAATCAAATTATTTGTAAATCTCTATTTTAGTAAATTTATAATTTAGATATTTATTTCACTTGATTTCTAAAAGGGTTTTTTAACAAGGTTTGAAGGTGTTCGAGCTTATTATTTAGTCAAAAGATTCAAATGTTATTTTATTAAAAATTTAATTATGTAATCCATTTTGAGGAAATAAGGGGTTAATGCTAGAAAGGTTATTTTTAACTTAGCCTATATAGTTTTGCCTATGTTATACACTCACATTAAAAACATATTAATTATGTTCTTGAGTTAAGTAAACAAGTAGTTACTTATAAAGTTTCTTTTAAGTGAGTCAATTTTAATTAATAACATATTATATATGAATCAATCTTGAAGCAACAATTTACTATTTACTCAAATTAATCTTCTTAAGTTATCTAATTCTAATTAAAACATATCGAAATAAATTAAATTTAAAGTAAACTAATTACTTATCATCGTTATATGTCTTAGCTTAATATGATGCCTTTGGTATGTTAACAACATTAAAAGTACTATGGATAATTTAATATTAAAATCATTTCTTTTACCTATCTAATGTTATTAGCTACAAAGCTTCCCTAAATCATGGTTGGAGGTATATCTTGTGAAATAAAGTTAAAGTTTTAAAGTTTACTTATCGTAAGTGCATAAAATTGAGCATATTTTTAAAATTAGATGAGATAAAATAAGTTGGTTTTATAGGGATCCAAAAAATACATAGTTAAAAAAAGAAAAGACAAACCCAAAGTCAAGATACCAAGGCCTAATGGGCAACAAAATAGAGGACTTCAGCCAGTCATCAACAAAAACTACAGAAAAACAACCAAACACAAACTTACCAAAAAAAGTTATTAGAATAAACTAAACAGATTCAGAGAGCTCCTCGAAGCCTACCTAGTTCTTTGGGGTAACATGTTTTAATTCCTCAGTCTTGTTCTTCAGTAGGTCTATTACCTTCTAACCCCACGTAGGCCTTCCACGAGCCACTTCATGATTTTCTTTTGAGGTAAAATTGAGCATAATTGCTTGATTCAATTTTTAAAATTAATTTTGTCATAACTAATTGATTTATAATTTTAAATGTGAAAGCTATTTTGTGAAACCAATACTAATAATAAAAGGGTTAATTTACATATAGCTTGATTTAATGGCATGCCATGAAGAGTTTGATTACAATGTGGCTCAATTCATTTTAAATGGATAAGAGAGGAGGACTAGGTGTTGATTAATTTATTAAGACATTAATATTTAATTTTAAAGTTTCAAACTTGATAGAAGGGGTGGTGGGTAAACTCTGTATTTTTGGATTAGGTGGATCTCCACAATAAGATTTATGTTTCAAAACTTTTCCTAAATTTTCTCATGAGAAGTGAATTCTCTTATTTTTTATCATTTATTTTCTTCCATTTTATTGGAGGTTGGAGGAGGGTTTGGGAATGGAGCACAAGGTGGAGTCATAAAATATTATGAAGACCAAACTTGCTTAGAGTACATACTCAATATATATACAACATATTTTAACATATCATAATATATTTATATATTTTATTTAATTTTAATTTGAAATAAAACCTTATATATATTTAATATTAATTTATAATTATTTTTGTATATTAATTTATCTTTTTGTTTCTTATTTTTACACACACATATTCATTTATTTTTATTAGATACTACCCTCAACCCTTGTTGTGTAGGGTTGTCGAGGTTTGGCTAGGGTCATCAGGGATGCCCTTTACACAACCTGCATAACCATGAAGGGTTCAACCAACCCCTCCCCTTCCTTCAATGGAATCACATGGGGTTGGGGTCACCGTAGTCACTGCTCCTCCCTTATAAAATGTTAAATTATTATTATTTATTGCATTTATTTTAATTACTTTCACTTGCATGTTATATTCCTTACAATATGATTTATCATTTGGTTAATGTTTTTATTTTACTATATATATATACACATATAATCCAATTTAATAAATCTTATTTCTTAATAATTTAATGAATATGTTTGCCCATATATAAACATTCAACATGCACATTTAAGTATAAAAAATATATTTGATCAAAATAATTTTCCTTTTATTACATGTAATAACCAAATTTAACATAATCCATTTCCAAACCCTAATTTTAATTTTGTTTATGACTCAAGGAGAGGGAGAGCAGAAGGAAGTGGATATATTTTTTGTTATAAATTAACTAGCAAAGAACCACTTCTCACAATGCATAAATATAAGCGGGAGAAGATCAATTATTTCAACAATAACCTAATTTATATATCTATATATATATTATTTAGGTACATACACACATATGTGTATTACATCAAAGTCTATTCATTAGTTAATAATTTAGGGCTTAACCAATTTAAAAAACCACTAAACATTAATTATTTTAAATTTCATTTGTCTAATCATTTTAAAAATAAACTTAATGCTTTCAATTTCATTTTTGTTCAAAATGAATAAAATAAGTAAAACAAAAATTTGCAACATAAAGAAGCCAAGATTCTTTACTCAAATTTCAAGATAGATAGGAAGAGAGAGGAGAGAGAGGGATTTCAAACCAATCCTTTTTATTTCACTAACTACTTATCAAAAGAGAGTAGGTAAGAGAGATTGTCTATGCCTACTATAATTTTTAAATTTTCCAATCCAAGAATTTACTTACTCTAATTCACACAAATATTACACCAAGTTTAAGTACAACTACAAATATTTTCAAACACACAAAAAAGAGCACAAAAGTACTAGTATACAAAATAAGTCTAGATTTTTATCCACCATTTGACAAGCAAGTCCCAAGCTTTCAAAACTATAATAATCTCCTCCCAAGCTCCTCCTTCTAAACAGCTCTTCCCAACAAGATCTTCCCATAGTTATCCAACAACCAAAATGAGTTATTGGTCGGAGGTTAAATAAAATTTTCTCCCTCAAGCCTCCACCAAATATCATTAATGGAGGGGAGTACCTTCCTTGAAAGGGTCATTTTATTGTCATAAAAGGACATATACATTTATTACAGTTCCCATAATTTATTACACACTTAATGAATTGAAACAACCCCAAATTTTTTTCTCAAGAATTATTAATAGAGTACACAACAAAACCACATGTAGAACCCACTACACCTCTCTACCATGCATAACACATCAACATGGTCTTACACTAGAAGAGTAGGCAACCCATAATGGATTGGGTTAATGAGATACTCGTGTTAGGATGACCATCGCTAAAATATTTTATCGAGAAAAATATTTCCTAAAGTGTGAAACACCATTTTAGGGGTATTAGTGTGTGGCCACACTAATAATCTTTGAAGATTTAAAAGGCACTTGGTTTCTCCATCGGATCACCTAGGGATCCTCAACCCAATATAAGTATCTGATAATGCTATATGGTTATGATTTAGTAACTCTCTAGAACAAGAGATTCACCCAAGCCCAACCCATAGTATCCTTGACAAGGCTAAACCTCCTTACATACCAAGGTTCACCAGTAGCTAACATTAATCCGATACCAAGGTGTCCAACATAAAACTTAGGGATGTATAACCTTATGATTTCATAAGCTTGGACCAGCTCAGGGTTATCCCATAAGAACATGATATCAACCTTACAATATTTCCATGGTACTAGATAACCATAGGCATTCAACCATAGAAACATTTATCAACTAGCAAGAAAAATGAATAGGTTAGAGAGGACACCACATCCTTAATAGTCCTATTATACATGCATGGACTCATACATATGGCCTCTTACCTAGTATGAGATAAACACTAGTTGACAATAGGTGTTAGCATTAATGGTGGTATCCAAATGTAATTAAATTAATGATTTATCAACCAAGGATCCTCACTATAATAGCCCGCTCCAACTCCTTAACTTAAAAATAATGAATGCTATAACCCAAAAGAGAAATGATTTGTTTTTATGACAATACATCCCATAGATTGATTTTTGTGTCATAAGAGTAGTTCAGCTATGTTAATGAACATTGGTTTCGATAAAATCATTTGCTCACACATGGCCAACCAAGCATGCCAAAACCATGTACTAGATTATATTACGTTGAGCAATAGAGTATCAACTCATAATTTTGGTTAACAATCTCTCAATTTAGTTGATTTCATTAATTCCAAGCTAAGAATAACCCAACAATCAATTTGCCAGTTGACCATGGTTTCATGATTGCACTACATATAAGAAATAACATAGCCAATTATGATGGCTAAATCCACACCTTAAAAAGATGATGATTGACTCATAGTTTTACCATTTTTCTAAAGCTTGACATAACATTAATAAAAATGGAATGCATTTGCATTATTATTCCTTATTAGCAAGAGTAATGTCATGAGCCAATGACATCAGTTAATTTGGATTCATAAGTTAATGTGGAGGTATAAACCACTGGAAAATCATTATAAACAAGTCCCATAAGGTCACAACATAATGCAATGCAACATCGTTTTCCATCACTTTAAACATGATGATGTCTATTAACAATGAGAAAGAAATTTTTTTATAAAGAGACTCTATACACTTAGTTGCTTAAGCAATAAGTGTTTCCAAGATTGAGATTTTTGTTATAATTATAACCAGAATGCTTCAAGCACCCCACCATTAACCAACTAGAAAAAGAGTAGAATACAAATCTCACCCACATAATTTAATAACTGAAACAAGTTGGATAACCTTATCACATGTGAATAATTATTCTGGTCATCACTCAAATAACCTTAACAACTAACTCACATTTGTAACTCCCTTCAACCAAGGAATTACAATAACCTAAAATTTAACCCAATTCAAGAAAAATTAATCCAAGTACAACTACAATATTACCTTATAATCCTTAATTTTAGGCTAGTCATTTGAATTACAATTGACTATTACAAATACTATAAGTAGTTGTAACCAATCAGCCACAACATCAAATCCAAAATTACATATACTGGGTTGATACAATAACCCAAACAACCCTCATAGGTCAATAGTTTTATCATGGGAATAGATTACAAGCTAAATGCGTAAGCATAATGAACCATTGTGTTATTTCACAAGTACAATGTTTGAATCAGGCACCCAACATAACTTGTGCTAACTACACTATTTATAGCATTACAACAACTTAGTCCATAATTATCATTTTAAAAACTTTCATGGGCTACCAATGATGAATACACCACTTAAGCAAGAAATAAAGATAATAGAAAAATCAGACTTCCCAAAGGAAGAACCAACTTGCATAACAATCCCTGCACTGAAAGGGGGTGAAGATAATGTGTCAGCGTACAACTGGAAATGTAGATTTCATCCTTAGCAAACATTTTGGAAAATAAAATCTACTTTAATAATCCAATCCCAACAAAAGGGAAAATAAATAAAGGAGCTTAGTTCCACTTTGACCAAGCATGGGTAGCCCATAATACACACTATTGTACTATTTTTTCCAAAGAATAGTCCTCAATACATTGTCATATAAAAATTTTAAGCAAGTAGAATGATATAGTCACAAATAGATTTTGTGAGACAAGAGTCAACCAGGTACTTAGCATGCATATAAATGGTTGTAACATTGCCAATAGATTTTCATTTCTCATATTCTCATAACTAGTCACAATTCATTTTCCTTCATGGTAATTCAATCATCCAAGGTAAAATAATGCAATTAAAAGTGCATGGCAGTTGATTATTTCTTACTTAACATAAGTGTGAAACAATTTCCAGCTAGCTCTGAAGAAAAGCTAATGTCAAAAGTAATCCATATGAGCAAGGAAAATGTTAGTGTGACCACTTAACAATACAAGGACAACTTCTCATATCCATCCTTTCTAGAAACCAAACTAAAATGAAGGAATAAGGATACAACAAAAACAATTTCAGCATATCTGCATAACATCAAGTGTGTCTTTCCATGCAAAGCAAAAATACTCGGATATACATTAGTTTTTCCACCTTTCCTTTTTTCATACCCAATCATATAAACCGTAATAACCTTGAGACAAAAAAGTACCCATTCAAATAAGCAAGTATTATATATTAAGAATCATGCAAGCATAATATGGAAACAAAATAGGGAAAACATTGCCCATTCAGATAAGCAAGTATTATATGTTAAGAACCATGCAAGAATAATATGGATGCATAAGATGTAAAACAGTTTCCCATTCAAATAAGTAAGTATTATATGTTAAGAACCATGCAAGCATAATATGGATGCACAACAAGTAAAACAAATACCCATTCAAATAAGAAAATATTATATGTTAAGAACCATGCATGCATAATATGGATGCATAACAGGTAAAACAAGTGCCCATTCAAATAATCAAGTATTATATGTTAAGAACCATGCAAGCATAATATGGATGGACAATAGGTAAAACAATCAATGTGTTAAATTCTAGTGTTAGCTATCATAATTGATAATTTAAGCTACAATCTCATCATACAAAGAGTAACACAACTCAATAGGAAATATATTAATAATATTATTTAATAAGGGGAGTCTATGTCAATAGATTGTTGTATTACCTATGGAGTCATATGGGAAGTCTCAATGATTATGGAGGTTTCCAACCAAGGTTTTCAATAGGAATGCAAGGCAAACCAATGTGAATATACCTATTGAATTTTATGATCAAGGAGAATATCTGACCTGATAATGTGTATCATCAATTTTATAACTCGTCATAACAATTTTCTTTCTAGATGGTAATATGAGGGGTTTACCAATCATCAGCATGTAATGAAATGCATATATATTTTTGAAATCAACCCTCAAATAAATATGCAGTGAATAAAATTTATCAAAGATAAGGCAACATAGAAATCATTTAAGCTACAACCATATACCCATTTTAAGATATTAATTTTAAAGCAATTATCCACTCATTTATAAAACCTAGAAAATAATAAGTGGTTTAGTTTGAAAATTTCACCCATACCATCTTTCTACATTGGATGCGACACAAATCCATGTGGGTATGATAAATCACACATGGATGCATACCCCCAACAAGCTTATCAAAAGAGCTTGCATAAACTAAAATAAAATCTATTTACCAAAATATAGACAAGAGAGGGACTAAAATAAAATCTATTTACCAAAATACAGACAAGAGAGGGACTCACATGCTTGAGAATAATAAATGAAAGGTTTTAATCTCTAGCTCTCCCCATGGCACCATACAAGAAACAATGTCCTTTCATCCTCTCTCTCTAGCCCATCATGGCATCCCGACATAGTCCTAAAATCCCTCACACGACAATAACTAGGATGCAGACCTGAAGCACCACTATTTTCCCCAAAATCTCCTTCTTCCATCACCATCCTACTTCAAACCCTATGCCATTCTTTTTTGGCATGGTCAATTCTCCAAGGAGAAAGAAAAAAGAATTAAAATGAAAGCCATCAGGGCCATTAATTCAACACATCCCTAAATGGACTTTACCAAGTTGGAATTAACTTCTCCCTAAAGTCTACAACTTTCCTCAACATAAGTCACAACCAACAAAAGACTTTGCATTTAAAGGGAACATAGTTATTTTTTTAACATGCATTTACTAAAACTTGCTAAAACTAAAATGGCGAGCTGACATAAACCGATGATTGGGGGGGAGAGGTATAAGGTTTCAGTTGCTTTTGATTGACTTTACTTGCCTTTGCCACATAGTCATTTATCTCATCTATTTCCAAAACACCATAAGATATAAATATAGCCCCATACGCTAAGCGCACACACACACACACACACACACACACATATACATACATACATACATATAAAATTATAAACACATAAATATATATAGATATTTATAAAAAATTATATATAGATATTTATAAATACACACACACACACACACATTCGTAAGGGAGATTTTTCAAGCCCCACTCGGTGATCAACAAAACACCATTTGAGACTATTTCAATTTAGTCACAAGGAGGGTGCCAACTAGATGGGGTTGTGACATCCTCCCCTCCTTAAATAGGAGTCGTCTCGGTGACAAATCCACAACCAAAAAACATGTTATATTGAAAAGAGACTTCATCACTCTTTTCATAAAATGTACACACATTACAAGAATCAATAAATAGTTCAAAAATATAAATATCTAGATTGCTAAACTTTAGAAATCCTTATCACTAAAACAATCACACTTATTATGTGATTGCATAGTCTAACACCAAAAAAAAAAAAATCTTATACAATTATCTTATTGGTATAACCATCAAACTTAACCAACTCAAAATGTGAGTAAACACATAGCCTTACCTTTCAGAATTCATAATCTACTCCTAGGACAACTATGTCCTTCATTTAACTAGGCTAGGAAATTGCCCCCTTTTTAATTGGGTTTCCTTTTTGTTAAGCCAAGGTGAGAAAAAGGAGGTGTTGTGCACACCTATACCAACCATGAAATTTGAAAAATACAACTTGGATAACAGATAAATCTAGAATTTTGTGTCTCCCAAGGCCACAGTTCCACTCAAGAACCTAAACACTTAAAGCAACAAATTTTTCTTTAGTTAAATCTTGCCCTTTTTCATGGCAAGCTTGTCTTAAAACTATTGTTCTCATTGCAATACCATTAATCCCTGATTTCCAACCACCCATGTAACTAAAAATGAGTCAATTCATGCAAGAACATGCATGATAGCTGTAATTATCAAATATAATTAAATATTTAACATTCAAAGAGTGTTTCAATACTTTTTAAGTCACAAATTCATGTCTACTTTCCAAGATAAAATAAATACATATATAGGAATTCCATCATAGTCATGAACACATGACCAAAATTTTAATAGCAAAATAGTTTTTAGTAGAATTTTTCTCACTATGAGGAGTTATTATCATAAAATCAACAACTTCAATAGCTGTTGCCCAAAGCAATTCAATAAAATTTCCCTAAAATCCTTGTATTTAAGGTGTTATCATCCAAAACATTTAAGTTATAAATAAATAAATATATATATAAATGGATACTAAAAATTTTACACCATTCTATAGAATGCTAAGCAACACAGTGCTCATATAGGCTTGTGGCAATGCAACCAACTTTAGTATGCCTCACACATACTTCATTTATTCCAGAATGAAATCAACAACAATCACCATACCACTATGGTTTCCAAAACACCTGTTATGCATACATGACCTCTTGGTGAAATTCATCATAGAATGTTAACAAAAGCAAAGATCTATCAAACTATGGTTACTTATCTTTCACTATTTATCATTCATGGGTTAGTGCAACATCCTGCACCAACCACCCTGAACATCAAAGAAGCCATAAAAAGTATACACATGCAACCCCAAGGTTTTTTGCATGTTATCCACAAATTTGTGAGCTCACATGATGGTTATAGAGATTAAGATCCCACCATCACAATACACTTACCTCATGGCAGCATAACAAAATACATAGAAATAAAAAAATCTGCTTGATCAAGACTTAACTTTACTTCACTTGAGCATAAAATCAGCATGCATTTCAACCATGCTTAAATAATTAAAATATATATTTTTGAAAAACAATATCAGGTATATACAATAATACCTTATACATAACATGGTTGCACTCACTAGTCAACACATGTTAGCACTTAGAATATTCATACTAGAACATTATTTTTAGGTAATTCCATCATTACCATATGAATAGCACACGTGACTATATAAGCCACCACGTACTTTTATTTTAGCAAGTTCAATCTTGCTGATTTTTTATTAAAGTCCCATTTCTAAGACAAAATAGTGCTTTTATAGGCTACATAGACGATTTTCACGTGGTTATTTGTACAACAATCTTAAAGAGGTGATTGAAGGAACACTCAATCCAAGAGGTGACCATTATCCACAAATATCCCATGACCATCCTGTGTCACTCATGATGCACATCCTGAACAAATCAAGTGGCTACTTCATGCAAAAGGGAGAAGTGGATTTTTAACCTATGTGAGACTCCACTACCTAGCTCATACCTAGTCTAATCATCCTGGATATGGTGCTCTTTTCACCCTAAACCTCTTACTTGCATCAGAACTCAATGATAGATCAGTGATGTGGGATCACACTATCAACACAATTACTATACCTTGGCACATTTCAATAAAAAAGGTTGATTCAAGAAGAAAAATTACATCATAAGATGGTATATGATCACATCATAACACCCAATCATACACATGAATAATATAGATCTTCAAGGCAAAATGGGGCTTAAAAACCAAATACATTCATATAAATAAGAAGTTACAGGTCTCCAGGGTTAACATAACTAACAAGATGTAAAAATGCTTACACACCATATGAAAAATTTACATGCATTGAAGGGGAATACAATATTATGACACACATGTGGGTTAAGAGGTTTGGGAAATTGTGCCAAGGTATTTTCACATCACATATTTAAACACAAACAAAAGTGAAATACAAGGGTGGATGGTCCACATTGGTCTATCCAATGACCCAAATGTCATCCAAGATGACATAAAACATCTAACATGAAACATCATGCTTAGTTTTTGGGATCTCAAATCCGTCAACACCTTCTTACAAGGAAAGGTGTGTCTCAACATAGCCCATAAATTTACATCCATTAATCTTAAAAGATTACCAACCAATTTCATGTTTCATGGATTAGATGGATCACGCTAACTTCTAGTAACAAGATATCCCCAAAACCTCCTTACTTTTCCAAGCAAGTAAGCCATACCCACCCACTATGCCCTTCAAGCTTAAGCTACATCCTTGGACCTCCTATAAGTATTATATCTCAATCATAATAAGGTGGCCTACCTATACAATCCACTTATGTTAATCGAATATGGTTTTCATAATTCCAACAACAAGCTCTATCACTATCTTTCCAATCGACTCGTGTTAACAAGTCAAAGGTCGACTAGTGATGCTTTTTTTAATAGAACCAAAAATTGGGAAAAGATGCATTAAGCCAAGGCTCTAGGTGAATATCACATCATCAACATGGAAATCCTAGTTTCCAAAACCATAATATAGCTTCAATCATAAAATACATGCTTATGGATGTAAAGTATAAATAACCATGAGCATCATGACATCCTCATAGATGCCAAAACTCAATCCAAAAATCAAATAATCATCACATAAATGTGAAACATAGCTAGGGTATCATTGATTCCTTAATGGGATTAATAGCTACCCATGACCAAATAACCACATTATGGAATCAATATAATTATCTATGCACTCAATAGCTTCTAGCCATTTTCATGACAAAATTTCAAGATCCTTCATTCCACTCGAAGGGCCAACATCACAAAGCAACCCAAGCATAAATTTAGTTGAATATAAATAATTTTATCACTTAGTATTATAATTCATAATACTTGTTCACCTCCAGGGTACCATCGTTGTAATTTAACCAACTATAATCAAGTTTCCAACCTAAAACCTAGTTCAGGCGTAGCTTATAAGTCCATCACTTAGAACAAAACAATGTTCCCAAGCATTAATCACATTACTTAGAAACTTCTTTGCTTTGCAACAACCAAAAAGGTGTAAGAATGCACACAAATGAAGCAATAAGTTACAAATGCTTGCCTTAGCCATCAACAAACACAATTAGATAACCCTCAGCATGCCCATGATGAGTGCTAATAAAACAAGCCAAATAAGTAAGCAATAGACATTTAAGGTTCCTACTCAACCATAAAGAATATAATAATGCCGTACTAGGTTACTTATGTTTTATATCTCTATCCTGGCATAAGTCAGTCAACAAAACTGGTAGAACATACCTCCTTAAGGGCTTACCATCATAGCTCCTTAAAAGGAAACTTGCTTGCAACAACATTGCTCAGCCAAGAGCAACTCAAACCCATGAAGACATCTTTACTCCACTTACATCCATGCAACTTACATGTGCTTGATAATCCCTTAGTTCTGGTATTTTTGAACTCTTTCAACAAACTCAACCAGATAATTGATTAACTGAATAATAAATTTCAGCATTCATACGTATGGGGCTATCAATGGTTATCAACACCATCCATGCTTTGAAAATCCAAAAAAGCTTAAGACATTCCTCTGATAAGAGAAAAATGCAAGCTCAATTGATTCACCCATACAAACCAGCTCTCCTTACCCAATCTAGTCCTCCAAGTTAGAGTCAACCCTTGGTCTTCCCAGGGTCATAATGTTCCAATCATCTAGAGATGGGCTACCCATATAACCCATCAAAAGATACTGGGCACTAATCCCATTTATTCTTAGATCAAATCCTTTACCACTTATCTCCCATTGACTTGCCCATACAAGTCAATAGTTAACAAGTGAGGCTTTCCTGAATGCAACCAAAATTGGGAAGGGTTAACCCAACCAAGGCAAAGGTAGAGAGCACGGTCATCACAAAAAAATAGAATCCTATCAATCTAGTTTCATACAAATAACACCAAATCAAACACAAAAGTTATCACACCCTGTAGGTGGATATATTCATGTATACACACCTTCATATATTAGCTACATCATCAACGTTTACACCCATATAAGTATGAGGTGGAAAAATCTCAAGCTCATTGATGTTTGGTCAACCGCAACCAACACCCTCACATGCTATCCAGACCATGTGCGTAACCCATTTAGATTGGGTCAAACATTAGGAAACATTTCTGACATTACTCATTACATGTTCTTATGTTCCCAACCATGCCTTGAACAACTTCGTAGGTTGTTACAGCTCTAAGGAGGCTCCTTCCTATTTTATAGGCCACCCAAATCTCAGATTTTCTCAACACAAGTGCCATCCAATCTAACTCTATCCTTGATTTATGAATCATAGGATGACTTATTTAGGCTTACCTATATATTTCCATCTACACTCTTCATAATGTATCTACACTCTTCATTTGGAGTAACAACTAGTAAAAACCAAATAGTAAATATAACTTAACTTAGTTGCAAAGGTGATTTTATATTTATCTTAACTTCTTAGAAGAGAGAGAAATTAAACCTTATTCTAAAAAATACTCAAGCACAAGCTTTGATACCAGATGAAACAACCCCAAATTATTTTTTTGAGAATTATTGATAGAGTACGTAATAGAACCACATGCATAACCTAATACACCTCTCTACCATGCATGATGCATCAACATGGTCTTACACCAGAAGAATAGGCAACCCATAATGGATTGGGTCAATGATATACTCATGTTAGGATGACCATATGTGGAATACTCCATCAAAAAAAGGATTGCCTAAAATGTTAAACACCATTCGAGAGGTATTAGTATATGACCACACTAATAAGCTTCAAACCTTTAAAAGGTACCCAATTTCTTCATCGGATCACCTAGGGATACTTAAACCAATATAAGCATCTGATAACCCTATACGATTATGATTTGGTAACTCTCTAAACAAGGAGCTTCACCCAAGCCTAGCCCACAATATTCTTGACAAGGTTGAACCTCTTAACATACCAAGGTTCACCAGTAGCAAACATTAATCCACTACCAAGGTGTCTAGCATAAAACTTAGGGACATAGAACCTTATGATTTCATAAGCTTGAACCAAATCAAGTTTATCCCATAAGACCATGATATCAACCTTACAATATTTCCATGGCACTAGATAACCATAGGCGTTCAACCATAGAAACATTTGTTAACTACCAACTAAAATTCCTAGGTTGGAGAGGACACCACATCCTTAATAGTCTCATTATACATGCATGGACTCATCCATATGGCCTCTTACCCAATATGAGATAAACATTGGTTGATAATAGGTGTTATCATTAATGGTGGTATCCAAATGCATTTATATTAATGATTTATCAACCAAGGATCCTCACTCTATTAACCTACTCCAACTCCTTAACTTAAAAATAATGAATGTTGTAACCTAAAAGAGTAATGATTTGTTTTTATGAGAATCCAACCCATAGATTGATTCCTATGTCATAATAGTTGTCCAGCTATGTTAATGAACACTGGTTGCTATAAAAGCATTTTCTCTCACATGGCCAACCAAGCATGCCAAAACCATGTACCAGATTAGATTACATTGAGCAATGGAGTATCAACTCATAATTTTGGTTAACAATCTCTTATTTTAGTTGATTTCATTAATTCCAAGTTAAGAATAACCCAACAATCAATTTTTTGGTTGACCATGGTTTCATGCTTGAACTACACATAAGACATAACATAGCCAATTGTCATGATTGAATTTAGACCTTAAAAAGATGATGATTGGCTCATAGCTTTACTAGTTTGTTAAAGCTCGACATAACATTAACAAAAATTAAATGCATTTGTATTATTATTCCTTATTAGCAAGAGTAATATCATGAGCCAATGACATCCATTAAGTTTGATTCATAAGTTAATGTGGAGGTATAAACCACTATAAAAATCATTATAAACAAGTCCCACAAGGTCACAACATAGTGCATTACAACATAGTTTTCCATCACTTTAAACATGATGTAGTCTATTAACAATGGAAAAGAAAACATACTATAAAGAGACTCTATACACTTAATTGCTTAAGCAATAAATGTTTCCAAGATTGAGATTTTTGTTATAATAATAACTAGAATCCTTCAAGTACCCCACCTTTAACCAACTGGAAAAAGAGTAGAATAAACATCTCACCTGCATAATTTAATAAGTGAAACAAGTTGGATAACTTTGTCACATATAAATAGTTATTCCAATCATCACTCAAATAGCCTTAACAACCAACTCACATTTGTAATTTCCTTCAACTAGGGAATTCCAACAACCTAAAATATAACCTAATTCAAGAGGAATTACTCCAAGTATAGTTTTAGTGTTACCTTATAATCCTTAATTTGAGGTTGGTGATTTTAAATACAACCGAATATTACAAATACTATAAGTAGTTGCAACCAATCGACCATAACATCAAATCCAAAATTACATATACTGGGTTGATACAATAACCCAAACAACCCTCATAGGACAGTAATTTTATCATGGAAATAAATTAAAAACCAAAGGCATAAGCACAATGAACCATTATGCTATTTCACAAGTATAATGTTTGAATTAGGCACCCGAAATAACCTATGCCAACTACAATATTTATAGCATTACAATAACTTATTCCATAATTGTCATTCTGAAACCTTTCATGGGCTACCAATGATGAATATGCCACTTAAGTAAGAAATAAAGATAACAAGAAAATTAAATTTCCCAAAAGAAGAGCCAACTTGCATAACAATCCCTGCATTGAAAGGGGGTGAAGATAATGTGTCAACTTACAGCTGGCAATGTTAATATTTTTTCTTAGAAAACATTTTGGAAAATAAATTATACTTTAATAATCTAAGCCCAAAAAAGGAAAACAAAGAAAAGAGTTTAGTTCCACTTTGATCAAGCGTGGGTAGCCCATAATAAACACTAATGTACTATTTTTTCCAAAGGAATAATCCTCAATACACTATCATATAAAAATTTTAAGCATGCAAAATGATATAGTCGCAAATAGATTTTGTGAGACAAGAGTCAACCAGGTGCTTAGCATGTATATAAATGGTTGTAAAATTATCAATAGAGTTTCAATTCTCATATTCTCACAACTAGTCACAATTCATTTTCCTTATGGGAACTCAATCATCCAAGGTAAAATAATGCAATAAAGTACATGGCAACTGATTATTTCTTACTTAACATAAATGTGAAATAATTTCCAGCTAGCTCTAAAGAAAAGCTAATGTCAAAAGTAAGCCATGTGAGCAAGGCAAATGTTAGTGTGACCACTTAACAATACAAAGACAACTTCTCATATCCAACCTTTTTAGAAACCAAACTAAAATTAATCAATACGAATAAGGATACAACAAAAACAATTTTAGTATATCTAGATAACATCAAGTGTGTCTTTCCATACAAAGCAAAACTACTTGAATATACACTGATTTTTACACCTTTCCTTCTTGCATACCCAAACATATAAACCATAATAACCTTGAGACCAAAAAATTCCCATTCAAATAAGCAAGTATTAAATGTTAAGAACCATGCAAGCATAATATGGATGCACAACAGGTAAAAAATGTGCCCATTCAAATAAGCAAGTATTATATGTTAAGAACCATGTAAGCATAATATGGATGAAAAATAGGTAAAACAAGTGCCCATTCACATAAGCAAGTATTATATGTAGAGAACCATGTAAGCATAATATGGATGCACAACAGGTAAAACAAATACCTATTCAAATAAGCAAGTATTATATGTTAAGAACCATGCAAGCATAATATGGATGCACAATAGGTAAAACAAGTGCCCATTCAAATAAGAAAGTATTATATGTTAAGAACCATGTAAGCATAATATGGATGCACAACAGGTAAAATAACCAACGTGTTAAATTCTAGTATTAGCTATCATAATTGACAATTTAAGCTAAAATCTCGTTATACAAGGAGTAACACAACTCAACAGGAAATATATCATTAATATTATTTAATAAGGGGAGTTTATGTGAATAGGTTGTATTATTACCTATGGAGTCATATGGGAGGTCTCAATGATTATCGAGGTTTCAAACCAAGGTTTTCAATAGGAATGCAAGGCAAACCAATGTGAATATACCTGCTGAATTTTATGATCAAGGAAAATATCTGACATGAGAATGTGTAGTATCAATTTTCTAACTGGCCATAGTAGTTTTCTTTTTAGATGGTAATATGAGGGGTTTACCAATCATCATCATGTAATGAAAATGCATATAGATTTTTCAAATCAACCCTCAAATAATATGCAATGAATAAAATTTCTCAAAGATAAGGCAACCAAAAAATAATTTAAGCTACAACTATATACCCATTTTAACATATTAATTTTTAAGCAATTAGCCACTTGTTTATAAAACCCATAAATTAATAAGTGGTTTTGTTTGAAAATTTCACCCATACCATCTTTCTACACCTGTCCATAGTACATATCTGTGTGAGTATGATAAATCATACCCATATGGATGCATACCCCCAATAGGCTTATCAAAAGAGATTGCAAAAACTAAAATAAATATATTTACCAGGATATAGACAAGAAAGGGATTCACATGCTTGGGAATAATAAATACAAGGTTTTATTCTTTATCTCTTGTCAAGGCAGTGGCTATGATCCAGCCCCGAATCACCATTATTTTCCCATCATGGCATCCCAACACAGTCCTAAAAATCCTCACAAGGTAGTGGCTAGGATGTAGGCCTAAAGCATCATTATTTTCCCCAAAATATCCTTCTCCCATCACTATCCTACTTCAAACCCTACACCATTCTCTTCTAGCATGGTCAATGCTCCAAGGAGAAATAAAAAGGAATTAAAATGAAAGCCATCAGGTCCATTCCTCCAACACATCCCTAAATGAACTTTACCAATCTAGAATTAACTTCTCCTTGAAGTCTGTGGTTTTCCTCAACATAGGTCACACCCAACAAAAGACTTTGCAATCAAAGGGAACATAGTTATTTTTTAAAAATGCATTTACTAAAACTTACTAAAACCGAAATAGTGAGCTCACATAAACCAATGGTTGGTGGGAAGGTATAAGGTTTCACTTGATTTTAATTGACTTCACCTGCCTTTGCCATATAGGCATTTAGCTCATATATTTCCAAAATTCCAAAAGATATAAATATAGCCCCATACGCCAAGCATAACTTTTTATAAATATTTATATATGTTTATGGTTATATATATATATATATATATATATATATATATATATATATATATATATATATATATAGAGAGAGAGAGAGAGAGAGAGAGAGAGAGAGAGAGAGAGAGAGAGAGAGATCATTACGTTCACAAGGGAGATTCGTCAAACCCCACATAGCGATCAACAAAACACCATTCGAGACTATTTCAATTTGATCATAAGGAGGGTGCTAACTGGGTAGGGTCATGATATCCTCCCCTCCTTAAAGAAGAGTCATCCCGATGACAACTCCACAACTAAGAAACACACTATACTAAAAAGAGACTTCATCACTCTTTTCATAAAATGTACACACATTACAAGAATTAACAAATAATTTAAGAATATAAATATCCAAATTGTTAAACTTTAGCAATCACTATCACTAAAACATTCATGCTTATTATGCGCTCACATAGTCTAACACCAAACATAAAATATTGTTATATACTTATCTTATTGGTATAACCATCAAAATTAACCAACTCATAACGTGCATAAACACACAACCTTGCCTTGCAGAATCCATAAGCTACCTCCAAGACAACTATGTCCATTTAACGAAGCTAGGAAATTGCCCTCATTTTAATTGGGTTTCCTTTTTGTAAAGCCAAGGTGAGCAAAAGGAGGTGTTGCACACACCTATACTAGCCATGAAATTTGAAAAATGCAACTTGGATAACATATAAATCTAGAATTTTGTGTCTCCTAAGGCCACAATTCCGCTCAAGAACCTAAACAATTAAAGCAACACGTTTTTCTCTAACTAAAACTTGCCCTTTTTCATGGCAAGATTTTTTGAAAACCAATGTTCTTATCACAATACCATTAATTTTTACCTGATTTCTAACCACCCATGTAGCTGACAATGAGTCAATTCATGCAAAAAAATGCATAATAGCTGTAATTATCAAATATAAGTGAATATTCAACATTTGAAGAGTTTTTTGATACTCTAAGTCACAAATTCACAGCTACTTGCCAAGATAAATTAAACACATATACAAGAATTCTATCATGGTCACGAACACATGACCAAAATTTTAATAACAAAATAATTTTTAGCAAAATTTTTCTCACTGTGAGGAGTTATTATCACAAAATCAACAAATGCAATAGTTATTGCCCAAACCAATTCAACAGAATTTCTCCAAAATCCTTGCATTTAAAGTGTTGTCTTCCACAACATTTAATCTATATATATACTCAAATTTTGTTGTTGTTGATTTCATTCTGGAATGAATGAACTATGTGTGAGGCATACTAGAGTTGGTGGTAATGCCACGATCCTATATGAGCACTGTGTTGCTTAGCATTCTGTAGAATGATGTAAAATTGAGTGTGTGTATATATATATATATATATATATATATATATATATATATATATATGTTACATATGTATATGTATATATGTATATATATATTATGATATACATACATACATACATACATACATATATATATATATATATATATATATATACACTCAAAATTTTACATCATTCTACAGAATGCTAAGCAACACAGTGCTCATACAGGATCGTGGCATTACCACCAACTCTAGTATGCCTCACACACACACACACATATATATACACACTCAAAAGTTTACATCATTCTACAAAATGCTAAGCAACACAATGCTGATATATGATCGTGGCATTACCACCAACTCTGGTATGCCTCACACATACTTCATTCATTCCAGAATGAAATAAAAAACAACCACCATACCACTATGGTTTACACAACATGTGTTGTACATACATGTCCTCTTGGTAACATTCATCAAAGAATGTTAGCAAGAATAAAGATCCATGAAACCATGGTTACTTATCTTTTACCATTTACCATTCATGGGTTAGTGCAGCATCCTGCACTAAAAATCCTAAATATCGAAGAAGCCATATCATTCATACACATGCAACCTCAAGGTTTATTGCATGTTATCTTTAAATTTGTGAGCTCACATGATAGTTATAGAGATTACAATCCTACCATCACATTGCACTTACCTTATTATAGCATAATAAAATACATATAAATAATAAAGTATGCTCAATCATGAATTAACATTACTCCAATAAAGCATAAAATTAGCATGCATTTCAACTATACTTAAACCATCAAAATATATATTTTTGAAAAAATAATATCAGATATATACAATAATACCTTATACACAACATAGCTGCACTCACTAGTCAACACATGTTAGAACTTAGAATATTCATACTAAAACATTCTTTTCAGGTAATTCCATCATTACCATATGAATAACATGGTTGACTATACAAGCTAACATATACTTATATTTTAACAAGTTCAATCTTGATGACTTTTCATTAAAGTCTCATTTCTAGGACAAAATAGTGCTTTTACAAGGCTACATAGATAATTTTCATAAGGTTGTTTTTACAACAACCTTAAAGAGGTGGTTGAAAGAAAACTCAATCCAAGAGGTGACCATCATGCACAAAGATCCCACGGCCATGCTGTGGTACTCATGGTGCATAACCCAAATGAATTAGGTAGCTACCTCATGCAAAGGGGAGAAGTGGATTTTTAGTGTATGTGAGACTCCACTCCATAGCCCGTACCCAGTCTAATAATCAAGGATATGGTGCTCTCTTCACCTTAAGCCTCCTAATTGTATCAAAACTCAATGCTAGGGTAGTGATGTAGGATCACACTAATAACACAATTACTATACTTTGGTAAATTATCAATAAAAGAGGTTGAATCAGGAAGAAAAATTATATCATAAGATGGTACATGATCACATTAGAGAACCCAATCATACACATGAACAATAGAGATCTTCAACCCAAAATGGGGCTTACAAACCAAATACATTCCAATATCATTGAACTCTTTCAATAAACTCAACTAGATAATTGATTAACTAAACAGTAAATTTTAGTATTTTATATCTATGGGCTAGTAATGGTTATCACCACCATCCATGCTTTATAGCTCCGCAAAGGCTCAAGACAATCCTTTGACAAGAGAAAAAAGCAAGCTGAATGATTCACCTACATAGACCAGGTCTCCTTATCCAATCTAACCCTCTAGGTTAGAGTTAACCCTTGGTCTTCCCAGGGTCATAATTTTTTAAGCATCTAATAATGGGATGCCCATATAACCCATCAAAATATACTAGGCACTAATCCCATTTATTCTATGAATGAAGTCTTTGCCACTTATCTTCTATTGACTTGCCCATAAAAGTCAATGTTTGACAAGTGAGGCTTTCCTAAATGCAATCAAAATTGGGATTGGTTAATAGAACCAAGGCAAAGGTAAAAAACATGATCATCATGAAAAATTAGAATTCTATCAACCCGGTGTCATACAAATAACACTAACTCAAACACAAAACTTATCACACCCTATAGGTGGATATACTCATGTATACACACCTTCATGCATTGACTTCATCATCAAAATTTACATCCATATAATTAGGTGGTTAAAAACTCTCAAGCTCATTGATGCTTGGTCAACCACAACCAACACCCTCACATGCAATCCAAACCACGTGCATAACCCATCTTAGATTGGGCCAAATATTAGGAGACATCTTTAACATTACTGCATACATGTTGTGTTTCCAGCCATGCCTTGAACAACTTTGTAGGTTGTTACAACTCTAAGGAGGCTCCTTGTTATTTTTCAAGCCACCCAAGTCTCAAATTTGCTCAACACAAACACCATCCGATCTGACTCTATCTTTGATTTTTGAATCACATGATGACTTATTCAGTTTGAACTGCATATTTCCATCTACACTCTTCATTTGGAGTAGCAACTGGTAAAAAACAAATAGTAAATACAACTTAACTTAGTTTCAAAGATGAATTTACATTTATCTTAACTTTTGAGAATAAAAAAACTAGACCTTATTATTAAAAATACTCAAGCACAAGCTCTAATACTAGATGAAATAACCCTATTTTTTTTTTCAAGAATTGTTAACAGAGTACATAAAAAAACCACATGTAGAACCCACTACACCTCTCTACCATGCATGACACATCAACACGGTCTTACACAAGAAGAGTAGGCAACCCATAATGGATTGGGTCAATGAGATACTCGTGTTAGGATGACCATCACTAGAAAATTTTATCGATAAAAGGATTGCCTAAAGTGTGAAACACTATTCGAGGGGTATTAATGTGAGGCCACATTACTAAGATTCAAACCTTTAGAAGGCACCTGGTTTCTCCATTGGATCACTTAGGGATCCTCAACCTAATATAAACATTTGATAACCCTATACGGTTATGATGTGGTAACTCTCTAGACAAGGAGATTCACCCAATCCCAGCCCATGGTATCCTTGACAAGGCTAAACCTCCTAACATACCAAGGTTCACTAGTGGTTAACATTAATCTAATACCAAGTTGACCAACATAAAACTTAGGGACATAGAACCTTATGATTTCATAAGCTTGGACCAACTTTGGTTTATCCCATAAGACCATGATATCAACCTTACAATATTTCCATGGCACTAGATAACCATAGGCATTCAACCAAACAAATGTTTGTCAACTACCAAGCAAAATGACTAGGTTTGAGAGGACACTACATCCTTAATAGTCCCATTATACATGCACAAACTCATTCATATGGCCACTTACCCAGTATGAGATAAACACTAATTAACAAGAGGTGTTAACATTAATGGTGGTATCCAAATGCAATTAAATGAATTATTTATCAACCAAGGATCTTCACTCTACTAACCCGCTCCAACTCTTTAACTTAAAAACAATGGATGCTGCAACCCAAAAGAGTAATGATTTGTTTTGATGACAATCTATCCCATAGATTGATTTTTATGTCATAAGAGTATTCTAGCTATGTTAATAAACACTGGTTTTTACAAAAGCATATACTTACACATGGCTAACCAAGCATGCCAAAACCATGTACTAGATTAGATTACGTTGAGCAATGGAGTATCAACTCACAATTCTGGTTAACAATCTCTCATTTTAGTTGATTTCATTAATTCTAAACTAAGAATGACCCAACAATCAATTTCCCAGTTGACCATGGTTTCATGCTTGCACTACACATAAGACATAACATAGTCAATTATCATGATGGAAATCACACCTTAAAAAGATGATGATTGACTCATAGATTTCCCAGTTTGCTAAAGCTTGACATAACATTAACATAAACAAAATGCATTTGTATTATTATTCCTTATTAGCAAGAGTAATATCATGAGCCAATGACATCCATTAAGTTGGATTCATAAGTTGATGTGGAGGTATAAGCCACTAGAAAAATCATTATAAACAAGTCCCACAAGGTCATAACATAGTGCATTGCAACATAGTTTTCCATCACTTTAAACATGATGTGGTCTACTAACAATGGTAAAGAAAACATATTATAAATAGACTCTATACACTTAATTTCTTAAGAAACAAGTGTTTCCAAGATTGAGATTTTTGTTATAATAATAACTAGAATGCTTCAAGCACACCACCATTAACCAACTAGGAAAAGAGTAGAATAAACATCTCACCCGCATAATTTAATAACTGAAACAAGGTTGATAACCTTGTCACATATGAATAGTTATTTCGGTCATCACTCAAATAGCCTTAACAAAAAACTCACATTTGTAACTCCCTTCAACTAGGGAATTCCAACATCCTAAAATTTAACCCAATTCAAGAGGAATTACTCCAAGTACAGCTGTAATGTTACCTTATAATCCTTAATTTCATGCTGGTGATTTTAATTACAACTGAATATTATAAATACTATAAGTCGTTGCAACCAAATGACCACAACATCAAATCCAAAATTACATATACTGGGTTGATACAATAACCTAAACAATCCTCATAGGTTGGTAGTTTTATTATGGGAACATATTACAAACCAAAGGCATAAGTACAATGAACCGTTATGCTATTTCATAGGTACAATGTTTGAATCAGGCACCCAACATAACCTGTGCCAACTATAATATTTATAGCATTAGCACAACTTAGTCCATAATTATCATTATGAAACCTTTCATGGGATATCAGTGATGATAATGCCACTTAAGTAAGAAATAAAGATAACAGGAAAATCAGACTTCCCAAAGGAAGAGCCAACTTGCATAATAATCCATGCACTGAAAGGGGGTGAAGATAATGTGTCAAATTTTAGATGGTAACGGAAATTTCATCCTTAACAAACATTCTAGAAAATAAATTCTCTTTTAATAATCTAAGCCCAACAAAAGGTAAAACAAATAAAAGATCTTAGTTCCACTTTGACCAAGCATGGGTAACCCATAATACACACTACTGTACTATTTTTTCCAAAAGAATAATACTCAATACACTATTATATTAAACTTCTAAGCAAGTAGAATGATATAGTCACAAATATATTTTGTGAGACAAGAGTCAACCAAGTACTTAGCATGTATATAAATGGTTGTAACATTGCCAATAGAGTTTCAATTCTCATATTCTCACAACTAGTCACAAATCATTTTCCTTCATGGGAACTCAATCATCCAAGGTGAAATAATGCAAATAAAATTACATGGTAGCTGATTATTTCTTACTTAACATAAATGGGAAACAATTTCCAACCAGCTCTAAAAAAGATAATGTCAAAAGTAAGCCATGTGAGCAAGGCAAATGTTAGTGGGACCACTTAACAATGCAAGGACAACTTCTCATATCCATCCTTTCTAGAAACCAAACTGAAATTAAGAAATACGAATAAGGATACAACAAAAAAAATTTCAACATATCTACATAACATCAAGTGTGTCTTGCCATACAAAGCACAACTACTCGGATATACAATAGTTTTTCCACCTTTCCTTCTTGCATACCCAAACATATAAACCGTAATAACCTTGAAACCAAAAAATACCCATTCAAATAAGTACGTATTATATGTTAGGAACCATGCAAGCATAATATGGATGCATAACAGGTAAAATAAGTGCCCTTTCAAATAAATAAGTATTATATGTTAAGAACCATGTAAGCATAATATGGATGCACAATAGGTAAAAAATGTGCCCATTCAAATAAGCAAGTATTATATGTTAAGAACCATGCAAGCATAATATGGATGCAAAATAGGTAAAACAAGTGCCCATTCACGTAAGCAAGTATTATATGTAGAGAACCATGTAAGCATAATATGGATGCACAACAGGTAAAACAAATGCCTATTCAAATAAGCAAGTATTATATTTTCAGAACCATGAAAGCATAAAATAGATTCATAATAGGTAAAACAACCGGAGTGTTAAATTATAGTGTTAGCTATCATAATTGACAATTTAAGCTACAATCTCATCTTACGAGGAGTATCACCACTCAACAGGAAATAAATGAATAATATTATTTAATAAGGGGAGTTTAAGTCCATAGGTTGCAGTATTACTTGCAGAGTCATATGGGAATTCTCAATCATTATGGAGGTTTCCAACCAAGGTTTTTAATAGGTATGCAAGGCAAACCAATGTGAATATACCTGCTGAATTTTATGATTAAGGAGAATATCTGACCTGAAAATGTGTAGCATCAATTTTCTAACTCGCTATAATAGTTTTCTTTTCAAATGGTGATATGAGGGATTTACCAATCATCAGCATGTAATAAAAATGCATATAGATTTTTCAAATAAACCCTCAAATAAATATGAAGTGAATAAAATTTCTCAAAGATAAGGCAACCCAAAAATTATTTAAGCTACAACCATATACCCATTTTAACATATTAATTTTTAAGCAATTAGCCACTCATTTATAAAACCCAAAAAAATATAAGTGGTTTTGCTTGTAAATTTCATCCCTACCATATTTATACACCTAACCACGACATAGATCCATGTGGGTATGATAAATCATACCCAAATGGATGCATACCCCCAACAAGCTTATCAAAATAGCTTGAAAAAAGTAAAATAAAATCTATGTACTAGAATATAGACAAGATAGGGATTCACATGCCTAGGAATAATAAATGCAGGGTTGTAATTTTTGGCTCTTCCCATGACACCATATAAGAAATAATTTCTTTATTTCATCCTCTCTTTATCCCATCATGGCATCCCAATGCAATCCTAAAAATTCTCACAAGGTAGTGGCTAGGATGTAGGCCTGAAGAGCCATTATTTTCCCCTAAATCTCCTTCTCCCATCACCGTCCTGCTTCAAACCCTATGCTATTCTCTTCTATCATGGTCAACGCTCTAAGGAGAAAGAAAAAGGAATTAAAATGAAATCCATTGGGTCCATTACTCCAACACATCCCTAAAAGGACTTTACCAATCTGGAATTAACTTCTCCCTAAAGTTCGCAGCTTTCCTCAACATAAGTCATGCCCAACAAAAGACTTTGCATTCAAAGGGAACATAGTTATATTTTTAGCATGTATTTACTAAAACTTGCTAAAACCGAAATGGTGAGCTCACATAAACTAGTGGTTTGGGGGGGAGGTGTGTGTGTGTGTGTCTGTATACACACACACATATGCATATGTATATATACATGTGTATATGTACATGTATATATACACATACACATATATACATATACATATACATACACACACACACACACACACATATATGTATATATATATATATGTATATGTGTGTATATATATATATATATATGTGTGTGTGTATACATATGTGTGTGTGTGTGTGTGTGTGTGTGTGTGTGTGTGTGTGTGTGTGTGTGTGTGTGTGTGCACATACATATATATGTATATATACATATACATATATATCTACATATACACACACACATACATATATATGTATATGTATATGTATATATGTGTATATGTATATATACATATACATATATATCTACATATACACACACACACATATATATATAAATGCATATATGTGTATATGTAGATATATATGTATATATATACATATGTATATGTATATATATACATATGTATATGTATATATGTGTATATATACATATATATGTATATGTATATATACATATACACATATATACATATACATAACCATATATATATATATATATATATATATATATATATATATATATATATATGTATATGTATATGTGTGTGTGTGTGTGTGTGTATAATCATACCCAAATGGATGCATACCCCCAACAAGCTTATCAAAATAGCTTGAAAAAAGTAAAATAAAATCTATTTACCAGAATATAGACAAGATAGGGATTCACATGCCTAGGAATAATAAATGCAGGATTGTAATTTCTGGCTCTTCCCATGACACCATATAAGAAATAATGTCTTTATTTCATCTTCTCTTTATCCCATCATGGCATCCCAATGCAGTCCTAAAAATTTTCACAAGGCAGTGGCTAGGATGTAGGCCTGAAGTGCCATTATTTTCCCCTAAATCTCCTTCTCCCATCATCGTCTTGCTTCAAACCCTATGCCATTCTCTTCTATCATGGTCAACGCTCTAAGGAGAAAGAAAAAGGAATTAAAATGAAATCCATTGGGTCCATTACTCCAACACATCCCTAAAAGGACTTTACCAAACTAGAATTAACTTCTCCTTGAAGTTCGTAGCTTTCCTCAACATAAGTCACGCCCAACAAAAGACTATGCATTCAAAGGGAACATAGTTATATTTTTAGCATGTATTTACTAAAACTTTCTAAAACCGAAATGGTGAGCTCACATAAACTAGTGGTTTGGGGGGGGGAGGGGTGTGTGTGTGTGTGTGTGTATACACACACACACATGTATATGTATATATGTGTATATGTAGATATATATGTATATGTATGTACACACACACACACACATACACACACATATATCATTACGTTCACAAGGGAGATTTGTCAAATGCCACTTGGTGATCAACAAAACACCATTCAAGACTAATTCAATTTGGTCACAAGGATGGTGCCAATTGGGTGGGGCCGTGACATGAATTTATTGCAAGTATCACGTGGGTTTACTTGTACAAGTAACCCTATTTCTTACACAATTAATTAATTTTCTTACATGCTCACATGGACATTTTTAAACAATTTATTTCTCTTACACATCTTCCTACACACTTCAACTAGTGTGTAAAGCCTACCAACTAGGTTAAGACCCTAATGGTTGCACACTTTCTAGCAAGCCTACTTAACATGGCTCATAACCTACCTTAGAGGCCCATGACCCTTTTAAATTTTCATTTTAAAATATTTCCAAATTTTAGGAATATAAAATATATGATAAATATGTGTAAGTTTAAATTTAATTAGTCCTTAAATAATTCGTAAACATTAATCCATAAACACAGGGATGAAACCAAAAATTTAAATTTCTTCACAACTAAAGGTCATTGCTCTTGGTGAAGCCCCAAATTGGTAAGGGGAAGGTGACTCTTCACAAGGGGTAATACAAACACTTCCAAAAAAGGTAGAAACTACCAATAACCTCCAAAATTTGACTATTTCTAACAATATCTAGGAAGGGATAAATAATGATTTATAATACAACGATGCTCTGCTTATGATTTTAGAGTATTATGGTACAGACTATGAAGATCATGTATATGGATGATGTAAAATTGGGTTGCCAAAGTCCCTAGATAGATAAATATATTAGAGAGGATGTGATCAAGAGTCAAACATATACACAGAAGTCATGTATGTAAAATATAGGTTAAAAATAATGTTAACATGTGTCTAATATCAAAGCTAGGTGGCTATAAATGACTCTTTTTTAGTATAATTTTGAAAATGATAGATTAAAATGATAAAAGAAACAAATTTTGGAGTTGTATATAATCAACGCTAATGTTGATAGGTATGCCTAATCATACATCTTGATTCATGCAAAAATTTTAAATGATCACACTTTTTTTTGGGTTGTATGACTTAAATATCTATCTTTCTCCATGCAAAACCTACAAGGAGACATGCATAAATAAATGTCCACTTATGATAGACAATCTAAAATAATTTAGATCATTTAATTATTTGAAATTAAAGAGTCAATGAATGAATACACCTGTAGGTATTAAAACCAAGTTTCCCTCTATTTAACTCATTTGGAGTATGCCATGGGGTGATTTTGTTCCAAAGGAGATGCCACTATTGAAACCATGGGTTGAGAAGTACAAATGACTCAACCCCAATTAGATATGAAGAAGTGATAGAAGCTAAGTAACATCTAACATTAATCATACCAATCAAAATATCATCATAACGTCTTTTGGTGGACTCCCAAACCATGTTATTATGTAAAAGGTGTAACCTAATAAAAAGTTCATATGTAAATTTGAAACTCTGAATCAATTGATGCAAACATATTTTAGATTCAAATTAATTATGTAGTATTATCAATAATCATCATATAAATATAAAAATGTATCCATAAAAAATATTCATGCCTCCAAATCTAATCCATTTTTAGCTCATTATTATGTAGAATGTTGTACTATATATGTCAATTTGCTTAATTTGATCAATGTAACCTGATAAATATGCTTAATTTGATCTGAATCATCATGTTATAGAAGCTATCAATTATTCCTTATAATCATGAAAAATACCCGCATATGCATCATATATTCCTCTATTTTTTAATCTATCCCAATCTAAATATCAATCTATCTAATTTGTCCCTTATGAATCACAATTTACCCCATAATCTGACCCATAATCTGAATCATCCATCTACAAGGCCTGAATTCCAATGATAATCCCACTAGTAGGTCCCATATTGAGGTGAGGGATGAATCTTTCAAATAATTCATCTGAAAATAAAAGAGGTATATGCATTATGTTATATATAAAATATGTAGGCATGTAAATCATGTGTGTTAAAATGATTAGATATGTCATAATATAAATATTTTTTTACTCATACACATATGAAATATGTAACGCAAGGCATATAAATGGCATGTAGATAAAATATATAAATTAGGCACACAATAATAATCATTGCATGAATAAGCACTCAACAATAATCCACATAAAATATTGATGATAAAAACCATAGAATAAAACAAAAAAATAATGTGTGATAGGAATAACGACACAACAAGCTCAACAACCATCATAAAAGCACACATGTGCACACAATTTCATAATAATGATGCACATAAGAACTCAAGATTCAATTCAACTTTGAAATGATAGGGACATAGCATGGCCATGCCAAAAATTATAGGACTCTTGACATAACTAACACATGATGTGACAACACATAATTAGTGAACTTATATAAATACAAAAGACAATACTAAATGTAACACACATCAATGCTACAATAATGTAATACTTATTAATGATCACATATATAACACACAATGTAACACATAACATTCATCACCCAATGTAATACACAATTTAAGAACACACCATGTAAAAATTATCAATATCAAACACACAAATAATAAGTAATGCTAGTATACATAATCGATTCATTTCATCATCTATCACAATAAATTAAAAAATACATATAGAATATATCACTCTAAATAATATACACAAGAAAAAGTCATATAATCAGTCTGATAAGCTTAATATGATAAATTGAGTGGTCATAGTAAGGTATAACATGTAAAATGTACCAAGATGCTTGTAATGTAAGCATGTCCATAATGTAGGAAGGTAGCCTTTAGATGTAAGGAATATCTCACATCTGAATGTCCATATATCATATGTAACATGTATGTCTTACATCCCACTCATGTATATTGTGAAAACATGTGCATAGAGAATATATGTGGATTATAACATGTATATGATAACTAACATAAATCAATCATGTAAGTAGTAATGCCATACATATGGTCCAAATTTTATTTTTTTGAATATATCATTTTTGAATTTTTGATTTTTTTTGATTTTTTTGATTTGAGATGCATGCATGTTAAATCGATGTAAGTGAATTATGTTCATAGGGTTATTCAATGTTTTTACTTAAATTTAAGCTAAACAATAAACGCCTATGCTTAGCTTCTATGTAGTAAAAAAATAGTCTAAATTATTTTGGTTTTAACTTGCCTTTGCTTTCTTTGTCTACATTGGTATTATTTTTGTTTTCTTTTAGTGCTAAGTCACCCATTTAAATTTTTTAAATGAAAATGTTCTTGTTATATAATTTCCTAATGTGATTATGATATATTTGAGATGTTTTGTAGCATGGGTTCATGTTTCATCCAACATTTATATCTCATACAATCATTTTTCATGGTAATCATTGTCTATGATAATATCCTTACGAGAAGCATGCAAGGATGGTATCTCCAACTCTAAATGAAATACAACTCAACACCATAAATAAGATAATAAGTATTAGTCATTTTAGGTGTATCTACACCCATGTGATAGGTCCATAAGGCATAAATGATATGATAATCCCAATTATCCCCATGTTTTTCAACCATTTTACTTAATAGTTTAGTATTTGTCTTATTTGTTGCCTTTGTTTGCCCATTTCCTTGTGGATAATATGAGTGGATAATGTATGATGAATTTTGTATTTTTTTAATAGAATTATTTTTGAAAGATGACTTATTTACTGTGATGATAGCTGAAGGGATACCAAATCATGAAATTATATTAGTCATATAAAATGGCATATGTCCTCCCTAGATAGTCGATTATAATGAAACTATCTCAACCCATTTTCAAAAATATACTATATCTATAGTAGTGAACTTGTGACCATTTAATGATTCTATATTTATCTTGCCTATAAAATCAAAGTTCTAAATATAAAATGGATATGGTGGTATAATAGCTTGCATATCTTGTGAAGGAACATGATTCAAATTACTATGATTTTTGTATTGTATGTATACTTTTACATGCTCTTGACATCATCTATTCATCGTAAATCCTAGTAACCCATCCTTAATAATTTATAAGACATTTATTTTCCACTCAAGTGTCCCCTACATTCACTATCGTGTAACTCTTATTAATATTTATCAACCTCCTCATGGCTAAGATGTGGAGACAAATGTTTTCCAAATAATCATTTAAAAATATTTCCTTTGATTACAACATATAAAATTTCATCTTGTTGCAATTTGTGTTTTTCATTGCTTGAGAGTTTTTTCATGGGAACGACCTTATTGAAGAAATTATAGATATCTCTATACCATTTTGAATTGCATACAATTTATGTAAAAAAAAATACCACTAAGGTGTCCAAGTTTTCTAACATAATTGCAAGTTGTTGTAGATGTCATATAGTCTAAATAACCTGATCATCAGTGATGTTGATAGGAACAACAAAAACCACACTAGCCATAACATCTGCATGATGATTATTTATATGAGGTATTTTCTCAATCTTTATCTTATCAAAGTATGCCATTAAATGTTGTCCCATATATTTATGTGGGATCAACTTTACTTCTTTGCCTAATAAATATTTAAAACTTGTTTGACTATAAGTTGAGAATCACTATATACTTGAATATATTTTATGTAAATGTGTACACAACATATAATATTAAAATAAATGTCTCATATTCTGCTATGTTTTTGTGCATGAGAACCATAAGCAGTATCGTAGTGGAATAGGTTTTCATTGAGGAGTTATTATAACTATTCATGTTCTAGCACCCAAGTTAGATCCATCAAAATATGTAAGTCCAAGTATCATCGTTAATATTATATGTAGTAAAATCATCTCAAAAATTATCATTGATTGGTGCTATGTCAATTAGTGATGTGTCAACTAGTTGATCTAAAATTACATGTCCATTTAAATATTTTTTGAGATATAAATTTTAAGTAAAATTTCATAAGTAGCATCACCCAATTAGCTATGGAAGTTGATTTTTTTTCATGAGATACTTTAGTAGATCAAACTTTGCGATGATGTGTTTCATGTTAAACATGCAATGTGTAATCTAGATGTAAAATGGGACTCCCAAAATATCCTAAAAATATATTTTTAATTTTAATATTTATATAAAATATAAATATAAATAAATAAATAAACCACATGGGTTAACTTCGGTCACATATTTTTATAATGACTTATAAAAAAAATTGTTCATTATACTCCCTATATATTTTTTAGATAGTCGTTAAGATTTTTATATCTCAAAATTAAAACTCAATCTTAGGTTTGTAAAATTTATACAATCTAATTTTTATGTGAAAAAGTGAAAAACAAAAAATTATTACATTTTAATTTTATTGAATGTTTTTTTTTGCATTTTCAAGTAAAAGAAGAGATAGGATAAAGCCAATAGGGTTATCTTAATCAAAGTGAATTTATCTATAAGATTTAGTAAGTTTTATATAAAAAATAAAAAAAATTATTATTTTTATTTTAGATGATGTCACCCTTAGATACGATGTCATATTTTAAGTGTTTTGCATTATTTTTATATGTCATATTCTATATTTTAGGGATTTATTTTTAGGATTATTTTTAATTAAAATTTCTCTTAATGTAGCATTGAAGCCTTTGTTTAGTGAAAACAAAGCCGAAGTATTTTTTTCATAATCCACAAGTGTAGGAATAATGTAATAGATTACACATTATTTATGATAATAATTGTATTGTGACAAAATTTATCCCAAGGCATGTTTTATAGCATAAATTTACAACTATAAAGGATTATATAAAATTTGAAGCATCATGATTGGTGAAAAAATAGATATTATTTAATTACATCAATGACTTTTTGAAAATGCTCATCCAATTTTAAATTTGTATATTTTTTTAGCAACCACATAAATGGTTGTATCTTACTAGCTAACCAGTCCACAAAATGTCTGATTCCCTAAATTATTCCTTGTAAACACCTTAACTAATTTAACCCCTTAGGTGGAGGCATTTCTAAAATAACATTTACTTTCCTTAGATTGAATTCTATACCTCATTAAGAGATGATATAACCTATAAAATTTTCCAAAGATACCCCAAACACACATTTATTGGGGTTTAAGCAGACATTGTATTTGTATAAACCTTCACATATTTGTCATAAGTTTGTAGTATGATTTTATAGGTGTTTCAGTTATCAACACAATCCTCCATAGTTTTATGTATAAAATTATGAAATATGCATGCTATATTTGTTTGATAAGTAGCTCTCACATTATTTAATTCAAAGGAGATGACCACATACAATAAAATCCCCATAGTGTTGTAAATGTAGTTTTGGGTTAATCATAGAAATTCATATATATATGATTATATTCATAAAAACCATCCAAAAATGATAATATTTCATAATTAGATATAGATTCCACAATCCTATTAATGTCCAATAATGGGAAATCATCCCTAGGAGAAGTCTTGTTTAGATCTCGAAAGTCCAGATAAACTCTAATTTCCATATTAGGCTTACCGACCAACACAATATTAGAAATTCAATCTAATAATCAATTTAGCTAATAAAACTGACATCAAGTAAATTTTGAATTTTGTTTTTAATTATCAAATCTAATTTTGGATGCATCTTTCTAATTTTATACTTAAATGGCTTCACATCAGGATTCTTAGAGCTATAACATGTAACACAATAGTGGGATCTATTCTTGGCATATCTAAATAATCCCAAGAGAATAACTTAGGGAAATTATGCAGTGCCTATCTAAAAATGTACCCTCGTCATCCTTGAGCATAGATACAAGAATGATTGGTCTTGAATAATTATCTATTCAATAATTTAGTTCAACTATATAATCATTCAACAATGCTAAAAGTTTTCCCACACATGGTGTAATAGGAATTCTATCAGGGCCGTCTAATTCGACTTCACCACATAAGCATTTTTTCTCTTCAAAATATGTGTAGGAATTTATTATAGAAGAAAACATTTTTTAATGATAAAAGGAAGAGAGATCTTCATATGTCCCCAAACATTCCAAGAGAGACTTGCATTAAGGAACTCATCTAATGCCTATGTTTATGGCAAAATTATATCATCAATGAATTTGGGGTGTATCAACTCTACTGTTGATACACGATAAAATTATTGTGACAAATCAGGTGTTTATATAAGGAAGTGTGCTTACATATTCACTTTCTTTGTCTCAATTTCCTTATTAACATTTAAATTATCCTTTGACCTGAGGCCTTATTGACCTTTATGTTCAGAAATAGATTTGGGTTTAATAATGCCTTTTGCTTTCTTTCCCAATCCTTACCTAGTGTGTTCTATTTTTTTTAGATATTTAAAAAAAAAACATGTTGTGTTAAATCCATTGCTTGTGGTATAAGGGTAACCATGGTAGATACCAATGTTTTCATATCTTTATTCAAAAGGGGATGTCAAAACTCTTTAGGAGAAGATTTTATATGAGGTATGGAATTTCACATAGGTTGGGTTATTGTGTAGTGCTGGAAAGGTTATATATAATGGGTTATTGTGTAGTGCTGGAAAGGTTATATATATATATATATATATATATATATATGAGGTATGGAATTTCACATCGGTTGGGTTATTGTGTAGTGCTGGAAAGGTTATATTATATATATGAGGTATGGAATTTCACATAGGTTCGATTATTGTGTAGTGTTGGAAAGGTTATATATATATATATATATATATATATATATATATATATATATATATATATATATATGAGGTATGGAATTTCACATAGGTTGGGCTATTGTGTAGTGTTGGAAAGGACATATATATATATATATATATATGCATACGAGATAGAAAAAACTACATTCATATCATGATTCCAAGGTGTATGGAATATTATAATTAAGATAATTGGGCATAATCTGACATAATGTTGCTATTATTCTTAGACCCACAATGAGATTCAATGTAATTTTTTCCTATCACTTTCTAGGGCATGTTATCGAAATCATGATTATTCATATCAGAGTAAGATATATCTTTGGATCCTATGCCAAGTAGTTGAAGGAAGGATATATTAAAAATATGTATCCTTGATCTGTTATCCACCAAAAACTGCATCACTCCCTTATTTAAGATTTGTACTTGAATATACAATGAAAACCCTCTTATTTAATATTTGTACGTGAATATACAGTGAAAAATGTTAATAATATGTCTAGGAGGTAAGACATCTTTCTCAAATAATGTGAGAAAAGAAAGTGCATTCTATTTTTTATAGATATTTTAATTAAAAAACTATGTTGCATTAAATCCATTGCTTGTGGTATAAGGGTAACCGTGGTAGATACCGGTGTTTTCATATCTTTTTTCAAAATAGGATGTCAAAACCCTTTAGGAGAATATTTTATATGAGGAATGTAATTTCCCATATGTTGGGTTATTGTTAGTGCTTCAAAGGTTCTTGATCTATATTAAAAGTGTGTGTGTGTATGTAATACCCTTCTCAAGTTCTACAGTTTTTTCTCAATGATGTGCCATCATATAGGAGACTGGTGTGTTGAGTATGCCATTATGCTTAACGTGTGAGTGAGATGTATTGTGGCTAGTGGTTAGTCTTATTTTGGTTACCTTATTGTGTTGACTTGGAATTAGGTTCATTATGACTCATGTAGGACTGCCTTTGGCTACGTGTGTTTAATGCTTACAACAATTTGTATCATCGCATATTGTGTCACTTATGCCTTATAGGGGTTTCCATGTCGATGTGTTACTTTTGACAGGTTTATCTTGTTAGGACTAAATTTGCATTTATACTAACAACTTGATAGAACCCATCATGTGGCCATGTTATATTAAGTTGGTCATGAATAATTGACTTGTATTTTCTTGGTGTTTCAACAACATAATCTACTTTTTAAAAAATGGAAATAATAACATTGTTATGTTTGTGACTGAGCTTAGGTAACATATAATAATGGGCATAAATTAAAAAAATATATAAATACATATTTATATAAATATGGGCATATTAAAATGGTACTATGTAGATTAATAGATTAAATAAATAAATGTACTTATTTGAAATAAATATAATAATTTGTTTTAGATTTTGTCATTCCAACATTTATACATATTAGTATGATCGTATTTATATGTTAATATAAGTTAAAATAGTATTATTGGTTTGGGTAATAAATTTAATATAAATATTCAGTTACATAATTTTCAGGGTAATAATAATTAATATAATAAAAATAAAAATAAAATTAATGTGAAACATATAAAAGAATTAAAATAAAAGAGTGAAACCCTATCCCTAAAAATAAAATAATACAAGCATCTTTTCCATTTAAAATTTAACCTAAAAGGAGAGAGGAGCTATTTGGAAGATTGGCCAGAGGAGAAGACCAAGTAGATGGAGAAAGAAGAAGTAAGATTGACGAAGGAATGGATAAGGGGAATGAAAAAATGAGCTTCAACAATCATACAAGGAGTTTCTATCTTCCTAAATCTCTGTATTTTTCCAAACTAATGAACACATTTGATAGTGAATGAAGAAAATGAATGTGTTTGAAAATTTGTTGTTCTTCTTTCAAGTTTTTATCTATAAATCCTAGACCTCTAAAAATCCCCTAATTGATCTCTATTTACCCTCCCAAATTAAATATAATGAGTGATTATTTATTTTTATAAGAAAAGCAAGGATGTGTGTGTGTGTGTGTGTGTGTGTGTGTCTATATATATATATATATATATATATATATATATATATATATATATATATACACCAGATCCTAGTTTTATTTATTAGCTAGTTATTTAAAAAATAATGAATAAAAAAAACACATACTAATAAAAAATCAATGTGTGTGTGTGTGTGAGTTTTTGGTTTTTTCAGTGATTGACTTATATTTTTAAAAAAAATGTTATTTGAAGAGGGTGATGGCTATGCCATCCCAATGCTCTCCCATATTAGGGAGAGGAGGGGGATGGGTTGACTGGCCATCCCCCAACCCTGCAAATAGCCCAACCAATGGTCCATGGCTACGGCTATAGTTGTGAGCCCAGACATCGACCATGAGCTGCCACCCGCCCACCTTAGGGTTTGGGCCAAAAAATAAATTAAAAAAAACAAAAAAAAAGTGTAATAAAATAACAAAAAAAGAAATGCATAAATAAATAAAATAAATTTTATCTATAAATCCTAGACCTCTAAAAATCCCCTAATTGATCTCTATTTACCCTCCCAAACTAAATATAATGAGTGATTATTTATTTTTATAAGAAAAACAAGGATATATGTGTGTGTGTGTCTATATATATATATATATATATATATATATATATATATATATATATATATATATATATATATATATATATATATATACACACACACCAGATCCTAGTCTTATTTATTAGCTGGTTATTTAAAAAATAATGAATAAAAAAAACACATACTAATAAAAAATCAATGTGTGTGTGTGTGTGTGTGTGTGAGTTTTTGGTTTTTTCAGTGATTGACTTATATTTAAAAAAAAAATGTTATTTGAAGAGGGTGATGGCTATGCCATCCCAATGCTCTCCCATATTAGGGAGAGGAGGGGGATGGGTTGACTGGCCATCCCCCAACCCTACGAATAGCCCAACCAATGGTCCATGGCTACGGCTATAGTTGTGAGCCTAGACATTGACCATGAGCTGTCACCCGCCCACCTTAGGGTTTGGGCCAAAAAATAAATTAAAAAAAACAAAAAAAAAGTGTAATAAAATAACACAAAAATAAATGCATAAATAAATAAAATAATTTTTATCTATAAATCCTAGACCTCTAAAAATCCCCTAATTGATCTCTATTTACCCTCCCAAACTAAATATAATGAGTGATTATTTATTTTTATAAGAAAAACAAGGATATATGTGTGTGTGTGTGTCTATATATATATATATACACACACCAGATCCTAGTTTTATTTATTAGCTGGTTATTTAAAAAATAATGAATAAAAAAAACACATACTAATAAAAAATCAATGTGTGTGTGTGTGTGTGTGAGAGTTTTTGGTTTTTTCAGTGATTGACTTATATTTAAAAAAAAAATGTTATTTGAAGAGGGTGATGGCTATGCCATCCCAATGCTCTCCCATATTAGGGAGAGGAGGGGGATGGGTTGACTGGCCATCCCCCAACCCTACGAATAGCCCAACCAATGGTCCATGGCTACGGCTATAGTTGTGAGCCTAGACATTGACCATGAGCTGTCACCCGCCCACCTTAGGGTTTGGGCCAAAAAATAAATTAAAAAAAACAAAAAAAAAGTGTAATAAAATAACACAAAAAGAAATGCATAAATAAATAAAATAAAAATAATGAATAAACAAAATAAATATAATTTTTGGGAAGTTACATATATATTTATTAAGGTAATAAATATATATCTTTATTAAAGTTATAAATATATGCATATGCTTAAAATATGACATGTGAAAGTCATATGTGTGTATGTATGTTCATGTTTCCATTTTCATATTTGATAAATATAATTAGGCCTTGGCTTATGAACATATATTATTGTAAACATAAATATTAGATGCATATTTAAAATATTAGAATGAAATTTTCATTTTACACATATATATAGATACATACATCTTCATTTCGTTCTAGATACATATATATACTCTTTTTTATCTAAGTATATATGTTTATATATATACTTTTCTATCTGTGTGTGTGTGTGTAGGCAAGAAGTTGATGTGAGTGTACATAGTGCGTTTAATGGATTTAGGATGAACATTTATAATTAATAAATAATCAAGCTTAGATAATCAATTAAGGAATATATTATGGTAGTACAGAGATTTAAGTTGAAGCCATTTCTGAAGTGATAATTTAAAGGACTATGAGAATGGCATTAAATTGGATGTTCTCCCAATGGATGGGATTGGTTAAAATTATTTTCAGATGACTCTTTAGTTAGAAAGTTTTGTTGATTTTTATTTAAGAAAATACCTATATTCATTATTTATGAAACTTGAATTGAGGCCTTATTGGTTTAATTCACTTGTGGGTACCTTAGGAATGGTGATAAAAATATTTTTTACCTCAATAGGTATGCGATGAGTTAGCTTCCTTGTCTTGTAATTGGAGAGTTGGAGAGGTATGTGAAAGGCGACCAACATGAAAGTCCAATCTATTTTCATCTTCACACCTAGAGGGGAGCTAAAAAATCTAATGTTCTTGTTATGATTGTATAATTCTTTTATTTTGGCAGTACTATTCATGTTAGTGTAAAGTGATTGTTTAACATCTCGTATTGGTATTTTGTGTTATGATTTTGTAATAACTAACTATATTAGATGATGATGAGTTTGAGTACCAACTAATTAATTATTATCTTGATAAGATCAACCTTCCTTGTTGCTTAGTATGTAAGTTATCACTATATGTTATGTCTTGTTGCCTAAATATATATTTAATTTGTTTATTATTGTATAAAAAAATGAAGTATTTAAGGGGTTGAAATCTCTTGTTTAACATAAGTTGTTCTCTTTTTATTTAACTATTTTCATAGTACAGGTTAGCAAGTTACCAGTGGCAGATAAAGCATAAAGATATAATTTTTTATGTTAAAATTAGTAGTGTCTTATATGTTGTTCAATTTGATTTTTGAGTAGATGATGATTATACCTTTTTTTTAAATAGGACATTTGTAAAGTTCTATTCTTAGAGATTATCATTGATCTGAGTTGATTTATCTTTAAAAGATCCATGTAGGAGCTTATGTACTTGATAACTATAATAGATTTTGTATTACTGTTTTCACTTAGATTTGAACTCTTTGAGGAGATGTCTCAACTCTCTTCATCTAAGTGTCACAATGGAGAAATCTCACAAGCTGTGGGTAATTAATATGTGTGATGAATCTCTAGAAGGGCTAGTTCCCTTGATGCACTCTTTGAAACATTTTTTTACTTATCAACTTTGCATGAAAAGAGTTAAGAAAATAAAATAAAAAAACCTAAAAGGTGATACACCAATAATGAATTTCCTTCTATTGACTGAACTTATACTACTTAGAGCAAATCAAAGCTTCTTTTATACATAACTCAAAACTCAAGACAGACTGTTACATCAATGTTTCACATGCTAGGTTCAAGAGGTATAATGATGTTTATGAGGGATAATGAATGATACCTTGGAGAATAAAATCATAAAAAACTTATAAAACTATCATAAAATAAAAAATAACACTAACAAAGACCTGTAACAATTACTCTTTTGCATCCTTGGTAAACAATCAAGGACAACATGCTAGAAAAGACTATCTTCCACTAGATAAGATCAATAAGATTAAAACATGACTCAATTATGTAGCATGTAAGTAGAAAAATTCACTTTATTATTTATTTAAGAGACATTAAAATACAAAATTTGATAGGGTTTCACCATAACCAATGGAGACTACCCAAAAAGAGTCCAAAAATTCAGTACTTATAACATTTGAGAGAGAAGTGAGAAAAGAGAAGTCCAAAGGTCACTTGGACACTTGTCATGATAAGATAAGGGATTAAATTTTCATGAAAATATAATGTGAAATTTATAATGCAAGGTCATAAAGTACAAGAGTCAATCTAAAGCATGAAACTCTTGAAAAGTAGCATGAAATTCTTTTTATTGGCTCATAAAATTATATTTATAAATCACCCCTTTTGCAACATCCCAAAACTAACTACATATAGGTATAATGATTTAAATGAGAGGGAGGGGTTATAGACATGCTTATCCATGCATTTTCTACATTATTAATCATCTAGATTCCTCTAAAAATGAACCATCACTATCTGCAGTTAAAGAAACTTCCTATTTCACACACCTTGCACACTTGGCTTCCAAAAAGGCTTCAATTTCTCATGAAAATCCATAAAAATGGGTAAATGACATGTTTCAAGGCCATAAATGATCTTAGAGGCATCAAAAACACCTTAAAAATAGCTTACTTAAAGTTTTTCACACTTTTCATTATCATGTTCACTATGCCAGTTTGACTAGATGAGATGGAGCTGCTTGTAGGAACACTTAGGATATTTTATGTAGTATGAAATGGTCATACTGAGTTATAATAATTCCTAATCACACTTCCAAAGTTTATTTTTCCTCTTGAAAGTCCCTAGAACCTACAAAATGCATAAAACATTAAAATAAAGCCATTTTATACCATGATCGTACAAGTAGGGTAGCCCAACCATTGATGAGGAGGAGATATGAAGAGTCCTATGTAAAATCCATCAAATTTCATATGCATAAAACATTAAAATAAATCAATTATATACCATGTTAATACAAGTAGGGTATCCCAACCATTGATGAGGAGGAGATATGAAGAGTCCTATGCAAAATCCATCAAATTTCATATTCATTTCATCCCATTTGGATATCTCTCCTTCCTTGTTTTCTCAATCAGGTTTCTATCCAAGGTTTAGTAGGGATTTAGGTCATTTTTTTTCTTAAGATTTGTTCATAAATATGGGATGTTGGAACTACCAAAAAATTTCACTAGAGTAGAGTTCAAGACCCTTGTTAACCCCTCCTAACTTCTTGTATCTCCATACAAAGTTACAAAGGATATGTGATCATCTCACGTTGCTTACTCGAGCTTTTCTTTTCATTTACACATGCCTAATGTTGCATTTGAACCAAAAGTGGCCTCCCCTATGATTTATATGTAAAATGGAAGCTTGAAAACATCTATCATGACCATATAGACATGATATAAAAGGTTATAATGCTCTCCTATATTTGGAAATGAAAGTGCCTTCTCATTTGGGCTTTAGGCCAAAACCTTACCTAAAAGTACTGATTACAACTTTGGGGTTCTAGAACATTTTGTTGAGATTATACATTATGTTCTTAATTCCTCATGTTGGTCTAGGTTTTTTTCAACTTACCACACCTTATTTAAATGTACCTATATCTTCTGGTCCACCCTTTTCACCTTTCTTCTCCAAAAATGTAGGTTTTATGCACAACAGGAGTGCCCTCTGTCTAAGACAAAATAGAGGGCAATTCCCATATTTAAATAGATAAAAAAAGTGGTGGAGGATATTTCCAAAGTGGTGAGGACATTATACACAAAAAATTATCCCTTGTTCATCCCATTTGACCTTTCAACTCTATCAAAAACCAAAATAGACCCCCATGAAGGCAGACTGTGCAAGGTTTAGGATGTAGACCGTGTATTGCTTGATTGGGGCTCCTTATTCATATATTTACATGATATTGGTTTATCATGGGGAATAAATTATCATTATTCAAGTTCTTATCATGATTTTTAACCCTTGATAAAACTTCTCAATTCATGCCTTTGAGTTGACTGGTTAAGGTGTTGACTATGTTTCTTGTATTTCTTCTTCAATAGTAAATCTTATAGGTGGTCATGCTTGTTTGAAAATTAGATATAGTGTCTAAAGATATTATAAATGTGATTATGAATAAACTAAGTCATGTATATACTTTATTATTCATGTTCATACCTTCTATCCACTTTTCTCAAGTTCACTTTCACCACTCAATCAATTGTAGGTGAGCATTTTGCGTGACGGGACACATGTAGGTGTAGATTAGGCCCCCAAAAAGTTCATATCCACCTATATTAATGATTATTTAGATAATGAATTCCATTTTCACTATTTGGAACCATTTAACCTTGATGGCATGGTCTAGTACCAACTTGGAATACAAATTCACTCAAAGGTTCAATTCCTGTAGATGTCATTTTAGTGTTTAAATAGGCAACTTTGAGCCTTCTAAAAACCATCCTCCACAAATCCTCTTGACTCCATATTTTGCAAGGCTCTTCTCTTCAATAGATTATACATGACATACACATTTTTATGCTTTAAATATATTTGTAACCTTGTTATAATACATCCACAAAATGGCCCAGACCTCTATTTTCACCTTTTAGGGAAAAAGTCCCTGAACTCAGTCATCACCTCTTCAAAGATGGTTTATACTTACATTTGCCAATTTGATAATTCAAAAAGGTCTGTCATGATTAAAACCACATATCAAGACTCTAAGGAAGGTTTTACCACTTGTTTCAATGCTTTAAATGTCTCTTTAGCTCTCTATGGTAATACATGTAGGCGGGCATTTGTATGTATACATGCAATAAGTAAATTTAGGTAGTATGCCCTCACAAAGTTTTCAAATGTATTATTATCACTCTAAAAGATTGAAACAATTTTTAATATCTCCATTTCAATATGACATCCTCTAAAGGGCACCTACAGGTGCATATCTCTGTTATATGATTGTGTGTGACTGATGTAATAGCACAATCCTTTATTATGGAAAGTGAAGGTTCTTACTTGATGTTACTGATATGAGAGTATATTAAAAATCATTATATATTAATTACACTTCCATTAATCATGCTAAACAGGTTCCATACATCTAATTCCCTATGACAACAAGTGAGAAAGGGTAAAAAGTTGATTGTGAGTATGATAAAGATGCAAGTTTGATCAAAGCTTGATGTGATGAAACCAAACATGGAAGGGGTGAGTAATTATATAATCTAGACTTGGGTAACATCATATTCCATTCACATGAGACCTCTACAGAGAACCAAACATTCTACAAATAAGGAAAACTTTGACTGAGACATTACATGGTGACACCTTCCTACAACATGACATGACTTGCCTATAAAAACACCATGAAACATGAAACTAATCATGGAGATGATTTTAAGGGAGAGAAAACATCATAAAAAATCAACATCACTAGCTAGATTGTATAAAATTATCTAAATTAGATCAAAACCTATCGAGTATAGGAAATAATGAGCATAAAAACATAGTCAAATTGTTAGAGATGATTTCTAAAGCATAGTTGACCAATATTTGAGCACTTGTTATGAAAATTAAGCTATATGAATGTGATATCACCCCATAGAGGTGTTTTTTCTAAAACCTCTTCTAATGGCCATACCAAGCATGAACCTATTGACTATTTTTGTGTCTAGAAGGGTGAATAAGGAGTAGAATAGTTTTGGACCTTTTTTATCACTTATAAATAATGTAAAGTGCTGATATGAGTCTAAGGAAGATGAAGAGGCATTAAATGACCTTCTCCCATGTGTCACCCTCCCTCATGGACCGTAAAAGTGCCAAACTCCTCCTGTTTCAATTAGTTTCTTGATTTTTAGTTAGGTAACCTACAAGATTCAGATGGGACTGACATTCCTGATTGATAGGAAATCTGACTTCTTGGACATTTTAAAGGAAACTAAGACACTTGGATGCCTTGAAAACCATGCCACTTGCATTTATGACCCATAAATAGCTATTAAGTGACTCAAAATGACATAAAACTAATTAGACCATGACTAAGGCTAAAAAGGCATCAAATTACATCAAATGGACTATAACATACCCCATGATAAAATATTAGACCCATAAAACATCTACAAATCATGTTTTTATGTATAGGGGTCCAAATTTGACCTTAGAGTCAATTTTGGTCAACAAAATGGTGACTCATAGGGGTATTATGCCTATTATAATAAAGATCAACCACCTTATCCTATCTATAGGCTAAGGGAGTCAATTAATTATTGAATAAAATTAGTAAGGAGTTACTTACAACACACACACACCAACCACACCACACCAAACAATACAAAAAAATTAAGATGCCAATAAGACTCACACATGTGCATAAGCACTTAGGAAAAACAAGAAAAATAACAACTATGTTAAAGAGAGAGGAGAGACTTAATATCAATGTTTAAGATGTATCCCATTGACTGGGATATTAAGCTCCTCTTCATCCAAATTTGAGAGTTAGAAAACATTTTGTTGCTTGTATTGAGTGATGACATAAGGGACACTCCACAAAGCGTCAAACTTGATGTGTTTTTCAAGCTTAGCCCTATCTTCATCCCACTTTAGAACAATGTCTTCTTTTTGGAAGGTTCTTGGCATGGATTTATTATAAAAATATCTCTTTTTTTTTTTTTATCTTGATGAGCTCTCATAGTTTGCATAACTTGATCCCTTGTTTCTTCAAGCTCTATCAACTCACATAATCTGACCTCCATGATTTCATTTTTCATCAACTCCAGCTGGTAAGTGAGATCTAAAGTTGGTAATTCAATTGAAATAGAAAATATTTCCTCTCTTTCATAAACAAGTGTATATGGTGAGTTTATAATGGCTCTCTTGGGGGTGATTATATTAGGCCAAAAAGCTATCTTCAATTTGGAATGCCAAGTTCTTTGGTTCTCTTCCATTGTTCTCTTGATAATCCTAATTAGATTCTTATTAGTGGACTCAGCTATTTCATTCCATTATGGATAATAGTTGGAGGAAGTACTAAGATAAATACCATGTTTCAAGGCCCACTCACTTGTCTTCATTCCAAGAAATGCCAATGCATTGTCTGAAATGATTGTTGAAGGAGCCCCAAATCTTCTCACTATCCTTCATAAAGGTCTAAAACTAAAATTTCATTTACTTCCTTAAGATATACAACCTCCACCCATCTTATAAAGTAATCTATGGTAGCTAACACCCATTTGTGACCAACACTAGAAGGTGGGCTGATTAAGCCTATGAAATCTAGACCCCATTGCATAAAAGGTTGGTCTACTTATATTAGACGAAGACGTAAGGCTACAAGATTTTGTTTTCCATCAACTAGGGGATATTTATGACATTTAATTACCCAAGCCTGGGTATCTTTAAACAAACTAGGCCAAAAATAACCATCTCTCATAATCTTGGTAGTTGGGGTCCATCATAAAACTCAAACAATATCTTCTCACCCTGATTTGATTCAACACATCTCAATAGTACACTTGATAAATCTTTCTTAAATAATACTCCATTAACAAGTACATAAGGATTAGATTGTAATATGAAGTACCTTCTTTTGGCTCTATCTAAGCCTTGTAGGCATTCACCAATTTGAAGAAAATGGATCATTTCTTGTGTCTAACTCCTCATTGGTGAGGATGCAAATATCATAGGACATCTTGAAGGGTTATAACGACTTCCTTTTGTTAATTAAAATCTAACTCAAGGTATTCACACCATCCATTCCCTTTCACTAGATTGGTTGTCTTGATTTCTACATCATACTCCATTACTTTTGTAATCCAACCAACCCTTTTTTCATTCAAATCTCTACTCAGAAGGAAGTCTTTGACATTAGGATGAGGTACCAATATATTAATCTTGTTTTTAGATAGCATGTGCCTAAAATTATTTAGACTTATAACAATTTAAAGTACTTGCTTCTCTATATAAGTGTACCTTACTTCATTGCCTTCCCATCCTTGACTAAAAGAGGCAATAATCTGCTCCAAATTTTCTTCATTTGATTGAGTATGGAAGAGATGACCTCTTCATTTCCAAAAGTATACAAGTTGAAATCCTTTGAGAACTTATGAATTGCAAGAGTTGGAACTTGAACAATAGCTTGCTTGATCTCTTCAAAACTCTCTTTCCTTCTCTTTGTCCAAGTAAACACTTCATCTTTCCTTAGCATAGAGGTTAGAGGCTTGACTAAATTAGCAAAATTAAGAATAAACCTCCTTATGAAATTAATTTTTCCAAAGAATCTTTTCAAACCTTTCTTGTGTTTGGGTAAAGTCAATGCCAAGATTGCACTCTTTTAGGATCTATAGATAGACCTTTATTTGAAATAATGTGTCCCAAAAGTTTGTCTTCCTAGAAAGAAAACACACACTTCTTAGATTAAGAGAGATTCCAAACTCTCTACATTTCTAAAAAATCTTCCTAAGATGATTCAAATGATTCTTTGCATCCTTGGAGATGATTGTGATATAGTCAAGATACACCATCACTATATCATTTATTAGGCCTTAAAAAGTCATATCCATTGCACATTGGAAGGTTTCCCCAAGATCAAACAAAAAAAAATGCATTTTTCTATAAGCATATGTGCCCCATTTAGTGGTAAAGGATGTCTTTTATTTATCTCCTTCCTTTACCAAAATTTGATTATACCTTGAATATCCATCAAGGAGTGAGAACCTTTCACTACCTACCACAACATGAAAAATTTGCTCCATAGAAGGAAGAGGATAATGGTCTTTCAAGGAAACTCTACTCAAATCTCTAAAGTCAACACATAACTTGATTTCCCCATTCTTCTTCCTTATCGGGACTAAGTTTGCCAACCAAGATGAATGTTTAATAAGAAAAATGATCTTATACTCAATCAAATTTGTAAGCTCCTTCCTCATAAGAGGCCCAATCTTAGGATTGATTGGCCTTTTATTTTGATTGACAGGATTAGCATTCTCATCTAACTCTATGGTATGTTGAGCTAAATTTGGATCAAAGCCTTTTAAATCACTATATTCCCATGCAAAGATATCAAAAAATTCTTTGCATAATTCAATGAAAGCATACCTTTCTTCTCTAATACATACCTTCCCAAGAGCAAACAACTTATCTTTGAAGATTTGGACTCTCTCATAGTTTTCTTGTTTAGTAGACATGCTTACCTTTTGCTTCTTCAATTGATCATCATCATTAAAAATACTCTCAAGTGTGACTAAGCCTTTAAGGAGCTTGTTTGTCTTCAATTATATAATGTTCCCTCCATATTTTTGTTATAGTTTGGACTATTTTTTTGAGAAAAAATCACCCTCCTCTTGTAGAAATAGATATATTTGATGGTCACTATCAAATACTTTCCAATTAGTGACATTATCAAGTATAGAGGGCCTTACAATCACTTTGAGATGAGGCTAGTTTTTATCATCTTTTATCCCATTTGGAACATCAAACTGAGCTCCAATGGCTACCAATCTATTAGCATGCTTGTTATCTTCTCTTGGTATAGATTCAATGTTGAAATATTGGAAAGATTCTACAATATCCCACACTCTATGATTATAGGACTTAAGCAAAGAGTTCTTAATCATATTTTGACCTCTTATTTGATTCACAATCAACTCACTATCACCATAAACTTGTAACTCTTTCACACTTCTTTTCTTAGCCCACTCAATGTCATGAATGAGGGCCTCATATTCTACTACATTACAAGTATAACTGAAGTGAAATATAAAAGTAGAGTAATACCTTCCTTTGGATGGGGATACTAACATTACTCCACCACCTGATCCAACCTTTCTTCTTGATCCATCAAAAAATAGATGCCATAGACCATCCATAGTTTCATTTGAATTCATCAAATTTGGCATGAAAGAGTATTCTTTATGAAGGAAATACACTCCAAGACCAGCTTCCTCTATTTGGGGGCATAATCTATACCTACAGGTTTCCCATCATGCAAAATGCTCACCTACAGTTGACTGATTGGTGACAGCGAACTTGAGCAAAGTGGTTGGAATGTATGAACATGACTACTAAGGTATATACATGACTTGATGTAGTCATAAACACCTTGATAATATATTTAGACACTATATCTAAGTTTCAAACAAGCATGACCACCTACAAGATTTATTGTTGAAGAAGAAATATAGGAAACACAGTCAACACCTTAACCAGTCAACTCAAGGGCATGACTTGAGGAGCTTTAAAAAGGGTTATAAAGCATGATAAGTACTTGTAAAATGAAAATGGATTCCCTATGATTAATTTTAAAATGACAATGGATTACCCATGATACACCAATATCATTGAAATATATGGAGAAGGATCCATAATCAAGCAATACATGATTTACATCATAAACCCTGCATGGTCTGCCTTTATATGGGTCTATTTTGGTTTTTGGTAGAGTTGGAAGGTCAAATGGGATGACCAAGGGTTAAATTTTTGTGTATAATGTCCTCACTACTTTGGGAATATCCTCCACCACTTGGTTTATCTGGGTAAATAGGGTAAGTGCCCTATGTTTTGTCTCAGACAAAGGGCACTCCTTTTATTTATATAACCTACATTTTTGGAGAAGAAAGGTGAAAAAGGTGGACCAAAAGCTATAGGGGTCTTTCAATAAGGTTTGGGAAGTTGAAACATACCTATACCAACATGAGGAATCAATTAAATAAGGGATAATCTCAATAAAGTGGTCTAGAACCCTAAAGTTATAGTCAAGCCTTTTAGGTAGGGTTTTTAGGCGCGAGAATCCATTTTCATTTTCAATTATAGGATAGAATTATAACATTTTGTATAATTTATATAGGTTCATAATGGATGTGTTTAATCTTTCATCTTATAGATAAATCATATGGGAGGCCACCCTTGGCTCAAAGGCAACATTAGGCTTGTGTAAATGAAAGGAAAAGCTTGAGTAAGCAACTTGAGATGCTCACATCTCCTTTGGAACTTTGCATGGAGATATAGGATGTTTGGAGGGGTTAACAGGGGTCTTTAAATTTTCTATAGTGAAATTTTTTGGCAGTTCCAACATCCCATCTTTATGAATAAATCCTAAGACCAAAAAGGACCTAAAACCCTACTAAACCCCAGATAGAGACCCAACTGAGAAAACAAGGATGGAGAGATATCTAAATGGGATTAAATGACCATAAAAGTGGATGGATGTTGTATAGGACTCTTCATAGGTCCTCATCATCAAATTTTGGTCTGCCTTACCTATATGGACTTGGTACATAATGGCTTTCTTTGACTGTTTTGTGCATTGTGTAGGTTCTAGGGACTTTCAAGAGGAAAAATAAATTTTGGGATTGATATTAGGACTTATTATAACTCACTATGACCATTTCATACTACATAAAATATCCTCAATGTTCCTAAAAACAATTCTATCCCAACCAGTCAAATTGGCATAGTGAACATGATAGTGAGAAGGGTGAAAAACTTCAAGTTATTTTTAAGGTGTGTTTGATGCCTATAAGGCCATGTATGGCCTTGACATAAGTAATTCACCCCATTTTATATATTTTTATGAAAAATTGAAGCCTTTTTGGAATCCAAGTGTGCAAGGTGTGTGAAATAGGGAGTTTCTTTGACTGTAGACAATGATGGCTCATTTTTAGAGGAATCCAGGTGATTAGGAATGTATCCAATACATGGATAAGAATGAATAAAAACCATCCCTATTATTTCAATTATTATACCTATTCTTAATCAGTTTTGGTATGTTACAAAAGGGGTGATCGATGAAGATAATTTTTTGAGCCAGTAAAAAGAATTTCATACCACTTTTTAAGAGTTTCATGCTTTAGATTGACACTTTTACTTTATGAATTTGTATGATCAATTTCACATTATATTTTCATGCACATGTAACCCCTTCTCTCAGCATGACAAGTGTCCAAGTAACATTCGGACTTCTCTTTTATCTCTTCTCTCTCAAATGTTATAAGTAGTGACTTTTTGGGCTCTTTTTGGGTAGTCTCCATTGATTATGGTGAAACCCTAGCCAAATTTGTATTTGAATGTCTCTTAAATCAAGAATAAATTGAATTTACCTACATACATGCTACATAATTTAGTCATGTTAAAATCTTGTTGATCTTGTCTAGTGGAAGATAGTCTTTTCTAGCATGTTGTCCTTGATTATTTACCAAGTGTTTAGAAGAGTAATTGTTATAGGTCTTTGTTAGTGTTATTTTTTAGTTTATGAAAGTTTTATAAGTTTTTTATGATTTTATTCTCTAAAGGATCATTCATTATCCCTCATAAACATCAATATATCTCTTGAACCTAACATGTGAAACATTGATGTAATAATCTGTCTTGAGTTGTGAGTTATGTGTGAAAGAAGCTTTGATTTGATCTAAGTAGTATAAGTTCAGTCAATATAATGAAATTAATTATTGATGCATCACATTTTATCTTTTTTTTTTGTCTTCTTAACCCTTTTCATGCAAAGTTGATAAGTAAGAAATTGTTTCAAAGAGTGCACCAAGGGAACTAGCCCTTCTAGAGATTCATCTCACCTATTGGTTACCCACAACCTGCGAGATGTTTCCATTTTTCCACTTGGATGAGGAGAGATGATACATCTCCTCAAAAGGTGAAAATCCAAGTGACAAAAGTTTTGACATGCTCAATAGGACTCTAAGTTTAGAAGATTATCCAAGATTGGTGTTGATCTTGGCATAATTGCAGTTGCAAGAACATCTATATTCAGTACCTGGAAAATCTACAAAGTTTTCAAATCTTTGGTTGTTGATCTATCCTAATTTTCCATTCCAAAGGTGACCACTAAGTTTTCTACTAAAGGTATACCTTTTGAGTTTGTGCAATTGACTTGTTATTATGTCAAGAGGTTGAGGTTTGTGAATACTCATCCTTATAGAAGGGAGTTAGTTTTTAACAAATCCAATTTTATACTTGGTTCAACCCCTAATACTCACAATCTACATTCCAATATGGCTAAAAATATGATTTTTGTAGCCTTCATCGGATCATCTCCTTTGAATATTTCCCAATATGACCAAATTCCTAGAGAATCCCTTAAAAGTGTTCCTTATTTTAGTGGAGGTCCTATTACTCTTATTGAACACATTAGAAACATTGAAAATTTTTACAACATCCATAATATCACTCAATATAATGTATCCATTGGGATATTGGCATTGTATTTCAAAGGAAAAGCTTTAGATTGGTATGGAACTCTACCTCATGCTTCCATTGCTTCATGGGATGAACTAGAAAATCTATTGTCTAAGAGGTTTGAAGAAAAGAGTGATTATTTATCACTAGCTAAGAAATTGACCACTATCAAGAGGGCCCCTCAAGAGTTAATGCAATATTTTAATTCTATATTTCAAAAGACATGGGATAGAATCCCAGCCCTTGTGAGACCCTCTCCAAATTATGCCTTCTTGTAATACCTAAAAGTATTGAATAGTGATGTAACCATGATGATCCAATCTATGGGGGGCATATACTACCTAGTTCCTATGAAATAGCTATTAATGCTAAGAAATGCCTTGTTCAATCTGTTGGGTGAATATTTTGTCATCAATTAACTGATGACAAAATGGAGATATCATCCAAAGTATAAGGGAGATTTACACCACGAGGAGTGTGGCTTTACCAGATCTAGACGATGTTAGGTTGTGGAGCTAAAAGCTTCACTGATGCAGACATGGAGGAGGTTGCAGGATGAGTTGCTGAGTGTCAGAAGTCTTTGGCGTTGGTCTGGCCAACCGACGTCGGTAGGTGGGAGACAGGATGCAACCGACGTCGGTCATGGATCGGCTGGCGTTGGTGACCCCCAGGCGGACAGGGACCGACGTCGGTCGCCTGTGTGGTTTGACTGCGAGCTAATTACGGGCAGTTAGCTAACGAACCAAGTGTTTGTATGAAGAGATTTATTTTTTAGACTGAGAGCTGCAGCTCTAATTATTGTAATTAGATGTCTAATCACTGTTTGGATGAGATCTATATAATAGACTCATGGTTGTATTGGAAAAGTGTTCTAGTTTGAGTTGAGCAAAGTTTGTTCCTTCTGTGTGTGAGGTGAGCAAGGGTGTTCCTCCTAGTTCCACAGTACCAGGTGTAGGTGCTGGATTGGAGAATCAGCAGGGTTCTTCATGTATGTAGGATCTTGGTCATAGTTGCATGGCCTATATAGGAGATCTACATGGTGAGTAAGATCGTTGATCTGCAGGTGTATGTGTGTGCAAGGTCAAGGTTCACAGGGGAGCAGAACTGTGTTTGATTTGCAGGTGTGCAAGATCATATAGACAGCAATACAACAGGGAGCAGTATCAGGCAGGATCTACTTGGAGTACAGGTGTGTACTCGGATAGAACAGAGAGGAAGGCAAGGGAGTTCCTTCCATAAGTATGGTCTGTTGAATTGTAGATTGTTACAGGTTCATGGGAGATCTACTTGAAGTACGTGGAGTACTTGTTTGAGTGTGTGGAGCACTTGTGGTGTGCGTGGAGCACAGGAGGTGAACACCAACTCTGTATTTTAGTTGGGTGTTGGGACCTGAGAGGGAGAGCTTTGGGGAGAAGATTTACTGTTCACTTGAGGTGTGGGAAACCTCTGTAAGGTGGTGGAGAAGAAGTGGCATCTTCTTTATTGTATTCTTTTCTGTATAAAGTGTTAATACAATTTGTGTATTGTCTCTCATATCTTGTGTTATTCTGAATTCTAGTTACTTGGTGAATCTGGTTAATTTCCGCATATTAAGTTGCTTGGTTTGGTAATCATATTGTGCTCTTTTGGTGGAGCAAGATCTTGACAAGTGGTATCAGAGCTTTTGGTTGGGATACTAACAGATTGGTTTAGATCTGGGTAGTGTGTTTTGATTATAGGTCACTCTCAGGGGTTTCTGATTGAGTGGGAGTAGAGCAATGGCAGATGAAAGTAAGCTAAGAATGGAGGAGTTAAAAAGCACAGATAGTCACTCACGGTCCTATGAAAAGAAAGAGCAGGTAAAAGATTATTGTTGGTTGGTAGCAGATCAGCATGAAGAAACTGAAGAAGTAGATGTTGCAGGGGTTATTGCACAGAATGTTCTTGGAGGTTTCTTGGATAAAGTTGAATCTTGGATAAAAGATTTGGTTGCCTCTGTCCATGCAGTTCCAGGTAGAGGAGCTGGTAAGCCTTGCCAAAGAATTGGCAAAGGGGAAGTGAAGCTGAAATTGCAGGTGGCCAACACACAGGTGTTGATGAAGGTCATGCAGGTCCCAGGTTTGGAGATATGGCTAATTTTTTCAGAAAGATTGGGTGATGAGAGATGCACAAGAACTCTCACAGCGGATGCACTTGAATTAGTTGGTGGTAAGAAAATAGGTACCCTTTATCTACTTGTTTATATTACTGATTCTTCTTCTATTGCGGAGACGTGGCTTCGTAGGCTTGGTCACATGAGTAGGAAGGAGATGCATGTTCTTAAGCGGAAGACAGATATATTTGACAGGCTTAAGAACTGGAAAGCCTTGGTGTTCTTGGAGGAGATGGTAGAAAGAACCCAGTGGATGGTGCTGGATACTTCTGAGCAGGGCAGTTTGGACATGGGTTTTGATTCAAAGAAGCTCGCGGGTAAAAAGTCATCACTCACAGGCGAACACAGGTACCGATGTCGGTCAGGAGGAACCAGCATCGAACAGACAAATGCCGATGTCGGTTATGTGCAGACCGAAGCCGACGATGTCGAGCAGGGTAAGACCGACATCGGTCAGGGGGACCGACGTCGGCAGTATGTAAGACCGATGTCGGTTAGGAGGACCGACGTCGGCAGCAGGGACACCGCAGGGTCGGTAGTCAGGGACAGACGCATAGAAACCGACGTCGGTCAGATATAGACTGTGGAGTGACCGAGGTCGGTCACTGTAACAGATTTTGGGTGGACATCATGCTGTCAAGGAGTCTCAAACACCCATACGGAGGACTGAAGACGTAAGTAGGCCCTCAAATTCGTTGTTCCTCTTCTTTATACATGTTGTTGATTGTAGAGCAGGAAGGATCCAGGAAACAGGTGTGAGCTTGGCATGGATGAGGATGTGATTCCTTGGAGGAGAACCAGACAGGTGTGTTTTGGTAGGGTTGCCAGCAGGTATAAAAGCACAGAGACGTACGGATACCTTAGTAGAAGAATAGAGAGAACGGATACGTGAGACGGAAGACCAGGTATATGGTCTTGAGGAGCTGCAGGACAGTGGTACAGGTTTTGACAGGTGGAGGATGAAGCATGGCTTCAGTCAATGTCAGGGTAACTACTGTCATTTTGTCTTACCAGGTGGATGATGAGTCATGACGTCATTCTGTTGCTGTATGTGGATGGTATGTTTTGCTAGCAGGGGTGTACATATAAGGTTTTGCTGAGCTAAGGGTAAGATTAGTTCAGTGGCATGTCAAGAAGAGTTTGGAGCAGTGGAATTATTTGACATGGGAGACATGGAGATCACCGGTTGATTTTGTCTCGAGTGGGAGCTGATGTGAATCAGGTGTTGGCGAGGTTCAGGATGCAGAGTCGGAGCACACTAAGGGTTGGACAGGTACAGTGTTTGAAATCACATGAGGTCTGGTATAGACCTGAGTATTCCCATGCAGTGGGAGCTGTCAGAGAGTTAGGAGCCAATTCGGGGAAGTGGATTCTCAGGTACTTGAGAGGGACTGGCAGCAGGGATTCATGCTATGCAGGGTCAGGTCTTCACTACATGTGTTTGTAGGTTCAGATGTGGCAGGGTACTCGGATGACAGGAGGTACACCACGGGATGTGTGGTGGGTTGTCTTCAGGATTGATCTTGAAAAGGGATACAAACCAGAAAATAGATTAGACAGAGTACAGGTACAGGTACAGTGCAGCTGTTTATCTCCAAGTGGGAGATTGTTAGGTTATGGAGCTAAAAGCTTCACTGATGCAGACATGGAGGAGGTTGCAGGATGAGTTGCTGAGTGTCAGAAGTCTTTGGCGTTGGTCTGGCCAACCGACGTCGGCAGGTGGGAGACAGGATGCAACCGACGTCGGTCATGGATCGGTCGGCATCGGTGACCCCTAGGCGGACAGGGACCGATGTCGGTTGCCTGTGTGGTTCGACTGTGAGCTAATTACGGGTAGTTAGCTAACGAACCAAGTGTTTGCATGAAGAGATCTATTTTTTAGACTGAGAGCTATGGATCTAATTATTGTAATTAGATGTCTAATCACTGTTTGGATGAGATCTATATAATAGACTCATGGTTGTATTGGAAAAGTGTTCTAGTTTGAGTTGAGCAAAGTTTGTTCCTTCTGTGTGTGAGGTGAGCAAGGGTGTTCCTCCTAGTTCCACAGTACCAGGTGTAGGTGCTAGATTGGAGAATCAGCAGGGTTCTTCATGTATGTAGGATCTTGGTCACAGTTGCATGGCCTATATAGGAGATCTACATGGTGAGTAAGATCGTTGACCTGCAGGTGTATGTGTGTGCAAGGTCAAAGTTCACAGGGGAGCAGAACCGTGTTTGATTTGTAGGTGTGCAGGATCATATAGACAGCAACACAACAGGGAGCAGTATCAGGCAGGATCTACTTGGAGTACAGGTGTGTACTCGGATAGAATAGAGAGGAAGGCAAGGGAGTTCCTTCCATAAGTATGGTCTGTTGAATTGCAGGTTGTTGCAAGTTCATGGGAGATCTACTTGAAGTACGTGGAGTACTTGTTTGAGTGTGTGGAGCACTTGTGGTGTGCGTGGAGCACAGGAGGTGAACACCAACTCTGTATTTGAGTTGGGTGTTGGGACCTGAGAGGGAGAGCTTTGGGGAGAAGATTTACTGTTCACTTGAGGTGTGGGAAACCTCTGTAAGGTGGTGGAGAAGAAGTGGCATCTTCTTTATTGTATTCTTTTCTGTATAAAGTGTTAATACAATTTGTGTATTGTCTCTCATATCTTGTGTTATTCTGAATTCTAGTTACTTGGTGAATCTGGTTAATTTCCGCATATTAAGTTGCTTGGTTTGGTAATCATATTGTGCTCTTTTGGTGGAGCAAGATCTTGACAGATGAGGTAAATCTCTCCTCTCATCAAGGGGAGGTTCTCTATCAATATTTACGTGCCATATATATATAATTAAACAGAAAATAACACATGGGGGTGGTATAACAGCATCTACTTCTCTTTTTTCAAAAGTAATGTATAAAGAACAAAAGGGGGAAAATTCTAGTCTAATGCTAACAACGTTCCTCTTCTTTCAGGAATGGTGTCAAACAAAGAGCAAGAGATCACTTGAAGTAACAAAGTCACAAGAACGCTCATGCAAGCACAAAGTCTTCCGTAGCTTCTCCCCAGATCTGGAACAAGTACAACTGTAGATTAAAGTGAAGCACAAAGTCTTCACCTGAAACTATAAAAGATAAAAGAATCTCAAAGGTAAAAGTAGCACAAAGTCTAATTTCTACTCTCAAGAAGTGCCCTCAAATAATAATAACACACCCACTTGCTTATTAAATTAGATAAACAAGATGTTACCAGGAAAAAGACATAAGAACTATTTCCTAAATAACACAGACAATCTCAACACAAAGTCTGAAATAACCTGTTTCTCATTCATTCAACAGAATATGATTTACAAATTTGAGCACAAAGTCTCAAAAGTTGCTTCAATTTCAGCAGAGTGTTTGCTATTGAATTTTCCAAGAAGCTTTACAAATGAGGTCCCCACTATATATAGGGAGAAAAATCCTCAATAACAGAAAATAATAAAATACAAAATATCCTGGTCAAAGATGACTCATCTTTGACTTTTAGATATTTTCCAAAATATTTACAAATAATTACATATTTATAAAAATGCAAGCATTCTGCACAAAATAGAAATGCATAAGGATAGAAGAAGAGAGAGAAAGAGAGAGAGAGAGAGAGTCATTTTTTGCTGCCAGACTTCTTTAGATGAGCATCGTACATGGCGATTGATGCCTGAATTCCTATGCTGTCTGGCGCAACTGCATTCTTGGAGACGACCCTCGCTCTGATCAGCGCGTCTTTCAATGTTGTGATGGCTTTAGAGTGACCAGTTAACCTGGATTTCAAATTCTCCAGAGTTAACTGAGCATCCAGAATACTGTCCACCGAAGTCATTGAGAAAGACGCTCCTTCAAAATCTTTCTGGATCATTTCTTCAAAACTCTGAACCATTTCCTCTTCTGAAAGGAACTGATGATCTTCGGAAGTCAAGTTGCATGGCAGCTCTTCTAACTTGTTCAACAGGCTCAGGTCACTCTTTTCACTAGCTTCTTTGAAAACTTTGAGATCATCAATTAGATCCTTGAGTACCTGAATCCTGAAGATCATTGATTCCTTGATCTCAACATAGAAATATTTGTTGGGGATGACACCGATAGATATCAAGGTACTCTTTTTGAGATTTTTCAATTCCTTCCATTTGCTGAGATCTTTCTCTAAGCTGTCAGTCTTTATTTTCAGTCTTCTCCTTGATCTTGGACTGCTTCAGGGAAACTTCAGTGACCTGGAATAAATTATGATAAAAAGACGCCGACGAAGAGGGACCCTTCATAGAAACTGCAGCAGGAACCATGATTGTGCAATCAGAGGAAGAAAGTAGTGATCTGGGAGAACTGCACGCTCACTGGTCACGATCAGGGAGATGCATTTGAAAGGGATGAGATGCGAGCAAGTCGAAAAGAGGAAGAAAAAAGGGAGTGGGTGCGGAAAATGAAAAGAATGAAGATTTCTCCAGAGCTGGAGAAATGTGAGTTCAGATGCAAGGGCGGGAGAACGGAGACGGTGAACACGGCCGACGACGGCAGACAACACCATCGACGTCGGCAATACTGCCGACCACGGCAGAAGAAAATAGCCGATGTCGGCAAAACTGCCGACCACGGCAGAAATCGGCCGACGACGGCAAAAACGGCAGTCGGCGGCAAACTTACCGCCTACTGCACGGGCAGCAAAAAGGGGACGCAGAACACGAGTAAGGGCGGCAAAATTTGCTGCCCTTGCAGGCAAAAGTGTAGGGGCGGCAAATTTTGCCACCCTTGCACAATAAATGAAGAAAAATGCAGAGGCGACAAAATTTGCCGCCCTTGCACAAGGGAAATGGAAGAAAAGACCAACTTCGGAAGGAGTCCAGGGGAGGGAAAAATTGGCTGGGACGAGATGGTAACCACTTCTCGTTCTGAGGCCAAGATGAGAGCGAATTCGAAAACTATTTTGAAGAACGAACAGAGGGAGATGAAAAGATGAAACGGACAAGCTTCGAGGAGAGTTCCAAAAATAAACACAACTGATTTTGGAAACAACACAATCAAGAAAGATTTCTCTTAGACCACGAATGTTATTGTTTCCTGATTTTTAGCCTTCTAGTCAAAATGCATTACCTACCTTGGCTCCTTTGCCTAATAGCCAAGATAAGTTTGCCCTTGTCCCTACCAATGAGATTAATGAATTCAATATTTTTCTTCAACATGTTACTAATGATTTGGTTTCTCTCAAAATACAACAAGCCCAAAATTATAGGCCTTATCAGCCTTACAATCAGTTTAAACAAGTAAGTAGGCTTCCTTTTCAAGGTAATGCTCAAGGACAAGGTAAAATAAATAAAGATAGACATTAAAAAATTTTAAATACTAATTCCTATCATCTTATAGAGATTTTTTTCCTACTCAAAATAATTTTGTTCAAGAACAACCATGGTACCCTTCCTATGACCAAAATCAAGGCCAAGTTGCATATGCCAATGAAATGCCTAGTCAAGCCATGACAATGCAAAGTATTCAAGTACCTCAAGTCCCTAATTTTGAGGTACCAATACAAAATGGAATGGATAATGGATAAACACAACCTGATTCTACTCTTATAAATCATTTAGAATAAGAATTTTGTGTCATAAATTAATTGGGAAGTTCAAACAATGTGAATGCTAGTGTATCCTCTAATACTAGATCTAAGAAGAGGGTTATTGAAGAGGCACAAGGGACAAATCAAGGACCTATTTTGACTCCTCCATCACCCATAATGGCAGGAGGGTCTAACTCAGCTCCTAAGGTGCAGGAAAATTAGAAATCTCAAAATTCAAGACCAACTCCTACACATCCATCTTTACATGCTACACCACAAGGTACTAGTGCTCCCAAAGAGCCATTCAAGATGAACAATCATTCTATCAATGTTATGGATCAAATGAATAAGTCACACATGAATATTTCATTATGGTACTCATTGATAATACCAGGATAAAAGGATATTCTCCAAAAATAATTGATTGGGCTAAGTAAACCAGTTGGAATAGTAAGGGTAGAAAATGTTGTCTTGGTGAATGGAACTTAGCCCATTGATGGATAAGTAAAGGAAAATGATAAGACTCCTCATTTTTATCTATCTTTGATCATTGTTGATTGTTTATTTCACAATTGTATCATAGATAGTAGGGATAGAACTTTAGTCATGCCTAAGCCAATAACAGATAAACTAAGCCTCAAGTATGAACTAATGGCTAAAAGAGTTCTATAATTGGATGGATCACCAAAAAATACCTTGGGAGTAGTCAAGAATCTGAATTTGACTTTACATTCTTATCCTACTTTCTCCATATCTCATGATGTGGTTGTTTTAGGTTTACCCCCATAATTGTCACTTTGTTTGTCAAGAGATTTTATAGCCAGGATAAGTGTATATTTGGCATCAAATTGGTCATATATTGTTTTCAAAACAAGGTATGGCACCAAGGTAAAGATTAAATCAAAACCTCTTCATCATATTCATTTATATCCCTACATGCCTAAATCTACAAATGTTAATTATAATATTCTTGAAGAGGAAGAACTTCATATGGATCAATCTCCAACTTCTTCTCTTGAAGGATTTTCTGATAAATGGGGAGCTGAACACTATTTATAGAGGAACTAGGAACATCATTAATAGCTATTTCATAGGAACTAGGTAGTATATCCCCCCCATAGATTGGATCATCATGGTTACATCACTATTCAATACTTTTAGGTATTACAAGAAGGCATAATTTGGAGTGGGTCTCACAAGGGCTGGGATTCTATCCCATGTCTTTTGAAATATAGAATTAAAATATTGCATTAATTCTTGAGGGGCCCTCTTGATAGTGGTCAATTTCTTAGCTAGTGATAAATAATCACTCTTTTCTTCAAACCTCTTAGACAATAGATTTTCTAGTTCATCCCATGAAACAATGGAAGCATGAGGTAGAGTTCCATACCAATCTAAAGCTTTTCCTTTGAAAGACAATGCCAATAGCCCAATGGATACATTATATTGAGTGATATTATGGATGTTGTAAAAATTTTCAATGTTTCTAATGTGTTCAATAAGAGTAATAGGACCTCCACTAAAATAAGGAACACTTTTAAGGGATTCTCTAGGAATTTGGTCATATTGGGAAATATTCAAAGGAGATGATCCAGTGAAGGCTACAAAAATCATATTTTTAGCCATATTGGAATATAGATTGTGAGTATTAGGGGTTGAACCAAGTATAAACTTGGATTTGTTAAAAACTAACTCCCTTCTATAAGGATGAGTATTCACAAACCTCAACCTCTTGACATAATAACAAGGCAATTGCACAAACTCAAAAGGTATACCTTTAGTAGAAAAATTAGTGGTCACCTTTGGAATGGAAAATTAGGATAGATCAACAACCAAAGATTTGAAAACTTTGTAGATTTTCCAGGTACTGAATATAGATGTTCTTGCAACTGCAATTATGCCAAGATCAACACCAATCTTGGATAATCTTCTAAACTTAGAGTCCTATTGAGCATGTCAAAACTTTTGTCACTTGGATTTTCACCTTTTGAGGGGATGTATCATCTCTCCTCATCCAAGTGGAAAAATGGAAACATCTCACAGGTTGTGGGTAACCAATAGGTGAGATGAATCTCTAGAAGGGCTAGTTCCCTTGGTGCACTCTTTGAAACAATTTCTTACTTATCAACTTTGCATGAAAAGGGTTAAGAAGACAAAAAAAAAAGATAAAATGTGATGCATCAATAATTAATTTCATTATATTGACTAAACTTATACTACTTAGATCAAATCAAAGCTTCTTTCACACATAACTCACAACTCAAGACAGATTATTACATCAATGTTTCACATGCTAGGTTCAAGAGATATATTGATGTTTATGAGGGATAATGAATGATCCTTTAGAGAATAAAATCATAAAAAACTTATAAAACTTTCATAAACTAAAAAATAACACTAACAAAGACCTGTAACAATTACTCTTCTAAACACTTGGTAAATAATCAAGGACAACATGCTAGAAAAGACTATCTTCCACTAGACAAGATCAACAAGATTTTAACATGACTGAATTATGTAGCATGTATGTAGGTAAATTCAATTTATTCTTGATTCAAGAGACATTCAAATACAAATTTGGCTAGGGTTTCACCATAATCAATGGAGACTACCCAAAAAGAGCCCAAAAAGTCACTACTTATAACATTTGAGAGAGAAGAGATAAAAGAGAAGTCCGAATGTTACTTGGACACTTGTCATGCTGAGAGAAGGGGTTACATGTGCATGAAAATATAATGTGAAATTTATCATACAAAGTCATAAAGTAAAAGTGTCAATCTAAAGCATGAAACTCTTAAAAAGTGGTATGAAATTCCTTTTACTGGCTCAAAAAATTATCTTCATCGATCACCCCTTTTGTAACATACCAAAACTGATTAAGAATAGGTATAATAATTGAAATAATAGGGAGGGTTTTTATTCATTCTTATCCATGTATTGGATACATTCCTAATCACCTAGATTCCTCTAAAAATGAGCCATCATTGTCTATAGTCAAAGAAACTCCCTATTTCACACACCTTGCACACTTGGATTCCAAAAAGGCTTCAATTTTTCATAAAAAAATATAAAATGGGGTGAATTAATTATGTCAAGGCCATACATGGCCTTATAGGCATCAAACACACCTTAAAAATAACTTGAAGTTTTTCACCCTTCTCACTATCATGTTCACTATGCCAATTTGACTGGTTGGGATGGAATTGTTTTTAGGAACATTGAGGATATTTTATGTAGTATGAAATGGTCATAGTGAGTTATAATAAGTCCTAATATCAATCCCAAAGTTTATTTTTCCTCTTGAAAGTCCCTAGAACCTGCACAATGCACAAAACAGTCAAAGAAAGCCATTATGTACCAAGTCCATATAGGTAAGGCAGCCCAAAATTTGATGATGAGGACCTATGAAGAGTCCTATACAACATCCATCCACTTTTATGGTCATTTAATCCCATTTAGATATCTCTCCATCCTTGTTTTCTCATTTGGGTCTCTATCTAGGGTTTAGTAGGGTTTTAGGTCCTTTTTGGTCTTAGGATTTATTCATAAAGATGGGATGTTGGAACTGCCAAAAAATTTCACTATAGAAAATTTAAAGACCCCTGTTAACCCCTCCAAACATCCTATATCTCCATGCAAAGTTCCAAAGGAGATGTGAGCATCTCAAGTTGCTTACTCAAGCTTTTCCTTTCATTTACACAAGCCTAATGTTACCTTTGAGCCAAGGGTGGCCTCCCATATGATTTATCTATAAGATGAAAGATTAAACACATCCATTATGAACCTATATAAATTATACAAAATGTTATAATTCTATCCTATAATTGAAAATGAAAATGGCTTCTCGCGCCTAAAAACCCTACCTAAAAGGCTTGACTATAACTTTAGGGTTCTAGACCACTTTATTGAGATTATCCCTTATTTAATTGATTCCTCATGCTGGTATAGGTATGTTTCAACTTCCCAAACCTTATTGAAAGACCCCTATAGCTTTTGGTCCACCTTTTTCACCTTTCTTCTCCAAAAATGTAGGTTATATAAATAAAAGGAGTGCCCTTTGTCTGAGACAAAACATAGGGCACTTACCCTATTTACCCAGATAAACCAAGTGGTGGAGGATATTCCCAAAGTAGTGAGGACATTATACACAAAAATTTAACCCTTGGTAATCCCATTTGACCTTCCAACTCTACCAAAAACCAAAATAGACCCATATAAAGGCAGACCATGCAGGGTTTAGAATGTAAATCATGTATTGCTTGATTATGGATCCTTCTCCATATATTTCAATGATATTGGTGTATCATGGGTAATCCATTGTCATTTTAAAATTAATCATAGGGAATCCATTTTCATTGTACAAGTACTTATCATGCTTTATAACCCTTTTTAAAGCTCCTCAAGTCATGCCCTTGAGTTGACTGGTTAAGGTGTTGACTGTGTTTCCTATATTTCTTCTTCAACAATAAATCTTGTAGGTGGTCATGCTTGTTTGAAACTTAGATATAGTGTCTAAATATATTATCAAGGTGTTTATGACTACATCAAGTCATGTATATACCTTAGTAGTCATGTTCATACATTCCAACCACTTTGCTCAAGTTCGTTGTCACCAATCAGTCAACTGTAGGTGAGCATTTTGCATGATGGTAAACCTGTAGGTATAGATTTTGCCCCCAAATAGTTCATATCCACCTCTATTAATGATTATGTAGATCATGAATTCCATTTTCACTATTTGGAACCATTTAACCTTGATGGCATGGTCTAGTACCAACTTGAAATACAAAGTCACTCAAAGGTTCAATTCTTATAGATGTCAATGCATGATTTTAGTGTTTAAATAAGCAACTTTAAGCCTTTCAACAACCATCCTCCATAAATACTCTTGACTCCATATTTTGTATAACTTTTATATTTAATAGAGGATACAAGTAATACACATTTAGATTTTTCAAATCTCTTTATAACCTTTTTATAAGACATCCACAATGTTGTCCCCCAAAAATATCAGCTATTTTTGGGACAACATTTGAATTATTTTGGTCCTAAAGACCAAAATTATCTCTTCCATTTCCAAAATTTGTCTTGGGCATTCAAATTCCTCATTTTTCAAGCTTTTCAAAAATCTACAGACTCTGTAAATAGGCTCATTTCTACAAGTTCAATGGGCTTCACGACTTCTGCAGGAATTTCCATCGACAAGCATCAGCAGCAGGTTCAATGTTTGGTTCAACGTCAAATGGTTCAAAGGTAGGTTCAATCAAGTGGTTCAACACTTTATTTCAACATTTGGTTCATATGCTTTGTTTCAATGCTTTGATTCATTCTTTGGTTCAATCAAACGGTTCGTCAGTCGGTTCAAGGCTTTGTTTGAATTGTTGAACCAAAAATTGGTTCAACGGTTGGTTCAACGTCTTGGTTTAATGAAAAGGTTCAAAGCCGTGGTTCAATAGAATGGTTCAACAGTTGGTTCAGTGCCAAAGTTTAAAGATTTTCCCAAAGAAGCCCAAAGGCCTTTCAAAGACTGCCCGAAGGGTAGATACTCTTGTGGGAGGCTCTTCTCGACTCAAAACGGGTCATTTCTTAAGGTCTGAAAGGGCAAGTTCAATCCAAAAAATTGCCAAAAAGAAAAGCTAAAAGAGGATAAAGGAATGACGCACCCGAAAACATCAAATTCAACACAATGAACTAGCCGTTGATACTTTGAACATACAGACCAGAATACATTCACAGATTTCAAGGCCAAGACTAGTAGAAAGCGGAGAAGGAACAAAACAGTAAACTAAATCCAGGACCTGATTCAATTAACCAAAAAAAGAGGAATGATGAAGATAAGATCAGATCACCAGGTGGACATTGAAAGTTGCAAACTTTCAATAAGCACGACTTATTTCCCTGCATTGATAAAATCAAATGGGTAAAACGCCCCTAAGTTCCAGCGTGTCTTCTTAACAGATTCTAATGCAAAATGATGTATTGACTGTTCCCAAGTCTTTGAAGAGGCTATATAAGGGACTTTCTTCTATTGTAACAAATATCTCTTTTTTGACATTTAGAATGAAACTCTGCCCAAATTGTAAGGCATTACTGAGACTTTGAGCTCAGATTGTCGATCATAATTTGTTCCTGAAATAAGAAAGCAAGTGGTTTTTCAGACTTTGTGCTGTAATATCTTTGTTATTGAGTAAATTGTTCTTATGTCTTTTTCTTCAATATATCTTTTGTTCTTTTAATTCAACAAGCAGAATTAGTGACAGCAGTCAAGAAGGTGTCCTAAAGAATCAACTGTGGAGAGACTTTGTGCCCCCATAATTGCCTTTAGTGTGTTTTCTTTTCATTTCTATGTAAAGGACTTTGAGTTGACTTTGTGCCCTCATTGTCCTTCGCTAGGTGAAGACTTTGTGCTGCATCTTGATTTGCTGGTTATTACATCCTTTGCTATATTTTGTTGTTACTGCTAGGAGTGTTCTTATGGTTTGCTGAATAGTACTTTTGAAAGAAGAGAAGTACTGTCTATCATTTCCCTTGAGTTTTTTCTTTGATCCACGTGCATCATCTTTGAAGAAAGAGAGATGGATGGTTTGTCCTACCCATGATTATTATTTTTTGTTTATATATATAACATACCTACAGGGAACCCCCCCTTGATGAGAGGAGAGATCAGTGTCTTTCTGATGTGGTAAAACTACACATTTGGATGACTAATCTTCCTACTTTGGCTGATCAGACCTATTTTGTTTATCAGTATGCTGATTGACAAAATATTCAACCAATAATTTTTGGTGACTCTGCTGGGGAAAGAGCGCACAGTTTGAAGTCTCAAACTTCAAGCTGAAGTAGATCCTACTCTTTTTCAATTTTTGTTCTATAATCTAGCAACTCCATGATATATCAGAGGCCAAAAATCCCAAGGTGTTGTCGACCCTACTTTTGAGTTGGTACAACAGAGTAATTTTGAGTTGTTTCCTCCACAATCTCACCTTGGACAAAATGTTGGTCGAGCCTTGCCTGCCCACACTCCACCTGGATTAGTGATCCCACTTTTGCATAATCAAATCATGGCTCAAGGACCCTGGGGTAATTCTTTTGGTCCCCTAAATTTGACTCCACCTCTGCATGAGCTTCCACGCAGTTCAAGAAAGAATTTATCCAAATTCTTCGGTGATGGAAAGGTTCATCCTGATGAACACATTGTAGCTTTTAGCATAGCCTGTGGTGTAATAGGGGTGGAATTTGAAGATATAGCGGTGAGGCTATTCGTGGAGACACTACAAGGCATTGTTGCAGACTGGTTCTACCACCTGCAGGCTGGGTCAGTGACTGATTGGGACACTTTGAAAGACAAATTTGAAGCCAAGTTCAAGCCTGCAGAAGATGCACATGCCTTGCTGGCCCAACTCACTCAGATGAAGAAAGAGCCTCATGAGCCTATGAGAGATTTTATTGCCAGGTTCGACAAGCTAAGGCACAAGATTTCCATGGCCACCCAGTCGACACCTCAGAACCTCAAATGCTTTTTCATCAACTCACAACTCTGTGAAGTGAGTTTCTTACTGAGACGGGCTAGACATGTAGACCTTGTTGCTACTCAGGACTTGGCTACTGAGGTAGAAGATGATCTTATCTTGGCAAGAAAGATAAGAAGAGACCCTAATAAAGGTAAATCATCTTCATCTTCTGAGTACTCCCCTCCAGTCACTACTGATCTAATGGTACAAAATCTAGAAAATGAAATGCTAGCTCTGACAAAGCAAATGGTGCAAGAGATGTCATCTACTCCTGCATACAGAGATATGCCCAGAAAGACTTTCCAAAATCAGGCGTACAAAGGCAGTGCTGCCAGAAATTAGGGACAGCAAAATCACCTTCCTCCCCCATAGAGGAATCTCACCCTTGAAGCACCTCCAAACAACTCAGTAGTTAGATATTTTGAAGCTAAAGTGAATTTTTCATTCCAGTCTGAGTTAAATCCTGAAGATGATGCTAATCTCTTCACTGAGAAAGAAGAAAAATTAGGTGGTGACTCCCATATTGGTTTCCTGAACTATTAGGATGAACCCAAAAGTGAAGGCCATACAGCTGAGGGGTCGTATGCTGTATTCACCTAGTTTAAGAATCAATCAGCTCAACAAGTTGATAAAAAGAAAGCAGAGGAGTGACCTCAATCAATAGTTTCAATTGCTAAGCGGGGATCCACTCTTTCTTTCCAGCTAAAGGACCCAGTGGTTTCAAGAAAGGTAAGTACCCCAAATGCCCCTACGCCTTCTACTTCAATTTCACAGTCCAATCCTCCCCCTTTAAAAAATCAAAAGGATGAACTCCCATCCTCTACTCCTAGCTCATTCCAGACATTTGATATCATTGACCATATAAAGAGAACTCAAATTCAAATATCTGAATTTGAATTTTTCCAGTCCCATCCTGAGTAGTTAGATAGACTGGTTCAATGTATTAAAAACCAAAACATCCCTGTTAAACGAACGATTCTCAAAGTGACACATGATGCTACCAAAAATGCACTCACTAGGAACAACCTTGTCACCGTTCCTCCTGCTGCTTCTGGTAGGATTAAACTTTTTTGTCACATTGCTGATAAATAGACATAAGCTAAATAATTGCATCATTGATTCTGGAGCTTCAGACAATGTCATGCCTGCTAAAGTGGCTGAATCCCTTAGTCTCACACTGACCAAGACATTTAAAAAATATTTTTCCATGGAGAATAAGCAAGTACCATTGCTAGGACAAATCAAAGATGCCCAATTTTTATTTGCAACTTCTCAGACAAGAGAATCAAGATGACTGTCTTGGTGGCTGACATTCCAGCATCTTATGGCATTTTGCTTGGATGAAATTTCTGCAAGGATGTGGGAGGAGAATTAAGCATGGATCTATCTAAGGCAAGGATCTCTGTCCAAGGCGTGATGAAGAGATTGCTCCCTGAAAAGGAAGCAAAATATGTGGTCACTCAGACATCAGCCCTCAAAGCTCAAATTCTTTTTGAATCCATAGGTATGGGTAATTATTTTCTATCTACAGATGAAGTGCATGAAACACCTGAAAGTATCAATTTAAAAATTAGTTCAACAAGAATAACAAAAAAATTGGTAGGCTGCAGTACAGACCAAAAAGAATTCTCTATTTTTGATGAAGAAAAGTCAGTATCAGATGAAATATAGACTTTGAAATTTAATAGCAACTGTTCTTCTACCGGTTTAGGGGCTGAGATTGTTTTGATATCTCCTCAAAGAGATATGTTCCCTTCATTTTAAAAATTACAGTTTAGCAACACTAATAGTACATCTAAATACGAATCTTTGTTGCTGGGCATGAAGGCTGCTCAAGAAAAAGGCATCAAGTTTTTTCATGCCAAAGGGGATGCTGAATTAGTAGTTTGTCAAGTGAGGAATTTATACCAAACTAAGAATGAAAGATTACGCCACTATCGTAACTTAGTTTGGAACCAAATTAAAATTTTTGATGCTTTCAACATTTCTGCCATACCTAGAGAGTCTAATGACAGAGCTGATGCACTTGTTATTTCAAGAACTCTCTTAGTTCCTCATTCAAATTTTAAAGAAGACAGGTATACCATTGAGCTGGTTTATAAACCAAGTGTTCCTGACAATGCTGATCATTGGCAAGTGTTTAATGATGATCATCAAATCATTGCCTTCTTGGAATGAAAAGATAATTTTGAACAGCTATGTTTTGAAGGCAGTGAACCTCAGAAGAATGAATTTGTGTCTGAATTCAGCTCCGATATAAATGAAGAATTCTTACAGCTGAAAGGAAACAAAATTCCAAAAGGCCTGGTTTCTCTTGAAAATCTGTTTGACAAACATGATAGATTCATTAAACAACAAACAGACTCGACTTTTTCTCAAGGATTCGATCAAGTGAATCTGTCTACTGAAGAAAATTCCAAGATGATCAATATTGGTAAGTGTTGCACCCATGAAGAAAGATTTAAGTTCACTTCTTTACTTTTTCAATACATGGATGTCTTAGCATATTCTTATGAAGACTTGAAGTCTCTCAGACTAGATGAAATCTGCCATAACATTCCTCTCAAGGCTGACTCAATGCCATACAAGCAAAAATCTAGACAGTATAATCTAAATATGTCAGTTACTATTCTGTCTGAGATACAAAAGATGTTAAATGCTAGAATCATCTTCCCAATCCATCATTCTACATGGATTGCAAACATAGTGCCTGTAAGGAAGAAGAATGGTGAAATTCGCATTTGTGTAGATTTCAAAAATCTGAATCAAGCATCTTTGAAAGATAATTATCTTTTGCCAATTATGGATCAAGTGCTTCAAATAGTGATAGGTGCAAAGATGTTATCAATGCTAGATGGCTTCTTAGGTTATAATCAAGTTGAAGTTGGTGAAGCAGATCAACACAAGACTGCATTTACTATGCCTTGGGGTACATTTGCATATAGGAGAATGCCTTTTGGTCTAATAAATGCTGGTGTTACTTTTCAGAGAGCTATGGATCTGGCTTTCAAATATGAGATTGGTAAATTCATAGTGGTATACTTTGACGATTTGATTGTCTTTTCAAAGCATCGATCTGATCATGTACGCCACCTATAACAAGTGCTGGAATGTTATTGACAGAATGGTATTTTCTTAAATCCTAAAAAGTCTATTTTTTGAATAACAGAGGGGAAACTCCTTGGACACATTGTGTCCAAAGAAAGCATAAAGATTGACTCAGACAGAGTCAAGTCTATTCAAGAGCTTAATATGCCTACAAATAAGAATGCTATTCATTCTTACTTCAGAAAGGTGAATTTCTTATAGAGATTCATCCCAAATTTGCTGAGAAGACTAGACATATTATGAACATGATGAAAGGGAAGACTGTCTTTAGTTGGACTAAAGAAGGTAAATCAACATTTTAAGATATCAAAACTACCATTGCTCACGCCCTTACCTTGGTTTGCCTAGATTATAACAAAGATTTCATCATATACAGCTATGCATCTGAACACACTCTTTCAGCAATTCTTGTTCAATAAGACAAGGAAAGTATGGAATCTCCTCTCTCTTTCATGAGTTTTCCTCTCAAAACTCATGAGATGAAATATTCAAATATAGAGAAGCATGCTTATGCCTTGGTGAAAGTAGTCAAATATTTCCGCTTCTATATTCTGAATTCACATACTACTGCCCTAGTGCCTGATACTACAGTCAAGTCTATATTAACTCAGCAGGAGTTTGGCACGAAAAGAGGTAATTGGATTGTAAAGATTCAAGAGTTTGATCTAGACATCAAGCTGATAAAGCTGGTCAAAGGTAAAGGCTTATGCCAATTAATTGCTGATAATAAGCCAGAAGACATACATCATGAAGAAACTAAAGTAGAAGAGACTCCAACAATCTTTTTTATCTCTACTACTAATGAGTGGTATTCAGGTATCGCTCATTTCCTAACTTATGGTGAATGTTCTGCTCATTTGTCTTACAAAGAAAAGATGACTATCAAGTTGAAAGCTGCCAATTTTATCCTTTGAGATAACGGCTTATACAAGAGAAGCATAGATGGAGCATTTCTTTGCTATGTAGACAAGGAGCAACAAACCTAGCTTTTAAAATCTTTCCACAATCTGGCTTGTGGAGGACATTTTTTTGCTTCTGTGACTGCTCACAAGATTCTGTGAGCCAGGTATTACTGGCCAACTCTTTTCCAAGATGCACATAAGTGGGTGAGAAAATGTGAACTCTGTCAGCAATTTGTTGGAAGACCCAAGTTAGCTGTTATGCCTCTCAAGCCAGTGATCATATAAGAACCTTTCCAACAATGGGGACTTGATTTTATTGGGACCATAAACCCATCTTCAAGTGCTAGACATGATTATGTCCTTACAGCAACTGACTATTTCACCAAGTGGGTAGAAGCAATCCCAACTAAGCATGCTACTTTAGAAGTTGTATGCAACTTCGTCAAAGAGAATATCATTTCTAGGTTTGGAGTTCCAATCAAAATTGTTATTGATAATGCAGCTTGTTTCACCTCTCAATAAATTACACAATTTTGTTTCTATTATGGAATTACACTCTCTCACTCTTCTGATTATTTTCCACAAGGGAATGGACAAGCTGAATCCAGCAATAAGAATCTGGTAGCTATTATCAAGAAGCTGGTAGATGACAATTAAAGAACATGGCATAAAGCATTGGTTTATGCTCTGTGGACAGATAGAATCACACCAACGAGGGCAATTGGTATGTCTCCTTTTCAACTTCTTTATGGTATCAATGCTGAGATACCAATCACCTTAGAATTGCCAACCTTGAAATTGGCAAAGGCAATTGAAGATCAAACATATGAAAGCTCTCTTGATAAAAGAATCATGTACCTGACTGAGCTAGAAGAACAGAGAACCATGGTTGTAGATAGAATTGCTACTCATCAAAGTCTGGTAAAGAAAATCTTTGACCAGAAGCCAAAAATTGTGATTTCTAGATTGGAGATCAAGTCCTACTATGGGACAAAAGGAGAGAACCAAAGGGGATGCATGGAAAGTTTGACTCCCTTTGGAGAGGCCCATTTATAATTCATCAACACATTGGTGAAAATAGCTTTCTGCTGAAATATTAAGATGGCACACTCTTTTTTCTGCCCCACAATGGGTAGCATCTGAAATACTTCAATTCTTGAAGTATCAGATCATTACATATGTATATATGTATATTTGTACAATTTTTAATTCTATTTTGTTTTGTTTGTTTTCATTTTTTGAAGCCTTTCATTTTTGGGTAGCATGACTCCGTAACCCAATGGTACACATGAAGACACTGGAGATTTTGGATTCTACACCTTTTAATTCTTTTTGCAATTGATAAAAGTTCTCCAACTGGAGCCAGCTGTTGTCTCCAAAAAATATCAGCTATTTTTGGGACAACATTTGAATTATTTTGGTCCTAAAGACCAAAATTATCTCTTCCCTTTCTAAAATTTGTCTTGGGCATTCAAATTCCTCAATTTTCAAGCTTTTCAAAAATCTACGGACTCTGCAAATAGGCTCATTTCTACAAGTTCAACGGGCTTCACGACTTTTGCAGGAATTTCCATCGGCAAGCATTAGCAGCAGGTTCAATGTTTGGTTCATCCTTTGGTTCAACGTCAAATGGTTCAAAGGCGGGTTCAATCAAGTGGTTCAACGCTTTGTTTCAACATTTGGTTCATCCGCTTTGTTTCAACGCTTTGATTCATTCTTTGGTTCAATCAAATGGTTCGTCAATCGGTTCAAGGCTTTGTTTGAACCGTTGAACCAAAACTTGGTTCAACGGTTGGTTCAACGTCTTGGTTCAATGAAAAGGTTCAAAGCCGTGGTTCAATGGAACGCTTTAACAGTTGGTTCATCGCCAAAGTTCAAAGAGTTTCCCAAAGAAGCCCAAAGGCCTTTCAAAGACTGACCGAAGGGTAGATACCCTTGTGGGAGGCTCTTCCCAACTCAAAACAGGTCATTTCTTAAGGCCCAAAAGGGCAAGTTCAATCCAGAAAATTGCCAAATAGAAAAGCCGAAAGAGGATAAAGGAATGATGCGCCCAAAAATGTCAAATTCAACACAGTGAACTAGCCGTTGATCCTTTGAACATACAAACTAGAATACATTCATAGATTTCAAGGCCAAGACCAGCAGAAAGTGGAGAACGAACAGAATAGTAAACTAAATCTAGGACCCAATTCAATTAACCAGAAAAGGAGGAACGATGAAGATAAGATCAGATCGCTAGGTGGACATTGAAATTTGCAAACTTTCAATAAGCACGACTTGTTTTTCTGCATTGAAAAAATCAAATGGGTAAAACGCCCTTAAGTTCCAACGTGTCTTCTTAACAGATTCTAACACAAAATGATGTATTGACTGTTCTCGAGTCCTTCTTGAAGAGGATATATAAGGGACTTTCTTCTATTGTAACAAATATCTCTTTTTTGACATTTAGAGCGAAACTCTGCCCAAATTGTAAGGCATTACTGAGACTTTGAGCTCAGATTGCCGATCATATTTTGTTACTAGAATAAGAAAGCAAGTGGTTTTTCAGACTTTGTGTTGTAATATCTTTGTTATTGAGGAAATTGTTCTTATGTCTTTTTCTTCAATATATCTTTTGTTCTTTTAATTCAACAAGCAGAATTAGTGACAACAGTCAAGAAGGTGTCCTAAAGAATCAACTATGGAGAGACTTTGTGCCCCCATAATTGCCTTTAGTGTGTTTTCTTTTCATTTCTGTGTAAAGGACCTTGAGGTGACTTTGTGCCCTCATTGTCCTTTGTATCTTACTCTTGAGCAATCCAGGTGAAGACTTTGTGATGCATCTCAATTTGTTGGTTATTACATCTTTTGTTACATTTTTTTGTTACTGCCAGGAGTATTCTTCTAGTTTGCTGAATAGTACTTCTGAAAGAAGAGAAGTACTGTCTGTCATTTCTCCTAAATTTTTTCTTTGATCCGAATGCATCATCTCTGAAGAAAGAGAGATGGATGGTTTGTCCTACCCATGAGTATTATTTTCTATATATATATATATATAATATAGCATACCTACAAGGAACCTCCCCTTGATGAGAGGAGAGATCAGTGTCTTTTTGATGTGGTAAAACTACACATTTGGATGACTAATCTTCCTACTTTGGCTGATCAGACCTATTTTGTTTATCAGTACGCTGATCGACAAAATATTCAACCAACACACAAAATGGCCCAAACCTCTATTTTCACCTTTTAGGGAAAAAGTCCCTGAACTCAGTCATTGCCTCTTCAAAGATGGTTTACACTTCCATTTGCCCATTTGACACTTCAAAAAGGCCTGCCATGATTAAAACCACATATAAAGACTCCAAGGAAGGTTATACCACTTGTTTCAATTCTTTAAATGACTCTTTAGCTCTCTGTGTTACCACCTGTAGGTGGCCATTTGCATGTATACAAACAGTAAGAAAGTTTGGGTAGTATGCAAGATATATATGTTTATGATCAATTATATGCCCTCACCAAGTGTTAAAATGCACTCTTATCACTCTAAATATTGAAACAACTACCAATAACTCCCTTTCAACATGATGTCCTCTAGATGTCACTTGTAGGTGCATATCTCTATTATATGACTATGTATGTGATTAATGTACTAGCACAGTCCTTTCTTATGCCAAGTGAAAGTTCTTACTTGATGTGCATGATATGAGAGTATATTAAAAATCATTATATATTTATTACACTTTCATAAATCATGCTAAATAGGTTCCATACACGTGATTCCCAATGACTGCAAGTGAGAAAGGGTAAAGAGTTGACTGTGAGTATGACAAAGATGCAAGTTTGATTAAAGCCTAATGTGATGAAACCAAACATGTAATGGGGGAGTAATTATGGAATTTAGACATGGGAAACATCATATTCCATTCACATGAGACCTTTGTAGAGAATAAAACATTTTATAAACAAAGAAAACTTTGATTGAGACCTCACATGGTGACACCTTTCTGTAACATGACATGACTTCCATATAAAATAAAATGAAACATGAAACCAATCATGGAGATAATTTGAAGAGATATTTAACATCATCCAAAATAAACATCACCAGCTGGATTGTACAGACTTGTCCAAATTAGAGCAAAACTTATAGGGTGCATGAAACAATGAGTAGAAATATACAATCAATTTGTTAGAGATGATTCATAAAGCATAGTTGATCAATATTTTAAGAATTTATATGAAAATAAATCTATATAAGTGTAATATCACTTGTCAAAGGTGTTTAGTCTGAAACCTCTTCTACTAGCTGTACCAAACATGAACTTGTTGACCATATTTGTGTGTCTAGAAGGGCGAATAAAGAGTATAATGATTTTGGAACATTTTTAGAACTTGAAAAGCATGTCAAACACTAAGATGAATATAAATAAGATGAATATACATTACATGATGTTATTCCATGTGTCACCCTCCCTCAAGGACCACATAAGTGCCAAGCTCCTTTTTCAATTGATTTCTTGATTTTCAATTAGATAACCTATAAGATTAAGATGGGACTGACATTCCTGATAGAAAATCTAACTTCTTGAATATTTAAAAAGAAACTAAGACAATTGAACACCTTGAAAACCATGCCACTTGCATTTATGACCCATAAATAGCTATTAAGTGACTCAAAATGATATATAAATTAATTAGATCATGATTAAGGATAAAAATATATCAAATTATATTAAATGGACTATAACATACCTCATGACAAAATATTAGACCCCTAAAACATCTAAAAATCAAGTTTTTACTTATAAGTGTCCAAATTTGACCTTAGAGTCAAATTTAGTCAACAATTACTTAAAGATATCAATGTATAATAATATTCCTTAATCTAAATTGTAAATGATTTATTTGTAACACTTAATTCATTAACAAAAAAATAAACTAGTGTTTGACTAATAGAGTTAGTTCTACTAGTGATTTGGAAACTATTTTATCTATTAGTTGAGAACCTTATTAAGGAGGATAATTATGTATTATTTAGTTAGAAAGTAATAATCATTTAGATGAACAAATATTGTAATATCTAAGATTCATAGTTGGATAATAGCATTAATGTTGAGAACACACAATTTGAATAGTAAAATAACGTTGAGAACATAACATGGTAAGAAAATATTGGTAATTGTAGATTTGAAATATAGTGAGTTTAACTTATCTTGACATTGTGAAATTATAGAGTAATCTTAATATGTAGTATTAGTTATATGATTAAAATTAGGTTAAACATATACAATTACAAATAATTAGTAAAGTTAATAAATTGTAATTTGGATTATCACTGAATGACTTGACATAAATATTATGATTATCTTAACTTAGTCGTTGTAGAAATCCAAATTGAATAGGTTGGCCATGGTGGGTTTTGAGGTATCCTTAAAAATATTGTTAGTGAAGTGTAAATAAATTTGAGACTTAATTATTATCTTTAAAAGCGCGCACACACACACACACAGGATCATTTTTTGATGGTTGAATGATTACATGCAATTTTATAAAATTTAGTACAAGTTTACATTAAGTTTTTTGTTTGAAAATCAAATAAATTGGTTTAAAAATGGGTCTAAAATTAATACCCGAGCTTGATATTTTATGTAACAGAAACTTGTAATATGTAGACTTATCATATGTAAATCAAGTTATATAAATATTAATATTTTAATCTGTTCTAATAATTTTTGGTGGATCCAGTTTTGAAGGCATTTGACAATTTTCTACACTTGATTTCTTTTTTTAGCTTGCGAAGTTGATTCAAAATTGAATTGCCAAAAATAACTAGAGAAGTCTTAAAAAAGAAACCAAAAATTTCAAGTGATTATTTTTACCTTTGAATTTATATAGGAGCCTTTGGTTTCAATTTTTGTTACCATTTACTATTTTTAGTGACCCCTTTTCAAATTAAGAATATTCAGATTTTTTCTATTGTTTCTGATTTTATCCATAAAATCACTTTCGAAAAGGGAAATTATTATACTCGTTCAATTTATCATTTCCTAAATATAAAAAATTTACCTCTTTTTTTTGAGTTTCATATTCATATTTAACTTTTTGTATTTACTTTTTATCCATGTTTGTTATTTTTAAGTGAGCCCTTCTTGAACCCTATTCGTTAGCAATTGCCTAAGAGAATTAGAGTTCTACTGTTAATTTTAGTTTGGTTTAGACATTTCATTTCATGTTATTATATTAGGTTTATTTTATGACTCATATGAGTTGTCCTTATCTTAAATAATTGATATACAACTTTAGTTTAATTTTTAATATTTTTAGGATATTTTATTCAAGGTAATTTTGTGAGTTTGTGGTGTATATGTGATTTCCTAGTTTTCAACATTGCACTTTTCACTTAGTTAACCCTTCACTATTTTTATTGCCATGATCTCATTATGTGTTGATTTCCATGTTAATATATTCAATATGTGATAGTAGTTTAATTTTTTTACAATTGGGCTTGTGAAGGGCATAATCCACTTTCACCAAGTTTAAATAATCCTTTTTGTTATGGAGTCTAAGTTGTGAACCTTCAATGTTGGCTTATAGTTATAAAATCTATTTAGACATGTACCTTATCTTTTAGTGTGTCATTATTATCACAAGAGGTTGAGGTATAGCTTTAGTGTATTATGATTGAAAATGATTTTAGAATTTGAACCCATTTGCAGTATGTGTTATTTATTAGTTATCATCCCTTCTGTAACCATATGTGATTGTTGATTCTTCTATATTTGTTAGTGGTAGTGTGTTTGAGTGAAGTGTCAAAAAAATTTTGGTGTGATTTTTCATGTGTCCGAGATTTAAATTTCATGCATTGCTATGTGTGTGTGTGTGTATCCTTCATGAGTAACTTGATACGTGCATGCAAGATAGAAAGAACTACATTCATATCATGATTCCAAGGTGTACCTAATGGAATATTATTATTAAGATCATTGGGAATAACCTGACATATTATTTCTATTATTCTGGACCCAATGGAATATTATAATTAAGTAGTTGAATGAAAGATATATTGAACATATGTATCTTTGATCCTTGATCCACCAAAACCCACATAGCTCCCTTATTTAATATTTGTACTTGAATATACAATGAGAAATGTTAATTAATAAATTTTTAGGAGGTAAGACATCCTTCTCAAAATAATTACTATCCTCTTTCCATCACAAGATATTTATAATATATGTATCATAATATGGTTCTACATCATTGGTAAGGTTGTATCACGAAGTGCCACATGAATATTATCTTTATAAATAGTAAATTTGTAAAGAAACTCTAACATAGATAATTTAGTTGGAGTATTATTAAGTTGATCAATAATATTACACTCTCTAGTTGTATTAGGTGACACCTTAGGAGGGAGAGGAAGTTTTGAAGGGATATGCTAAATACCTTTACATTATTCTTTAGTATGATGTACCGAACTCCTTGTGTTGTGACAACATGGATGTTAACGTCCAATGTAAGCCTGGGGAAAATAATGGGGAAAGGATGGTAGTTGTCACCACGTTAAGGTTTAGGAGAATGAATGAAAGGATTCATATATTCCCTTTGATGTTGAAATGCAACTGGAAGCATCTCAAATTGGATATTTATACAATATTTGTTATAAAAGAGAGCTAAGAATAATTCATTATTAATAACATCCTTAGTGTTAAATCAAAGAATGACCCATAACATTTTGCGATTCTTATATGAAAAATACAAATATGTACAAGGATTTTAAATGATGCTAAGTGTTTTTAACACTCCTACAAAGTTTCCTAGGATTTTTATCACATATTTTAGTCTTCTAAATAGTATTTCTAAGGCCTTTACCTCAAATATTATCCTTTACCTCTTGGACAATAATGTATAACTTCCACAAAACTTCAATGGTAATCCAAAAGGTTTTATAATATCTTTTGAGTCTTAGATATTTAATTTAATTTTACGACTTTTAGTGACTTGGTCTTACACTCAAAAGGTCTTTAGTTTGAACATTACACAAGAAAAAATGAAGTTGGTGATTGTGAATTTTTCATTGCTAAGAGTTTGAGCGTAGAATCCAAATAAATATAAAATGGTCTAAAGAGTAACACGTTTATGGAGATTGTAGTAGCCACCTTAAGGTCAAAGTGGGTTATGTGACTATGTGATTCCGTGGCCAATAAAAAGATGTTTCATGGAAAGGTGTGGACCAAGGGAGAATATAAAATAAAATGAATAGTCTAATGGGTCCACAAAATTTAAACAAAATCATTCCAAAGCAAGGGAGTATTGTGGCTCCATTAGTGTGAACTAATCTTAAGGTTTCATGTGTATTCATTTAATTAGATCTAATAAAACTAAGTTTGGAGACAAGGAAATAAAGGAAAAATAAAGTGGAATTTATAACTTTGTGGGTCTGTGCTATTAAAGTTATTTTGAGAGGCCTATGAAATTTATGACTCCATTACTACAATTGAATGAAAAGTCACCACGTGTCTCAATTTTAATGAAAAGTCACCACGTGTCTCAATTTTAATGAAAAGTCACCATGTGTCTCAATTCTAGCCTAATTATAGGCTACCAATGTCTCATCCCTAATAGGCATGATAAATTAATGAAGCAATGAAGGATCAAAACTTAATGAAGACAACTCAGAAAGTTATCCCATGTGGCAATGACAAGTGTGAAGTGGAAAAGTAATTGGATCTAAAAATTGGTGAAAGTTGAATTAATAAGTTAACACATTCGTGTTAAGGTTCTAAATGAATAATAAAGTGAATTAGGTGATTTGTAACCAAATATAACTATGAAAAATAAAGGGATGCCACATGTCAATCTATAGAGATAGAAAAATGGGTTGTATGAAAAGATAAATGTGAAGGTGTGTGAAGGTCACAATGGTAAAATTGTTCCACACAAGCAACATAAAATATAAAGAGGAAGGGAATGCAAACTGATGAAAATATAAAATTTATTTGAGAAGTACATGCATCCATGGAACCATGCAATTTAATTCGAAGAGTTTAAATCCCTTTATGGACTTTGTTACAACAATCAAATAGGGAGTGGCCACATGTCTTGAATTGATTAGATATATTAAATTAAAAAATGAAACAAGCATGTTAAATTTGTTGCCTTGAAGCGATGTGATTCTGCCACGTGGAATTTTAATGTTCTCACCATTCACTAAAACTATAGAGGCCATAATTTGAATGGGATTCTAGGTCGACCTTCTGTTATGTAGCCATAGTGAACAAGGTTGCAGGATATGCCACTTGAAATTACATGGTTTTTTATTTTGTCTATAACTTGAGTTTTACTAATATTTTTTTAGCCTTGTTTTTTGTATTGGAATTTTTTTTATAATAGCTATGAAATGATCTCAAGTTTAAGGTTAATTGATGTAATTTTAGGGACCTATTTGCACTTGAAGTTATCAACTTTGTTACTTCTTATGGTGAAATAAAAATTCACATAATGGGTTGATCACTTGAATTAAAATAGGAATTGGGCATACAGTGAATTGTACATGTTACTAGGTGTTACAAATTTCTTCATAATGAATTTTAAGTGATATGTGTTCTACTATATGTTTGATTGTTGATTCCCATGAGAAAATTTCTGATCTTGTGCCAAATGTCATTACATTTGCCTCTCTTCCTAGCCCTCCTGATTTCACATTATTGCACATAAGGTACTATTGTTATTTATAAAGGTGAATTTTGTATATCTTTCAAGCCAAAATTCAAACTGTGAATGGATTGTTCTCCATTCATGAGTTTTTTTGGTTTATCCAATTATGCATAATTTCAAGTGGCTTTCCCTTTTAATGAACTTGAGATATGCAACCATTTACTATTTGATGTCCCATGATTTTTCTTGATTAATATATGCATGCATAATGAAGACTTATTATTGTTTGAAAGTGTGATGTATCTTGATGTATAATAATGTTCTCTCCTCCTTTAATGATAATATTCATATAATATTTTGGAGTTAAAGGGGGAAAATTGTAAATAGATAAAATCTTTCTTCATCTATACTTTTGGATATTGTTTTGGTGGGTTGTGCAAGATTTTTTTTAGTTTGAATATATTCAATAAAAACCATACATGATTCAATGAGTAATGTGCTTCAAGGTATTGAGAAAAGTTTTGCAGTTAGTTAAAATTTGTAAGTACTAAAATTATCACTTGGTCATGAAGCTATGAGCTTTGATGTGTAATATTTCTGATTCGTAAATTTGTAAAAATACTTATGTAGTTTTAATGTCTTTTATTCCCATGATTTGTTATGAATCATTCTAAAAAATAATGTCATCTCACTATATGATGTCTTCCTATATGCTTGAAATTAAGAATGGATTTTTAGAAATCTATAGATTATTATGTGAACCTTAACTATATTTTATTGTTTCTTTGGTCTCAAAAGTATATAAAACTTTATTCTGTTAAATAATAAGATCTCTATGTAGTTGTATTGTTATTTATTTAAGTTGTGAAATATTTGCAGAAATATTGTAGATTGTTGTGTTTATTTTGATTGTCATTGATCTGTTCATTAAATCCAGGCGAGATAATGACACAATGAAAAGAAAGCAATGATCATTGTTGATTAGATCACCTTTTATACATTTAAAAAAATTCCTTTGAGATATTCTTTTTTTTTCTTACATATTCTATAATAGGTCTTCACTATTCGAAGTTCTGATTCATGTTGTTTTAGCTTAACTCTTCCTCTGTTTACATATGTGTGTGTATAAATATTTAGAGCTTGAAAGTTACGGATACATTTAATCATTTTTTTTATTGCAATTGTTGAAGAATTAACCTTAATTTGGATCTTTCTTAAGTTTATAGGTTTATCCTAAGTCTTAATTATGTGTGTATGTATTATATTTATAAATGTATTTTATTCTTACCTTTATGAGGTGTCATTCACATTTCTAATCCACTTGTTGGATTTAGATTTAGTTGTATGTAACTCTCATTTCCTTACATGACACACACTTCCCTACACTTTTTAGGGGAATAGGTCACAAATGACACACATTTAAGAGGTTTATAAGGTCATAATGATATTATATGTAACTCTCATTTTTCTTCTCTGCGTCTATAAAAGAGCCATTCCTCTCCTCTTTCTTCTCTAAAATCTTATAGCTCTCTGTCTTCTTCTCTTGTGTTTTTGATTCAATATTGTACTTGTAGAGATTTAGTTGCAAGTTTTATAATAAGATTACGTGAGTTTTTTTCTGATACATTCAGTTTCTTATTTTAAAATTCTTGTTATTCATGGTTTGCTCTTGAGAGGTAAGTTATATTGTGGATTCTTCCCTTTTTCTCATACTTACATGCTATGTTATTGATGATTATTAGTGTCAAAATCTTTCATGATATCAGAATTATGGTCAATCTTAATGATATTTTTTTAAAAAAGTGAACAGATTTTTTAAGAGGATTCTCATATTTTTTTTGCAAGGGCTCTAATCGTTGTTAATTATTTTAAATCCATTTATCTTTCTCCTTAATTTAGTGGTTTCTAAACTTTTTTTACAAAATTTTTTAGTCACATTAATTTATTTTTTTAATAAACATTTTTCTTATAACCCTCTGATTTTTAAAAAAATCAAATTTCTTTTACCAATATTTTATTTTTTTATTGAACATTTAACCTTTCACATCTCTACTTTATTCATAGATATATCTCGTTTGCTCCTTAAATTACTATTTTAAACCCTCTTTACAAGCTGCTAGCAACAACAACAAAAAAATAAATAAAAACAAAACATAAACAAAATATTCAATATTTAAATTTTTATAAATCTTTTTGATCCGGTTTCATTTTTATTTTATTTTTTTAAAGCTCTGCTAATTTTATTTGAGTTCTTTTTTATGCAAAATTTCTCTCCATATTTTTGGCTTACCTTCAGCGTGATGTCACCAGCTCAGTTTGCTGGGTCGCTCCTCTACCTTCAGGTAAGCATTTTTTTTAAATATGTTTTTTTCTTAACTCGCTCCTCTCTTTATTTCCAAAAATAAAATAAAGATTTCATTTTAATCCAAGGCGCTTTGGCTTATTCCCTGTAAAGCTTCTTTTGTTGGGCGACTTAGGTCTATTTCTTTGTCTTGTTTATATCTCTAAAATCTAACTAATCAAAATGCAATTCTTTAGTTTTTTTAAGATGCAAAAGAAAAAACAAAAACTCACCTCTTTTTTAATTCAAAGTTTGGTTCTATAATATTTGGATAATTTATATTTTTTTTGCAAGCTTATTTGACATTCGGTAAGCAATATTTTGCTTTTTTTAAATCATTTTTGATCATAATGTGGTTTCATAAACAAAACGAGGCCCTGTTTACTCATCTTAAGCATTAAATTGTGAAAAAAGATGACGAAGTTTGTGCTTTCAATTATTAACTTGCATGTCAGAGTAAAATTATTTTTTTATTGTAAAATTCACACAAGAAAAATTAAGCAAAATGCAAGTTTTAATTGAGTCTTTAATTGTTCAATTACCTTTTTAAAAAAATACACAAACATTTAATGCTGTTTTTTCACCCTCTAAAGAGCCTATTACTCCGCCATATGATGGTTCTAACCCTAACTTAAAAATTATGCAATCTATAGATTATTTTGACGGTGGCCTTGGTAAGTGTAACTCTGATATTCTTGAACTTATTTTGCTAGAATTTAATGCAATTATAAAAGTCTTAGTTTTGATGATTCCCCTGCTTTTGATGTAAATTCAAAATCTTATTGTCCTCTTTATCGAATGACTTATAATACAATTTCTTTTGATTATACTACTTATAATGCTTATGTTTTGGTTAAAACTACTAAAATTTATGCACATTGTAGAAAAACAAGCATCATATAAATAAATGTTAAAAATTGTACCAATGTAAATCTTGTGATAAATTTATGTACGGTACTTTGCATTGTTGGAAAATGACTAAATCTCCTACCTCTAAGGGTAAAACTATTTGGATTCTTAAAACTGATAAATCTTCCAAAGACTTTGATATGTCCTTTTGCAATAATTATTTTAATACTTCATGTAGAATATGTTTTACAAAGGACATGTCTTTTTTGTCTCTATTTTGATTAAATAAATATCTTTTTGTATTCCTTGCTTTTTGTTGCCAAGAATATATGATTTATTTAGAGTTTTTGTGACTAACTTCTTTTTATGCAGGTTTATGCACTTTGTGATGGAAGTTGTCTTTACTCCATTTATCTTTTTTGTACATCTACTTTTATTGCATTATGTATATAGATTGTATTTTTGGTATAATAGTTATTTAACTTGAAAGATTGGTATTAATTTACTTTTTTTGGAGGGTTTTGTAGATCATTATTATTTTTGGTTGGTCTTTGTTCCATGGTAGATTAAGCACCTTGTCCAACAAGGATTTTTGAAGATTTTTAGTGATCACACTTTCTTTTTTATGACTTTTGGTGACACCTTATTTTATTTTTTCTCTTAATATTTTGTAATTCTTCTTGAAGGAAGTTTCTATTAAGGAGGAGTATTATGTAATTTCAACTATATATATATTTTTTTTGTAAAAGATTGTCTTCACGTTTGTAATCCCAAATTAAATTTAAGAAAGAGTGTTGGATAATTAACCTTAATTTGGATCTTTCTTAAATTTATAAGCTTATCTTAAGCATTAATTATGTGTATATTTATTATATTTGTATATGCATTTTGTTACTATTTTTATGAGGTGTCACTCACCTCTCTAATTCACTTGTTGGATTTAGAGTTATTTACATGTAACTCTCTTTTTCTCACATGACACGTTTTTCTACACTAAGGGAATATGCCACAAGTGACATATACTTAAGAGGTTTTTAAGGTCATAATGAGATTCTATGTAACTCTTATTTTCCTTATCTAACTTTATAAAAGAGCATTTACTCTTCTTTTTTCTTCACTAGAATCTTATAGCTTTCTCTCTTCTTCTCTTATGCTCTCGATTCAATCTTGTATTTGTGGAGATTTTAATTACAAGCCTTCTAATAAAATCATGTAAATTTTTCTTCGATACATTTGATTTCCAACTTTAAAACACTTATCACATATTATTTGTTCTTGAAAAATAATTTATATTGTGAATTCTTACTTTTTTTCATACCTTCATATTATATTATTGATGATTATTTCTAAATTAAAAACTTTTAACAATATTTATTTAAAATTTGAGTAACTTATAATTAATTTTCTAATGATAATTAAGTGAAATGATCAATTTAACCAATTCTACCATTTAAATCTGTAATATTTAAAACCATTTATACACTACATTCACTTTCTTTCATAGATCCATAAGAATAAGTAGTAGGTCACCTCCTTTACTTGTTGCCTTATGTTATGTCTACATTAATGAATAAGTAATTAAAGCCACATTGAAATTATCAAATCCATTAAATCACTTTATTTTTATTGGGGCCCTTTTGGAAGGTGCAATCCTAAGGCCCCAATAAAATGGTGCCATCTTTGGGAATATTTATTTTTTTTCACTTAAGAAGACCATGGATACTATTAACTTCAAAGAATACATTGTTTTAGCGGTGGGTTAATTTATATTTGGCTTTCCACTTTGCACTAATAAATTGGCGTCATTGTTATTTTAAAAATACTACGTAAGCACTCAAAAACTTGATTCAAAATGAAATTTTACACCAAATTTTGTATTACATGGGTAGCATGTCAAATGAAGGAAGAGATATTACGGATAACAAAGTGAAATTCATATTAATTTTTTTTTTATATACACAAGGAAAACATTCTATTGATGTGAACAATTTATATATAAAATTTTTGCTTTTTTTTACAATTTTAAGATATAAGAAAACATTAAAAAATAATAGAAAATATATTCAAAATGATTTTAATTAGTTTATGAATTATATTTTTTATAATCGATCTTTGATTTTTGAGATCATTTATCTATTTTCTCCTTTTTCAAATTATTTTTCAGATTTAAAAATATCGATGAAACACCCAAGTTGGAAAATCTAATTATTTTGAGTCATTATCATGCTTTTGCAACTGACATTAGCGATGCAACTAACATTTATGAAACAATGTTTAGGGTTGACTAATAGTTTTGTAATTACTCCCTACAAACACTAAGCTTTTTGACACTATACAAGTAACACTCAATTTGACCCTTAATTTCTTAATAAAGTTAGATTTCCTCATTTTATAAAGATCAAATATCTTTTATGAACCATGAAATGACACTTCCACATTCTAAAAACTATAAAATTGTTGAAAAATGACTATGAGATGCACATATTTTTTGTTAATGTAAGATTTCACATCATATCAAGATGTTCCTAAATCACAATCACAAATCTTGACAAGCAACTCTTTTTGTAAAATCATCAATCTTAAAATCTCATGAAGGTTATCTACTAAAAACTTACTTAATTGCTATTTAAGAAGTACTTGTTCAAGATATCTTGGGATGTCAATGATTAAGTACCCTCATTATTACCATTGTATTTAGTACTAGAATATTGATTATCCATATCAAATAAAATTTTAGTAACTGAAGCAGTAACTTAAGCAATAGCTAGATTGTCAAGATAAATAAATTAAGGTATGCATCAAAATTTGGATGGTTAATATCTACTAACTAAACGTTTAATATTTAGAACTCATAAATTAGAATAAAGAAATCATTAGAAACCTTGGAACTATAAAAATACCTCTTATAAAATAATATGTTCAAATGATAAATGTCTAATTAATAATGCATGTTTGTCCCAATAGATCATAACATTTTTTATTTATAGAGGCTGAATTAAAATTTTAAATGTTAACAATGTATATATAATTCCAACAACTAAAATATAAAAGTGTGAAAGGGGAAGCATACTCAATAGGTTAAAAGTAAAGAGAGAAAAATACTTTTAGGATTGTGAATATAATTTAGATATATTTTCAAGGATTTCCATGTATAATATCATTGGAAAACCAATGTACAAAAATATCAATTAGAGATTACCATAAATGAAAAAAATTTCACGTCTAATTTATATATATATATATATATATATAACTTATTTAGATTAAATTAACTACACACATAGCTAACATAAATTAACATAAAACAAAAAAAATTATATGACCTTTGAGTATACACCACTCATGATTCACTCATGGAAGATATATGTCCTCGTCTTTATGAAATCAAAGAATACTAATACGTATTTTAGTGTCTATCACCATCCCATGAAGGATTTTTAAATGTGAAACCGGAAAACAAATTTTAAAATATAATTAAGTTTAGGCATCCATTATTTTATTTTAGGTTTAATATTATTAAAATAATAAAAAATTATAAAAATAGTGATTTTGTTAAATATTGTAAAGGGTATTTAAAAATAAATTATATTTATTATTTTTAAAATAAATATTAATTATACAATATTTTAATGTTATATCATGTCATAATTAATTGTGAAGAATTTTTTAAAATTTAAAATGTTAATATTATTTAAAAATGAATATAAGAATTAGAAGATTAAATAATTTCAAGACACTTAAGCCTTCTAAATGGGGAATAAGGCAACTCAAATCTAGTCACTAGTGTGTAGAATTTTCTTTCGATATTTTGTTCAAGTTATAATTAATTTTTATTAAAATGTTGCTACATAAAATTATTCATAAAACTAGCATACATATCTTAGATAAATCTATGTAAGCTATTTTGGATTTTGTTATCTTTTTTGATTTTGTTTGTTTTTAATAATATCAATTTTATATAAATTAAATAATTAAAAATTTAAATAAATAAATAGTTTTTTTAATTTTAAAGTAAATAAAATTATCACAATAACAAATATAATTCATTTATCAAATATTCTAGTATGGTAAATAAATAAATATATTTTTTATTTTAAAATAAAAAAATTGTCACAATAACAAATATATAATAAATAAATAAATTATTTTATTTTAAAATAAATAAAATTATCACAATAACAAATATAATTCACCTATCATATATTTCATAGCATGGTAAATAAATAAAATAAAAAATAATTTTATTTTAAAGTAATTTTTTTTTTACAATAATAAATATAATTCACCTATCATATATTCAACATGATAAATATATAATTAGAAGTTGGCTTCTAATTAATTATTGATTACATTTTTCTACATTTCTTCATATTAAATTATTTTATTAAGTTTCTAATTAATTAATTGCCAACCCACTTATGTCATTACATCCTTTCATTTTTCAAATACCACTGTAAAGAACATCTATCAGTATAATAAATTTATTTAAATAAATTATTTTGAGTTTATATAAACATTAAAAATTACTTTTAAATTGGTTAAAATTTATAATTATTTAATAATAATAATAAAAATTATTATTATTTAAATTTTTTATTAAATTTAATGCATAAATTACCTTTTTTCTTAATAAATTTATTTAAATAAATCTCTTAGAGATTAAACAAATATTAACAGTTAATTTGAAATTGATTGAGGTTTATAATGGTTAATTATTTGAATGCACTTACTTAAATTTAAAAGAATATTTAATAAGAGTTTAAAATTTTGGTAGAACTTTGACCCATATGCTTATATTTTTCTTCATGTAATTTCACAAAATATCTTTGTTAGTAGTGGAAGAACAATAAATATGATAAATATTTTTTGATATTCACTTTATAATTTTTTTATTTTTATTCATAAAGTTATTGAAACTTGTAGTGCTTTAGTACATTAGGAGATGAGTGGAAAGGGATGATTATATCTTAGGATTATAATGGCGTTTAGCATACACAAGAGTATGAAGACATTTTGGAAAGAAAATTTCAAATACAATTTAGTTTTATGATTAAATTGAGTTCATTTAAATAAAAAATATAATTAAATATTTATTTAATATAATAAAATTAAATAAATATAATTATATTGAAAAATTAAAATAATCACTTAAAAATTTATATTTTTAATATTTTAAAATATATTTATTTAAAATATTTAAACTAATAAATCACCTTTTTTTATTGTTCTTTTATATATTAAAAATGTTCAATAGTTTAAAAATAAAAATAAAATAATAAAAGTTAATTATACTATTCTTAGTTTCTTGAGATATCCCAATGATAATATACTTTGGAGGCATTTTTATTGAGGAGCGCTCTCACACCATAAATTTGAATCCATATATAAGATAAACCCTTCCGTGGATTTCCATTGGTTCATTCGACACATGTACTCCTATTTTCTTACAGTTTTCTCTAACGATATAGATATTAACACATATAACTAGCTAAGCATTACTTGATCAGGGTAATTTCTGTATGACTTTATTACATTAAATTATTGAATTCAAGTGTAATAACAATAATAAGAAGCCACATTATTCATGATCCTCAAGGTAATTTATCCATGAATTTGTTGTATTAAATCATTGTGTTCAAGTTTAATGGAAATAATAGTAAGCCACATTATTCATGATCCTCAATATCATTTTGAACGTCCTTACCATTCTCATTATGCATGTTATTCAAATTATTTCTTTCCTTCCCCTTATCACTATCAATCTAGCCATCTAGTCATCCCTTATCTAACCCAAGAATATTAAAATCCTATTTAAATGTTAGTTTTCATTAACCTAATAAAATGGATAACTTGGTTGACATATTAGGTTAAAAAATCCAATTCCCTTGTAATTTATCCAACATTTTCATCTAATTAAAAATATTGGAACTTAGCCAAATATTTTACATTATTTATATAATAAATAAAATGTTTTAAACCCCCATAAACTCAATTTGTAATATTTATGGTTCATTTAGGTAAAGAAAACAATTAACAATAATATCATGAGATTGTAAACGTTTCAAAAATGAATAAATTATATAACTTTTAGTGGGGCCTCTCTAACTTACTAGGTTATGTAATCCTTGAAAATGTGGCAATTCCATAAATTATCCTCATTAAACAAAAAATTATATGATATATTTTAAGGATGAAATCGGAAGAATTCTTAATGAAAAATAATTAGAAAATGTTTTATCAAATTTTGGCAAATTAGGAATTAATTACTTAAATGTGATAAACTATTATGTTAAATCAGAATGTTACAAATATGCAATAAATGATACAAATTGATTTGAAACTTATTAAGTTTAGAAATATTTTAAAAGAGGAAAAGTACTAAGGGAATATAAATTAGTTGGAAAACTATATTGTAGGACTGTGATTGAGACTAAAAAATAGGTTGTGTGATTGTGTTGATTAAAGTGGATCTAAAATATGGTTTTGTAAAATATCCAAATAAAAACATTATATCTTGATAGAGGCACAAGGCATTGTTGTTCCTATGGAGTGTTAGTGTCCTGTACGTGATGGAGCTCTAAAATTTCTATGATAGGTTCACCTTCACTTGTGTGTCCTTTAAATTGTGCATGAACCTTTAATCCTTAAGAAAACCATTGTGTCTTCTCTTTTAATTATAACCCTAAATAAATATACTAATAATACTAATGCAATCACAAGGTAAAAATGGCTTAGTGGTTGAATTCAATACCCACTATGTTGAACGTTACATACATATTAATACTCTAAATATGGATTAAAATCCATGTAGTTCTCCCATGCTATGGTGATATGTGTAAATTATTGGTGAAAACTACTAAATACTGGTGCAATCCTAGTGTGATTAAGGACTTCAATCATGAATTATGACCTTGAAAGTATATTCATAGATTAGCTCAAAGATACTATGGTTGTATATATTAAAATTGGGATAAATAAGAAATTTTATCTCAATGTGCAGTTATAATTCTGATGCTTTTCGATGTGAAAGCCCCTTGTGTGCAAAATGGTTTGAAATGTGTATTTATAATGATATCTTAGGAATTCCTTCAAATGGGGTTTACTAAACTGATAGGACAACCTATTACATGAAATTTAATTTAGTAATTAGTCATTATTTATCAGGAGGATAGGAGTGGTGGAATTAGACATTACTAGGGAGCATTATTGTCCAAACATTGTGATATTGTCCTAAGAGAAAGAACAACTAATTTGTGAGTATCTAATATTTTGACAATAAGCTTGAAATATTTTTCATGAGGAATAGGAACATTTCTATATCATTATTTTTATTACAAGAATAGGTCATCTGCATTGAAAATAAAGGAAAGTGATCAAGATGCCGTGGAATAAGGCATGTGAAGTATGTAAAAAGGGTGTCTAAACTACACTATTTTATCTTAAATTTAAGTTAATTTGTCTACATTTTTTCCCCTTTGACTCTAGTAGTGCATAAAATCAAAAGTGATAGAGTAAAATTAAAATTACGTAAAGGACAAACTTGGATGTAGGCCAAATGATGAACTGTGCTTCATGAAAAAATTGGAATGAGTCTTCCATAAAATCAGTCGTTACTTAAGATGAAAATCAATAAGCAAAAGACAAGAAACTTATAGTCTAATAACAAAGAACAACTACACCTGATTGGGTTTGTGAATCATGTGTTTTCTAGTGAAAAACTAATGATTATAGAGCAGAGGACCCTTGGATATTTTCATTCTCATTGAAAATATTGAATTAGATTGTGCACTCTTGAATCTTCATTTATTAGGAGATTATGATTAATAATTCAATGTGTGCTTGACTCCATCATTACATACCTAAATTAGTGAATTAGTTATGAATACCCGTATGAATTCCAATAGATTTTTATAATGCAAAAACTAGTGTGAATCTAGTGCAAAAAGGTGAACCAACTATTGCAGATGGAATATGGCTAATTTATGGTGCAAAAATGATGTAAATATATAGTATGATCTAGGTGTAGTGTATACATTGTACAGAGTCAAGCATTTCCATTTCATATTTAAAATTGGTGTAAAATGACTGAGGAGAAAGTCATATGCCATACACATACCCCCAATCTGATATTTGGATGTATATGGATTCTTAGATTGAGTAATAATAACTAAAATTATAAGAAAAAACTTGTGTGCTGACCTAAAACAAATATCGTGCATGATGCCTACAAATTGAGAAAATCAGAGATAAACTTTATTTTTTTAGAAATTGAATATGTATACATGTTGCTAATTATTATGTACCTATGATTTTGATATTTTTTTAAAATTTTGTTTTCTACCTACGAGGATAACAACGCATAGTTTAGGATAGATCAGGGGTGCATCCTTATCCAAATGGAGTGCTCTTATCCAAAATTAGATTTTGGGTGTTTTTTATGTATGAAACTTGACCAACTATGTAAGATATATAAATTTGTAAATGTTTATTACACTCTAGGAGCTTATTCCCTAAGACAAGCCACTATGTATGCCCCCTCTTTTGAGGTGAGTTGTTAATCCTATGTAATAACTTAAAATAAAAATTTAAGCTAGAGATGTCATGAAAATATGTTAATCTAAGTAGTAGTGATAATATAGATTAGTATGTCACCATCATATAGGTAAACTAAACAAAATGTTAATGTGAGATGCACGTATAAATAATAATGCACAATGACATTGTTTAGATAGATTTTATAAATTAGGCATGCAAATAAATGATCAAAATTAAATAATGAAATTTTTATGAAACTAATTTGGGAGGGATGCATGATATCTATCATGGCATCAAAAGGATGGGAAGATACAATATGTCCATAATGACATCAATGAATGATCAAACTGAGAAAACAAGTGTCATGTCCATGTCACACACAAATAAAAAGTTCACACAAAGCACACAAATCATGTAATAGAAGGCTATGGGGCCACATAAAGGGATATGTTAAAATTTTAGTCACTCTCATAGAAACATACAATGAAATATTTGGTCCACACACAAGGACATGTTCATATTCCACAAGACAAACATAAAATACACATACGACTTGAAGTAGGAATACAAAAATGAAAAACATGGATGAATAACTTAGGTAACTGGTAATATATTAATGTGTAATTGATAAATATCTATAGATGTTATGCAATGTAAAGAACTGAGGTATGAACAATAAGGGATAGCCAAAGAAGGATATAACCCATGTATACGATGCCTCTAATGAGCTTGTTGATGTATCTACAAGATATAAGAGGCAAGTGTCCTGTTAAGATCTAAGAACTAATATCTTGTGCTAACAAAAACACAAGGTGATACTATCTAAATAGGGCACTTTTGACTATTCATAATTATTGAGTTTGAGATAGTGAAATAACATGCCATGGTATATATGAATGGCAACCTGTATGTTATGCATTCATTAAGTACACTTGTGAAACATATATGATATAAAAATATATAGGATCAATTATTAAATAAATGTGAACAAATTAACTAATTTAGATGAACTATACATAAGCTTCTGTAAGACCTGATTTTTGAATTTTTTATTTTTTTGGTAATTTTAGCATAATAGTATAGTTATTAAAGTTTATATGTACAAGGAAGGATGTTATTATAGTCCCAAAATATCATCAAGGGTAAGCCTCTATGTAAGCCTTGTATCATCATATTCATAATAATCTTCTACATTATAGTCATAAACATCTTCTTCATCTTGAAATTATGGTATGCCACTCTCATCTTATTTTTTTATCTCTATATGAAAAATCAACTACTCCATACTGTGGGATTGACCTATCTAGTTTATCTTTTTTGATATGTATTTTATCCTTTTCCTTTATTGTTATTACATTATTTGTATATGTTTGTATGCTATTTGAAGATATGCTTCATTTTTGTTGATTTTGTTCTAAATAGGTTCCATTCATTGAAACTATGATCATTTCACTTTCATGTTCTAATTTGATGTGGTTATGAACTATACCCATTTCCCCCATTTATATCACCCATGATCTTCCCAATTCAATGTTATATTGGGACAAACTATAATATACATGAAATACCACTAAACATGATTCTAGGAGAAATGTGAAAGGTAACTCAATGGATTCGATAAATGATTTAGATATAGTAGTCTTACTCAAATGTTCCTTGTCATATCACAAAAATTTTAATAGTATCATTCTACAAAAATTCATTTCAATTATGTTATTGATCACAACATTGGCTTAGTTATTTCCATCTATGAGGGGGTTAGGAATCAAAGGCTCTAGAAATGATGGGAGATTTTGAGTTGACTTTCTTTGAAACCACTCTTGTAACATTAGATTTTGTATGGAGCTCTTGATTTGGAAACTATTTTGTTATAAATCTTATCTCAAAGATACTTATTTTCTTATTTTGATTTTGATTTTATAACTTTTATTCTTACATCTTTTATAACATTGCCTTTGCGACACATTCCTTGTGTAATTTCTCTTTTTCATCTTATTCCTTTTGTACTTTTGCTTGCTCTAATTTTACATTGTGAATATTTTCTTGATTTGAATTATCCTTTGGTATCCATATTTTTTATCTTTATTTTTATTACTAATTATGATTCTGTTATTTATTCTACCTGTACTTATTCTACTGTGGGTTTCTTGATTGATGTATTTGCTACAGGATCACCACTATCAATAATACTTTGTATTTTCTTCTTCAAAGCCAAACATTTATCTATATGATGACCATGTATTCTATGATATGAAAAATAATATTTTGATCTTATTAGAGGATGTATAGGAGGTACTTTGATCAAATTTTTGTTAAGTATTTCTCTTAAAATATCACTTGATCTCTTATTACCCTTTTTCATAATTTTTGAATCATTAGTTGTAAATTTATTTTGTTGTAGATTCCTATTTCAATATGAAGTATTTTTAGGCACAAAATTTCTAGATGGAGATGCAAAGGCATGATTAACATTAGCACATTATAGATTCTTTACATATGTGACCTGATTTTCCCACAGTGTGATATTTGAAATAAAATATTGATTTTGATTTTGTAATTATTATATTAAATTTCTAAAAATGATGTTATTATTAGGTTAAGGGATTCACAAACAGAAACCATAGGTACTTGTGATTGAATATGCATAGAGACACCCTTGAGAGGATATGTGAGAGGTGGAGGGATTTGAGGAAGGATATGTTTTTTACCTTATTTTGGAACTATAGGTTGGGATGTATTACCTCTTTGGGTAGTGATAACATGTACCTAGTTAAATGTAAAGTAATTATCATTATCTTAGAGGTTAGGAGGAGGAAGAGATTCTTTGTTATCCATTTTAATTTTTCTAAAGACTAAAATGAGAATAAGAGGAGATAGACCTATGAATGCTAGAAAACACTCCAACATAATGAAGAAGTCAATTTTTTTTGAAACCCTAACAAAAATTTTTGAAAAAAAAATCTTAGAGAAAACTAGGGTTTGATATGTTCAATAATAAGTGGGTTCACCAATATGTTTTATCAAATTTTGGAAAAGTAAGGAACTAATTACCTAAATGTGACAAACTATTGTATAAAATAAGAATGATATAAATATACAATATATAATACAAACTAATTTAGAATTTATTAAATTTGGAAATATGATAAAATAAGAAAATTAGTAAGGGAATAAAACTTAGTTGGGAAACCAGAATGCAAGATTATGACCGATATTGAAAAATATGTTGTGTGACTGTATTGATTGACTATATATCTCAAAAAGGGTTTTCAAAATCTCCAGAAAAGAGCATTGTAGTCCCTAAGGAGTGTTGGTATCCTATAGGTGATGGATCTCTAAGATTTATGTGATAGGTTCACCTTCACCTATGTGTTATTTTGATTGTGTAGGAGCCTCCAATTAGTCACAAAAACCACTATGTATCTTATCTTTCACTTGTAACCCTAGCTCAATAGACCAAAAAAACAAATGAAATATGATGTAAAAAGGGGTTAGTGGTTGAATGTGTACTTAACCTCAACACCCCATATGTTGAGTCTTGCCTTAATACCAATAGTCTAAACAGGGATCAAAATCCATGCAGTTCTCCCATGCTATGATGACATGTGTGAAATACTAATGAAAAATATTAAATGCTGATACAATCTTGGTGTGATTAAGTGCTTCAACTATGACTTGTGACCTTGGAAGTGTATTAAAAATTTAACTCAGGGATACTAGGACTATATGTATTTATAATTGGTAGAAATAGAGAATTTTCTCTCAATGTGTAATTATAATTCTTGTGATTTTTGATATGAAATCCCCTGGCATGAAAAAATGTTTGAAAAGTAGTTTTATAATGATTTTTTTGGAATTAATTCAAATTCAATTTGCTAAAATTGTTGGACAATTCATTTCATGAAATTATAAATGAGAAATTAGTTATTATTTCGTAGGAGAATAGGAGTGGTGGAACTAGACACTGCGAAGGAGTGTTGTTATCTAAACAGCGTGTTATTATCCTAAGAGTAAGAAAAATTAAGATGGGGGTAAGGAATAGCTTGTGGATAAGCCTGAATTATTTTACATGAGGAATAGAGACATTTTAGGATCATTTGTTTACTCACATGAATAGGTCATCTACATGGAAAATGAAGGAAAGTGGTCAAGAGGTCATGGATTTTTTTTTACATTCAAACACAATTCAGATAAAAAATGGAAATATATTTTCCTTAAGGTAAAATATGGTGAAAAAAGTTGCAATTTTGATAAACAAAAAAATCTAGATTTTAGGACTAAAATAATAGTAAGGACTAAATCATCATTAGTTTCTCGTGTATAAAACTCAACAAAAAAATTATTCACCTTGGGAACTAATCAAGCACATTACCTATCAATATCATGATGATTATAGATGTAACTAGAGAAATATTCAACTTCCCCAATAGTTTAAATCCATATATAAATATAATTTAAGAATCAATATTAGTAAAAACTATACCTAGAAACATAAATATTATTATAAATGAAGACATTGAACATTAACAAATGAATTTTAGATAAATAGACATGAAAATTTATTAAAATAAGAGACATGCAAGTGACAACTGTTGCAATTTTTTCAATATAATACAATATGTACTTTAACAAATAACACTTTCAAAAAATGTTAAGCAAGGAATAAATAACAAAGAAATGATAATATTTGGTGCAAATTAGAGTTATAAAACTAATGAGGAATGGGAGATTATAATATTATAAATCAAAGCATGTGACTATTTATTTCATATTCCATGAAGAATATTCACCTTCTTACAAAGACTATCTATTCACCACTAAAAGACAAAATGTCTCCTACAATTAATCTTAGGATTAACATTATATACTAAAATAATATTACATCCCCTCTTAATTTGTAAGGGTTATTGAAAGAGTGAGACCAATCATGCCTCTGAACTTTTCATTTTTTCTCTTCCCAATGTTTTTGTAAATATGTCTATTGGTTGCTCTACAATAGGACAATGTAGCAATTTTGCATTACCATCTTTCACATAATATTGAATTAGATGAAAAATGTTGTTGATGTGCTTGGTTTTGTCATGAAAGTTTAGATTATTTTCCATTTAAAATATAGATGTGCTATCAATTATGAGAAGTGTTGAAGCGACCTATTATTCCTAAAAATTTAAAAGAACCCTTTTGAGCCACATTTTATTTGATTGCCTCTGAAGCTACCATGTATTCTGCTTCTACTAAAAAATTATCAGCATTGATTACTTATTTGACTTTCAACTGAAAAAATTTTGTTCCTAAGTTCATTAGAAACCCTGATTTAGATTTTTATTTTTTTAAATCACTAGCATAGTCAAAATATAAATATTTGACCAATTTGAAGTCTCCTTCCCTAAAGTATTTGAGCCCAAAATTTTGTGTTCCTTTGAGATAGCAAAAGAATGTTTTTATTCTAACTAGTAAATTTTTCAGGTGCTTGGATGAATTGAAAAATAACACCAAAAATGAAAAAAACATTCTTAGTCTAGTTGTGATCACATATATTAGACTATGATTTATCTGTATTTAGTAGTACCTACTAAATCTATGGTATCTTCTGATATCAATATCATATTTTATTTCATGAGCATACTAAGAGGCTTACAATATGTCATTCAAAACTTGCTCATATTTTTACCAATGTATGTATATTGATTTATGATTTTTTTTTTTTTTTGATTTATGAATCAATTCAATACTCAAATAGTAATGAAGATAACCTAAATCTATCATTCAAAGCCTTTCATCAAATATGATTTGAATTTTGTAGTGTATCTCTCATTGTTTTCTATGATGAATAAATCATCCACATACACCAAAAGATATACAACTATTTTAAAAAAAGAGAGTTGTATCTCAACATTCAAAATGTTTGAAGTTCATGTTAATGAGGTGCTTAGTGATATTATTGAACCACACTATTGGGGATTGTTTCAAACCATATATAAAATTTTCCACTTTTCATACTATGTGTTCTTGGATATTTATTACAAAACCTTCAAGTTGAGTCATGTACACTTTCTCTTTGAGATCACCATTCAAAAATATAGTTTTGATGTTCATTTGGTGAAGTTTCCATCTATTGTGAGCTGCCAAATTGAACATGGTTTTAATGGTAGTCCATTTTGTTATTGATGTAAAGGTTTTAGTGTAGTCAATTCCTTATTTTTGAGTAAATCTATTTATGACAAGATTTTATTAATGTTTTTTAAATGAGTAATCTTATTTTTACTTGTTTTGAAAAACTCACTTGTAGCTAATAGGTTTATAGTTGATTGGAGGATCAACCAATTTCCAAGTTTCATTTTTTACCAATGCATCATACTCACTTTTCATTTCATTGTTATATGTATCAATCACTTGTTTGAAGGAAATGGGTTTAGAATAAAAGTTAACATTGGCTTCTTCTTTATGAGGGTCTTCTATTCTATATTGAATTTCATTTAGGAATTTGTTTGGTTTTTGTGCATCTATGTGTGCAATTTTAGTGCCTATTTTTACAACCTCATTAGGTCTTAACATCTTTCAATGTCTATTCAAACCATTTTGGTATATTTTTTCTATGTAGCTTGAAAAGTAACTGGTGATTTATTTTATTGATTTTAAGCTCCTTCATTTTTTGTCATCAAAATATCTTGTAATGAAGTTTCACTTTATTTTACATGAATGTCATTTTAAAGATTCAATAGAGATTCAAATATTTCCCAATTACAAGTTCCCCCTTCACTATTTGGAACCTTCATATTAACCTCTTTGAAGACATCAAAATTGGCATATTTTTCAATTTAATTAAATTTTTAACTGATGTTAGTTGTGTCCTTTTCAATTTCAAAAAAGATGACATCTCTTATGGTGATAAATTTCTTGTTGTTCTCATCAAATATTATGTATGATTTTAATGACTCTGATTATCCCTAAAGTGTGAATTTATGACTCCTATGTTCAAGTTTGTTTTTTTATACTTTGGAATCAATGTGTAGCATGTGGATTTCAAAATATGAAGATCTCACACTAAAGGGAGATGACTACATTAGACTTCATATAGAGTATTCATTTTTAAGGTTGTTGATGTTAACTTGTTGTGGAAGTGTTTTTTTTTTTAGTTGCTTCTTCTTATAAATAGACATTTACCCCTTTGAGGTACAACATTTCATAAACCATGTTCATCACAATTTTGTTCATCCACTCAACTACTCCATTTTGGTGAGGAGTGCAAGTGACTATTAAATGATGTTTGATTTCATTCTGATTGAGATATGTTTAAAAGACATTTAATGTGAATTCACCATCAATATTATTCTTGAATGTCCTAATGGGGGATAGGGATTCATTTTAAACCATAATTCAAAAGTTTTGAAATTTTTTGAAGGCTTCTATTTTTTTAGAAAATATATCCAATCATTTTATTATAGTGATAAATGAACAACATGAAATACTTTTGACCATCAATAGAAAGACTTTGATGAGAACACATATCATATTGAACCAACTACAATTTTTTGTTTGCATTCCATTGTAACATTTTAAATGGTTCCCTTTCATGTTTGGCCAATATGTAGACTTCATACTTTTTAATGTATTTAAATAGTGTCAAAAATTCTACAACACATTTTTATGCATAATGTGAATCCTATCATAATGTTTGTTCCCAAAACTGATATGCTAGACAATACTTAGTAGCATTCCTTATTTAACGAGATAAAAAACATTTCTTGGCACTAAGTGATCACCCCTTAATTTTATCAATTGTCCTTCCTCATATCCAGTTAGAAAAACTGTGTGATACTTTCACTTATTCATCATCCAAGAGAATGGATTAGATTTTTTGTTGAATTAACACAAGATACAAGTTTATTTTCAATTGAAGAAGGTATAGTACATTCAAATAATGAAGTCTAGAAGTCCTAATGACTTGAGTCAAATTAAACCTATATCTTGAGGTCATAGACTTGTATTACTTTCCAAAAATTATAGACTAAAAATTTATTAATGAAAGTCCTCAAAAAAGTCCCTTCATAAAATCATATATTGTGTGGCACTAGTATCTAGAATGTAAGTATTATCCAAAGTTCAATTCTCTGAGGCATTATTTTCTTTGTCAGATTTGTAAATAACACATTCATAATAAACCTAAGTTGATTCTATTTATTCATTTTTATTCTTATCATTTTTTATATGTTTCAATTTCATCGTATGATGTTTCACATTCATGGGTCTAATGACTCTCTTTCCTTTCACAACATTTGTAAAATAAGTGTTGTTTATCATTTTAATTTTATTGATGCTGACTATTGTTTTTACCAAATCTGTTACCTCTCTATTTGTTTTACTCTCTATCTCTATCATTTCTTGAATTTTTAGAATAATTTACCTTTCGATTAACATAAAAAATACTTTCTCCTATGGACTCTATTTTTTTTCTAAAGGCTTTTCCTTTTTTAGCCATCTTCTCAACTAGTTGATCAAATATGAGATTCTTGAATAGATTAATTTCTTGAAAATATTCAAAGTAAGTTAATTATGTGAAAAAGAGACTTTATGAAGGTGGTCATATACACATCAATTTTTAAACCAGCTGTATAACTATCATGTTTGATTACGTAAATTTAAGAAGCCAAACTCATGGCATCTCCATTTTTCAACTCAAGATTGAATAGTTTAAACTGTAACTATATGAATTCTAATTTAGATTGAGTATAATATAAGTCATTCAATCTTTGAAATGCTTTTGAATAAATGTTTCACCCTTATATGTGATGAAACACATTTGCATCAACTGGGGCCCTCATCAAGGCCAATGCTTTTGAATTCCTCTACTTGAAAGATGGTATATCCTTTGCTTATTTAGGTTCAACAGGTTTTTCATCCCCATCACATATGTTGAATTATAAGTCATTAAATATGAGTGTGTTTTATTTTTGTCTTGACATATCTAACTAGGTATCTTTCTTGATTAGGGTTGTTACAAAAATAGTTTTGATTGAATGTATATTTTTTATATAGGGAGTTGAAATGGTTCTTTATCACTCCATACAGGTTCCCTTTTCTATATACCATCCAATCGATATACTAAACTTTTATGTATGTTTAGCCTTTCTATATACCCATTTTTAGGTGGAAGAATCTCATCCTTTATATACACTCGATGGTACATAAAAGAGTTGTTAAAGCATGTGAGAGTATAATGGTACATGGTACTTAGGTAATGTGGGAAATTGACATGATCTACTTACAAAACCTACTTAACAAGAAGTCCTTGTAAAAGGTCATGATAACCCTATATACTTTGAGTGTTCTTGCTCATTTTTCAAGATTTACATCTAGTGATAGTCATAAATAGGCAACATAATAAATGAAAAAATGATTTTTTATTATTTATTTTTGGAGGTTTATAGGGATGTGTTGGACCCCAAATTTTGTAATAATATATTCTAAGTATTTTGGAGTCATGGTGCGGAGATGTAAGGGCACGAGAGAAACGTGAAGGACCTTAGCATAGGAGAGAATAGTGAAAAAGAGAGACATGGAAGAACATATTGAAATACTTTGGCATGAAAGATCGAATTGACAAATAAAAGGAAATAAAGAATGAGTAACATAAGATGTAAGACTCAAAAAAGTGCAAGACTAGGACAAGGACATGGAAAGTAGACACATTTATAAAATAGTTCACATAAGTATCAAAGATAACTCAAGCTTGAATATAAAAATGGTCCATGAGAGAATAGGATCATGAAAGAAAATATATAACATAGAAATAGTATATAGGGGATGTTAGGCCCAAATCAAAAGGAACTTAATTGTAAAGACTCACCACAACTTATTTTTTGGAAATAGTTGTTGGATTCATTTATAATGTATTAATAATGCAAACCAATAAGGGTTTAGTTTGTGTATTAAAACCCCTTAGATTTGATTATGAGTGTTGTTGGATGTAGATGTGTTATTACTGTCAAGATAGAGATCTGTAGAGATTGTGTACTGAATGAAATACCTTTGTAAAATAATCAAATGAGATCAATGAAACTAATAATTTGTTTGCAAATCTTGATATTATAAAGCTCTTTGGTATTGGTTTTGGTTTTATGATATTAGATAAGTACATGTACTATGTGAATGCATAAAATAAATAAATTTAGAGTGATGCTTGTAGTAACAATGATTAAATATGTTAACTCAAACACCTAAGTAATATTTATCTATCCACCATCATATGGTAGAATCGACAGGAATCAATCTAGGATGTGTACTTTATGTGAGCATGTGAGGTCACTCACATGATACTATGGCATGCTAGCATGTTGGCTTATTCATTCTTCTAGGTACATGAATAGTATTTAGTCATGTGAAACTAAGGATAAGAAAACCCCAACATTTTGTTTTCATTATCAAGACCAGTAACACTTGTTAGCACGATGGTAGAAAGATGCTTGAGAAACTATCCTTGAAAAATATTGAGTGTTATATTGGTAAAATATAAGAGAACTTTATGCTTCAATAAATTAAACTAGGAGTTTTTACGCATACATGGGTAGAACAAAACTTATATGATTCTCTATATGAAACACTCTTTGTAGAATTACATATTCACTTACGTGTTTGGCTTTCAACATATGCAAAAGATCATTCAATAAATTATAGATGAAAGGATCCTTGGTCAATAGAGCATCAGACAATCTTAACGAAGTTGAAAGCCACCTATACATGTGCGGTGGATGTGTGGTGAAAAAGAGTGATCAAAAGATACATATTGGAATACATTATCTCTACATACTCTTTTCCAGAGGAAGCATAGTTCAAATTTTAAGGGATCCATGTGGGATTTATCTCAATCAATTTCATTTAGAGATTAAGAAACTTATGGTTGATTCTAGACTTGATAACTTCCCCATGCAACTGGTGAGGAAATGGAGGGGTATCCATTGGTATGATATTGATAGTTCAACATGGAAGTTAGTTAATGAGAACTATGGAATTATAAGTATGATGAAGCCAGACATGAGGGTATGAGAGGAAGTAATCCCAAGGGAAAATGGGAGGATAATAGCAATGTCATGAGAATCTATAAGAGGGGAAAAAGGTATAATGAGTACTCAACCAAATAACCATGCCCTTCATTAGAATAGGTACATACAGAAGAAGCATGACAAGTATTGATGATAGAAGAACCCAATTAAAATAGGACCAATTACCACACTATAGTGCATGCTCATGTATTTGAGTTTTATGAAATTATTTTAATAAATTGGAATGCTGATAGTGCGAAATCTAAAATTGAATATGAAGATAAGACCATAGAGGAATATCTAAGAGTGTAAGTTTAAAATAGAAATTTACCATTAACCTTTACTTTTCCATTACAATTAAGACTTATGGCTCACCTCAAAATGCCAGGTGGACCAAATGTAAGTAGTGGAAAAAATATAGGCCCAACAATAATCAATCAATATTCCTCAACATCCATTATTTTTGGTGCACCCATTACTATAGGAGGCATAGAAAGTAGCACCGATGGTGGTTCTACTAGAGGTGCAAGAGGATCGGGAGGTAGCTCAAGAGGAGTTGGAGGACCTCTAACATAGGGTTTAATATGATTTGGAGGAGTGCCACATCAAGGTCCACTGCAACAACCCAATGTACCTACAGTTTACTATAAGATGACACTTCTCCTGCCTAAATATTAAGGTCTCAAAAATGAAGCATAACATGTTCACAAGTGTGAACTCATTTGGTGAGTGCGGGGTATAACTTATATTGAATGGAAGGCAACTTAGTTTTCCAATATTTTATTAGATTACATGCATAAATGGTATAAATAATTTTACTCTCAACAATCAATTGTGAATTATGAATTATTGAACATTACTTTTCTTCAAGAATTTGATATCCTTGAGTTTGAGTAGTAAAACATTACTACCTTAAAAGATATTAAGTAAGAGATTATGGAGAATGTGTGTGTGCATATGATGCACATTTAAAAATCCTTATTTCAAAATTAACATTTGAAATTAACCCCACACAACATGTTAAATTATTTATGGGATGTTTATTACTTCCTTTCTGTCGAGCCTTATCCCACAAGACCTTCATTGAACCACATGATGCACTGGAAGCTACCCTCCATGTCTAAATTATGAGAATTTTAGATAGAGGGATTAGCCCCTCTATGGAGGCTCATATTGTTATGGCTTATTAATTGGATAAGTTTATGGATACTAATTCTCAGGACACACATAATGTTTGATGTGTTGACTAAGAATTGGAAACCCATAACAAGAACAATTATCCTCAGAGGAATGTTCGTGCTATATTAAAATAGTCCTGTGAGATATGTTTAGAAGATCATGATTTAAGGAGTTGTCCCTTTATTGAACACACCATCTAGGCCAAAGTGTCATTGTACTAAAAAATACGTGATGTATATACACATGATACTAATGATTTCTGAGTCATTAATGAGATTCATGGAGTACGCATGTAAAGTACACACCAAACTTATATAGCTAACACCCAGAAGGTAGATGGAACTCAATATTTCAGAGGTCTATAGAGTGGTAATGGATGTGAAGGTGGTATCTTTCCACGTAGGACATGTTACAAGTGTGGATCTCTAGACCACTAAAAATATGACTCTACGGTCTATTCAACCTGTGCCTTTTGTAAAAATGAGCATTACCTGAAAGAATGCCCTGATTTGTATGTTGCCATTACTAAAGAATAGAATGAGAAGGGTACCAAGTGTGATACATGTAAAAACTTAAAGTCAATATTACTAGATGGAGTGATGTTCATTTCAAACCAGTTTCAAGTCCACTTACTAAAAAGATTCAGGTTGAAGAACCTCATGCACAAAACTATCCCAATCTTCAATATTATAAATAAGTGTTGCATGACATAATGGCCTTAGTATGATAAACTCAAGGTGAGATTAAGTTCTTAAATGACAATAATGATAATGTGTGGGCCATGATGCAAATAAATATGAAACCCATGGACTTAGGGCATGACGAGTTCTAAGAGATGTGCACACTCTTCCTTAATGAGGATATCATCCCCTTCCTCAAGAATTGGTTATGACAACAAATGACAAAGCCTTCAAAGGATCATCATTTGAAGCGTACATGATGATAATAGACCCATATTCAGCCCAATCCAAAATGTGACAAAGAGGTCCTTGTCAATGCTATGAATTCAAAGTGCTGATATAAAAATTATGTCATGAGAAGCTGAGTACATAAAAAAAATTAATTTCACAATGAAATATTCTTCTCTATTTTGATTAATTCATTCAAACACAATTACAAATATATAGGACCTCTAATTCATATAATAAGGGATTCCTAAATCCCTACAAACACTCAACCACTAACTAAGGGATTCCATAATAAAAATTATGTCATGAGAAGTTGAATACATAAAAAATTATGTCATGACAAGCTGAATACATAAAAAAAAAATCAGTTTCACAATAAAAATATTCTTCTCTATTCTAATTAATTCATTCGAACACACTTACAAATATATAAGACCTCGAATTCATATAATCAGGGATTCCCAAATCCCTACAAACACTCAACCACTAACTAAATATTTTACTCGTACAACAATAATATATTACAAAATATCTTTGTAATATATATCTAATAACAAACACTATTAAATGAATATATTATGACTAAGAATATATTCAGCAAACTAACTAATTATATTTACCTCTCGGTAAATATCAACCTGTTAATACTCAAACTTACACAATGTGAAAACTAATCCCAACATTCCCTCTCCATAGTTTTTACATGGTACAATATATCTTATTTTATGATTGTAGCGTGCCACCTTCATGTGCTCATGATCTTCTCTAAATACATGTGCCATCACACATCTCTTCCTTCACACTCATTTGTAATTTATTTTCTAGGTTCATCAATAACCTTCCAAAATGGTTTTCATAGGTTCACCAATAACCTTATAAAATAGTTTTCTCAGGTTCACCAATAACCTTACAAAATGGTTTTATCAGGTTCACCACTAACCTTACAAAATGGTTTTCTCAGGGTTACCACTAACCTTACAACACAATTTTCACAAGTTTACCACTAACATTTCATCATGATTGCTACAATGCTTTTTAGATCAACATTCTCTAATGCAAATATACAAAAAGGGTTACATAGGAATATTATTCACAAGTGAACAGGTACAATTGTTCTTATTTTTCATACATGCTAAAAAATAAGTATAACTACCACACCACACTGAAAAACTAAAATCTACAGAACTAAAAATAACACACCACACAAAATGTCACCACATCATTGGTGCGGCCTTGTCATTGGTGATTGATGAGAGGTCGCTGAAAGACCTCCATCCTCCATGTATCCTTCAGCGTCTGGTATATGAAACTACTTACTCAGCACATATGTCGATGAATCTCAGTTTGAGGAGAAACTTCTCTCACAATTCAGACATTGCGTAAAAGCAAAAATGCATCTATGAGGCATTTTTTTTTTTTTTTACACTTTTGACGATGACTCTATATGACCTAAAAAAATTAAAAAATTGGACTTTTGACAACATGACTTAAAATGACTCAAATTTTTGATTTTTGACATTGATGACCAAACTAGCCCAAAATGACTCATATACCAAATTAATGACTCAACTTTTAATTCTCGACTCATTTTTGATTTTGACAATAAACCCAAAAAAATGACACTTTGAATTTTTGATAATTTTAAAATTATGACACATAAAAGGACTCATAAAATTATAACTTGACACCAATTTTCAATATAGCAAAAGGTTATTATTAAAAATTTGACCAAATTAAGACTAACTTAATATTGTAAAGCAAAATTAACCTTATCGACCGATTAACTATCTTAATAATCACAAACCTTAACTTGGTATACGACTCAAAGCTAATAATCAATCGACTAAACAAGGATATATTAAACTAATATTAAAAAAATGACACCTAGTCATACTTACAAGTGGACAGATCAGATGTCAAAAAAATCCATATGTTCGTAAGTGGTAGGAAATGAATGCGTAAAACATCTTATATATGGTAGCACAGATTTGTTGGAGATTTTGTAGCTTGTCCGAGTATGCATAGATATTTGAATAGCATGTGGATGAACTTGGATCATATAATTTGAAAGACTCTTCACCATTTAATTTCAGATTATCTCCATAAGACTTGAATGCTAAGCTGAAGTCTTCATAGTTTTGTAACGCAAGGCCAAAATAATGTTGGTGCCAAAAGAAACAAGAGTGTGATCGGATCTAGCATTGAACACTAACAGGTCTGTAGTAGTTGAACGATGCGCCAAATGTAGGTCATATGGAGGTAGAGAACACTGTGAGGTAAATGCAGGCAAGCTCGTAGTCGAGAAGAAATAGTAAGTGGCTATATAAAACTATTATGGTAGGTATCTGAGCAAGGACCGGTTGAGGCATGATTTGAACAGTTTGAAGATATCAAACCTATCAAAGATTACAACGATGCCAATAGATTTGAGAAGGATGTAGGAAAATAGCAGGCTACACGTTGCATGTGAATTGCACAAAGGAAGATCATGGTGAATCAGAACTTACAGCTGGCACCAATGCAAAATGTAATGTGAATAGAAGAGACGTGGACTTAAGGTGTAGGCTCATGCATGGATGGCTGTCTAAAGAATATTAACACTTAGATTATTGGAGCAGGTGACCATACAATGCCATGAAGAATGAAATAGGCAAATCTAAGATGTCTTGTAATCACAAGATGCCATTAAGCAAACTGAATTTCTTTTACAGGATTCTCATGGCTCCCCGCTTTGATATGATTATTGTGAGTTCAAAGAGATAACATAAAAATTATGTTATGAGAAGCCGAATATAAAGAGAGAATTTTAATTTCACAATAATAATATTATGCTCTATTTTGATTAATTTATTTGAACACACTTACAAATTTATAGGACCTCTATGTTGGGAAATACAGAAGCACAATTGATTACCATATACAAGCAACTAACATGCGGAAATAACTAGAAGTAACAAGTAACTAGAATTCAGAAATAACACAGAATATGAGAGACAATACACAACTTGTATTAATACTCATCCAGAAAAGAATACAATAAAGAAGATGCCACTTCTTCACACCTCTCAGAGGCTTCCCACACCTCAAGTGTACAGTAATTCTTTCCTCAAAGCTCTCTCTCTTACGGTCCCAACACACAACTCAAACACAGAGTTGGTGTTCACCTCCAATCAGTCAGTATCCACTACTGCCAGTACACCAGTGCTCCACGCACTCCACAAGTGCTCCACGCACTCCACAAGTGCTCCACGCACTCCAAGTACTCAACGTACTTCAAGTAGATCTCTCCTGAACTTGAAACAACCTGAAACTCAAACGATCTTACTTATGGAAGGAACTACCCTGTCTTTCTCTTTGCTCAATAACCGAGTACACACCGTACTCCAAGTAGATCTCTCCTGATCTTGCTACCTGTTGTGTTGTTGTCCTCCCTGATCTTGCACACCTACAAATCAATCTGGTTCTGCACACCTGCAAACCTGGATCCTACACACACATACACCTAGAGATCAATGATCTTACTTACCATGTAGATCTCCAAATGTGACCTTGCACACCTGCTGACCAAGATCCTACATACATGAAGAACCCCTCTGATTCTCCAAACCAGTACCCACACTTGACACTATGGCACTAGGAGGAACACACCATGCTCTCTTCACACACAGAAGGAGCTAATATTTGCTCTCTTACTCTCTAGCACACTTTTACAATACAACCCAGGAGTCTATTATATAGATCTCATGCAAACAATAATTAGACACCTAATTACAATAATTAGATCCACAATTTTAAGTCTAAAATTGGCTCTTAACATGCAAACACTCGGTTCGTTAACAAACTGTTCGTGCAATCAACAGTTCCAGAACCGCATAGGCGACCGACGTCAGTCCCTGTCTGCCTGGAGGTGACCGACGCCAGTCGATCCCTGACCAACGTCGATTGCTCTTCCTATCTAATACTGACCGACGTCGGTTGGCCTGACCGACGTCGGTGTCTGTGACACTTCAGCAACCTCCTCCAATGTCTGCATCAGTGAAGCTTTTAGCTCCACAACCTAACAATCTCCCACTTGGAGATAAATAGCTGCACTGTACCTATACCTGTACCCCATCTAATCTATTTCCTGACTTGTATCCCTCTTCAAGATCAATCTTGAAGACCAACCACCACACAACTTGTGGTGCACCTCATGTCATCCGAGTAACCTGCCACATCTGAACCTACAAACCCATGTAGTGAAGTCCTGACCCTGCATAGCATGAATCCCTGCTGCTGGTCCCTCTCAAATACCTAAGAACCCACTTCCCCGAATTGGCTCCTAACTCTCTGACAGCTCCCACTGCTGGGGAAAACTCAAGTCTATACCAGACCTCATGTGATTTTAGACACTGAACTATCCAGCCCTTAGTGTGCTTCGATTTTGCATTCTGCGTATTGAACCTCACCAACACCTGATTCATATCAGCTCCCACTGGAGACAAAATCAACTTGTGATCTTCCATGTCTCTCATGCCAAAGAATTTCACTGCTCTAAATTTCTCATGACATGCCACTGAACTAACCTTACTCTTAGCTCAACAAAACCCTATATGTCGTAACCTGCACCAAGCATATCATCCACATACAGTAACCAGATAATGTTGCGACCATCATCCACTTGGTAAGACAAACACAATGGTTATACTGACATTGATTAAAGCCCTGCTTTGTCATCCACCTGGTACCACCTATCAGCCCTGTACCAATGTCTTGCAGCTTCCTCAAGACCATATGACCTGGCCTTCCATCTCACGTGTCCATTCTCTCTATTCTTTAACTAAGGTATCCATTCGTCTCTCAATGCTTTCTTCCGGCTAGCAACCCTACCAAATCTCTCATTTGGTTTTGCATCATATTCTTGCCATGCTCCCACTGTTTCCTAGATCCTTCCTGCTCTGCAGTAAGCAATGAGTATAAAGAAGAAGAACATTGAATTTGAGGCTTACTTACCACTTTTAGTCCTCCCCATGGGCGTTTGAGACTCCTTGACAGCTTGTTGTCCATCCAAAATCCGTTACAGTGACTGACCTTGGTCACCACACAATCTGCATTCGACCAACATCGATTCCATGCGCCTGTCCTGACTACCAACCCCATCGACGTCAGTGTCTACCTGCTGCCGACATCAGTCCTCTTGACCGACGTCGGTCTTACTGTCGCCGATGTCGGTCCTCCTAATCGACATCAGTCTTACCCTGCCTGACACCACCGGCTCTAGTCTGCACATGACCGACATCGACCCCTGTCTGTTCGACACCAGTTCCTCCTGACCGATGCCAGTACCTGTGTATGCCTGTGAGTGATGATTTTTTACCTGCGAGCTTTTTTTGAATCAAATCCCTGTCCAAACTGCTCTGCTCAGAGTTACTCAGCCTTTTCCACTGATCTCTGTCTGCCATCTCCTCCATAAACACCAAGGCTTTCCAGTTCTTAAGTCTGTCAAAGACATCTAACTTTCTCTTAAGAACATGCATCTCCTTCTTGCTTATGTGATCAAACCTACAAAGCCACGTCTCCGCAACAGAAGAAGAATCAGTAATATAAGCAAGTAGATAAAGAGTACTTGCTTTCTTACCACCAACTAATTCAAGTGCATCCGCTATGAGAGTTCTTGTACATCTCTCATCACCCAACTTTCCTGAAGAAATTAGCCATATCTTCAACACTGGGACCTGCATGACCTCCTTCAACACCCATGTGTTGGCCGCCTACAATTTCAGCTTCACTTCCCCTTTGCCAATTCTTTGGCAAGGCACACCAGCCCCTAAATATATCTTTCCAAAGTCTCCAAGGACCTTAACATGAAAAAATACTCTATTTTAGATTGCATGGAAAGAGGCAACAAAATCTATAAAACAAGATTCTACTTTATCCAAGAAACATACTAGAGCATCCTGTGCAACAACACCTGTAACATCTGCTTCTTCAGTTTCTTCATGCTTATTTTCTACCAACCAACAATATTCTTTTTCCTACTCTTTCTTTCCATCAATCTGACCATTCGTGCTATTCAGTTTCTCTATTCGTAGCTTACTTTTTTCTGCCATTGCTATACTCCCACTCAATCAGAAACTCCTGTGAGTACCCTGTAATCAACAAACACTAACCAGATCTGAACCACCTGTTAGTCAACCCAACCAAAAGCTCTGAACCACTTGTTGGGAAATACAGAAGCACAATTGATTACCATATACAAGCAACTAACATGCGGAAATATCCAGAAGTAACAAGTAACTAGAATTCAAAAATAACACAGAATACAAGAGACAATACACAACTTGTATTAATACTCATCTAGAAAAGAATACAATAAAGAAGATGCCACTTCTTCTTCACACCTCTCAGAGGCTTCTCACACCTCAAGTGTATAGTAATTCTTTTCTCAAATCTCTCTCGTACGGTCCCAACACACAACTCAAACACAGAGTTAGTGCTCACCTCCAACCAGTCAGTATCCACTATTGTCAGTACACTAGTGCTCCACGCACTCCACAAGTGCTCTACGCACTTCAAGTACTCAACGTACTTCAAGTAGATCTCCCCTGAACTTGCAACAACCTACAACTCAAATGATCTTACTTATGGAAGGAACTACCCTACCTTCCTCTTTGCTCAATAATTGAGTACACACCGTACTCCAAGTAGATCTCTCCTGATCTTGCTACCTGTTGTGTTGTTGTCCTCCCTGATCTTGCATACCTGTAAATCAATCTAGTTTTGCACACCTGCAAACCTAGATCCTGCACACACATACACCTGCAGATCAATGATCTTACTTACCATGTAGATCTCCAAACGTGGCCTTGTACACTTGCTGACCAAGATCCTACATACATGAAGAACCCTTCTGATTCTCCAAACCAGTATCCACACTTGGCACTGTGGCACTAGGAGGAACACACCATGCTCTCTTCACACACAGAAGGAGCTAATATTTGCTCTCTTACTCTCTAGCACACTTTTACAATACAACCCATGAGTCTATTATATAGATCTCATGCAAACAATAATTAGACACCTAATTACAATAATTAGATCTACAGCTTCAAGTCTAAAATTGGCTCTTAACATGCAAACACTCGATTCGTTAACAAACTGTTTGTGCAACCGACAGTTTCAAAACTGCACAGGTGACCGACGTCGGTCCCTTTTTGCCTGGAGGTGACCGACGCCAGCTGATCCCTGACCGACGTTAGTTGCTCTTCCTGTCTAATACTGACCGACGTCGGTTGGCCTGACCGATGCCGGTGTCTGTGAGACCTCAGCAACCTCCTCCAATGTCTGCATCCGTGAAGCTTTTAGCTCCACAACCTAACACTCTACTTTCTATAATAAGGGATTCTCAAATCCCTACAAATTTTCAACTGCTAACTAAATACCTTACTCGTACAAAAATAATATATTACAAAATATCTTTGTAATATATATCTAATAAAAAACACTATTACATGAATATATTATGACTAAGAATATATTTGGTAAACTAACTAATTATATTTACCTCTCGGTAAATATCAACTTGTAAATACTCAACCTTACACAATGTGAAAACTAATCCCAATAGTCAATGCATCCATTGATGGATGGATGATCCATGATATCCTAGTGGACATTGGCCAATAGGTTAATGTTATAACCAATGATGCCTAGAACAAGATGGGGAGCCCCAATTTTCAACCCTCCTCACATGTTTTATTCATGATGAATGAAACTCACACACTGGCCATAGGTTTTATTAAATAGCCACCATCAACATCTTAGGAGTCACGTTCAAGGGTGATTTTGAGGATATCGATCTTGATGAAGCTAATGACTTCCCTGATCTCTTGGGTTGACCTTAGTGCTGTGAAAATAATGCTAAATTACATTTCAAGAAGAGTTATATCAGCTTTAAGAATAACACTCATCACATAGTCATTCCCTAAATAATGATAGACCCCCTTTATAGAATCTTTTGATGTTGACACGGATGTCAATACAATTTATAACATCATCTCCCAAGAGAATGAAAATATGGATCTTAATCCTGATGACATATTGCAATGGGAAGACATGTAGTCCATCTTTAACACTACCAATATTGTATGTGACCAATGGGATTGAGGTGAATGTGATATGATAAGGCACATATGTGGTGTCCTTGATAGCCACCTAAGTTCCCCTTTGTAGCTCACTCAACACAATAAAACTATTCATCTCATTGGTTTGTCACATTTGAGGGTGGACCATGTACCTCGAAGCCATGGTCAAATAGAGGATAGGGTTGTAACAAATGGAAGACTATTATGTTGATGAGGATGAACGATTTTTCATGATCAACTTTATATTTTAATTTTATGGGACAACTGATCTATGGTGTTCTAATCATTAGTAATAATTGGATACATGGGAACAATTACACATAACCATACATAATCGCTTCCACCATAACAATCATGTTCATACTACCCTGATTTATAATGGTATTACTTCTCCAAAAAAAATTTTAACACAATGTGAATGCCTTGGATTGCTGACAAAACCTTTTTATTGTAATTCTTATGGGTTTATGCATTCTATTGTACTCTATGCACATAGGCTAGGGAATGATACATTCATCAAGAAAATTGTAGAAAAATAGATACCTTATAGCACAGTAAACATAGTTTGCTTACCACATTTGTATTTTCCTCACCATGAATGAATTTAAATTTGTATCTGCAAGTAATCTATTAGATGGTTGTAAGAGACTAGACATTAGTTAAAGGTTGCATATGGCATATGCATGGAATACCTAAGGATAACCTACCCATTTTACATGAACTTGATACTCCTATTATGGTTTGGTTGGAGCCTAACTCTTAATCAGAAGATGTATATTGGGAATAGATACAACATGGTAAATAAAAGGTGGTATATTAGATTGATGAGGGATCCCGTTCTGATCCATATATAATTCAACAACTTTAAATATGTAAATAGAATATGGGGCATGTGAATTCAGATATATAACATAGATTGAGAAAAAACTATACTTTGTGCCACTTCAACTAGTATAGTAAAATATTCGGATGGAGGATGCACCCAAGATGGACACTGTGGGAAATTACTGGTCTAAGGTTGAGTTAACAAAAAAATTTGAACTCTTGCAGAAGTATCAAGACATTTTCCCATAGAACTACATAAAGATGAAGGGAGTACATCCATCATTAGGAGATATGCACATCAAGTTGATTTAAGGTAATTGACTGGTCAAAAAATGACCATATCAGATGGACCCAAATCTATGCACTTGGATTAATGAAGAAATTGATAACATGTTGTGCATTAGAGTTATTACTCCCATTGATGAATCTTAATGGGTTAGTCCAATAGTGATCAACATCAGTAAGGATTACCACATTCAAATTTGTATGTATTATAGGCTACTCAATGATTTATATGTAACATACCCTTTCCCAATGCCTTTCATCAAGGAAATTCTAGAAGGTGTTGCTAGGTGTGAGATCTACACCTTCATCAATTTCTTTTCTAGCTAACACTAAGTACAAATTTCTTAAGAAGATAAGGCAAAAATAATATTTATAATTGATTGGGGTTATTTTTCACATAATGTTCTAAATTTTGGCCTCAATAATGCACCGATAGGGTTCTCATGCATCATGGTATAAGCCTTCAAGGATTTCATCCAAAAGTTCCTTTAGGTGTACTTGAATGACTAGACCATGTATGGTTTAGCGCATGGCCACTATGACAATATGTGACTCATGCTCTAAGATTACCACTAGCTTCAAATTTACTTGAATCTAAAGAAGTGCATCTTCTCCACCCCATTTGGGAATCTATTGGGATATATTATTTATCGAGATGGAATATTGGTGGATCTGGCTAAAATTACAATCATTGTCTAACTCCCAACACCAACCACTCATCACAAAGTCTGCATATTTTTAGGTCATTTGCGATACTATCAAAATTTCATTTGAGGTTATGCTAACATAGCTACATTGATGGAAGAACTAATCAAGCATAATGGCATATTATTATGGATGGCTTGACATCAACAGATGCTTGAGGACCTAAACGAAAAATTGGTAATTGTGCACATTCCCCAATTCTGATATTGGACCCAACCATTCTATGTACATGTTTATTCTTTAGGCATGGAAATGGGTGCCATCCTTGTGCAAATCAGTGAAGGAAACCTTCATCATCCAATTTATTTTACTAGTCAGAAGATTACACTTCTAGAATGGAACTACTCCAATATAGGCTGTGAGGCCTTATCCATGGTATATGCACTCCAAAAGTTTTGCCAATACTTTTTGGCCACCCCATTTATTTTATATATGGATCATAAAGTGATCAAGTATTTGGTCAATAATTTATTATTGCACAAGCACATTTATCGATGGATTTCCCTCTTCTAGAAGTTCCAGTTCATCATAGTCATAAGACCAGACAAAGTCAATTTCAATCTAGATCACCTCTCACATGTTTATTTTGGTGAATCAATACACATCATAGAGGATAATTTACTTGATGTATAAATTTTTAATGTTATGTTCATACCTAAAAAAATGGAGGAAATTATAGCTTTTCATACAACAAACTCATCACTAGGCCATCTTAACACCCAAGAGAAAAAGCAACTAGCAATCTACACTGCCCCTTTCTAGTTTATTGGTAGAGACCTGTATAAAATAGGATGCAATGAGGTTTTATGAAGTTGATTAATGAAAAACAAGCATGCATAAGTCCTTCAAGTTGTCTATGAGGGTTGTGCAAGAGGATATTATGTTGGTGATGCAACCACCAAGAAGTTTCTACTATCTAGGTTGTGGTAGCCAACTTTATTCAAAGATGTTAAATCTTATGTATGCCAATGTGATATTTTCTAGCATGTAGCTAAACCAAACCTATGGGATTCTATGCCTCTTCATCTAGTGCTTTCTCATGAGCCTTTTGAGAAATGATCTATTGATTTTTTTAGCCCCATTTAGCCTAATACAAGATGGACTGGCCCATGCTACATCATTACTGACATAGACTATCTCACATGTTGGATTGAAATAATGCCCACATGAGATTGTACTTATAATACCAATAATATATTTATGTGGTAAAATATCATCAAAAGGTATAGATGCACCTTAAGATTAACAAGTTATCATGACACTCACTTTCTCAATGAAATAATGCGCATCTTCTTGGCTGAGTTCATGATTGTGCACCATAAGACCACACTATACCAACCTCAAGCCAATGACATAGTTGAATATTTTGACAAGGTCCTTGGTAATACCCTAACCAAGATTTATAATATTGAGTGCACTGATTTGGATGATCAAGTTTTAATAGTCTTATGGGCTTATGAGACCACATATAAAAGGTTGAAAAAACATACTACTTTTAACCGTATCTTTAGTGCTAAAGTAGTTTTACCGATGGAGTTCCTTGTATATTCCCTATGTATTACATGTGTGGGAAGATTAGATGAAGAATAATCCCTCAAATATTTCCTAGATGATTTACTCCAATTGGATGAAGTGCAAATTCTTGTACATTGGATTTAAGGGGTTGAAAATAAAAACAAAAATCCTAACATGATCGACACATTAAAACCAAAGTTTTTCATCTTGGTATGCATGTATTAGTATATGATTCAAAATTTATGTGCCATCTAGGTAAACTTTATATCTAGTGGAATGGTCCTTTTATCATTCATGATATCCCTCCAATATATGCCTATAAGTTGAGAAGATTAGATGTCCAATTATTACCAAACCATTTCAATGGTAGTTGACTTTGGCCCTACCATTATATATAATTATTCAATTCACTAAATAAGGTGTATACAACTCATTTAGCTTAGGACATAATTTAAGTTTGAAATAGGTGTGGTATTGGTTGTGCACCTATTGTAATTTGTATTTAGTACTTTTTGACGCTCTTTGGTATTTAAAACTCTATTTATCTTTCTTTCTTGACATGAATTTCACTAAGTTATGACATGGAGTACTGTTGGCCAGATTTAGTCTACATGAAAAGCTTTGCATAGATTTGGTATGAAAAGATGAGCAAAGTCCTAATTGAGGAGTGATCTACTGGTAGAAGGAGTAGGCAGACTTCATGATCCTATCACTTGTAATTTACAAAGCTTTTGAAACACTTTAAACAAGATTAAAGTGTGAATTGGGTGGTTTTAAGGAACTATACCATCATAACATGTCATATAGGGATAAATAGGCTAGTTGGTTGTGCATTTCATAGGTGTACAAAAAAATTCAGCCATGATGAAAGATTACATGAAAGTGATGTGCTTTGTGCCAAGACCATCCCTTGTAAATTTGATGTATTAATGATTTTTCTATCTCAAGATATAAGGCTACAAAAATGATCTAATAGCATGAGATGTGCCCAAGAATGTCAAACTAAAGCCACAATAAATAGCCTTTTGGATTCAAAAAATTCTTAATGTGCTTCAAGTTGAATATAGGGTCAATAAGTGGCATGATTTTAGAGATTGGGATCAAGGATCAATGGCATGTGGGTAATCAGTGAGGTCAATAGGTCCAGATAGATCAACAACATGTGGGCGATTAGTGAGGTTAGTAGGTCCAAATAGATCAATGACATGCATTTAATCATATAAAATTAGATCAATGACATGCATTTAATAATATCAAATTAGATCAATGGTGATCACAAGGTTAAAAGGTCAACATTCCTAAGATTGAATGTGTTGATGATAAGTGTCATGATCATAATGACTTACCAAATCAATAGTGCACATTCAATTAAGCATAAGGAGGATCAATGACACATGTTCAGTCATACAAAAGTATATTAATGTTGCACATGAGGTCAAAAGGTCAATGAACCTAGATCGAATATGAGGTTGCCACATGAAAAAAGTGTATGAACCAGATGAAGACTAACAACAGGGCCCACAAGAAACATGGAAGATTAATTAGTGGCATATTTTCGAAGGCTAGGGTGAAGATCAACATGGGGATGACAAGTGGCACAATCTAGAGAGTAGATAGAATATCTATGACAATGATGAGGGTCAAGGTTAGAATACTCCTGAGGAGATTGATGGAGTAGATTTGATCGAATCTATGGAAGGCATAGGATATGAACATGTATCCAAACTTGTAATGGTTAGGTTTTAAAATAGAACAAGTGGTCCAAGGAAAAACCATAAAATCAGCCATATTGGATCAAATATTTCACCACCCCAGGGAAGTAAATGAATAAATACAAGATAAAGTATGATCTGGGTTACCAGAGTCAACCTTATAGCATCGTAAGATGCCATTAAAGCTTTGTTGAAACCTTTTAAGAGCTCTCAGATGTAGGTTTTATGTCTTGTACATAATCATAAAACCTAGCCTATGGATCTTCACTACAATTATGGCTACATGAAAACCAATAGGGTGATTGGTTTTCATCTATAATGAACCTACATTCATGATTTGAGAGTAATGGTAGAATTATGATTGTGCAAGAAATGTCAGAAGTGACACTAGTGAATGAGCTCAAGTGACTATCTAATAGCATGAAAAATATATCAAGATCAAGAATGGTTCTCCCAAGATCATTAAAATGATGGTGAGTTCAGAGGTTGAGAAAGATAGTGGACATTTAATGAAGTTTCAAAGTCTCTAGAGACTTTCCTATGAATGATGGATCATGACTCATCATCCCAAGATTAATGTCAATTGATCAAAAGGTGGTTGGGCCTCATTTATTGATTTTTGCTTCCCATTATATATATATATATATATATATATATATATATATATATCTTTACCATGGGGACTCTCTCTTGAATCTCAGATATTTTCTTGGAGCAAAAAGACTCTTATGCTTTTGGTAGGCCCAGGCTATGCCAAGTTTGTACTATAACACCTATATGATGCAATAAAAGACTAAATTCCTCCATTTTGAAATTTGAATTAAAGTATGTTTAATAAATTCATTAATGTGGTTAAGTGAATATATGTTTTCCTTTGCCTCTGTTTGAGTTTTCTCACCTTCATGAAGTGTTTTGTAGCTTTCATAGGTCATTCTAAGTGCAATAGATAGTTTGTTGACTAGTTTAGAAGTGGACAACTGCCCTCCCATGCTAGATTGATATCTAATTCATGCCTTTTTGTGAAGTAATTATGTGAAAGTGGTCAAGAGCAAATGAATTGATACCTAACAATCTTGAAAGTGATTGATAGTGTGCCTTGTGCAAGTATAAGTGTTCAAAACATTGGTGCATCACCTCTTTTACATGTTTTCATGCATTATTGTCTATTTATCCCAAATATATTAATGAAACAAATTTAATCAAATATATGAAAGGCATAGGATGCATACATTTATCCAAACTTGTAATGGTTAGGTTTTAAACTAGAACAAGTAGCCTAAGGAAAAGCCATGAAATCAACCACATCACATCAAAGATTTCACCACCCTGGGCAGATAAATGAATAAATGCGAGATCAAATATGATCTGGGTTACTAGATCCAATCTTGTAAGATCTTAGGATGTTATTAAAGCTCTATTGAAACCTCTCAAGATCTCTCAAATATAGGTTTTATGTCTTGTGCATAATAAAAAACCCTAGCCTGTGGATCTTCGTTGTAATTATGGCTACATGAAAACAAATAGGGTGATTGGTTTTCATCTATAATGAACCTATATTCAAAATTTGGGAGTAATGGAAGAATTATGACTATGCAAGAAATGTCAGAAGGGACACCAGTGAATGAGCTCAAGTGACTGTCTAATAGCATGGAAATCATATCAATATCAATCATGGTGCTCCCAAACTCATTAAGATGATTATGAGTTCAGAGGTTGAGAAAGATAGTGGAACATTTAATGAAGTTCCAAAGTCTCTAAAAAATTTCTTATGAATGATGGATCAGGACTCAACATCTTAGGATTAATGCTAATTGATCAAAAGGTGGTTGGGCCTCATTTATTAATTCTTGTTTCCCCTTTTCTATATATCTCCCATTCTCTTCCCCATTGCGACTCTCTCTCAACTCTTGGATATTTTCTTGGCACAAAGAGACTCTTATAATTTTGTCAGGCCTAGGCTATGCCAAGTTTGTACTATAATATTTATTTGATGCAATGAAAGACCTAATTAATCCATATTACAAGCTGAATTGAAGTGTATTTCATAATTTTTATTGATGTGGTTAAGTGAATATATGCTTTCCTTTGCCTCTGTCTAAGTTTTCTCACCTTCTTGAAGTGTCTTTTAGATTTCATAGGTCATTCTAAGAATAATAGATAGTTTCTTGACTAGTTTGGAAGTGGACAACTTCCCTCTCATTCTAGATTGATAGCTAGTTCATGCCTTTTTGTGAAATACTAATGTGAAAGTGGTCAAGAGAGAATGAAGTGATATATATAGTCTTGAAAGTGCTTGATAGTGTGCCTTGTGCAAGTATAAGTGTTCAAAACATTGGTGAACCACCTATTTTACACATTTTCATGCATTATTGTCTATTTATCCCCACTTTTCCAAGAAAGAGATTAGTTTAGGTGATAGATCCAATAAAAATCTAGCCTTCTCCAAAAGTTCAACCTCACCATAGGACACCCATATCCTGAGGTTTTTTTTATTTTTTGGCTTAGTTGGAGGGATCCTGAATAAATTTTCCCATGGATACAAATTAAGATCACAACAATTTATAGCATGCCTAGTGGGACCCATTATCTTTGGTGTAGATGAAGTTTGGAATTGAGGAGAATTTACAATAGAAGAAGACATTCACCATCATTAGAAGTTAAATATTCTTGAAATTATAGATTTCATAGCCTCATTTAGGCAAAACCCTCATGTCAAAGGTTACTACAAGGTCATTAAGTAAATGTAATCCTCTTGAATTCATTGAGTTTCCTTCTAGTTCATATAAAATAAGTAGGTTTATTAGGACATGACAATATTCCCAAAAGAAATATTCATCCCCCGGTCATCCTATTGTTTTAAGTAGTGCAATTTTCACTAACTAGATGGCCATCATAAATCAAGTATTTATTTCATTTAATTGGAGTAGTCCAATGAATTTATAAAATTTTGATGACATTCCTATATCTTCTCTTAAGAGTATCCAATTATTCTCAGGAGAAGATTAAATAACTCCTATTGAGCACATCCAAGATGTTGTCAACCTTTGTTCAGTTCACAATGTTGTTCAACACAATGTAGCTATTAGACTGCTTGTTGCTTCCTTTAAAGGAAAAACACTGCAGTGGTATATAAATTTTCCATTGATACCTAGGATGAATTAGGTGAAACCTTAGTTAGAAAATTTGAGGATGAGTCTAATCACCTATCCTTAGTTGAACAACTGACTACCATAAGGAGAGATCCTCATGAGTTCATGTTTGATTTTAACCTTAGATTCTAAAATACATGGACCAAGATACTTGTACCGATTAGACCATCCCCATAATATGCCTTTTGGTATTATCTAAATGCCCTCAACTCTGATATTAGTGTGATGATATAGTCAACGGGTGGCATTACCTTGTCAAATGCTTATGAGGTTACAATAAGATCAAAAAACAACTTGATACAAGTTGGTGCTCTCTCTTATGCCTCTAATTCCTATACACCCACTCAAGTTCCTCAAATTCCATCTTTAGCTCCTATTCCATCCCCTAAAGATCAAATTAGAGCCCCTTACAGTCAAGCTAGTGAGATTGGAGAGTTAAAAAGTTTATTACAATCTTTTGGGAATGAAATAGTAAAACTCAAGAGACAATAATATCAAGATAATAGGCCTTATCAACAATAAAATCAAACCACATATCAACCCTTTAGATATCAAAGGCCTCCTTATCAAGGGTTTAGAGAAAATAGACCACCCTACCAATGACAAGGGGCCATAACTCAAGCTAAACCTTATGCATCTCTTGATCCTAATGTGCCTTCCTCTTCAATATCTATTATTCCCACACCAACTCAAAAAAATTGATGCAAGATTCAGGTTGGCATCCCTCTAATCTCAATGATGCTCAAAACCAAGCCTTGGTCTCATAAAACATCACTTTGCCACAAATGACACAAGAATAATTTTCTCTTCAAGGAGGTCAGTACCAAGAAATAATTTTGGTATCATGAGGAAAGATTCAAAAATTTTAATGGTATCTTGATGCCATTAATGTGAATTCATAAATGGATGATCAGATTGCATTCAACTAGATTGGTGAGACTAGCAATATAATTGGTTAAGTTACAACTCTGACTAGAGCTAAAAGACGAGCCATTGATGGCTTAAGATGTGAGTAATGCTCAAAGTACTCCTAATGTTTCTCCTTAGAGCATCAAAGATCAACTTGATACCCCTATAATATAGAAATATCAAAATGCAAAGGTTGGAAAAGTTCCTCAAATGTCCCTAGTTCATGAGTAACCAATGGTTTAGAAAGTGTAAGAAAAGGTTAGTGGGGCCCATTTTAGTATAGTGGATCAAATGAAGAAGTATAATGTTAGTATTATCATGTGGTATTACCTCACTATTTAGGGTAAAAGGATATGCTCATTTAAGATCTCTCGGCTCTCAAAGTGTCTCCAAAACCGATTGAGAAAGAAGGTGTTGTCCTAACTAATTTAGACTAGCCAACCAAGAAATAATTATAATAGGTAGATAAGATGGTAAAGGTGGACAAAACTAAGGTGAAATCAAGTAAAAATCCCCTTTTTTACCTTTATTTGATAATTGGTGACACTTTAGTTCATAACTATATGGTGGATAGTGGAGCTAGTAGCACCATTATGCCTAAGAAAATTACAAACAAACTTAGTCTTGTTTATAAACCAAATACTAAAGGAGTATTTAAACTATATGGATAACTAAGAAATATAGTAGGCATTATCAAATATTTGAAGTTAACCCTACATGCTTGCCCCAATCTTACCATTCAACAAGATGTAGTTGTGGTGGACTTGACTTCCTACTTTGCCATGTGCCTATTAAGGGAATTTAACTCAAATATTGGAGGATAATTATTAGCTAATTAGATGTATTTAGTGTTTAGAACTGATCTGAAAACTAAAAAAGCAAGTGTTGCAAAATCGAATAACACACTATCACATTTAAAAGATCTACTAATTTCTCAACTTTTCCATTAATTTCTTGACTTTTCCATTAAATTTTTAATAAAGAAATAATAACCAAAATTAAAATGAAGATCATAACTAAAAAATAATAGAGAAAATTAGAAGAATTCACTAGTGAATTGATAACAGAGTTCGGCTTCAATAGCCTACGTCTCTGAGTCCGTTTTAAGTGAGGACCATTTCCCTTAATTTTGTGCAACAAATGGCTTACAAAATAATTACAAGTCTTCAATTCTCCTTCTCTGGTCTCTACCTACCTACAAAAACATCTCTCAGACCTTTCATTAATATCCCAAGGCCATACAATGTATAATCAAGTCTCTAACCTTCTTAATTCTTTTTACATAGTTGGCTCTAACTCCCTTTTCAAATAGAAGTTCACTCCCTTTATAGCACTTCGAACCTCATAGCAAAAATGGTCAAGGCTTATCCTTTTTGCATAATAGGTACAAGGTACAAGGCATCAGACTTCTTTTTTGGCACTTTGGACTTATCTCTTTATCCCACATTTGCAAATGGGAAACGGCATCAAGTCCTTTTTAAGGTTGGCGACCTCCTTACATAATGTCTACATCCCTTTTGGAGGAGACTTAGGTACTAAGCTTAGCTTGAGCCTATACTTAGGCCACCATTAGAGAATCCTTGGTTAGGACTTGGTCTTCACATGGTGTATGTTGTGAAGGTGGATGGTGTGGCAACTTAGGTTGATGGTTTGTGGCTTTGCCACGTGTTGGTTTGAGGCTCCTTATTACAAAGCTTAAAAAAATCATCCCACATTGGTGGGGTTTAAGTAGACTTTGTGACTTAAATATAATTTCACAAACAATAATATATGAATATTAGGAGGCTAAGGCACCCCTCCACAAAAGTGCGCTGACCCTCACTGAGGGCCCCTAGCAAGTAAATAGCGAGGCCCACAGATCCTCATATGACCGCCTATCAAAGATCGGAGGCTATCAACAAACCAAACACCAAACCAATTTTTTTTACAAAATTAATATTGCTACATGTCAAATGGTTATTGACCACTTGGTGCATTTGAACAATGCCATGTCACTTTTCGACACCCATTATTCGCCTATTGCAAGAAAACTTTAGCAAGCTATATCTTAAGCATATGGACTCCATTTTGTGTTTTAAAAGAAGCACCATAAATCTCTCGATGAATTATTTAATGTGAAAGTGGTTTGACCAAAAATTAAAGACTTTCAAAATGGAACGGTACATGGATCCACCTAGATCACTCCTCCCCACTGGGAACTTTTGGACCTATAAAAGTTGAAATTAATTGGTAATGAGGTGAGGGTATTTCTCCCTTACCCTTCCAGCTTCCATCCGTTTGGCCTTGTTTGGGTGCATCCCTTTTAGACCAACATGAAGATACTCAACATCACCTCTTCATGAAGTCCACACATTCCTATCAAGAATAGTATCTTCCTGCAATTCTATTAGATATTCAGGAGCAAAATCATCAACAGAAGGAATGGATACACTTTCATCATGATCAATTATCATTGGAGGCTCATATAATTTTATATTTTCCACATTTACAACTCAATAAATCTGCATATAGGATGGTAAATCTAACTGGAAAGCATTTGTGCTAATTTTGTCCATAATCTAAAAAGGACCATACCAGATTGGTTTCAACTTCTTACCTTCAATTGTTAGTATTTCCTTACTGATGTGAAGCCATACCATATCACCTACAATAAATTAGTGATCAATACAATGTTTGTCATGTTTGGCTTTATACTTGGCTTGAATTTTCTCCAATTGAATACGGACACTCTGATGTATGAGATATATTTGTTCAATGAACTTCTTAGCTCGAATGGCTTCTTTTGGTTCACCAATAGATGTATTCTATCCATAGCAAACATCTAGAGGAGATTTAGGCAAGTATCCATAACAAACTTCAAATGGAGATTTCATAGTAGAAGAATGAAGTGCTTGGTTATATGCATGCTGTATGTAACACAATTGTTCATCCCATAACTTTAGATGTTTATTGCTATAACTCCTAAGTAAATGTACCACAGTGTGGTTCACAACCTCTATTTGCCCATCGGTTTGCGGATGAAATGAAGTTCTCTTTTTTTATTTAGTGTCCATTAGTCCCCACAAAGTTGACCAAAACTCCCCAATAAACCAAGAATCCTGATAAAAAATAATTGAAGTAGGCAACCCAAAATGAACCCATACATGTTTAAATAACAAGTGTGCAGTGCCTTCCCCAGTAATTTTCTTCGTGCAAGGAATCAAAACACACATCTTGCTAAATCTATCCATAACCACATATAAATAGTCATGTTTTATTTGTGTCATAGGCGACCCCCCCACAAAATCCATGGAGACACTTTCCCATGGGCAAGTAGGAATAGGTAGAGGAGTGTAAATTCCCAATTTCCTATTACTAGGTTTGCTTGTGGCACAAAGAGTACATCCCTTAATATATTTGGCAACATTTTCCTACATACGGGGCTAATAACAATACATTTTTAAATGTGCAACCATTTTGGCAACTCCAAAATGACCATAACTAAGAGAAGTATGTGTTTCTCTAATCATGTGCACCCTCTCATTTTGAGGAATACAAAGTTTACCTAGATGATACAAAATATCATTATGTACATGATAGTCTAATTCTTCTACTTGTCTACAACTCATCAAGTCTTTATATACATCCTGAAAATCAAGATCATTAACATATTGTTATTTATAGCTTTCATGAGACAACAAACCATGTTGTAAAAGAATATATGCAGCAACCATAGGAGGCCTAGATAGCATATCTGCAACCTTATTCTGAATACCTTTTTTATACTTAATCACAAGATGAAATTGTTGTAAGAAACCCATCCAATGAAAATGTCTAGATTGTTGTAGCTTAGTTTGTGATTGGAGATATTATTGTTTCTTTTCCCATTAAGTAATGTTTTCATTTTTTAACACTTTTAACCAATACATAAAATTCCTTATCATAAGTTGGATATTTTCTTACTACACTTGTGAAGGTTTCAGAATGATTAAAAACTGGTTTCTTACCTTGCATTAAAATAGCTTCTATAGTATATTCACTTGCATCCATCTTGATCTCATATAGTTGCATATCAAGAAGTGCCAAGACCGGAGTAATACTTATCTTTTCTTTCAAAGTGTCGAATGCCTTTTGATGCTTGCCTCCCCATTGAAAGAAATGTTTCACACTTGTCAAAGAATGCAAAGGTGATGCAATATATGAAAATTGAGCAATAAAATTTCTCCAAAACTGTACTGCACCAAGAAAACTTCTAACCTCAGTTGTATTAGTAAGTGTAGGCCAGTTAACAATGACTATCACTTTTGCAGGACCAATTTTCAATTTACCATGTCCTACAATGTAAACCAAGTATATCTTAGAGGTTTTTCCAAATTCACATTTTGACATTTTTAAATAATTTTTTTCCCTTCATAATGCATCAATGAATTTCTTAATGTGGATCACATGCTCTTCCCAAGACTTGCTAAAAATCAATATATCATCTAAGTAAACTATGAAAAAATCATCAAGGAACTATCTAAAAACATCATTCATCAATCTCATGAATGTAGCCTGGGTATTACACAACCTGAAAGGCATAACAAGCCATTCAAACAATCCATATTTTGTTTTGAAGGTAGTTTTCCACACATCACCTTCATTAATTCTTAATTGATGATATCCACTTCTCAAATCTAGCTTAGTGAAATAAACAACATGTTTTAATTGATCCAACAAATCATCAATATGAGGAAAAGGGTAATGATTATTAATAGTAATTTTGTTTAAAGCATGAAAATCAACACACATTCACCAAGTGCCATATTTTTTTGGCATTAGAATGATTGGTGAACCAATAGGAGATTAACTTGGGAAAATAATACCTCTATCCTATAGATCCATTACCTATTTTTTGATTTCCTTATTTTCCACCACTAAAAACCTATACATGCCAATGCTAGGGAGAGGAGAATTCTATAGTAGCTGAATTTCATGTTGAACTCCCCTTTTAGGGGGCAAACCCTTAGGATCTTGAAACACATCATCATAAGTAGAAATTATTTCAACCAATTCATTCTTACATTTAGGATCACAATTTTTCAAATCTTGAGAATATTCTTTTTCCTTAGATTTAATCAACACGAGATAAAAAGTCTTGCTTGAATTAACTAGCCTTTTCATTTGCCCTGTTGTAACCAAGGAAAGACTTGTTTTAATGTGATGTGCTCTAACTATATATTCAATTCCATCCTTAACAAGTAAGTACTTATTCTCCTCTCTATAAAGGATTACTTTTCTATCATATAGATACGACCTTCCCAAAATAATCCCACATTTATCCAAAGCGACAACATCCAACTCAACCTCATCTACGAACTTGGATGTGATGGCAAACCTCAGTCTACAATTTTGTGATACTTGTAGCTTCGCATTGTCACACACTCAACCTAGTGGATAAGGCTTTGAATGGGGATTGGTTTGTAAGCCTAACTTCTTAACAACCTCTTCAAAAATTAAATTTGCTTGAGAACCACTATTAAATAGAGTGTTAATCTTAGTATGCTTTGAAACAACTCTAATGTGGAACAATTCATTTCTTTTCTTATCAACATGCACAAAATTTTGTTTAGAAGAAGATGCATCATTTGATGACTTAGTGCTAGAAACTAAAAGAGAAGAATCATTATGTGATCCCATAGCTATGATTTTAGTTTCATCACCTGAATCTGAAACTAAATCTTGAACCATAGCATTAGTCTTATTTTCCTTCTTTTGAAACCTTTTAGGCCTTAACTCAGGGTGTAGTTTCCAACACTTAGACTCATCATGATTTTTCTTACAATGATTAAAAAATGGGTTTCCTTCTTTTTTAACAGTAAAAGTGATTTTTTGTTTACCCTTTCCTGCTAAACTTTCCCCTTTGGATTATTTAACATTAGATTGCTTACTTTTAACTTTAGGAAAAGATTCTTTTGATTGTTTTCCTCTAGCCTCTAAATGAGTGGCTTGTACACATACTACATCTAAATTAGTGGGATTGAACATAAGAATCATATGTCTTAAGTAACTATGTAGCCCACATATATATTTTAGCATTGTTTCTTGTGTGTAAAGAGGAACATTCAAAAGTAAAGCCTTTCTCCTATATTCTTGTGTGTAATCTTGAAAATTTTAGCCTTTACCTTGTCTGAAACTTTGCTAATCCATCATGGCTTGTTGTATATAGCCTATAGGATAAAATTGCTTTCTAAGTTATTCAACAAATTCATTCCAAGTAGAAATCTAGTTACCTTTTTGAAGCTCAGCTTCCTTCAACTTAGTCTCCCACCAGATGAGAGTTGTGCCTCCCATACGAAGAGTAGCCAAATGAATTTTTGACTCATCTGCTGCAATCTTTTGGACCCTGAAATAAACTTCAATCTGCTTGACCCAATTATCTAACTTTTTAGAATTAACTTCACCATTAAACATTGGTAATTCAAACTTAATATTTGATTTTAGTGAAGGGAGAGATTCCATAATTTTTTTACCATCATTTGATGAAGAAGGTTTTTTGATTTATTTACCTTTTGATTCTTGTGAACCACCTTATTTTTCTCTCTCATATTTCCTTTGTTTATCATGGTAAAGTTCCTCAACCATGCTTCTCATCTCCATGAAGGCTCGATGGAAAGCTTGTTCGGATTCCATCTCTTCTTCGGCCATCCCTGAAGCACGCCTTGAGCCAATCTCTAGATTATACTCAACAAGTTTTCCTTCACCCTTTTTGGATTTCAACCTTGTCAACATACACTAGTAACCATTGTTAAATAATAACTGCTCTGATACCAAAATTTGATGTGAAAATTGAAAATGCAAGTGTCACAAAATTGAATAACATACTGTCACATTTAAAAGATCTACTAATTTCTTGACTTTTCTATTAATTTCTCAATGTTTTTGTTAAATTTTTAATAAATAAATAATAACCAAAATTAAAATGAAGATCAGAACTAAAAAATAGTAGAGAAAATTAGAACAATTCACCAGCAAATTGATAATAGAGTTTGGCTTCAATAGCCTACGTCTCTAGGTCCATTCAAAGTGATGACCATTTACATTAATTTTGCATAATAAATGGCTTACAAAATAATTACAAGTCTTCAATTCTACTTCTCTAGTCTTTTCCTACCTAAAAAAACATCTCTCAGACCTTTCATTAATGGCTCAAGGATGTACAATGCATAATCAAGTCTCTAACCTTCTTAATTTTTTTTACATAGTCAGCTCTAACTCGCTTTTCAAATAGAAGTTAGCTCCCTTTATAGCACTTTGAACCCCATAGCAAAAGTGGTCAAGGCTTATCCTTTTTGTACAATAGGTGCAAAGTTCAAGGAGCCAACCTTCTCTTTTGGTGCTTTAGACTTATCTCTTTATCCCATATTTTCAAATGTGAAACAACATCAAATATTTTTTAAGGTTGGTGGCCTCCTTACATAATGATGATGTCCCTTTTGGAGGAGACTTAGGTGGTAAGCTTAGCTTGAGCCTATACTTAGGCCACCATTGGAGAATCATTGCTTAGGAATTGGTCTTCACAGGGTGTATGTGGTGAAGGTGGATGGCGTGATAGCTTAGGTTGATGGTTTTTGGCTTTGCCATGTGTTGGTTTGAGGCTCCTTATTACAAAGCTTAAAACAATTATCCCACATTGGTGGGGTTTAAGTAGACTTTGTGACTTAAATACAATTTCATAAATAATAATATATGAAGATTAGGAGGCCAATGCACCCCTCCACAAGAGTGTGTTGACCCTCTCTGAGGGCCCCCAGTGAGTAAATAATGGGGTGCACAAATCCTCATATGACCACTTGTCAAAGACCGAAGGCTATCAACAAACCAAACACCAAACCAATTTTTTTACAAAAATCATATTGCCATGTGTTAAATGGTTATTGGACCACTTGGTGCATTTGAATAATGCCACATCACTTTTTGACACCTATTATTTGCATGTTGCAAGAAAACTTCAGTAAGCTATATCTTGAGCATCTAGACTCTATTTTGCATTCTGGAAGAAGCACTAGAAAGCTCTCAACAAATTATTCAATGTGAAAGTGGTTCAACTAGAAATTGAAGACTTTCAAAATGTAATGGTAAATGGATCCACCTTGATTAAGAACTAGGTAAGGTACCAAGGTAATAATAAATTTTGAACCCATAACATGTTTCCATTTGGAGCCATATATGCCAAATGTTGTAAACACCAACTGCATCATCTTAGATGAGGTGCTAGAAACTAGTGGAGTGGAGGATGAATCACCTTTAGATGGACTTCTAGATTTTTTCCTTAATGAGTGGGATCCTAATTTTCATGAACATGGTCCCTATAAGAAAATTGAAGAAAGGGGATTTGATGATTATTTCCTCCATGAGAATGATACACTAATTCCAACCATGATGAAGGATGATGAGTCTAGTGATGGTCTATGAAAAATGTACTTTGATGGATCAAAGAATAAACATGGTACTAGATCTATAATGATGTTAATTTTTATAGCAAAGAAAAGGTATCTCCCTTCTATTAAATTTTAGTTTGGTTGTTCAAATAATGTTGCAGAGTATGAGGCACTAGTGCATGGTTTGTAGTGGGCTAGAAAGATGGAAGTCAACACCTTGTAAGTTTTTAGTATAGAAAAATTGTAGTTCACCAAGTAAGAGGTATTAATGTATGTAAAAATATATTAATTATATATTATAATCAAAGAGTATGGGACTTGCTTGAGGATTTTTAGGCTTTCAAAATTCAAGCAATACCATAAAATGAGAACAAACATGCCGATAAATTAGCTACCATTGGGGCACAAAATAGTATCCTAGATAATATAAAAAGTGAAAACATTAAATCACACATTAAGGTGGTTATAAGACCTTCTATCCCAGATAACCATGAGAATTGGCAAGTGTTTGAAGATGATGATCAAATTTTTAGGTTCTTGCAAGAGGAAGTTGAGTTTTCCTCAAGGAATCAACCAAAGTTCTTACAACAATATGGTGATTAGATTGTGCAACTAAAAACAAATAAATTGCCCAAGAGATTAGTCACACTTGAAAACATTTTTAGCGGTGATGATGAGTTGAGAAAGGAGAAGTTATCTTTGTCCACCAAAGAGTAACACTATGGTAATTTGGAAATTGTAGCTAGTAAGAACCTAAAGTTGGGTAAGGTATGCACTCCTTCAAAAAAATAGGATTTCATTAAATTATGTGCAAGATTTGTTGATGTGTTTACATAGAAATATAGTGATCTTAAAGGATTTTGTCCAAGTCTATCTCAATAAACCATTGAGTTAGAAAATGAAACTAAACCAATAAGACAAAGATAAAGGCCTATCAATCCAAAGCTTGAGCCTTTGATGAGAGCTGAGCTTCATAAGCTCATAGAGTTAGCTATTATATTTCTAATCAAGAAATCAACTTGGGTGGAAAACCTTTCCCCAGTATAAAATAAGAATGGTGATATTAGGCTATGTGTTGAATTTCCATATTTGAACAAGGCTTCCCTTAAATATCATTATCCATTGCCCTTCATGGAACAAATTTTATAAATAAATGTAGGTTCAGAGAGACTTTTCTTGTTAGATGGATATAGTGGATAAAATAATATTTTGGTCAAGGAATAAGACCAATTCAAGACAACCTTTACTATAAAGTGGGGGACATTTACATATAGAAAGATGCCCTTCATTCTATCTAATGCTGGAGCAACCGTTCAGAGAGCCATGGATATGGCATTCCAGGGCCTTCTCAGCAAGTTTATACTTGTTTATTTGGATGAAATAACAATATTATCAAAGAGTTCAAGTGAACACATGGTTCAACTCAAGTAAGTTTTTGAGAGGTGTAATCAATTTGGGGTGTCTCTAAATCCCAAAAAGTGCATATTCTCAGTTCATGAAGGTAAGCTTCTTGGGCATATGATATCAAAATATGGTATGAACATAGATCTTAAAAGGATAGATTTGATTATTGTACTCTCTTTTCCCAAGCACAAGAAGGCTTTGTAAAACTTATAAGGAAAAATTAATTTTATAAGAAGATATATTTCATATTTTTCCACTCTAGCTAAGCCACTCACAACCATGCCAAAGAGGAATTAGAGTTTCAACTGGTCTAAGGAAGGAGTAGAGAGTTTTGAAAAGATCAATAAGGACATAGATAGTGATCCTACCCTCATAAACCTATATTTCAAAAAGGATTTCATTTTGTACACCTATGCTAGCATAGACACCATTTCATGCATTATTATGTAACAAAACCATGAAGCTTTAGAGTAGCCATAGCCTTCTTCAGTTAAGGCTTGGAAGAATATGAAATGAGGTACTCTTTTATAAAAATCATATACTTTTAGTTATAATGTCTCTCAAGAAATTTAGATACTTGTTATCTAACAATAAGGTACACCTGATGGTTTCCCATCTAAGTATCAAGGAGTTTCTCTTGAACACAAACATAAATGAGAAAGGGCTGGTTGGATAATAAGGTAATGTATTATGATGTGGAAATCAAGGTCACTAAGCTAGTTAGAGGTAAAGGACTTTGTGTGCATCTATCCTAAGACTCGAAAGAGGATAATGAGGTGGTTTTGGTGTCAAATGATAAACAGGTTGCAGATGATCATACATCATCTTCTAGCTGGTTTTATGACTTAGTAAGATATCTTCAAGATTGTATTTATCCATGTCATCTCAGTGCTTCAAAAATAAGATATTTCATGTTGGAATAAATTCCATTTATTCTTATTGATGGTGGTTTTTTCAAGAAAGATATTAATGGCATGTTACTAAGATGTATAGAGCCAAGCCAAACACAGAGATTGCTTGAGAAGTTCCATGATGGACATGGTGGAGGGAACTATTTTGCAAGGACCACAACCCTTAAGATCATGAGAGGTGGCTATTATTGGCCTGACCTATTTGGTGATTGCTATGCATGGGTTAGAAAGTGCAAATGGTGTGCTATGTTTGTAGGAAAGGTGAATCTTGCATCCTTACCTCTTCAACCAATTGTAGTGGACCAAAATTTTATCCAATGGGGATTGAAATCTATTAGTCTCATTAACCCCCCTTCAAGTGCAAGACATAACTGGATAATAATTACCATAGATTACTTCACTAGATGGGCAAAAGTAGTATCATTAAAAGAAACAAACGAATTCATTATTCTAAATTTCTATGAAGGTTTGCTTACTATATTTGGAGTTCCTTATACCATTATTTTTGATAATGCTATGGCCTTTATGGGGACTAGGATTAGCCAATGGGATGTTCAACATGGTGTCTATTTTTTCACTTCATCAAATTAATATCTACAAGGAAATAGCCTTGTTGAGTCCACAAATAAGAACCTGTTAAAGATCATAAGGAGAAATATTGAAAATAATCAAAGGTCATGGTATCTCAAGTTGAAATATTCTCTATGGGATGATAGGATCACCTATAATAGACCAATAACTAACTCTCCATACAAGCTAGTATATGGTAAGGAAGCAAGATTACCTATTTCTCTAGAGTTTCTTGCTTTAAAACTAATGCATCAACTATAATTATTGGATAATGATCTAATGGAGATCAGATATGCTGAGCTTATGGAGATAGAGGTCTAGGTTATAAATTAATCCATGGTAGCCATGGAAACCCACCAAGCACAAGTGAAGAGAGCCTTTGAGAAGAGAACTTCTTCATGAGGTTTCAAAGAAGCAAATTTGGTCCTCAAGTGGGATGAGGATAGAGCTAAAATAGGAAGGCATAAAAAGTTTGAGTTTCTTTAGAGTGGTCCATACATAATCTCTAGTTTTAAGTCCCACAATGTCTTCCAACTTGAAAAGATGGATGGTAAGGAGCTTCCTATCCTAGTTAATGGGATACATTTAAAACATTACTATTGAGGAAGATAGGTTCCTTATACATAGCTAGTTTGTTTTTTCCTCCAAGTGTTGTTATAGCACATTAGTTTGCTTGTGTTTTGTCCCAAATAAGTGCTTTATTTGTATATTTGCTTCATTTTAGAGTATTTTACTTATTTTGTGTTTTTCTTCCTTGTTTTAGAGGAAGGAGTTATCTTCTTGTAGTCAAAAGGTTCCTTGCAGTCATAGACTAGATTTGTCATTATTTACAAGTCATGTAAATGGTTTGAGTTCTCAAGCATAACAAGCATGCTTCCTAGTCAAGTCACCAAAGATGTTGACCAGATTTGGCCTACATGCTAAAATTTGCCTATATTTGGTATGAGAAGCTGAGTAGAGTCTTGATTGAGGAGTGATCTAGTGCTAGAAGGGACATATAGACTTTATGATCCTATCACTTATCATTTGTGAAGTTTTTTAAACACTTTAAGTAGATTAAAGTGTGAATTAGGTGATTTTAAGGAACCAAACTATCATAACACATCATGTAAGGATGAACATGTTATTTGGTTATGTATTTCATAGGTACACTTAAGAAGTCAGCCATGATGAAGGATTTCACAAAAGAGATTTACTTTGTTCCAAGATCATCCCATGAAAATTTGATGTCTTAATGAGTTTTATATCTTAAGATATAAGGCTCCAAAAATGACTAAAAACATGAGACGTGCCCAAGAATGTCAAATTAAAGCCATATAAAATAGCCATTTAGATTTAAAAAATCCTTAATGTGCTTCAAGTTGAATGTAGGGTCAATAAGTGGTATGGTCTTGCAAATTGGGATTGAGGATCAATGACACATGAGCAATCCATGAGGTTAATGGGTCCAGATAAATCAATAGTATGCATTTAATTGTGCAAAAGTAGATCAATGGTGAGCGTAAGGTCAAAAGGTTAGCGTATCCTAAGATTGAATCCATCGATGACAAGTATCACAATCATGGTGACTTACCATATCAATGATGTGTATTTGATCAAGCAGATGGACGATTAATGACACATGTTTAGTCATGAAAAAGTAGATCAATAGTGTGCATAAGATCAAAAGGTCAATGAGCCTAGATCAAATGTGAGGTCATCACATGGTAAAAGCATGTGAACTAGATGAAGACTGATAGCAGGGTCCATAAGAAGCATGTGAGATTGACAAGTGGCATGTTTTTGAAGGCTGAGGTGAAGATCAATGTGGGGCTGACAAGTGGAAATATCTAAAGAGTAGATAGAATATCGATGATAATGATGAGGGTCAAGGTTAGGATACTCCCAAATATATTAATGAAACAAATTTAATCAAATATATGAAAGGCGTAGGATGCATACATGTATCCAAACTTGTAACGGTTAAGTTTTACAATAGAACAAGTAGCCTAAGGAAAAGCCATCAAATCAACCAAATCACATCAAAGATTTCACCACCCTGGGCAGATAAATGAATAAATGTGAGATCAAATATGATTTGGGTTACTAGAGCCAATCTTGTAAGATCTTAAGATGTTATTAAATCTCTATTGAAACCTCTCAAGATCTCTCAAATATAGGTTTTATGTCTTGTGCATAATCAAAAATCCTAGCCTGTGGATCTTCGTTGTAATTATGGCTACATGAAAACAAATTGGGTGATTGGTTTTCATCTATAATGAACCTATATTCAAAATTTGGGAGTAATGGAAGAATTATGACTATCCAAGAAATGTCAGAAGGGACACCAGTGAATGAGCTCAAGTGACTGTCTGATAGCATGGAAAGCATATCAATATCAATCATGGTGCTCCCAAACTCATTAAGATGATTATGAGTTCAGAGGTTGAGAAAGATAGTGGAACATTTAATGAAGTTCCAAAGTCTCTAAAAAATTTCTTATGAATGATGGATCATGACTCAACATCTTAGGATTAATGTTAATTGATCAAAAGGTGGTTGGGACTCATTTATTGATTCATGTTTCCCCTTTTCTATATATCTCCCATTCTCTTCCCCATGGGGACTCTCTCTCAACTCTTGGATATTTTCTTGGCACAAAGAGACTCTTATAATTTTTTCACGCCTAGGCTATGCCAAGTTTATACTGTAATACTTATTTGATGCAATAAAAGACCTAATTACTCCATTTTACAAGCTGAATTGAAGTGTATTTCATAACTTTTATTGATGTGGTTAAGTGAATATATGCTTTCCTTTGCCTCTGTATAAGTTTTCTCACCTTCTTGAAGTGTCTTTTAGATTTCATAGGTCATTCTAAGTACAATAGATAGTTTCTTGACTAGTTTGGAAGTGGACAACTTCCCTCTCATGCTAGATTGATAGCTAGTTCATGCCTTTTTGTGAAATACTAATGTGAAAGTGGTCAAGAGAGAATGAAGTGATATATATATATATATATATAGTCTTGAAAGTGCTTGATAGTGTGCCTTGTGCAAGTACAAGTGTTCAAAACATTGGTGCATCACCTATTTTACACATTTTCATGCATTATTGTCTATTTATCCACCCTTTTCCAAGAAAGAGATTAGTTTAGGTGATAGATCCAATAGAAATCTAGCCTTCTCCAAAGGTTCAACCTCACCATAGGACACCCATATCTTGAGGTTTTTTCCATTTTTTAGCTTAGTTAGAGGGATCCTGAATAAATTTCCCCATGGATACAAATTAAGATCACAACAAGTACCATGCACACTATTTAAACATGGGGTAGGTTTTAAGGGAGTACAAGCTACTTAAGTTAAAAGTATGCAAGATGAGGTGTAAAAAAGGAAATGTGCAAGAAGAGGCATATAAAGGAGGCATGTAAGAGGGGATGCGTAGCCCAAAAATGTGGAAGAAAGATAAAAAATAAAATGGTATTATTAAATTGGGTTAAAATAGAAAGGAAAGTTTCCTGTAAACAAACTAGGACCATTATAAAAATGGGTTAAAATAGAAAGGGTAGTTTCCCATGAACAAACTAGGAAGTTTAAATTTTTACACCTAACATGAACTTTGGGAAATGCACAACTCTTAGAGAAAGGATGGGACATGTATTTATTAATGACATAATGGAATAAATGGAAAGAATGTCAAATATGCACCAAGGCATGATAGTTTTAGGTATTAATGGTTTAAGTGATGGATAGTGGTGTGGGGACATTAATGTAAGATATTTATCTACCTTTAGAAGAATCTAAGACATTTCATTTTCATTTTTATTAAAAATTTATAAGTGATTGTGGAGCTCAAACAAAGCATGAACAAGTGACAAGATAAGGCGACTAGACAATATTTTCAATGACAAAATGTAAAGTAGAAATTATGTTAAAGAACATTAAGTGAAAGAAGTGACAAATCCATTAAAGGAATAAGTGTGAGGGAAGTTATAGGTTATAGGCATCAAGTCTGCCATTAGAAGATGTTAAATCAAGAAGCTGAAGTATTTTAGGTCTATAAAAAGGGATCAAAATTTATTCATTTAGAAGAGCTAGTTAGTCAGACATTAACCTTTGAGGACCCCAATTAGTAATATGACTAAGCATAAGGGAAATAAAAATGAGCCCCTACTAGTTATTCCTGAAGTAGTGGAGTGTGAGAGCATAGAAGAAAGTCCTATGTTTATTTAGGAAGAAGGAACTAGTATACGTGGTACATGAGGTAGGGACTTAAAAATGTTGGTAGAAGAGACATCTAATGGAGAGGCACCAGAAATGACACACATGGGAAAGAAGGTTGCTAGAACACCAATGCCATCTTCTATTTTTATTAAGGAAATGCAATACCTAGAGATAGTTTTACATGTGGATGATTTGGAATCTAAGGTTTACACTTGTTAGGTCCTCAATTACAATCATTTCTAGACTAGAAATGAAGCTAACTTACAACCTGACTATTGGGTGGAGTTATAGAATAGTAGGAATGAGATCACCTATGATCTCATAATTTATAACTTACTAGAGGAATGGGGGGGGGCAGTGATCTAACTCTTCCAACTACCCTATTTTGGGAAACCATTGGAGGTGGTTCATTTTCTATTTTTTTGCATTCATGAAGACTACCTCTACTTTTCTAGGCAAAAAATGAGGATTACCTCTAGATAAATCATTAAAGTAATTGGGTTAATATGTTATAGAGATGACTTTAGTATGGATATTGATGACGAAGAAGTAATTGACAAGATGATAATGACACTAGAATATAAAAATGAAGGCCATACCATGTATATAACTAGTCTTACAAATCCCTCTATTTGGGTAGTTGTGCACTTGGACTCGACCAAGCTAGGTGGCATAGATAGGTAGAAGGAGGTAGGTATGGACCACCTCCTTATTGTGAGAAAAATGGCTAAGGGAAAAAATAAAAATATCATTACTTTGATGAGAGAATTGAATAGGATGTTAAGAAGACACATCACCTACCTAACCATAAGTTTCCATGGGGCACAATTTTGCTCTTACTTATTTTTGATGAAATTAACATCCTAGATTATTTTAGTGATAAATTGAAGTGGATTTATTCCAATGAAGCATAAGTTCCCCATTGATAGTTTCAAACAATTCACATGCCTTGATACCATCATATCCTCCTACAAAGCCAAGATGAAGGGTTGGTTTAATGGCATAAGGGAGGCATTTGGGAATGAATGGTGTGTATCAAAGGAATTACCTACATAGATGGGAAATTATGATGAGTTCACTACAAAGAAACATTATTATATCATACAAATCTAGATGGAAAACACCTACAACTTGTTAGGATGGCTCAAATTACCTTATACATTCACTACCATATATTTCATGGATTCTATGAATTGCATTGCAGATGCATGCCATATAACTATTTATGTGAAAAATATTGATGTTGAGATTCACACTCTCATAATATTTATGTCTATTTAGGGAGGTAAACATATATAAAGTGGCACAAGTCTTATATCAACCCTTAAAAGATAGTTGTGCAAGGAAAGATTTGGGTGATCTTGTATATGCTCAAGCCATAGAGAAAAATATCGAGAAGTTAGGAGGTGAAAAAGGAAATAATCCCCATCAATCATGAACACATGTAAAATAAAAGGAAAAAATGAAGGAGAAAAGGCCAATACTTGATTCCACCAACTCAAGTAGGGCACAAGAAGAATAGCCCAGGGTTGAACCCAAATAACACAGGGAAACCTCATCGCCAACAAGAGCCTAGGGGCTACCTGTAGAGTAAAAAAATGATGTTTCTACTTCAAAACTAGTTACCTAGCCAGATATTAACCCTAAAACATTGAGTGGTAATTCCTAAAAAAGGTAAAGTATCTTTGGAAGCACAACTTGTAAAGGAACCCACTCCTAAGCCAAGTGAAGAATAACCTACTTTTAAACAACAAATAGATGTTGATATTCTAAAACCTGAAGAAGTAGAAAGAGAAGGCCCCAACATAGACCTTGGCATTGGTAATAGTGAATGGGAAAAGAGTCATAAAGTTATCAATCTAGAACATGACCCCTAAAAACCAAACCTATGTAAGAGGTAAAGCAGTAGTAGTAGACAAATCAAGGTTCTCCCACCTGTGCCTTATTCCAATAGGATATACCAAATAAACAAATCTATTTTTGGGAATTTTTATTTGAATATGAGTCTATTAAATAAAATTGACATAAACTATCCTTTGTGATGGGAGTATATCATGATGAAGGCCTCTTCAAGCTCCCTAGAGCCAGTACTAATATAAGCCCAGATATGGCTGATGTTCTAGACATGCTTTGGGTAAATACCTTAAAATGTTCTCCAGACCAAGAAGGTGTGACCATAATAAAGTTTTCCCTAGAGGTTTTTAGGCAAAAAATTCTACATATCCATGATGTTAGCCAACTTTGACACAAGCATTGAGAGGTTATCTGACAGTATAAAGAATAACATGCAAAAATGATGCAAGCTTGAGGAAGAAATTGAAAAGTTCAAGCACCAATAGGATGTGGCCAAAATGTATCAACTTAGGACATTAGGCCTTTATCATTAAATTTTGAGGATAAATCTAATTCACACATATGGTATTCCCATTACTGGTGAGGCCATTAATAAATTTAAGATGCTCGTGAAACTCTTGTTAAAAAACATAAAAATACGGTGGATCCTCAATAGGATTAACTATGGAAAAATGAGAAATTCATAGAGACCATGGACATTTACCATGCATTTTTGAATAAACTAAGTGCCACTATTCCCATCATTGATGGGGTTTTTTCAACTTGGTGTGACCAAGTAAAATTTTGGAAGTGTGATTACTGCCTGAGGAACAATAATGCTAACAATTAGCTAAGAACGTACTCAATATCAAGGACAAGGCCCAAAGTGTGATATTATTATAGGACATTAAAGAAATAAAAAACAAATAATCACCCATCAATAATAGATGAATGCTTATTTCTCAATGATTTGAACATAGGTTTTGGTGGAGTTCAGGACACTCAAGGATGCCTATAAAGATGCAATTGCTTAGCTTGAGATTTTGATAATTCAAGTAGATGGTTTTTTTAAAAACTCAAAAAAATAAAATGACTGAGAGGTGAAGTGGAACTTATTACTTCAAATCTTTAGATGACCCCCAATAAGTGAAATGAGCACAAGTGCCAAGTGTAGTAGGTGGGTCTCAAGTTTTTTGTATCTAAGGAGACTCCATTTTAGTCCAATATGTACTATCATTTTAGTTCATGGTAATGTTGGATCCCAAATTTTGTAATAATATATTCCAACTATTTAAAAGTCATAGTGCAGAGATGTAAGGGTATGAGAGCAACATAGATGACTTTAGTGTAAGAGAGAAATACATAGAAAAGAGACATGGAAGAAAAATGTGGAAGACCTTGCTATATGAGATCAAGTTGTAAAAGACAAGGAAATGAAAAAGAAGGAACACAAGACACATGACTCAAAAAAATTTAAGACTAGGACAAATGTGCAAAAAGTGGAGGTAGTTGCAAAGTAGTTCACAAAAGCATCAGAAATTACTCAAGTGTAAATCTATCATTAGTGCATGAGGGAAGAGGAGCATCAAATCAGATATTTAGAATAGAGAGAGTATATAGGGGTTGTTAGGCTATAATCAAAATGAACTTAATTATAATGGCTTACCATGACTTCTTTTTTAGAAATAGTCATTGGTTTATCATCTATAATGTATTAATGATGCAACTCAAGAAGGGGTTAACTTGTATATAAATACCCCTTATATTTGATTAGAAAGTGTTATTGGATGCAGATGTGTTGTTGCTATCAAGATAGAGATCTAGAGAGATTGTGTACTAAATGAAGTACCTTTGTAAACTTATCAAATGAGATCAATGGAACTAATATTTTGTCTACAAATCTTAAAATGTTAAATCTTTTTGGTGTTAATTATAATTTTATGATACTAGATAAGTACATGCACTATATGAATGCATCATATCGCTAACTCTAGAATGATGTTTGTAGTAGTAATTATTAAATGTATTAAATCAATTGTCTAGGTAACAATTTTCTATCCACCATCACGTAGTAGAATCAACAGAAACCGGTCTAGGTTATGTGCCTTAGGTGAGCATGTGAGGTCATTCATGTGATATGTTAGCATGCTAGGACGTTGGTTTCTTCCTTATTCTAGGTACACAGTGAGTACTTAACCACATGAAACTAAGGATAAAAGAAACCCAATAGGATGATTCCATTTTTTTTGTTATTGTAACCATATTAGGCTATAAGTATAGCAATTCAATTATAAAAACATGACTTGTAAACATGAACTAAAAGCATTATTGATACCAAACACTACAAATTGATTTTTGTTTTCCATAAATTGTTTTTTAATTTTACTTAATTTTTAAAAATAAATACAATTTTTGATTTGAAAATAACTTAAAAATTATTTTTGAATAAGTCAAAATGGGAAAAATGTATATTTATTATTCCATTTTGAGAATATTCTCCATTCTAATTTAGTTGAAATGAAAAAAAAATCAATAGTATTTATGAAAATTAACTTATCTAAGCATTTAAAGGATTTATTCTCTCCTTAGTGCCATGTGTAAAGTTAAAAACCTTTGTTCTCAATGTGTATTAACTCCCCCACATTGTTTTTAAATCAAACAAAGTAATATAAAAATTTAGTTTTAGATGCTACCATGCTCTAATGAAGAGAAACATGAAGGTCTTGAAAAAATTAAAACTCTAATAAAATGTCCATGCAATCTAATTTAAGAAAAAAAATCCTTGTAGACAACAACCAACTACTACACAACTTCAAAATGAAGTTGAAACAATAGTATAACTCATTATTCAGGCAATGTGTAATAAAAAATTAGTTTGAATTATTTTTTGATCTCCTTAACTACCACACATATCATATAACAATCCAAACTTACCATGCAATCTAAAAAACTACTAAAATATCTTGGTTTCAGAACAAAAGAGTCATAACAAGATGAAATAGTGTGAAACTAGTCAAAATGTAGTCCGTAGAGGAATCACCATGACTTGTAATAGAGGAAATGCCTTCTTTGTAGTTGAAACACCTTCAAAATATCTAAAAATCAGTCAATTATGATGCCATTCAACTATAATTAACAATTAGACAACTGAAATATCTCCTAAAATAGCCATAACACAGTCCTGATTAGTGGAAAAGACTTATTTTCCCTGATTTAATTGGTTAAAAATGAGATATATAGCAAAGATGAAGAATGAAGGGGAAAAAATTAAGAATTTTATGCTCTAATTTTTAAAAATAAACACAATTTTTGATTTGAAAATAACTTAAAAATTATTTTTGAATAAGTCAAAATGGGAAAAATTTATATTTATTATTCTATTTTGAGAATATTCTCCATTCTAATTTAGTTATTTCATTAATGAATAATGAGATATTACAATATTATATAGCCAATCGTGTGACTATTCATTTTATATTCCATGAGGACTTTTCACCTTCTTATGGAGACTAAGTATGTACCATTACTAGACAAAAGTTCTACAATTATTCCTAAGATTAATATTATTATATTACAATAATATTACAAAAAAGAGTCTTTATGTATGAAACACCTATCATTTTAATATTTTCTTAAAATCAATGTATTTTCAATGCACATATAATTACGAACAATAATAAAATATTTTAATCATATAAAATCAATTGCAAATGAAAACTTTTATTTTATAAAACTTTTTTTCAAGTAAAAATTTTATTTTATTTTTTGCTTATGAAATGTTAAGATTACATATAAAAATGACTACTTAATTAACATTTTGATCTCTATTCCATTTATTTTCTAAATTATGGGAGGCACATTAATAGAAGATTACAATATTGAAAAAGGACTTTTAAAATTTGGGCTATTTTAATTAAAATTCAAATATCTCCACATTTACAATAATTTCATAATAATGCAAATGTAAAATATTACTAGTACAAATATCTTAAATACATCTATCTAAAATATGTTGAGAGATATCAATCTTGAGGATTTTAGCATGGATTTTTCACATTGACTGGTGACAATGGAATCTATCTAGCTACATAAATGTGTTGGACCAGGATATTATAATTTTTTGATTGAATTATCCAAGAAAAAAGAAAAAACTTTTAAGTGATGGTCAAATAGATGTTAAATTTAAGGTTGATATTGACATGTGACAGTCAAATGGACATCACATTTAATGTCAAACATAAAAATGAACAAGTCACTCCATCCCACTACTACCATTGTAAAATCCCTATTAGAATAACAAACATAAAAGTGAATAATTCACTCCATTATACCCCACCCCACCATTATCATTATCGAATGCATATCCACATAATAATTATGTTATAATATATATATATATATATATATATATATATATATATATATATATATATATATATATATATATATATATATATATATATATATTGTGTGTGTGTGTGTGTGTGTGTGTGTGTGTCTAATAATTTTTTTGTTAGAGTAAATGGAGGGTTATGACTAGGCCCCACAACCAACTATGAAAAATAAACATAAGCATGATAACACAACTTGAATCAAACATAAATCAAATCTAAAACAACATATACTACACATAAATAGGGGGTCAATCAACAAACCAATCTACATCCATCAACAAAGAAAAATTATTCATGGCAAACTACTAAAGATCATCACAACTGTAGTACTAAGTTCCTCCCGTTATCTTTTTTTTTGGAGCAAAGGATCATGTCATTTGGTTAAGTGGATTTTTTTATGAAGTCCCTTTTTTAATTCTTCCACACCACAGTCCAATCCTCTATTTTTCCTAAAGCTGGTTATAGAAATAATGGTATATAAACTTCAATTGACTCATTGCTCTAAAATATTTATCTAAACATAGAAGCCCTTTTACCCTTACTTAGTAAAGCCTTTGGTTCTGCCATGGATTCTTCCTCCTATGATTAATAATTAATATTTTATATATACGATATAAGAAATATATAATATTGTTTAACCCTTTTTGGAATCAAGGGTTAAGGGGAGTAGGATATTCAAGAGTGAAATAAAGTATTCCTAAAAGTAAGCCAATTAAATAATTCAATTTATGATATTTATTTTCAGTGTTGAACTATGAAAAATGCTAAATTTATAAAGTATAATGCCAAATAGTATTTTGATTATGTAATCAAGAAAAATAAATGATACTTAGTTTATGTAATGATGTGCATAATGATATGAGATGTAAAAGTATGGAAATAAGATATTTGATGTTTATGATCTAGTCATTAAATTCAAGAAATAATTTTTTTGGTTACTTGGACACTTGCATTAACCTATGGACACTTGCATCTACACAACTATCTAAATCTCGATGCAACTATCCTATATAGAATGTTCATAGTATCAAGATATGACCACCTTGGTCATTCTAGGTTTTCTATTGCCTTTCATGTGATGTATATGTATCTCGTGCACAAGATCTATATCATTATTTATATCTCACACCCTATTTCTCCACCTTATATTAGATTATCTTACAAAAAATGGGTTAGTGGGTGCACAGTGTCAAACTAACCTCAAATACCTCTTTGTCAATGAGCATTGCTTACAATCACTACTTTGAAGAAGGCCTCAAACATATGTAGTTATCCACTATGTGTTGGTATATGTAGTTCTCCCCTATGTGTTGGTATGTGAGTGCATGTAATGATCTAGATTGTAACTTGACAAATATGGCTCATGGATTGGATTTTGAGTGATTTAGACATGTAGTATGACTAATATGAAAATATAGATGAATATGGTATAATATCTTAGTTGTGAAATTTAAAATTTAGTAACATGTCTAATATTGAGAGGTGATTGCATGATGTCCAAATGAATTAGTTTTGACATGTAATTTATACTAGTTATTTTAAAATAATCCTAACAAAAAGGTTAATGAAATCATTATGATGAACCTTACACATTGAAAGATTTGAAAATTTGAGTGTTTTTAGAGTAAGGGCACTTGTGTTGGAGTAGGGATAATGGCATCAATATTACTATCTTGTCTTAGATGCAGCTGTCTAGGATGGAGTAAAGCTACTAAGGTTCTGTAACTAACAGTGAAGGATATATATTAGATTTTAAGAATTTATGGTTATAGGTGATCTAGATAATCATTATAATTAAGGTTGGAATAAGAAATAAATAATTAGACCTAGTGAGGTGGTGAATGTGAGCCTTTTGACTGTAAGGAAGGTCAAATTGAAGGGTAGAGTTGAGAGATATTTTTTAAGTGTACAAGACTATTTTAATATATAAATATAGATTTAAGCATCTACATTTGCCTTCATTTAATATAGTAATGCATAAGTATGAAATTACTAGGTTAAATGAAATAAAATGTACTGTAGTGTGTACACCACACCTTATCTTTGCTTTAGCCCACTTGAATTTGTTGTATGTGAATGAACTAAAACCAAGAGCATGTTATAAGTGTAACTAGTGCTTATAATATTTAATTGAATAATTTAAAACTACTTGAAAGAAAGAGAGCAAAGGAGTACACCTATGTGTCGATGCAACCATGTTATCCTTTGTAGTTTGTCTTGGTACAGATGCTTCCTAACTGAATCATTGGAAAGAGATTCAAAACTAAACCTTGGAGATGTGAAAAGGATAATTGGAAGGTGATCATTCCCCCAATCCTATATAATGGGTGAATTATGCCAATTCCATCAAGAGCACAAAAACTCAATTACATAACTCAAGTATAACCAATCTAATCAATTTAGGCAATCTAACCAATCTCACCTTATTCAAATGGTGTAACCATATCAACCCATAATAATAAAATAATAGTGCCAAGTCTATTGAGGGAGAAAAATCTTGATTGCACTAATAAAAAAGAAACCACTACTGTAGTAGATAATTATCAAACATTGCATTATTGATAAGGTTAGTGCATAATTTTGAGTGTATATGTAATTTGGTGCATATGAACCTCAAATATGTCTCAAGCTAAAGTATCTATCAAAATGTAACATTTTATTAGTAACCTGTGTAAAATATATATCACAAATTAGAAAAATTATGCCCCAAATCTAAGCCCAATGCATAGAATTCTATCCCAAATGTATATCTAAATCATGTAAACTATGTAAGTTGAATCAAATTCTTCCCATTATATTAATTGTATGTATTTGGAGTCATGTATTATATGACATACCCTCACTATTATACCCCCGCTTTTGAGGTGAGGGGATTTCAAAAGTGATAATTACCTTATCTCAAAAGGATAAGACAACTATGTTGTATATGTATGAATCATGTAGTACATAAGATTTATTAGTGTCATGTTGAATTAGATATATCAATGAAGCCTTCCCACACTTAGGAAAGACTAATCTTGAACCAACAATTCAAGATCATCATCACTGAGTTACATACGTAACATCACATCAAGATAATCTAAAGTAACCTCCTCCCCTTCCTCCCCCTCCTCTTGATAGCCAAATAGATCAGATTAGATCTATAGGATATGGATGGGGAATGGGAATGGGCCAATTAAAATATAGACTGTGGGGTAGGGGTGGGGTATGGATAATCAAGTAGTTATATAACCTATATATCTATATATGTTGGGTGTGGGGATGGGGGCAAACTCTATATTGGGGGTGGGGGATGCCCTAGATGATTTTGCATTATGCATATATAACAAGCCTTGAGATGAATGGTATTAATCATGGCAATGTCTAAAAGTTAAAAATCTCAACAAATAATCAACCACACATGCAAAAGTACTCAAATGCCACACAAAAAGGGGTCTAAAGAGATTGCAAATAAGGGGCATGTTTAAATGTTGCACACTCAAGTGAAGGACATGTGAAAATATCCACACACCAAATAGACCAGTAATACTTAGTGAACTATGGCAAACAAGTAAAAGAAGATGTTCAAATGTTCCACAAGTAAGACAAAGAAGCACACAAGAATTACACTCAATTAAGCTAATGTAAATAGATGAAGTAATGGGACACAAAAAACTATCATAAACATGTCATACTAGTCCTTACGTAAATGTGTTAGTAAAATATCATTTAGAATAGTATATCAAATACATTGTGTAAGATAGAAACATGAGTATAGGCATGTGTAAGATATATAAATTCAGTAATATAATTGAAAATGATCATAAAACAATATAACCTATGTCAATCATGATCATATAAAAGCATGATGCCCCAAATGTAGTGTATCATTTTGGAAGAGGAAAGGTCAAACATATGCATGCTTGAGTATCATGGGTGTAATGTATTACTGTATCACAATCAAGTACCTATGAAACATGTGTGTATAAAAATGATATATTATTTACTAACATAAAGTAAATAACATAAGAAAAAGTTATATAACATGTGAAAGGTTAAATATTTTTGGTATTTTGATATTTTTGAATTGATAAGCACAAAGTTATGGATAAAGGAAAAGCATTACACAAAGACAACGAGCTCATTAAGGGGATGCCTTTGTGAACACCATGTATCATGTGTGTCATATTCATATGCTGCATAATCAGTATCATCATGTTCATACTAATCTTGTATATTATTATGATCATAATCATCAGTGTAATCATTATGATAGGAGACATTTAACTTTTTAGGTTATTTTTGAACATGTGATATATCATTTTTAGAATATATGTATGTAAAACTCATTGCACCATAGATTGGAGTTTTCTTCTTAAAAGTTTGTGCTTGTTGAGGATGTTCATAATTGTCAAAATGTTGCATCTCATTATGGACTAGATAAGAGTCATGTATCATTATTTAAACATTAAGAAAATATGTAATTTATGCCTTGACTTATTGTTCATCTATATATGAGATATATATGATGTTTATATCCTTAACAACTGTATTTGTATCATTTAATTTTCTTAGGCATATCTTGCTTTGAAAACACTTTTGTTATAAACCCCTTTTTTAGATTGCTTGTTAGCTTATAATTAGTTTGATTTTATAACTTGTGTTTGTTTAACCCTAAATTTAGATATGGGGGGTATCTAGGGTTAAGGGGTATTATATTAGCTTTTACACAAGTATGGTTAACTAATTTAATGAGCAAGCCAATTAATAGAAAACACAAGCAAATAATATTATGAAATTATACAACTGAGATTGCTAAAAAATATAAAGTGTAGCTATTGACAGATATTATAATAAAAGGGAATAATTGATACTTAGCTATTTTAAAGTGTTCATGTAGGTATAATCTATAAAAGGCTGGAAGTGGATTAGAAGGCGACCTTGGAACATTTCTCATATTCTACGAATATTATTTCTCTAGCCTTAGACACTTGTGCTAAATCTAGATAGTTGCATTGATGTAGGTGTCTAACACTATTGCAGGTGTCCTATATGGAATGCATTCTTTATTTTCATTATAAACTCATTTAAAATTCTATTTTTATGTTTTAGAGAACTCATGTTGATTTTAAACATGTTAATAATTATGTATGTTTTGATAATGGCGTAATCTTAATTTATGATGTTTCCATGTATATTATAAGTTTTTTTGTGAAATTTTTATAGATCATAAGGTAAATATATATGACCGGTTTAGCTTATTTGTAATGTAATAGTTAGATATTAATTTATCATGTTAATATAGATTTATTATAATTCTTTTATGATATATTAAAAAATTTATAATTATATGAACTAACATACATATCTTAGATAAATTTACGTAAAATATATCATATATATTCTTGAGGTACATTCTCGAGGTACCTATTACACTAATGCCACAATTTAATACGATATAAGTGGCTTGAAAATGATTTTTATTGGTGTATTTTACATATATTTAACTAAGATATATATACTAGTAGGTTATAATACTCTAATATATTATTTATTCTAATAAATAATTTTAATTAATATTATTATATATTAAAATATTTTGTCTTAAATATATCAAAAATAATAATTATTTATTATATAATAGTAATAATACACACTATTATAATACTATTACATTATTTATATATATTAATATTATAATAGTGCATATTCATTATTGATATCATATATTTTATAATATATAATATTTTATCTCAAAAACTACTCATGATGTTTTATTTCTTATATATAATTGCACCATTAAGAGACAATTCTTACATAGTTGAAGTACCAACAATACATTATTCCAATAAGCACATGTAGGGACAAATTATTATGATATAGGGAATCAATTCAAGCACTTGCCATAACAAAACTAAATCTATGTAAAATACACCAATATATATCATTCTTGAGGCACTTATTCCACTAATGTCATAATTCAATATAATGAGCCCAAATACTATCAATATAAATAAAAATATAATAAGCCAAGATTCTAAATAATAAAAAATGTTGATTCATATTAAATGATTTAAATAATTAAAAACCATGCATAAATAAGCTTTAATTCAGAATTGGAGTTGACATGCAAAAGTCATAACTCTAAAAATAAATAAAATTCAACCTGTTATTTTTAGCAATTACTATTTTCAGTAAGTTTTGCATGTAAGTGCGTGTAGTTATAAAATTATACAAAAATAAACTAAGTATTATCATTAACCTATCGAACGAATTTAAATTGAATTTCATGTCCAGTTAAAAAAATATACAATTTCTAAAATTAGAAAAAAAAATATTAAACTACAATTTTAGACCCTTAGAAGGTCACGTTTGGCTTTTGAAAAATATCAAAATTATCCCATAATCAGAAGTGTAGGTTATGTCTACATTAAATTTTTTGAGACAGTTATTTTGGCATGAAGATTAGCTCAAACAAAGCTATGGATCAAAAGTTATGACCTCTGGAAGTTTGGCCTCTTTTTCTACATCATTCTTCTCTGGTTGAAAATAACTTAGCTCATGCAAGTTTTAGATTAAGGTAAAAACAGGTTTTGAAGGGACCCCAAAACCCAAATACAAGGAAAGAAAGATAAAGCAACAACGACCATAGGCATAACCTAAAAACTACTACAGAGAAGTAGCAAAAACAGGTTTTATATGGGCCTGAAACCACCAAAAAGACTGCAGGTCAAAACCCAAATATAACATAGATCTGGCTACATCATAGACATAAGATTACAAAAAACCAGTGAACAGGACTAGATAACATAACCAACAAGAAGAACCAGACTATTCTTCCAATTCCAAAATCATTTTCACTATTTCTTTACCTTTCACAATAGTATCTTGAGTGGCAGTAGCCACCAACTTGGCTCCCTCTTGTATAGCCTTCTTTCTTGAGCTTTGTCTCGTCCTTTTGCTAGGCCCCTCCAATGATTTGATCTCCTCATTAGCTCTTTTTCCAATATTAACAGTTGTAGCACATATGTTGGACGTTACTTCCTTCATTTTTGTTCTGTTCTCCTTGATGAGTTTCCTAAGGTTATTCTCGTAATCTTTGAGCTTGACGGGGATGTCTCTTATCTATTTTTCCATGTTGTTAATTTTGTTCCATACAGCTTTCTGGTTGTCTTTCATAATTTCCACTTTCCTTTTGAGATCCATAATCTCCTTAAACATCCAAGAATCAAGTTGGAGAGAAGCCTCTGCTTTGCAATTAACCCAACTCGTAGGTGTGTGCATTCCATCGTTCTACCTTTTCTCACTCCAATCCTTAGTATTCTTATTGGGACTGTTCCCACCTTCTTCAAAGTGATCCTCTCGGCCCCTTTGATATTGTTCTTTTGTTCTAGTTTGAATTTCCATGTCCATTTCTTGATTGTCATCCTGAACTGTATTTTCCCTTTCATTTCTTGAAACAGGGTCCTCAACAGGGCCATCCTGGACAATATCTTCCTCCGACACTTTCTAATTTTCCTCAGCTTCTTCTTTACTATTTTCAGATTCCTCCTCTATGTTGACTCCTTCTTTCTCGTTCTTCTCTTGAACTTCTTCTTCCTCATTTGAATTTGTATTTCGGCTTTCAGTTCCTTCCTCTTCCTCCAAATTTTCTTCCCTAGGTTTATCAATTCTCTCCTGCTCTGTATCTTCATCTACATTCTGGTTCTTGACGCTAGGTAACTTGATTTTATCTTTCCCTTTTACAAATTCACTCTTTTTGCTCCCAGACTCCTTATTTTTCCCCTGGTTAGGGTTCTTAACCATAGCCTTATTCTTGCAATAGCATTCGATTAACAGAATTAGGCCTTCATGCAGGATAGGACGCGTTTCCTTCTTCCTGTGAGCAAATAAGCTTTGGACCAAAGAGAAGCGCAGATAAAAGGGAAAAGACAATCTTACCTTGTGTCTGAAGTGATTAAGGAAAACAAAGTGGAATTTGTGCACTCTCTTGCTTCTTCCGTCCAGGATGAAATACTCCCTTATACAGCATAAGACATCCCTCCATATCCCCTTAATCTATTCCAATTCATAGAAATCCCCATTCTTGACCAGCTTCTGCTCTTCCACTTCTGTCTTGGGGAATTTCCAAAAGGCCTCGTTTGAAATGCTTGTCTGCTTGGAGAATTTAAGTCCATTCGTAGGCAGCCCTGTAACCTGCTCTATAAAATCCTCTGTTAGGTTCACTGTGATACCATGCAAAGTGACCCTATCATCAATCCAATTTTTGAAAAAAGCCATTGTGATATGCGGTTTTGACCCATGGAGCCTTTCCATATAGTTCATGACCTTTCCTTTCTGCAGAATTCTCCAGACATCTTGTTTCTCTCTCCATTTGTCACATTTTTTGGGTTCCTGCTTCCTTGGTTCTCCCTTCCTTTCGTGAGCCATACTCATTTCCTTTGAAACCTAGTCGTTGTGAGCTTTACAATGATCCCACCTGTTGCCAATTTGATTTGAAGGTCAACATTTTTTGGGCACATTCAGGATCCGCTTCTCACTCTCAAGAGCCTTCCTCTTTAATGATTGTAGACCTTTCCCCACGAAGCCACTCTTCCAACTCATTATATTTCTATTACAATATAATCTTTCCCTCCTTTGCATGAGTTGCATCATGATGAATGAGCACCCTCAGTTCCACATTCTTTTCTAATGTTTCCTGCCACCTCACTTTGTGTCCTGTCCGGACTGTACAATTTGCTAACCAATCTGCAACTCCATTGGCTTCACGATGGGTGTGGGTTATTGTCACTTTATCAAAAAAATTTATTAAGGTTTTCATCTCCATCACCATAGCCTCTATAGTCCAAGACACAGTATTTTTATTGTTAAGAATATTTATGATATTCAATGAGTCCCCTTCTAGCCACAATTTGGAATATCCCAAATCCACAGCTATTTTGATGGTTTGAAGGGAAGCAGAAGCTTCGGCAATGTGACAATTCAATTTACCAATGGGGATTGCAACAGCATCAATTACCTTTCCCATATGGTTTCTCAAAACTCCTCCACAACCTGCATTCCCTGGATTCCCTTTAGCAGCTCCATCAAAGTTTCCTTTAATCCACCCTTGAGGGGGAGCATTCCATGTAACTCCTGATCTGGGATTATCAGGTTTACCTTTAGAATTTTCCATACTTAAGGGATAATCCACTTGGAGAGTTGAGTTTGGATTCTTTTGTGATAAAAAATTCTCCTTAATAGCTCTAATGATGTTCTGTCCTACCACCCATCCAGGTAGTTCTTTATTTCTAAAAATTTGGTTATTTCTTTCCTTCCATATTCCCCACCAAATATGGGGAAGAGTAAGTTTCCATAAAAAAATTAATTCGGGATTCTTGGAGGGGCAGTACCAGCTTTTAAGAGATAATTCCACATTTTTATGATGGATCCATGCAATGCCCCACAGATTGAGGATCTCTTTCCAGACTAGCTGCGTAAAAGAACAATTCATGAACAAATGATCTCTATCTTCAAGGCCCTTCTTACAAAGAATACACCTGTTCACAATATATTTTCCTCTTTTCTGTAAATTGTCCACAGTTAAGATTTTGTTTTGGAGGAGGGTCCAGAAAAAGATTTTAATTTTAGGGATGAGCCCCTTAATCCAAGCCTTCGTCCACAACGGTTTGTTGCCATTTCCCTTTGAAGTGAAAATGGAAGAAACTTTAAACTGTTCGCTTGGCTCATTGTGCCAAACAATCTTATCTTCAAGATTAGGGTAGAGAGATATAGCATTTAGGGATAGTTGAATATCCTTGAAATCTTGATCATAATCTGTGAGGTTCACCCAAGATTTGTTCTGCTAGTATTGGTTAACCATTATTCCCACTCTTTGCTTGCATCGATCTATAACTTCTTTATCTTGGATTTCATCTTGCAAAGGTTTTCCTTTTAACCAAACATCTTCCCAAAATTTCACCTTTTTACCATTGCCAACTTTCCAGGAACTTCCTTCTTCTAAAACATGTTTAGTCCCCTGAACTACCCCCCATATGGCAAATGGATGGGAAATGTCTAGATTAGAAAAGAATTCAGGGAGTGACTTTGCCTTGAATAAGTACTTATGCTTCCATATTTTGCTCCATTCTTTATTTTCCTGATAAACCCTCTAACCCTGCTTAGCTAAGAGAGCTGTGTTCATACTTCTAATTTTCCTTATTCCTAGTCCACCTTTCCTGACAGGTTTACATATGTTATCCCATGCTATTAAAGGCATTCTCCTTTTCTCCTCAGTACCTGACCAAAGAAAGTTTCTCTGAATTTTTTTAATAGCTTCAGCAAATTTAGTGGGGATTTTGAAAAGACTCAAAGCGTACGTGGGTATGCTTTGAAGACTTGCTTTGAGGAGGGTAAGCTTTCCAGCTTGGCTTAGAAAACTACCTTTCCATCCCGCTAATTTCTTACTAAATTTGTTAATTAGTCCTTCCCAAAAAGCTTCAAGAACTTTCATCCCAAAAGGGAGACCAAGGTAAGAGGAGGGAAAAGATCCTATGGAACATTCAAGGATTTTTGCTATTTTGTTCTATCTATGACTTGGGGTATTAGTAAAGAATACTGCACTTTTATTCCAGTTTATCAGTTGTCCAGAGGCAGTTGAATATAAATTTATAGCTTCCTTTAAAGTTCTAGCTTCTGTGACTTTAGATTGCCCCATGAAAATAGTATCATCAACAAATTGACCATGGGAACATATTAAAGGATGCGAAGAGGGTTTCAAGCCCTTAAATAAACCTTTATGAACTAAGTCCCCTAAGTATCATCCCATACTATCAGCCATAATTATAAACAGAATAGGGGAAATAGGATCCCCCTGTCTTAATCCCCTTGACGGATTGAAAAATTGAGACAAACTCCCATTTACCAACACAGCAATAGAAGTAGTAGATATCAGCTGCTTGATAATATCAACCACTCTTTGTTCAAAGCCAAAGGCAATAAGGCTATTTGAAAGGAATAACCAATCCACCCTGTCATATGCTTTAGCAATATCCACTTTCATTATGAACCCCTCATTGTTAGAGCTGAACAACGAGTGAATATTCTCATGCACCGTTATTATAGAGTTGAGGATTTGTCTGCCTGGAATGAATCCATTTTGCTGATCAGCTATTATCAAAGGGATCACTTGAATTAATCTGGTAGTTAGAACTTTGGATATTATCTTATAGAAGGAGTTACACAGGCTAATCGGTCTAAACTGATCAGGACAGTCAGCTCTAGCCTTTTTTGGAATCAGACACAGAAAAGTGGGATTAACTTCCTTCAGCATTTGTTTGGCTCCAAAGAATTCCTTCACTGCATTACTGACATCTTTGCCAATAAGTTTCCAGAGCTTTTGAAAAAAGAACATGGGAAAACCTTCTGGTCCAGGTGCTTTATCTCCTCCTAAAGATCTAACTGCTTTGAAGATTTCCTCCTCCTTAGGTATGGAACATAACATGTTATTCTACTCCTTCGATACCAAAGGAGGAACCACGCGTAGGATATCGGCCTGACTTTTCAAGTTGATGTTTCTATCAGCCTTCATCAGGGAGGAGAAAAATGAAAGCATTTCGTCCTTTATTTCCTTTTCCTTTGTTATCTTCTGATCTCCTTTTTTCAAGTGTTGAATATGAGTTTTAGCTCTGTGTTTCAGAGTGGAAAGATGGAAATTTTTTGTATTTTTATCTCCTTCTTTCAACCATTGTATCCTAGATCTTTGTCTCCAATAGGTTTCTTCCTTAGTTATAATATCTTGGTATTGAACCAATTGTTCACTTTCTTCTCTATGGAAGTCTGAGGTGTATCCGTTTTGCTGAATTTTTTCCTGAATTCTACTAATTTCCTCCTTAATAGTCTTCTTTTTCTCGAAGATATTTCCAAAACAATCCTTATTCCATTTCTTAACTTCCTTTTTAACATTTTTGAGCTTGGAAGCAACTCTAAAGAGGGTTGTTCCCTCAATAGGTATATTCCACCACTCTTTTATTTTGCTTTCAAACTGTGGGTGCTGCATCCACATCTTTTCAAATCTAAACAGGTGATTCTTTTTCTGGTTCAATTTGACCGCTGTAAAAATAAGAGGGAAATGATCCGAGCCTATTCTATGGCATGCTTCCAACTTACAAATGTAATCTTTTGTCCAGTTACTCTAATTGTACTAATGCCATTTATTCTTCTCAATCTTCTTCAGCTCCCATTCTATAATTTAAGTGTTATTTTCCTATTGTAATTCTTTTCATCATACTAAATACCCTTCTTAACTTCCTTACCTTGTGTTTACTATCTTCTTATCTAGAATTTACACTATCTTTTCTTTCTTCTTATTTGACACATGTTGATGCCAGTCTACTTTTTCATCATCTTCACCTTCACCATCTTATCTATGTAAATCATATAAATTTAAAACATTAAATACTATAGAGATATCAAATTTCTATGATAAACTCACCTCATAAGCATTGTCATTGATTTTATTCACAATTCTACATGGTTCAATCTTCTTGTATTTCAACTTGTTATATGTACCTTTAAAAAATCTCTCTATCCTCAAGTAAAATATTTATAAATTTCATTCTTAAAATATATTTGGCCTTCTTCTAAAATCTCCTATTACTTTATAATTACCATTACTTTCCTATAACTTTCTTCTTAATTCTGTGAACATAGGAATCCAATAAGGGGAGATTAGTATCATGTTAGTAGATGAAATCCAAATTCAAAAACACACTAATAAAATAACACCTTAAACCTAAATATTAGGGGGAGCTTAGTAAATAAACCAAATAAAGACACAAATAAAATGTAAAGAAATAACAAAATTTCCTCATCTCCCTTACTGGTTCCAAAGGATTTGTTTGTTAGTTTGCTCAGCGTGTGCTTCAAAGGACTTCATCAATGGAGCTTTGGCTATTCTCCACCTCCTTTTGGCATCATTGAATTTATGGCTTTGGCTTGTGAAGCTTGAATCAAAAATTTGGAATAATAACACTATATTAAAATCACTTTTGAAATAATTTGAGCATGATAACTTTAAACCAAGATATTTATTTTATGAGTGTGAGGCGTTCTATTTGTAGATTTTTCTATTTGTTCAAAATGAACCTGAACCATCCATCTCAAGATGAAAATGTGTTGCTAAGAATACATTAAATTTTAGAGGCTAAAATCAATAAATTCCCTCATAAATATTTGGGATAGAGAGGCATTAAAAAGGCATAGGAGGGCTTAATTAGATATTTGTTGCATTTATGGCTTGTAAATTTTACCACATAGATGATGTCATTAAGTGATGCAATTTTCACAATTATTTTCCATTAATAAAATAATCAATAACCTCTAGGGAAAATCCATTTAAAATCTTGATTCAAATTAATTAGTTTAAAACATGATTAGTTAATTTTGGTGTAAATTCTTTGGAAATTGGTGCTCAATTAGTCAAAATTATCAAAATGTCATATTATTGGGTCAAAATTTGATTGAAGAGGAATTGGAAGCAATGTTAGATGTGTTAGAACCATTATCCCATTTATGATGTTGCTAACATAAAATAATAAAGGCATATGTCTTGTGAAAGAAATTTGGTAGAAAAGAGCAATCCAGAACACCCTAGTGCAAAATCATCATTTTGATTCGAAATGATCTGAACAAAGTTAGGTATCACATAAAATTCATTACCATATTTAAGGATATATTGGCCAAAATTGGCACTTGTAAATGACAAGTTTGAAGCATTTAACATGTTTTAATGTTTTTATGCCAAATTGTAATGTTTGATAAAAATTGGTTTGAAGCTTGGTTGGAGGTCATTAGTGGCCAGTTTTAGGTGTCTACAATTTTCCCCTATTTGGGAAGGCATTGAAATCTATAGGCACAAAAATGTCTTCTCAAAGAATGAAAAGGTCCTGTATGCTTACATCTTCAACGACAATGGATGAACTATATGTGCCCCCTCAAGGGAATAGTTGGCAAAGGGGTTGGTAATCAATCCCTCGAAAAGAGGAAAACATTAGACCAAAAAGATGAAAAATGGGGTAGAAACACAATGATGTGCCCAAATTTAGATAAAATCATCAAGAATGCAAGTGAGATGGTGTATAATGGTTTACCCAAAGGCAGTCATAAACATGGTACTCTGATAGTGGTAACATGGTATGATAACAAAATAATTTGCCTAAAGGTAGTTATAATCATTGAAAAGATGGAGCTACCCCAATTAGGATAGGCAAATATGATAATAACATGCCCTTGTTGGAAAAAATAAAGTAAATGATTGGTGATAACGTAATGATTTTTCCAAAGGTGATTAAAATCATTGAGGATGCAAGTGGGACAATGTACAATGATTTGCCCATAGACGATTATAATCATGGGATGTCAATTATGTAAAATAGGTTTGATTGGTTGATGATTGAAAACATGATGATGGTAACTTGATATAGAGGGTAAATATGAATTGAGACAACCTACTATTAGGGAGATAATCATCTAAACTAACAAAAGTTGAAATTATTTAATTACTCTATTTGGGATATGATTGGGATTGGATCAAGATTTTGTTGATGCTGAGGTTGAAGAGATATCAATGTTTCCATTACTGTTTAGACTTATTGAATCTAATTTTTTCTATAACACATGATGGTAGGTATCATAATAAAACACCATGAGGACTTGGCTGAAATATGCATAAGGACTGACTCTTGGGATCCAATACTCTATTGAAAATAACATACCAATGATAAAAACCATGATGATAATGTTTTCATATGAATATGGATGGATTCAATTATAAATGTGAAAGGAATCACTCAATCAACACAAATACACTGAATCAAGGCAACAATGCTAAAAGCAAATAAAAAAGCAAGAAAACAAACAAATAAATAGGAAAACAAACAAAAAGATTGAAAATAAAAGCAATAGAAAGCATACTAACAATGATTTTGCCCCAGTAGGATGGATCAAGGATGACTAACTAGGCTTGATAGGATGAATGTTTTTGGATTTTGAAATATTATGAATGTTTTTTGTAATTTTGAGCATCTCAACATGATTGGGAATTATGAGATACGAAATGGTCTAAGCTCACACAATGACAAGAGCGTAATGGTAAAGGGGGATTGAGTTGACCTTAAGATGAATTGATCATGACCCATATAATCCTAAAATGGCCCAAGGCCATAGTATTTCTACCTTACAATGGAGGAATCTGACTAGTGTAGTAGCCAATTCAAATAAAATAGACATATTTGGCATAATGGCACAATACAACATAGGAATGACAAGGTGGTAATTCAAGGCATGATTAATAATTGTTTCCCTTAGTTTTCCAATAGGTAGTTATAACTAAGATATAATGGATCAAATCAATGATACTAATTTTCCCATCGGTGATTATAATTAGTAGTAAGACTAGTGAAACATTGATGTGCCCCAGTAGGTGATATAATCAGGCTCACATAAACAAACATGATTAAAAGAGAACAAGAAATGAAGGATGTAACTGCCAAAATTTTGTCATATTACTCCAAAATACTACCTCTATCTGGACTACTTGAAATAATTTCTAAAACTAATCAAATTCTCTGCACTGAAAACATGAAACCAATGGATGAACCAAGGTCAAACAAGCTAGGATAGGATGGATCAAACATGTTTTGGTATTATGGAATGGGAGGATGGATAATTGATAGGATAGTGATAGGTTGGTAGATTGAATAAGATGATAATAAGAATGTTGAGAGGGTTTTGCCCAAGTGGTAAGGTGACTGACTAGGTATGTGATAATGGCAAAAGGAATGGTAAATGAAATGATATGGTACATACTTGTGTTTGGTTGATGATTGGTTGTTGGGTTAGATGTGTTTATCTTGGGTTTGGTTTTGGTTTATGTTGTTCCTAATAATATGGAGATGCACATCCTAATCAAAAAATGATACAAAAAGAATACTCAATCATGTTAATTGCTAGCCCATACCTCATCTAATTAGCTGCTCTGTCAAGAATGTATTGTAGATTTGGATGCAAATGATGTTTTTGTGATATTCGTTGGTAATTGATTTAATTTCCTTCAAACTTCAAGACAAGATATATTTGTATCTTTAGCAAAGGAAAGTGTGGCTATAGATCATAAATAGGGATAAATGTTGATTGATAGGTTTAATTGGGAAATGGAATGGTGGAAGATAATGAAATGTATAATGTTAGGGTAACAAATGAAGATCAGGATTTTTAGGCACACACAATATTGATGATTTTAGATTTGACATAACTTTGGATGTGGTAGGGCTAAAGAATTCTAAATATTCTCTCGATAAGACCACCATATGTTTCTGTTGTTTAGACCTAAGAGTAGCTACCATCTGATTATGCTGTAGATATGAATCTATTTTGATTTGATCTTTGGTTTTGTCTTCATCAAGTAATGAATAAATCTTGTGCTCAACTATTGCCACCTCAAAGAAATTTTCACCAATGAAGTTGTCTTGACTATTCCATAATGCCTTCAAGAAGATTTTACTAAGGAACATTGAATTTTGACTTTGATTATCTTCTAATGTCTTCAAAGATGTTTTAATAAAAGATGCTGAGTTTGAACTTTGATTGTCATCTAGCACCTCAAAAAAGGTTTCACTAGGAGATTGTTCTTCTTCTGCATGATTTTGGTCTTGGCATCTTATCTCTTTAATTGTTACACTACCATGGATGCATTTCAATAAGATGTGATTCTGTCAGTCCCAATTGACACTTGTGGGAGGTGGAATGCCAATAATATGGCTATGTTGGTTGGTGTTAATGGAATGGGATGAGGCAACACAATCCTCATAGAAGATACTAGGAGAACTTGTGTCAATGCTAAATTAATCATCCTAATTTTTTTTAAAAGGATCACAAATGTAATCAAATTGATCTTCAAGGTATATGTAACCAATGTTGTAACAACCATGAACATATTCTATTTCTAAATCTGATTTTGACTCAAGGGACTCTAAATTTGATGTTCAGACTAATGTTGATTATGATTTTGATGCTAAATCTAATGTTGGTTTAATAATAGAACCTGAATCTAACTATGATTCTTCATTTTATGGGTTCTTTATTATAATGATGTCTTGTTAAATGTTTGGTATTAGACAAGTTATTAAGCACATGCTTATACTAAGAGGGGGGTGAATTAGTATAACATAATATTTTAATCTTTTCAAATTTAATCAACCAAAACAACGATAAACATTCAAGATCTAGCAATTAATAACACAAGAGAACATAAGATTTACGTAGAAACCCTTTTGGGAGAAAACCATGGTAAAATATTGCTTATATATATATATAAACTCTTTTACAATGTTTGCAGGAACCAACCTATTGGAGACACCAATCCCTAAACCGAGCACCAACTTGGTCAAATTGTGAGCACCCACCCACTAGAGACATCGATCTCCTTTGCCAAGCACCAACCTGGTCAATTCATGAGCACTGACCCATAGGAGCACCAACCCCTAGACTCTGAGGCACCAACCCCAAGCCAAATCAATTCCATCATCTATGATTGCTTCTTCAATCAAATGATGGATTTTCTTATCTTACACTTTATCTCTCACTGATTTTCTTATATACTTTCTACTCTCCTCTATTTCACAATTCTTAAATGATATTCTTCATTAAAATCAATCTACCCTTCACACTTATTTTCTTAAGAGATATTCTATTTCATTTTCTGCTCTACTCTTCTCTTCCTTCTCTCTCACACTTATATGATCTTCAATCAAATTGAATACATTTAATACTTTCACATCTCTTCTCCCTTATATAGCCTTTAAAGGATGTGTCCCATCTAAGAGGTACCTCTTCACCAAGAGATGTGACCATTGACATTTCTATCAACATTTTCATTAACTTTTCCATTCACTTCCATCGACATTTCCATTCACTTTTGGAAACAATTTTGTTCACTTCTAGAAATAATTCCATTCACTTCCAACAACAATTCCATTCACTTCTGGCAACAATTCTATTTGACATTTTCATTCATATTTGTGATAATAACTTTTGAGTTTGGTTCAGGCATCCTCTTTCTTGTTTAGGTCTATAGGATTACTTTCACTTTATCTTGCTATATGTCCATATTTATTGCAATTATAACATACAATATCTTTTGACAATGAAGCAAATGAATTTCTACCTGAGAAACCATATGAATATCTATTTCCATTCCAACCATGCTCATTCCTCTCACATCCTTCACTTGTGCCATAGTTCTAATCATACTCATTTCTTACATGCCCATTCCTCATATGTCTCTTACACTCCTTTTCTCTATGACCAAAAATGTTGCAATTAAAGAAGTAGCCATAAAATGATCCTTGGTACCTATCAGACTGTTTTGGTAAGAATGATCTTCTATCATGTCATTCTTTCCTTTGTCTTCTACTTGCGAAAATTCATTCTTCAAGGAAGTATTTTATTCTATCTTCATAGGTTAACAATTTTAACATCCTCCTTGGTAATATTTTGTTCACCTCCTTAGCTGAGACTTGAATTTTGAATAGTAACCTCTAACAATATAGAATCTCATCTAAAACCTCGATGCTCTTCTCAAATCTTAAGCTACTTGTCAATTTAGCGTTCACCTTTTCTAAATCCTTTTTCAAGGCAAAATCTTAGCCTCTAGCTTCTCACATTCTTCCTTCTTTGAATTCAGTTTGATTTTAGTCTCTTCCTTTATTTTCTTTGCCTCTTCGAATTGAACATTTAGACTCATGATGACCATTTTTGACTCCTCTCAAATTTTTGATAACTCTTCTTCTCTATCTTAATCATCTTCTTTGTATTTATAAATTTGTCACTTTTGTTTTTGATTCTCTTTTTTGATAATTTTGTTTTCATTCAAGGCACTTAAGAGTTCTCCTTCGAGATCTACTTCTACTTCTCTAGCTTTTGAATCACTCCAAGATTGTTCTCTAGTTATTTGGTCATCACCATCCCAATCTTCTATATCCATGAATAAAACTTCACCTCTGTCACTATTTGTAACACCTTCTTCAACCTCCTCACTTGAGCTATTAGCCCTTTTTGAATAAAGGATTTTCCTTTCTTTATCAGATCTCTTCTTTTTCTCATATTTCTATAATTTTTAGTTTTTCTCACTCTTGTGATACTTTCTTTCTCATCATGTTCCTCTTTTTCATTAATACTCTCTTATTTTGAATGGGGACATTTATTTTTAAAGTTTCCCTATTTTTCCACAATTAAAACACTTAAAAGATAACTTACCTTTATATCTCCCAGATCCCTTTTTGAGATTTATCAAAAATAGGGCTTCTTCTTTATCTGACTCTTCACTGATGCTATAACTTGATTCATGTTTTTCCTTTTTCACTTTCTTTGATACTTTAAAAGTTTCTTCATGTTTTGTTGGCTTTTCTACTTTTGTCCCCATTTCATATGCTATGAGAATTCCATGTAATTCATCCATATTAAATGTGTCCAAGTCCTTCATTTTTTCAATAGCTAGGAATTTTGCATCATATCTCATAGGAAGTGACCTTAGTACTTTTTGTACTATCATCAATTCTTCCATTTTATCACCTAGTCCTTTGATAGTGTTGACTATCTCATCCACACAGAGTAGATAGGCTATAAAAATTTCTTCATCTTTCATCTTAAGACTTTCAAACTGCTTTCTATACATTTGAAGCTTTACCTTCTTGACCTTTTCATCATCTTCATAGATATTTTGAATTTTATCCCATATATATATATATTTTTGACACATAATGCATCACTTCTATGAACTCTGATTTTGATAAGCTACACAAAATGGAATTCATCACTTTCACATTATTCTCACATGCCTTCTTTCTAGCCTAATCCATTGGTTGATTTGTTGGTACTATGTATCCCATCACTACTGATAACCAAATATCAAACCCTAAAGCCATAAGATATGTTCTCATCCTTATACTCCAAAAAGGGTAATTAATTCCATCAAATAATGGCGCTTTGTTTATGGAAAAACCATCCTGACCTTGTGTTGACCCTTTTTATGCATAGCCAATTTGTGTTTCCTCTTCGACTGGTTTTTGTTCTTCCTTGCTCATTTTATATGTTTGGGCCTTTTCTTTTTTTGTCTTTCCTTGTTTTTATTTCCCTTCGTTGTTTTTCCCCTTGGATTTACTTTTCCTTAGCCCCCTTTTTGCCTTAGCCTTGAAGTGCCCTTCATAAAAGCTCTAAAGGGCCACTTCCCTTTGAAGTGACCTTCAAAATTTTCCAAAGGCACTTTACTTACCTTGTTTTTACCCCAAGTGTTCCTTCGGAATTTTTCTGAAGGGCACTTCTTTTGTCCAAGTGACCCTTTGGAAAAATTCCAAAGGGCACTTTTTTTGTATAAGTGTCCCTTCGAAAAAAAATTTAAGGGAACTTTTTGCCCAAGTGTCCCTTTGAAACTTTTTTGAAGGGCACTTTTTCCTTAGCCCTTTCCTAAATGCCCCTTCAAATTTTTTTTGAAGGGACATTTTTTTGTCCAAGTGCCCTTCGGGAATTTTCCTTAAGGGTCACTTTTGGCCTAGGTGTCCTTCAAATTTTTTTTGAAGGACACTTTATTCCAATATACCCTTCATATTTTTTTTGAAGGGCCTTTTTCCCAAAGGGTGTCCTTCAAAAAAGTTTTGAAGGGCTATTTTTGTTAGAAATTCCCTTCAAAATTAATTGAAGGGGCTTTTTTTCCCCCTCGGGTGTCCTTTAGAACTTTTCTAAAGGACACTTTCCTCCAAGTGTCCTTCGAGAAAAGTTCCTAAAGGGACCTTTGGCTTAGCTAAATCCCAAAATCAAAATTCTCGAAGGAATTCCTTCAGACTTTTATCTGAAGGAATTACTTCAAGAAAGTTATCAAGTTATTACCTGAGTAATAAACTTGATTGAATTACCCATGACATGTTATAGGACATAAAATTTAAAGCAAGCAACTAGCCATTGGGTCGATGCATGATGTGTCAGAGGATGTCAAATTTAAAGCAAGTAACTAGTCATTGGGTCAATGTATGACATGTTGTAGGACATCAAATTTAAGGTGGGCAACTAGCCATTGGGTCGATGCATGACATGCTACAAGATGTTAAATTTAAGGTGAACAACTATCTATTGGGTTCAATATAAATCAAGTTTCCAAACATGCTTAACTTATGAATTTTATAAGTATAAGAGCTTGGAAAACTTTAAAGGGTCTTGGTAGTGCAAATTGGGTTTCCCAAGGTGCTTTGCTTATAAGGTTTTATAAGTAAAGTAGGCAAGAAAACTCAAATGGGTATGTAAATGCAAATTGGGTTTAAGAAAGTGCTTTAATTATGAGTTTTATAAGTTAAGTCATTCAAAAAACCAAAAAAGGGTCTAGATAGAAGTAAATCAGATTTTTGAAACTACTTAGCTTATGAGCTTGATCAAATAGCTGATCAACAGTGCAAAACCATGATCTGAGTAATTCCTTGAGGACCAATCAAAAGGAAATGACAAAGCCAAACTAAATAAAAGTGACTTTTTTAATGTCATTGCACAAATTGACAAGCTAAGGAGAAGCGGTTGGGAAGCATCTTTAGAGGGGTGAGCCCATGGCATTCAAGAAGGTGACATGGATCAGTCAGAGTGCCCTAATCAACATCATTGGAAAAAATAAATTCTAGCTAAGGACAATGAATTTAATAGATTTGATTCATCTCTTTGGTGCAAGGGACCTCCCTTCTCTCTCTCTCTCTCTCTCTCTCTCTCTCTCTCTCTCTCTCTCTCTCTCTCTCTCTCTCTCTCTCTCTCTCTCTCTCTCTCTCTCTCTCTCTCTCTCTCTCTCTCTGTGCTATAAATAAGAACCTTGGGCTATTTTTATTTCATCCACAGATAGTACGGTGAAGCACTACTAGAATGTTTTACCATTTTCTTGCCCTTGAGCAAAGAAGCATAAGTCTATTTTATTTCTCAGTTTTAGACATTTTCTTGGGCATACAAGAGACATAGAGTGACAATAAGTGATGTTTTATCCTTCTATTCTCTATCATTGATGTTTTTGAGCAAAGAGTTGATCCAACATCATAGGTAGAGTGCATTCTAGCTGTATGAGATTTATCATATGTGTAACCCTTTTTTGGACTATATAGGTTATTTTTCAAGTTACTTACCTTGTGTGATCTCATTTATTTTATCTCTACATTGAAATATTTATGTTGGAATCTTCTAGAGCTTGAAGAATAGGCTTGCATTCTGCTACATTATGCAAAAGTGTAGGGCATACATGTGGATAATAACTTTTGATGTATCACCATTTTAGACTAGGATTTTCATTTATGCAAAATTTTGAACCTTTTCATCCAAACAAGCTGGTTCAATAGATTTTATTGCACAAAAGCTAATACAGGGAGCTAACACTTTCAACCAAGAGGTTGATATCCACTTATAGGCATACCCATAGGCCTATAAATGTCCCAACATTGCCCAAATTTAGGGGAGGCCTGAACAACCCTCGTATAGGGTGAAATATTTGGAGATAACAATTCTAACACACTTGGTGGGACTGAATTCTTTGTTATTTTCATGTCAAGGTGAATGTTGGTCTTGACAAGCACACTTGGTGGGATTGAATTCTTTGTTATTTTCATGTCAAGGTGAATGTTGGTCTTGACAAGTATCATTTGTATTTTTAAATATAGCATTTGGTGAATCCAAAGGGTGAGAATCCCTGGTTTTAGACCAAATTTCCCATAGTTTACTTCATGGTCCTCACTAGGTCATCTAGGATATTTGACCCAGAACCCCTAGATGAAGCTCTTTTTGAGGAACACCATCTTGAACCATTCTAAAAACTTAGAGAGCCTTGGCAGGGTGGTTTTGAAGAGGAAGAAGAGGTTGATGAAGTTGAAGAAACTAAAAATCAAAAAGTAGACAATCAAGAAGACATGGATATGTGTCAACCCTTCCCTACTTTTAATACCCAAAACCCAATAGAACTTCTTGCATATGACCCCATCCCTTTGAATGCTACCAAAAGTCTTCCTAGTTTTAATGGAGAGGGTCCTAATTACCCCATCTAAAGATATTAGAGACATCTCTAATTTTTGAAATTTCCATAATGTTACTAGGGCCAACATAGCCATTAGGCTGCTTGCTATGTCTTTAAAAGGCAAAGCACTTGACTGGTATAGAATGTTGGAAGGGGGATACATTACAAGTTGGGATGGCTTTGGAGATCTATTGGTGACAAGATTTTAAAATAAGAGTGATCATGTTTCCTTAATACATTAGTTGAATGTAATAAGAAGAAGTCCAAATGAATCCATGGGAGATTTCAAAGAACATGGTATAGGCTGCCACCAATCATGAGACCTCCTCCTAGCTTTGTGTTCCCAACATACCTCAAATGGATTGGTATTGATGTTGCTATTATGTTATAGTCAATGGGAGGATTCAATCTTCCAAGTGCATATGAGCTAGTAATTGAGGCTAAGAATAGATTAATTCAGGTTGGAAAACTTCCTCCAAGAGTTTCCATGCCTTTGTTATCCCATAATTCAGTTGAAGCTCCAATAATGTCAAAATTTCTTAATGCTAATGTGAATCCAAGAGCCTTTTCCAAGAAGGTGGATAATGTTGTGGACAAGGATGAAAAAAATAGATCATTGAGAGCTCAGCTCAAACAAGCTCAGTATCAAGCAAGTGCTCCTCCTAATGCACAATATTATCTTCAATAAGGATATAGAGCTCCATCCCAATACAATTATCAAGGGAGAGGACAAAATCAACAAGGTTATAGTAGGCAGCTCAATGCATATAATCCAAATTCTACTCTTCCATAAAGGCTATTGTTCTAGTACATGCAAGTCTAGTGCAAGGAGAGGATCATTTGGACCAATGGGGGAAAAATCAAGGTTAGTTTATCCATGATGATAGAGGAACCAACCATGCTTTGACAACACAATAGGAAACTACTCCCTACATGAAAGTAGAAGAAGCATGTCCCAACTAAAGGGATAGTCATGGAGAAGGTAGTAGCCCAAGTGTGGGAATGATGAATTTCCAATAAAAAGATGATTTTATGTTGACTCAAGGCATGCCAATTATATCCAATACAAGAGATAAGAAGAGAGCATTGGGAGAAGGCCAATAACCATGAGTAACTCCAAGTGATGCCTCTCCAAAGCCACCAAGTGTCAATCAAAGTGATACACCCGCTGCAAGTCATGTTTTCCAACAAAATCAAAATGAAACTGGGGCTGCCAAGAATGCAATGTAGTAGACTCAAGCTCCCTCGTTACCATAAAAAATTCTAAAGAAGGTGAATGCTCCCTCTCTAAACATTTTTGACTCATTGAAGAGCACCAAGGCAAGTATATCCCTTTGGGAAGTCTTGCATATACCTGGTCAAAAAGAGATTTTACAAGAGTAGTTGACAAGTATTCATGTGACTGCTCAAGTTTCAAAGGATAATGGTGTGGCTCTCACAAATTCTCCAAGTCATATTTTGGATCCCTCAACCAAGGCTGAAAATTCTCCACCTTTCTACCTCACACTCATTATGGGAGATAAGTTGGTCCATAATTGTATTGTGGATAGTGGAGCAAGCACTACCATCATGCCTAAAGTAGTGGCTGATAAGCTAGGTTTGAACTATGAGCCACATAGCAAGGGCATGTTACAGTTGGATGGGGCTCCAACCAAGATGATAGGATTGGTCAAAGGTGTGGAATTATTTTTACATGGTTGCCCAAGCTTCCCTATCATGTAAGACATTGTGGTGGTGGATCTTCCAACACACTTTGATATATGCTTGTCAAGGGACTTCACAACCAAGATATGAGGATACCTTTATATTGATTGGTATTTTCTAGCTTTCAGGACAAGGTATGGGACCAAGGTAACTATAAGGACTCAGCCCTTAGCAAGGTTCCACATTGAGCCATACTTGGAGACAATGTCAAATCAAAATTGTCTAATCAACAAGGAAGAGGAAATGGTCATGGATGGTGAAACATTTTCCCCTCTTGAAGGTATTTCTAATCTTTATCTTGACAAGAACAACACTAAAACACATGGCTTTGATCCTTACACTTTCATTGAGGAGACTGATTTGGGAGTTTATTATATGCATGAAGAGAATGTTCCAATTACTTCACTCACCAATGAGGATCATGAACTTGATGGCATGTGAAAAATGTTCTTTTATGGTTCAAGGAATAAATTAGGTGTAAGAGTTGGCATCATGTTTGTTTCTTCATTAGGGAATCATTACTACTCTTCTTATAGGTTTCACTTCAACTACACTTGCAACATGGCAAAATATGAAGGCCTAATTCATGGTTTCTAATGCGTAAAGAGGAGAGGAATCAAGAATTTGAAAGTCTATGGAGATAGTGAGTTGGTCATTCATCAAGTAAGAAGTCAAGCTACATCAAGAAACCCCTTTCTTAAGTCCTATAAGCATAGGGTATGGGATCTAATTGAAGACTTTGATGCCTTCAACATACAACGCATACCAAGAGACTTAAATAAACATGATGATAGATTAGCTACAATAAGAGCACATTTTGACTCAGCTGTTGATGTAGCAAAGGAGAAGGATCAATCTCATATAAATATCATTGTGAGACCTTCCATTCTAGATAATGAAGTGTCATGGTAAGTGTTTAAAAGTGATGAACACATTGGCCACTTCTTGTAAAATGAGGCAAGCTTATCCACAATAAATCAAAAGAGGTTATATAATCATTATGAAGAGCAAATTATATAGCTAAAGACAAATAAAATAATCAAGGGGATGATTACCTTGGAGAGTGTCTTCAATGAGGATGATCAAAATAAGAATAAAAGAATGAGCATGTCAACAAAGGAGGAAAACTATGAGAGGGTTCTGATTTTCAAAGACAAACTTTTGAAGATTGGAAAGATATGTTATTAGTTGGAAAGGTAAGATTTTATTGAATTATACATAGAGTTTCATGACATCTTTGTTTAGGAGTACAAGGAATTAAAAGGGTTTGATCCAAGTCTAGCCCATCACACCTTTGAGTTGGATCCCAGAGATAAATCGGTAAGACAAAAGCAAAGGCCTCTCAATCCCAAGATAGAAGAACTCATAAAGAAAGAGCTGACCAAGTTAATTGAGTCTAGGATTATCTTTCCTATCAAGCACTCAACTTGGGTAGCCAACCTTATGCTAGTTAGAAAGAAGAATGGAGAAATTAAACTTTGTTTGGATTTCAATGATCCAAATAGAGTGTCTCTCAAGGATCATTATCCACTCCCTACCATGGAATAAATTATGCAAGTTGTTTTAGGTTCTCAACATTTCTCACTTCTTGATGGTTATTCAGGTTATAATCAAATATTGGTAAATGAAAGGGATCAATTCAAGATAGCCTTCACCACCAAGTAGGGGATATTTTCCTAAAAGAATATGCCATTTGGTTTATCCAATGTTGGAGCTACATTTCAAAGGGAAATGGACATGGATTTCAAAGGTTTGATCAATAAGTTTTTGCTTGTTTAACTTGATGATATCACCATTTTTTCAAAGGATGTTTTTGATCATATGGGACATTTAAGGCAAGTGTTTGAGAAATGTAGGGAGTATGGCATATCCCTCAATCTAAATAAGTTCATCTTTACTGTCTACGAAGGTAAGCTTTTGGGTCATGTTGTTTCAAAATAAGGCTTATCTATTGACCTCGAAAGGATTGAAGTTATTCCAAGCTTGTCCTTGCCTCAACACAAGAAGGGGATACAAATATTCTTGGGTAAAATAAACTTTTAAAGGAGGTTTATACAAAACTTTGCAACTGTGGTAAAGCCTATCACAATCATGATAAAAAAGAACCAAGTTTTTATTTGGACAAAGGAAGGTAAGAGCAGTTTTGAAGCAATCAAGCAAGCAATTACAGAATCTCCTAAAATCTCTTAAATATGAATCATGCTAAAGATTTCATACTCTATACCTTTGCTAACCTTAACACAATCTCAACTATGCTTATGCAAAATAATGATGAAGATGTTGAGCAACGAATTACTTTCTTTAGCCAAGGATTAGAGGAGTATGAAGTAAGATATTATTTTGTGGAGAATCAAGATCTATCCTTCATTAGAGGATTGAAAAAATTTAGGCATATGGTTTCTAACAACAATATTTATGTCATGGTTTCCCATCCTAGCACCAAGGAGTTCCTCCTAAGCAAGGATATCAATGAAAAGAGAGCTGGATGGATCATGAAAGTGATGGAATATGACATTGAAATTAAGGTAACCAACATGGTAAGAGGAAGAGGTTTGTGTGACCATTTAGCATCTGATTTTCAAGAGCCAAAGGAGCAAGCTTTAGTCAATCAAGTTCAAACCCAACTAGTTGATCAAATGCAAAATCAAAGTTGGAAACAAGACATCATTATTTTTCTTCAAAATGGTAAGTGTCCCAATGGCCTGAACAAATCTCAAAGGAGGTATTTTAGTCTGCAAGCTATTATTTATTGTCTTGTGGATGGCATTCTCTTTAAAAAGGATGTGAATAATGTATTGCAAAGATGCATTAACAATGATCAATTTGATATGCTACTGGGAAAGTTCCATAATGGAGTGGATGGTGGTCAATTTTCTCCTAGAACAATTGAAAAGATAATGAGAGATGGTACTATTGGCCTAGTATTTTTAAGGACTATTATCATTGGGTTAAGCTTTGTCTTCAATGTGATTTCTTTGTTGGCAAACCAAAACTTTCAGCTCTTCCATTGAATCCTGTTCAAGTGGACCAGCCTTTCATGCAATAGGGCCTTGATTTCATTGGCATGATCAACCCTCCATCAAGTGATGGACACAAATGGATATTGACTTCTACAGACTACTTCATAAGGTGGGTCGAGGCTATTACATTGAAGGAGGTAAACAAAAATGCTATCTTAGAGTTCTATGAAAACATTATGACAAGGTTTGGAGCTCCTAATGCCATCATCTCAGATAATGCACTTGCCTTCATAAGTGCTAAAACTTTTGATTGGGAAGCAAAGAGTGGGGTTTATTTGAGTACTTCATCCAAATACTAACCTCGAGATAATGGATTGGCTGAGTCTCCCAATAAGAACCTCATCAAAATCATCAAGAGGATGTTAGAAACCAATCAAAGAGCATGGCATAGTAAGCTAAAGATAGCTTTATGGGTAGATAAAATCATTCTCAATAAGTCAATTGGTAATTCTCCCTTTGTACTTGTCTATGGGAGAGAAGCTAGGCTATCCATATCATAAGAGCTCCCTACCTTGGAACTTGCACAACAACTAGAATTACTTGAAAACACTCCCATAGGGGTTAGACTGATAGAATTAATACAACTGTAGGAGGCAAGAGATGATACACACAAAGCTTTGGAACACCATCAAGTTCTCATGAAGAAATACTTTGACAAAAGGACAAGGGCAAGAGTGTTTAAAGAAGGTAAATTAGTCTTGAAATGGGATGAGGATAGAGAAAAACTAGGTAGACATACAAAGTTTGATAATTTGTGGAGTGGTCCTTACATCATCAACAAGTGCAAGCAAAGAAACTCCTTTCAGTTATCCAAGATGGATGGAGAAGAGCTACCTATTCTGGTGAATGGGATCCACTTAAGTCTTGCTTCTAGACCTTGCTAGCCATGTCTTGTAAATATTTTTTGTGTGTTTCCTTTGTTGTCTTTTTTTTCCCTAAGTGCTTTGTAGCATAGGTATTTTCCTTTCAGGTGTTTTCTTTCCTTGTGTTTGCTTTGCTGTGTTTTTCCTATATTTTCTCTCAACCATGGGATTTTTATTTTTGGATTTTGTTTGCCTTGTGTGACTCCATGCCCAATGGAAGGATGTAGGTAGCTGGTCTTGGACATAACAAGCATGTCTCCCCTGGAAATCACCTGAATGTTGACCCTTTTTTTGTATAGCCAATTTGTGTTTCCTCTTCGACTGATTTTCATTCTTCCTTGCTCATTTTCTATTTTTAGACCTTTGCTCTTTCCTTATCTTGCTTTCCCTTCATTGTTTTTACCCTTGGCTTTGCTTTTCCTTAACCCTCTTTTTGCCTTAGCCCTGAAGTGCCCTTCAAAAAAGTTTTGAAGGGCCACTTCCATTTGAAGTGCCCTTTGAAATTTTATGAAGGCACTTCACTTACCTTTTTTTTCCCCCAAGTGTCCCTTCAGAATTTTTTCAAAGGGCACTTCTTTTGTCCAAGTGACCCTTCAAAAAAATTCTAAAGGGTACTTTTTCATCTAAGTGTCCCTTTAGAAAAGTTTTGAAGGGCACTTTTTGCCCAAGTGTCCCTTCAAAACTTTTCTGAAGGGCACTTTTGCCTTAGCCCTTTCCCGAATGCCCTTTCAAAATTTTTCTGAAGGGACATTTTTTTGTCCAAGTGCCCTTTAAGAATTTTCTCGAAGGGTCACTTTTGGCCCGAGTGTCCTTCAAAACTTTTCTGAAGGACACTTTCTTCCAAGATACCCTTCGTATTTTTTTTAAGGGCCTTTTTCCCAAAGGGTGTCATTTGAAAAATATTTGAAGGAGATTTTGTTCCACCCTGATTGTCCTTCAAAATTTTTCCAAAAGACACTTTCCTCCAAGTGTTCTTCGGAAAAAGTTATTGAAGGGACCTTTGGCTTAGCCAAAGCCCGAAAGCAAAATTCTCAAAGGAATTCCTTCAAACTTTTGTCTGAAGGAATTACTTTTGGAAAATTATCAAGCCATTTCCCAAGCAATAAACCTGACTAAATTGACGATGACATGCCACAATATGTCAAATTTAAAGAAAGCAACTAGCCATTGGGTCGATGCATGACATGCCATAGGATGTCAAATTTAAGGTGGGAAACTAGTCGTTGGGTCGATGTATGACATGCCACAAGATGTTAAATTTAAGGTGGAAAACTAGCTGTTGGGGTTATTACAAATTGGGTTTCCAAACATGCTTGAATTATGAATTTTATAAGTAGAAGAGCTTGGAAAACCCGAAAGGGTCTTGGTAGTGCAAACTAGGTTTCCCAAAGTGTTTTGCTTATAAGGTTTTATAAGTAAAGTAGGAAAGAAAGCTTGAATGGGTCTGCAAATGCAAATTAGGTTTAAGAAAGTGCTTGACTTATGAGTTTTATAAGTGAAGTCATTCAAAAAATTGGAAAGGGTCTAAATAGAAGCAAATCAAATTTTTGGAACTGATTAGCTTATGATCTTGATTAAATCACTGATCGATGATGTATAACCATGATCTGAGTCATTCCTTGAGGACCAATCAAAAGGAAAGGAGAAAGCCAAATTGAATGAAAGTGACCTTTTTCATGCCATTGCACAAATTAATAAGCCAAGGAAAAGCGGTTGGGAAGCATCTTCAAAGGGGTGAGCCCATGGCATTCAATAAGGTGACATGGATCAATCAGAGTGCCCTAATAAGCATCATTGACAAAAATTAGTTGTAACTAAGGACAATGAATTCCATTAGATTTTATTCCTCTCTTTGGTGCAATGGACCTCCCTTATCTCTTTATTTTCTATATATATGGCCTTTGGGCTATTGTTATTTCATCCATAGATAGTACGATGAAGCCCTACTGGAATTTTTGCCATTTTCTTGCCTTTGAGCAAAGAAGCATAAGTCAGTTTTCTTTCTAAGTTCTAAACATTTGCGTAGGCATGTAAGAGACACAAAGTGACATCAAGTGATGTTTTATCCTTTTCTTCTCTGTGCTTCATGCTTTTGAGCAAACAGTTGATCCAATAGGTCTAGTAGAGTGTATTCTAACTATATGAGATTTAGCATATGTATAACCCTTTTATGGACTATACATGTTATTTTTCTAGTTACTTACCTTGTGTGATCTCATTCATTTTGTCTCTACATTGAAATATTTATGTTGAATCTTCTAGAGCTTGAAGAATAGGCTTGCATTCTATTACATTATGCAAAAGTATAGGGCATACATGTGGATAATAACTTTTGATGTATCACCATTTTAGACTAGGCTTTTCATTTATGTAAATTTTTTATTGGTTTCATCCAAACAAATTGGTTCAGTAGATTTTATTGCACAAAAGCTAATACAGGGAGCTAGCCTTTTGAACCTAGAGGTTCATTTCCACTTGTAAGCACACCCATAGGCCTTGAAATATCCCAACATTGCCCAAATCTGGAGGAGGCCTGAACAACCCTCTTCTAGGGTGCAAGATTTGGAGACAACACCTTGATGACTAGCCATGTGTGCTCCCAAGATCTACCTTCCAACAGTTAAAATGATTCTAAAGGAATAATTATGATACCAATTATTAAGAGTAGGCTTATACTAAGAGGGGGGTGATCAGTATAACATAATATTTTATTCTTTTCAAATTTAATCAACCACAACAACCATAAAAATTCAAGATCTAGCAATTAATAACACAAAAAAACATAAGATTTATGTGGAAATCCTTTTAAAATAAAACCATGGTAAAATATTGCTTATATATAATTATTATATATATATATATATATATATATATATATATATATATATATATATATATTACAATATTTACAGGCACCAACCTATTAGAAACACCAATCCCCAATCCAAGCACCATTTTGATCAAATTGTGAGCACCCACCCACTAGAGACACTGATTCCCTTTGTCAAACACCAAACTGACCAATTCATTATCATTGACCCATAGGATCACCAACCCCTAGACTCTAAGGCACCGACCCCAAGCCAAATCGATTTCACCATTTATGATTGCTTTTTCAATCGAATGATGGCTTTGCTTCTCTTACACTTTCTCTCTCACTGATTTTATTATATACTTTCTACTCTCCTCTCTTTCACAATTCTCAAATGCTATTCTTCATTAAAATAAATCTACCCTTCACACTTATTTTATCAAGAGATATTCTATTTCATTTTCTGCTATACTCTTCTCTTCCTTCTCTCTCTCACACTTATATGTTCTTCAATCAAATTAAATACATTTAATACTTCCACATCTCTTCTCCCTTATATAGCCTATAAAGGATGTGTCCCTTCTAATAGGTACCTATTCACTAAGAGATGTAACCATTGACATTTCCATTATCATTTCTGTTCACTTCCATCAGGATTTCTATTCACTTCTATCGACATTTCCATTCAATTTCAACAATAATTCCATTCACTTCTAGCAACAATTCTATTCACTTTTGGTAACAATTCTATTTGACATTTTTTTTCATATTTGTTATAATACCTTTGACATCAATGGTAATTATTCTAACACAAGTAACAACCTGTGATGGCATAACGAGCTCCATAGAAACTGGCTTGTCAAAGTGAGATTATGCAATTATGGGAAAAAGGTCAAGAAATAACTCCATAGAGACTAGATTATCAGGGGGAAACTCTTGGAAAATAGGCATATGGTCGAGGTAATGATTTTCCCAAAGGATATTATAATAATTAAGAAGTGACTCAATAAAGGTTGGACTCCTCGACAACAAGAATAGGATTGGAAGGTGATTCATCATAGGTTGACTTATCAAAAATTGTTGGTTTAATAAAAACATCTTAGATTGGTTGGTTTTCTTTGTCTTGGTTTACAATTAATTAGAAAATACTAGTTTTAAAAAAAGGTTGGTCCTCTAATTATTGGCATGGTTAAAGTTTTGATTGGCTCATTGGGGTATTGATTAGATTGGTTGGGGTTTTTTAAAGTGGGGAATGATGGGCACTATAGAAATAATGACTGATGGTTGGATAATGGGTGGGTATTATGGAATAGAAATGGTATGGCATCATGGAGATGGATTTCTCACACAAGCCAAAGTATGAGGTCCTAGAATATAAATGGTAGGGTGTCATAGAGCTTGATTACTCACATAAGCCAAAGGAGGAGGTCCTGGAAGGATAAGTTTGGGGTGTTGTGGAATAGAAATGGTATGGCATTGTAGAGCTGGATTGCATGCACAAGCCAAAGGATGAGGTCCTAAAATAGAAATGGTAGGGTGTTGTGGAGCTTGATTTCTTGCACAAGCCAAAGGATGAGGTCCTATAAGGATAAGTTTGGGGCATTGTGGAATAGAAATGGTATGGCGTTATAGAGTTGGATCACTTGCAAAAACCAAAGGATGAGGTCTTGAAATAGAAATAATAGGGCATCGTAGAGCTTGATTACTTGCATAATATAAAGGATGAGGTCTTAGAAGGACAAGTTTGGGGGTGTGGTTTTTTGCATAAGTCAAAGTATCCAAGTCCTCCTCATAAACCATATCATCCTAGTCAGATTTTTTAGTTAGATTGTAAGTCGGTTCTTGTCTTTATTCAATGTATTAATCATTATAAGGAGGGTATAGATCCATCTTCTAAAAAACATTGTCTATAGTTGGGTCTTCAAAAAGGTTCTCCTCACAAACCTCTTCTTCCTCAAAGAGGTGATGATTATAGTCAATTTGTGTGACCATTATATCATAAGTTGGATTGTACGTGACTCCACCATAAGTGTAGTTACACATATCTATATCAATGACGAAAGCTCTAAAACAAAAAAGGTTGAGATTTCTATAAACTTTGAAAAATAATGTCTGAAAAGACAAAGAGGTTCAAACTTAGTCTAACATGGTCAAAGGTAGTGGAGTTGTATCTATGAAAATAATGGTTTGAAAGTGGAACCATATCTCCAAAAATGGTTTGTGCTAAGACTTGGCATAAAATAGTCTAACGTCAAAATATCTAACATCAAATGTGATACACATAAAAGTTCAAGTGTCTAAATAAAAGATAGTATGTCAAAGTCTAGGTCAAAGTATTCTAAACAAGGTCTAAAGTAGGAAAGAGAAAAGAGTCTCTAAGTTTTTTGTCCAAATGTGGAGTCAAAAGCTAGGCTCAAACAGGATATGCTAGGAATTTTGGCCAAATAACATAAAAAAATAGACTTGAAACAAAGGCATGATATGATTTGATTTAATATAACAAATTTGGAAAAACTTTGACATAGACCTGACACACGAAGTCAAACAAAAACATGATTAGTTAGTATAAGGCATAAGACAAAAGGCACCTAAAGAAAAGGTTGTGTTATCCCAAATAAAGGCATAAACTATGATGAGGATTGGATATGAACAAATAAACAATAGTTTTAAAATTTGGGTAATCAATTAATCAAAGTTATGTAACCCAAAAGAGAAATATCTATATATCAACCCCTACGAAGTGAAGCCTAAACATAAATCAATCAATGCTTGAATTCAAACTTTGGAAAAATTAATTGAAGAATCAACTTAAAAAAACTTAGACTTTAATGACCAACAAGTTAAAAAATTTTGAATAGTGTAACAACACTAAAACCAATATCCAACAAGGCACATGTGATTGGTTACAAATAATAATGATTAGGATGCAAGACAAGACAAGTCTTTTGAAATAATTTGAGTAGCGTAACACAATTCTCACTCCCAAAATATGTAAATAATGGTTGATGGTTCAAATAATTTAAAACCACAAGACTTAGAATGATTGGGGTATCATAATGTTACCCATCTCAATCAAGTGCCTAACTCAATGTTTTGACACAAATGTTTGCTAAGTTAAAATCGAGGTGTCAAATGGATGACATAACACCTCCTCTAACAATGGAGTAATGTGGACACAAAACTCATTCAAAACATAGTTTAAACAACAAGTTTTAGTTTTAATATTTCAAGCAATATAATGACAAAATATAATTAAGTATTCATCCTAAATCCTATCAAGGTGTGGCAAAGTGAGGTTGACTAAAACTAATTAGTTTTCAATCGTATATATGGATTCTATGTGTACCAAATTTCATGTTAGCACACAAGATAAATAACATATTATTTGGTTCCACATCAAATGGATTATTATGAAAAAGGTCTAGTCTTTTTCACAATCACTACATCCATCACTTGCTCAGTGTAGTGTGATTTCCAATATGATCATATATCCCAGATTTAGCTTGCACTAACAAATATGGTTTAACCACTTAATCCACCATCTTAGTGAGGGGATCCTAATTTATATACCCCCCATGGAGAGGATTTGAAGATGATGCTAGGAGATGAAGCCCCGAGTCAAATATTTCCTATATAACTTATGGGAGGTAATGAAGTCCCCCTCACAAGCTAAAATGCATAAAATAAAAACCAAGTAAAAATGCTTTATGGTTGTTTCTAGATCACCCAAGCCTTGCAGGTCTTGGGGAGAGATTTCACAACATCATTTTTACGCCTTTAGACTAAGACACTTTCTATAATAAAGATGACACTTTTGATTCCATAAGTTTCCTAAAGGGGATAAGGGGAGATCATACATGCACAAATTCCTTTTTGCTAAACAAACAATCAACAAACAACTTGTATGAAAATGGAATTTCTCAAAAGCATGTAAACTAATATGATGTTATGTTCATTTGAAGGCACCAAAATGAAATGTGTTGTGAAGTTTGGCCTCTTAGATTTGATTATAAACTTGTAAAAACTTGAAAAAACATCTAAGGCATAAAAAATGAATTAAATTCTTTTTAGATACTCAAAAGATGATATGGAATTTTTTGAAACATGTTTAGACTTGATTAGATTATTTGTTAAGCAATAATTGAAATGTTTGGATTAATATTCATAGTAAAATTTGAAATAACTTGTATAAATACAAACTAAGCTAAAAACATAACTAAGTTCATTTTAAGCACTTAAGTCCAAATGTGTAAGAGTTAGCAAGTTCATATTAGATCCAAATTGAAATGTTTGAAATTTGACTAATTCTTTTTAAAGCCTACAATGAGATGTGCAATTAGTCAAAAACATGCAAATTGGTCTTAAAATCTACCCTTCAACTTTAAAATGTTAGATTATAACTGCCTAGTTTGAAGCTCTTTTTTTGGTTAGCAAATGATGTTTAAAAATAACCGTTATCAGTCATGAGAATCAACATCGGTTAACTAAGACCATCATCGACCACCTATCAACCTAAAGGAAAAACCATAAAAAGATAAACATGTTAGGTTAGGCAATGGTTAGCAAAAATTTCAATTAAACCTTATAAGCCAAGGATTAGACAAAGAAAACACAATTGAATGAAACCAAGCAATGAGGATTAGAAACATTAAAAAGGTTCAAAATATTATTTCAAGATTTTGTGAAAAATATATAAAACTTGAAGCTAAAATGATGGCATATTATTAAAATTTAAGATAAAACACGTGATTTCAAAAAATCATAAAAAATCGAGTTTGTATGACCCCAAATTAAGCTCTAAAAGATGGTTTACTAGCTCTCAGGTTTGCACATTGCAAAACCCCAACTCTACAGTGCAAAACCACAACTCATAATGCAAAAACATGATTTTAAAAGTTAAGATTTGTATTTTAACCAAAAATTTTAGTGTGATTGCTATTGGTTAAGTCATGAAACTGCTAATGGTTATGCAATATTGCAACTCACTAAGTTGCAATTTTGACAAAACCACAACTACAGAGTTGCGATATTGAAATATCATGATTGTAACTGATGATATAGTAACTCATAAAATCATGGTATTAAAATATCATGAATGGGGATTCATGATATTGAAATAACACAACTTGACCTACAAACAAATCTAAAATACAAAATCATGATTGAAAGACAAAATCATGATTGTGTCAGTTGCGGTTTTGTGGTCTGGAAGACAAAATCGCAAGTCCTTAGTGACAAAATTATTATTTCTAAAAAACATCTTTTTGATCAAAATTTTCACCCACTTTGCTCTCAAACTCCAAGATTCTACATGAAATTGGTTAGTAGTATGATTGTAAGTACCATTTAAGCAAATTCATTGGGTGTGGTCCCATTGGGCATACCATTTATGAACATAAGAATCTGGTAAGGGGAGAGTAGTATCATGTTAGTAGATGAAATAAAAATAAAAAAACACACTAATGAAATAATACCTTAAGCCTATATCTTAAGGGGATCTTAGTGAATAAACCAAATGAAGACACAAATAAAATGCAAAGAAATAGCAATCTTTCCTCACCTTCCTTAATGGCTCCAAAGGATTTGTTCATTGGCTTGTTTGGCTTGTGCTTCAAAGGACTTCGTCAATGGATCTTTAGCTATTTTCCACCTCCTCTTGGTATCATTGGCTTTGTGGCTTTGGCTTGTGAATCTTGACTCAACAATTTGGCATAATAACACTATATCAAAATCACTTTTGAAATCATTTGAGCACAATAACTTTACACTAATATAGATTTTTTTATGAGTGTGAGGTCTTTTATTTATAGATTTTCCCATTTGATCATAATAAACCTGAACCATCCATCTCAAGAAGAAGATGTGTGGCTAAGAATCCATTCAATTTTGGAGCCTAAAATCAATAAATGACCTCATAAATATTTGGGTTAGAGAGGCATTAAAGAGGCATGGGAAGGCTTAATTAGATATTTATGATATTTATGGCTTGTGAATGCCACCCCATAGATGATGTCATTAAATAATGTAGTTATTCACAATCAATTTTCATTAATGAAATAATCAATAACCTCCATGGAAAATCCATTTAAGCTCTTGATTTAAATTAATTAGCTTAAAACATGATTAGTCAATTTTGGTGTAAATTCTTTGGAAATTGGTGTTCAATTGATCAAAATCATCAAAATATCATATTATTGGGTCAAAATTGGACTAGATAAGAATTAGATGGTGATGTTATATGCATTGAAACCATTATCCAATTTAGGATGTTACCCAAAGGCACATATCTTATGCAAAAAAATTGGTAAAAAAGAGCAATATAGAGCACCTTAGTGTGAAATTATCATTTTGACTCGAAATGATCTGATCAAAATTATCACATAAAATTCATTGCTCTATTTACAGATATTGGCTAAAATATACACTTGTTTATGACAAGTTTGAACTATTTAGCACATTATAGTGTTTTTAGGCCAAATTAAAATGTTTGATAGAAATTTGTCTGAAGCTTCGTTGTAGGTCATTGGTGGCTAGTTTTAGGTGTCTACAAATTCTTCTTGTAACTCTTGTATATGTTATATAAATGATTCTACATCATCACTAGCTTATTCTGTAGTTAGTATCTGTACCAAATCTAAAGGACTCATAAAATTTCTTCCATAAATAATCTAAAATGTTGATTTACCTACTAATCTATTCACTAAACTATTATATGCAAACTAAACTTATGGTAAATCCAAGTCTCATTGCTTGGGCTTCTCTCCAACTATGCATCTCAATAAATTTTCTAAGCTCTTATTTATAACTTTTGTTTGTCCATCTATTTGGTGGGGGGGGGGGTATGCACTACTGAATTGTACCTTAGTCCCCATATTATTCTATAAAGTCCTCCAAAAATTATTTAGAAATTTCATGTCCCTATCTCATGTAATGGTTTTTGAAACACCATGAAATCTTACAATATCTTTAAAAAATAATTCTGTAACTCTAATGGCATCATTGGTTTTATTACATGCAATAAAATGAACCATCTTAGAAAACCTATCTAAAACAACAAAAATTAAATCATTACCTCTATATGTATTTGGTAATCCTAACACAAAATCCATACTCAAAATTTTCCATGGTCCTCTTGAAACTAGAAATGGCATGTAAAACCCTATATTTTGTGCATGTATTTTTTCCAACTAACATATCCTACACCTTAGAACATATCTTGTCACATCTCTCTTCATATTTGGCCAAAAATACTTCTCCTCCATGAAATCTATGATATTCATCTTACCAAAATGTCAATCCAAACTAACACCATGTAATTATCTTATAATATTGTCTCTTGGAGACTCAATTGGAATACATAATTATTTCCTTTTGAAGATATAACCATCTTGATTAAGATATCATAAACATTAATTGTATCACCTATTAATGGGTTCTTCTATTGCTCAACTATCTTGTTAAAATCTAGATTAGTATTATATATTTCCTTAATAAATTCAAATCCAACTACTTCACTCATTACAGTCATTATAAACCCCACTCACTTGCTCAAAGCATCAGCGACATGATTATGTTTTCTTGATTTGTGCTTTACTTCACAAAAGTATAACCCTACAAGAAAGACACCCACTTTGCAGGCCTACTATTTAACTTTTTTTGAGTGTTCACATATTTCAAAGCCTCATGATCAATAAATAGGATAAACTCCCTAGACACTATGTAATGCTTGTAATGTTTTAATGATTATACAATGGTATACAATTTAACATCATATATAGAATGCTTTGTGTTTACCTCATTTAATTTCTCACTAAAGTATGCTATTAGCTTCTCTTTTTGACTCTACATAACACCAGTTCCCACAAATGAAGCATCACAATCAACTTCAAACACTTTGCTAAAATCTCGTAATGCTAAAATAGGTTTTTTTATAATTTTATTTTTCAACAATTCAAAGCTTTCTATTATTGCCCTTGTACATGCAAATTATTTTCCTCTCATATAATTTGTTATTGGTGCAACAATACTACTAGAATTATTAATAAATTTTATGTAAAAATTTGCTAAACCATGAAAACTTCTTACCTTTGTGATGCTCTTTGGGACAGGCCACTTAACAATTGCCTTTACTTTTTCTTTATCCATTCTTACACCTTCTACTGAAACTATAAATCTCAAAAACACCACACTATTCTGCATAAACTTGTACTTATTCAAATTTGCATAGATATTTTTTTAATTAATAATTCTAATTACATTATCAAATGATGTAAGTGATCTTATTTAGTCTTACTGAATATTAAAATATCATCAAAATAACCCACCACAAACTTACCATTGTATTCTCATAGCACTATGTTCATCACCCTCCTAAATATGTTAGGTGCATTAGATAACCCAAATGGTATCACCATCCACTCAAATAAACCATCCCTTATTTTGAATGTTGTTTTCCACTCATCTCCTTCACAAATTCAAATCTTATAGTAACTACTTCTTAGATCAATCTTGGTGAAATATTTTGCTCCTGCAAAAACATCCATCATATCATCTAAATGAGGTATAAGAAATCTATAATTGATTGTAATTTTATTTATTGTCCTATTATCAACACACATCCTTCACCCTCCATCTTTATTTAGATTTAGTAACACTGGTGTTGCACATGAACTCATTCTCTCCCTTACTACATCCTTCCTCACTAATTTAGTAACCTGCTTATTCAATGTTGCATGTTCTGCTTGACTCATTCTATAAGCTACTTGATTTGGTAGAGTTGATCTTAAAATCAAATCAATATGATGTTAAATATCTTTCTTTTGTGTTAAACCATTTGGTAACTCATAAATCATAACATCTACACATTCTTTCAACACTATTGCTACTTTTAGTGGTATTTGCACCACTTTTGTGTTTTTTTCTTCACTACTAACAAATAACAATAACCTATCATTTTCATATTTTTGATAAATTATTTTATAGTAAGCATGATTTTAGCTTGCCCTTCTTCTTTAAGAGGTAACAAAACTACCTTCATACCACCTCTACTAAAACTATATGTGTTCTTTGATCTATCATGAATTGCTTTTCTATCAAATTATCATGACCTTCCCAATAATACATGGATGTATCCATTGGTATAACATCACACCATATTTCATCTTTGTATGTTTTACCTATACATAACTTGATTAAACATATTTTAACTATTATAACTTTAGTCTCTTTCTTAAACCATGAAATCTAATTAGGATTATGATGTTTTTCACACTATAAACCTAGTTTCCCAATCATGTCCTTAAAAACTATATTTTCACAACTACCACCATCTATAATTACTTTCCACATCTTATCTCTTGAATTACACCTTGTTTCAATTTTTTTTTTAGCCATGCATCACCACCTTATTTATTCTACACATATTCTTTCTTTGGAACAAACATTGTTCTTCTCATCATGATATTTTCTCCAATATCTTCTTTTACAACTTCATTATTTTGCTTTTCTATTTCAGCTTCAACTAAATTCAATCTTGGGTGATACTCTTACCTCCTTTCTTGATCTTGTTAGTCTAGACATATAAATGCTCTATGGCCTTATTCTTCACATTTGTAACAAATATAAGATCTGTAATGATTTAAAAACCATCCCTTACCACCATCATAGATTCATTCTCTTTGAAATCCTTTTTCTCTTTACCGGTATTGAAACCATTGTCTATTATCTTCTTGTCTTTTTACATCACATGATGATTCTCCTATAGTGGAATTAAATTCACCTATATTTTTATTAAATCCACCTCATCACCTTATTGGAGGGGATTTCCCTCTTCTTGGACCAATAGATATTTTTTCTAAAATTTTATCTATTTTATTTTTCTTCTGTCTTCAAATTTAATTGATAAGCTTACACCATGAAAAGTATTCTATGCATGCTTAATTCATCTTGAATAGAAAACTTCAAACCATTTACATACCTTGCTTTCATCTAATCTTCTGTCTCATCATGCTCTACTTGTTGAATATCTTATGAAACTCATTTATATACTCTTGTATATTGTGATCCTTCTGCCTCAAATTTTAGAATTTATTGTATAGGGTTTGTGCATAATTTATAGGAAGAAATTTTTGCCTCAGATTCTTCTCCATACTTTTTCTATGAATTGATCTTCTCTTTACCTTCTTTGTCTTTCTTTCTACATAGAATCCCAGCAAATCATTATATGTCCCTTCAATTTCATGCATGCAAACTTTACCTTCTTATCTTTTCTCATGGTTTTCTATTTTAAAAATGTCTCCATGTTGTTCATCCAATCTATTAACTCCTATGGTTTTACACTCCATAATCTAGAATGTTAACTTTTATCCCTTTGTTCTTTCTAAATCTTTAACCATCCTCTCTTTCATTGATGGTTGTTGTTCCTATTTCTCCTCTTGTATAATTTCTTCTTCATGATTTGTGTTATCCTCTACATCTTATGCTCTCTTTTGTCTTTGATTCACAATAATCTCGATTAATTGTTTAACTTGCCTCTACAGCTGTTGTATAGTCTAATTCATCTAAGTGATTCCTCCTCATCCTTTCACCATTTCTTACATATCTAAGATTCAAAATTACTCTGACACCAAATAATGAGCCCGAATACTATCAAGATAAATAAAAATCTAATAGGTTAAGATTCTAAATAATTATTGGTATTGATTCATATTGAATGATTCAAATAATTACAAGACATGTATAAACAAGATTTAACTCATAATTGGAGTTGACATACAAAATTTGAAACTCTAAAAATAAATAAAACTCATTTTATTATTTTTAGTCGCTATTATTTTTTGTAAGTTTTACATGCAAGTGCAAGTAGCTCTAAAAATCTTCAAAAATAAACTAAACAATAAAATTAACCTATCGAATGAATTTCAACTGAAGTTCATGTCTAGTTACAAAAATATACAATTTATAAAATTAGACAAAATCTAAATTAAAATTAAACTACAATTTTGAATCCTTTGATGGTCATGTATGGCCTCCAAAAATGTTAGGAACCCCTTATCCAACGGAAGCACAATTGATTACTTTCTTATAAGCAATTAAACACGAAATTATACCAGAATGATTAAGTAACTAGAAACTTGAGACATCAAAGAATTTGAGAGACAATACACACTCTTGTATTAAATACTACTAGAAGAAAATACAATAAGGAAGATGCCACTTCTTCCTCCACCTCAAAGGCTTGCCACACCTCAAGACCTTCTTCCCTCTCTCTCTTGCTCAACATAACCAACTCAACAACCTGAGTTGTTATGCCCTCCTTGAATGCTTCAGCTGATCTCCTTGACCTTACACCTGTAGATCTCCTTGACCTTGCTCCTTACTTCAATGCTTTACTTGCTTGCTTGCTTTATTTACAATACATGCCTCACGTGTCTTTAAATAGGATCCCATGCATACAAAAATAGAACTCTAATTACAATAATTAGACATGCAACTCGTGACTATAATTAGCCCTTAAACATGCAAACACTCGCTTCACTTAACTGACTGTTTGTCAACAGCAGTTCTGGAACCGCCATAGGCGATCGATGTCGGTCCCTGTCTGTCTGGTGCTGACCGACATCGACCGACTTCCTGCCAATGCCGATTGCCTTCTGCACTGGTCATGACCGACGTCGGTCATGCTGTCGACGCCGATACTTCTAGAGCTTCAGCAACCTCCCTTCTTCATGTCTGCAATAGTTGAAGCTTTTAGCTCCACACCCTAACAATCTCCCACTTGGAGATAAACAGCTACAATTGTACTTGTACCTGTACACCATCTACTTTGTTCCCTTGGCTCTGTATCCCTCTTCAAAGTCACTCTTGAAGACCAACCACCACAAAACCTGTGATGCTATACCTGTCACTTATGCCAAAAGAATTTTGCTGCTCCCCAATTCTTCATGACATACTTATGAACTAACTTTACCCTTAGCTCAGAAAACTCCCTGTATATGAAACCCTGTAAAAAGCAACACAATACAGTAACAGGATAATGTAGCTAATATTATCCAACCTAGTAAAGATAAATACAATGGTCAAACCTTCATTGTCCTACAGCCTACTCAAGACCATATACCATAGCCTTCTATCTCACATGTCCATCCACTCTCTTCTCTAACTTGGGAATCCATCCCTCATCCAGTGCTTTCTTCCAGCTAACAACTCCACCAACAAATACCTGTTTGGTTCTTCTCCAAGGACTCACACTCCTCATCCATGCCAAGCTCCTACTGTTTCTGGATTCTACTTGCATTGCTTCTTCACATCTTCCTAGTTCTTGACCATCAGTAAGCAATATAAAGAAGGTGAACAATGAATATGAGGTTCACTTACCCTTTCTGACCTCCATATGGGCGTTTGAGACTCCTTGACAGCTTGCTGTCTGCCCAACATCCATTCCAGTGACCGATCTCAGCCATCTCCCAGTCTGCTCCTGACCGATGTCGATTCCCTGCACTGACCCTGACTGTCGACGTCATTTCTCTGGCCGACGCCGGTGTCCCTTCTACCGACGTCAGTTTCTGCCTGACCGACGTCAAACTTCTCCTGCCTGACTCTACCGACCCTGCTAGTCTGCACATGACCGATGTTGGTATCTGCCTGACCAACGTCAGTTCCAAGTGACCAACAACGGTGTCTGTGTGTTCCTGTATGTGATGAATTCTTCATCTGCGAGCTCATCTTGGATCAAACCCCTATCCATACTGCCCTGCTCAGAATTATTCAGCTCCTGTGACTGATTTTTGTCCTTCATCTCCTCCATAAACACTAAGGCTTCTTTGTTCTTGTTAAAAGCATTAAATTTCCTTTTCCTGCAATGAACTCTATCTATGCTTTCTAAATCTGAACACATACCTTTTGAATCAAGAATGTCCATTCCCTTCTTATTCATGTGACCAAGCCTATTAAGCCACATCTTCGAATCTACAGCTGAAGTAGATAAACCAGAAGTAGAATCAGTAATACAAGTAGATAGATTAAGAGTACCTACTTTCTTACCTCTTGCTAAAACAAGTGCTCTCTTGGTAACCTTCCAAGAATCTATTGTGAGGGTTATTGTGCATCCCTCATCACCCAACCTTCCTACAGAAACCAAACTCTGCTTCAGAACTGGGACATGCATGACCTCCTTCAACACCCATGTGTTGTCCATCTGCAATCTCAGCTGCACTTTCCCTTTGCCAACTATTTGACAAGGCGTACCATCCCCTAAATAAAGCACTCCAAAGTCTCCCTATTCATACTTATGGAACAAATCTCTGTTTGGGGATGCATGAAAAGAAAAACCAGAATCTAAAACCCATGATCCTACCTGACTATCCAGAGAAAATATGAGAGCATCCTGTACCACAATATTTGCATCCTTTGCTTCTTCATTACCTTCATGTTGATTCTCTTTATCCCTCAACCAACACTCCTTTGTGTGTCCTCTCTTTCCACAAAACTAGCAGGTAACACCTCTGGATTCAGATCTCCTTCCCACCTTCGACCTTGATTTCCCTTGCTCAATCTTCTCTCTTTGCCTTCCCCTGCTTTTTGCACTTAGAGCATTCTCTGATGATTCACCTGTGCTTCTCCTGCGTATTTCTTCATTTAAGATCACACTCATAACATCATCAACTTTTAAGATTTTAGAAGCAGATGCAGAATTACTTACTACCATAACCAAACTATTCCAACTTTCAGGTAAAGAACATAAAATCAAGAGAGCCTTTACTTCATCATCAAAAACAATATTGACTGAAGCTAACTGGTTTACCAAACCATGGAAATCACTAAGATGAGTATGTACCGATCCACATTCCTGCATTTGCAAAATAAATAGCTGCTTCATAAGAAATACCTTATTTGAAGCCGAGGGCTTTTCATATAAATTCGCCAAAGATTTTATCAACTCTTCCGTTGTCTTGCAATGTGACAAGTTGAAAATCACAGACGATGCAAGGCTCAACCTTATGGAACCCAGAGCCTTTTGATCAAGAACACTCCATTCTTCATCCTTCATATCTGTGGGCTTGCATGCAACCCCACCCAACAGTAAGTACAAATCCTTCTGATACAGATAATCCTCTATCTGCATCCTCTAATGTTGATAATTCTTGCCGTTAAACTTCTCCATTCGTAGCTTACTTTCTTCTGCCATTGCTGAACTTCCACTCAATCAGAAACCCTGTGAATGACCTGTAATCAAACAATAACTTGCTCCCTTCAAACCGTAGCTCTGGTACCAACTGTTAGGAACCCCTTATCCAATGGAAGCACAATTGATTACTTTCTTATAAGCAATTAAACACAGAATTATACCAGAATGATTAAGTAACTAGAAACTTGAGACATCAAAGAATTTGAGAGACAATACACACTCTTGTATTAAATACTACTAGAAGAAAATACAATAAGGAAGATGCCACTTCTTCCTCCACCTCAAAGGCTTGCCACACCTCAAGACCTTCTTCCCTCTCTCTCTTGCTCAACACAACCAACTCAACAACCTGAGTTGTTATCCCCTCCTTGAATGCTTTAGCTGATCTCCTTGACCTTACACCTGTAGATCTCCTTGACCTTGCTCCTTGCTTCAATGCTTTACTTGCTTGCTTGCTTTATTTACAATACATGCCTCATGGGTCTTTAAATAGGATCCCATGCATACAAAAATAGAACTCTAATTACAATAATTAGACACGCAGCTCGTGACTATAATTAGCCCTTAAACATGTAAACACTCGCTTCACTTAACTGACTGTTCGTCAACAGCAGTTCTAGAACCGCCACAGGCGACCGACGTCGGTCACTGTCTATCTAGTGCTGACTGACGTCGGCCGACTTCCTGTCGATTCCGGTTGCCTTCTGCACTGGTCATGACCGACGTCAGTCATGCTGCCGACGCCGATACTTCTGGATCTTCAGCAACCTCCCTTCGTCGTGTCTGCAACAGTTGAAGCTTTTAGCTCCACACCCTAACAAAAAATATTAAAAATGTCCAATAACTAGAAGGACTAGATTTTTTGAGATGATTATTTTGGTGTGAAGATGGTCTCAAAGGAACTATAGATCAAAATTTATTCCCTCTGGGAGTTTGACCTCTTTTTCTACATCACAATATGATATATATGGCAATATTAATAATACAATATTCCAACAAACACACATAGGCATAAGTGATTACGAAAGGGAATCTATTCAACCGCTTGACATAACAAAAATAAATTTGTGTAAAATACACCGAGATATATCATTTTTGAGGCACCTATTCCACTAATGACACAATTTAATACGATATAGGTGGCTCAAGAATGATGTCTATCAATATGTTTTACATAATTTTTTTAAAGTTATGTATGCTTAGTATATTATTAATTCTAATTTATTAATATTAATTATTATTACAACACACACACACACACATATTAGGTACAGGTAAACGTTTTTGAATCTGGGGTTATGAACTAGATAATGCTTTTACATAGTTTGGAGCTATGAATTATAAAATGTTTTTATAGAGTTTCAAACTATGAATCAGAGAACACTTTTACAGACTCTGAAGCTATGAACTAGAAGCATGGTAGTTTTTTATTGGAGCTAGCGACCCAGTCTGAGACACAAATGAGAAGCCCAAATCCCCCAACAAACAACCAATAACGAATATGAAAACCACAAAAATACCACAAATAGACACAAGCAAGAGATGAGGATGATACTAAACAAAAACAATAGAAAGGATGAACAATCAACAAAAAGTCAACAAATAATCAACAAAAATACTAGGAGCTAACCGCTAAAAGGCAACAACTAAGTTACTCGACTACGAAGGATCCCAAAGGGAGAAAAGTGCAACAACACACAACCAAAGTCACAAATTGAACATTGATAAGGGGAAGAGTCAACCTTAGGTAGGGATCATCCTTTTCCTTTTGGTTCAAGCCATCTCTAATCATGTCTTCCACCTTTAATCATCTCTAATCATATCTTTCGCTTTTAATCTTAACCTCTCTATTTTAAATATACGCCATTTTTATTTGGCTAAAACTCCAATATCAATCTTCGATTTCCTTTCTTTAAAATAAAAGAAAGAAAAATATTTAATAATAATAATAATAATAATAATAATAATAATAATAATAATAATAATAATAATAATAATAATAAAATTTTCTATTATAATAATTTATATTTATATTGTAATTATATATATATATATATATATATATATATATATATATATATATATATATATATAATTACAATATAAATATAAATTATTATAATAAATTTTTTTATTTTATTAATATAATATAATAATATTATTATTATTTATTATTATTATTATTATTATTAAATATATATATATATATAAAATTACAATATAAATATAAATTATTATAATAAAAAATTTTATTTTATTAATATAATATAATAATATTATTATTATTTATTATTATTATATAATATTTTTCTTTCTTTTATATATATATATATATATAAAAATCCAGCATTAACTCACTCGAAGTTCATCATCATTGACCCTCTATCACTTTTAATGCATGCAGCTTATATATATTATATGGTACAAAAACTAAGTGAAAAAAACATGTACTAAAAATAGAAAGTAAAGTTTAATTAGAATTATATATGGTACAAAAACTAAGTGAAAAAAAACATGTACTAAAAATATAGTTGCTAAAAATAGAAAGTTTAATTAGAATATTATTATATATACGCTAAGAGTTCATTGTTTGTTAGCAGAGCAGATACTGAGAGAGTGCTACTTCTTCACATGGCTTCCAATACTGTTGACATCTCGACAAAAAAGAGAAGTATGGAGGGCAATAAAAGGGAAGCTCAAAAGATAAAGCGAAAGAAAGCCGGAAACAATGGAAGAAACGGTGTATCAGAAGAAGATAGAGAGAAGTTGGAAAAAAAATTAGGTTTAGACGATCTTTTGCGATTATTTGTTTTAGCAGACGGAGGAAATAATATCCGTAAAATCCAGGAAGAAGAATCATTCTTGCACCGTCTTCCAGTTGTAATCATACAGAGTATCTTATCCACTCTTCCCCTTCATAAACTTTTCCAAGTCCTCACTATCTTTGATCTGCGCAATTATGTCTGGGAGTCTTCACAATTTCATAACATGTGGGACGAGCGTAACGTGGAGAATTGCCTTGTTATAGACCACTGTGAAGCTGTTTCTGTTTCTGTTTCACTTTGTAACACCACCCACCCACAATGGCTGCCGCTGGAGAATATATTACAGGACTGGGTAAATTACATTTCCGGGAGTTTGAAAGCTGCTGCCGGAGGTCTTCTTGTTTTTGTCAGTAAAAAAGATGGAATGCTTCACATTGTAAATCCGTTAACCCTAAAATTTCATCATATTCCAGAAGCAACTGTGAACAAAAAAGTTGAGCTCTCTTATTACATGAAGAAGCGCCATGAAGAAATTGGTGTTGAGTTGATTGTCGATTCAACAACCAAGTCATGTCAGGTGATTGTATTTGGAAATTTCACGAGAAGAAAACTTCAGTTTTTGATATATAGATTGCCTGAAAACTCTTGGCAGATTAAAACTCCTGACCACGGTATCTGCTTGAAGAAGTATCCACAAAGGGTGATATGTAACCAGAGAATCTATTTCTTTTTCGATAATGGGTTATCTTGGACTACTTATAATCTCAGTGGAGAGAACCAGCTTTGGATTGAACGCCATTCAATCCGAGATTGGGAAGTAGAAGTGCTGAATTATGGAGTTTTTGTGTACAAGGGTAGACTTATGAGGTTTGAATTATTGAGTTTGGATAGATATGTTATTCTGGAGTGGGATCGGAATACACGGATCGTTCCAAAATGGAGGCGTGTTTTCGAAGGAAATAATAGGCAACTGTATCCAAATATGGCGTTTCAGTTTTCACAGAAATTTACAGTCAATTGTGGGGGTGGTGATGGAGATTGCTGTTATATAGCTTTTCCATCCATTCACAAGATAATGTCAATAGATGTCGATGCAGCACAGGTTGAATTGCACACATGGAATTCAAGGCATAATGTCACAGATGAAAACCCTGAGATTTTTCTAATGCCATTAGGGTTTTGTCCCGTCTCATCAGGGTTTTAATGGCTAGAATTTCATCAGGAATTGGGGATTTCTCAAAGGAGATTTGTCGCCGTATAGTTATTTAATTTATCTTCAGTAACATACTTATAAATTCTTAATTTAAAATATTGCCATGCAACTAGCATGATTAAAATTTCTTAATAATTGAAGTTATATTTTTAGCAGGTTTATTTTTATTCTACATGGTAATTATTTTTTTTCCATAAAAGTAGTAATAAATCAGTTTATTACAAAACATATATTTAATTAATCGTTATATTTTCTCAAAATTAAAATACATGTCTATGATATTTGATTTGCTTTTGTGCAAAGAATTGCAGGTAAGCTTACGTCTACTGCATTGTGTTTTTTAAGCCGAATCGTTTGAGATATAAATGTAGACAGTTTTTTCAAGATAATATGTGTCTGTAATATGGGTAGAGAAGTGAACTGTTAGCCTGCATGATTACATTAAGATAGCAGGGCATGTTTTTCAGATAGTTTTCTCACAAATGGATAAACAGTTTATAAAATGAATTAGAGTTATTTTGTCCTGATGTTTACACACAGAATTCTTGTTTAAGTATGATATACCCACAAAAGGGTCTGTTTCTACTAGTGGGTAAAGTAAGGTAGATTATCTGTAAATAGCTTCAGCCATTGGAAAGTAGTGAGAATTTTTAACACCAGTGCTTTGAATTCAGTGGTGGGAAGGGATGAGCTATTTAACATATTTATGTGGTAAAAAATATAAATAATATTGTGCAGTAAGAGCTTTAAATTTCTTATTTTTTTCATATCATTTATTAAATTTTATTATTATTTATTTATTTTTGTTTTTAAATTTCAGTGGTAGTTGTTTTGTAGGAACAATTCTATTTATTGAGTTAGTAAATTAAATTTTGGATGTAAATATTTCAAAGTATTAATATATATATATATATATATATATTTTAATATATATATATTTTTTTTCTTTTTATAATTTTTTTATCTAATTTAAATATTATTTGAAATTTTTTCGGAATGTATTTTTTGATTTTATTTATTGTTTTTAATATATTTTTAATATGTATAGTTTTATTTTTGTATTTTTTAAAGGTCAATATTATTTATTTTGTTGCTTTAATGAATATTAATTTATATGTTTTATTTTTGATTGAATTTTTTTATTATTATAAAGTTTCATTGGTAACTCATTCCTCTATTTAATGAGAATTGCAATTTATTTTTAAATTTGCTTAACATTATTCATTATTTCTTATATTCTCATTAAAATTTTTAATTATATATATATATATATATATATATTATATATTTTAACATATTTAGAATTATTTCTTTATGTATTAATCAAAGTTAGACTTAATTATATACTATTTATTTATTTATTTTTAATTATGTTTTATCATAAATAAATTTAAATATATGTAATATATATATTTGTGTGTGTAGAATAACACAATAGCATACATATATCAAAAATTTAACAATCAAAATCAATAACTAACACCTGAATATTTAGAATATGAAAAATGATATCACAAATTTTAGAATCAGAAATAAAAGATAAATTATAAACTTTACATCAATACTAAAATTATTCTTCTAAATTAATTATCCAATAAAACTAATTAGGATATAAACTTTACATAAATGTTAAAATGATTTGAATACAAGATAGTAGTTACTATGTTATATTTATGGTTTTTCATAATTCTACAAAACATCTTTAAATCCTATTATGATAAATGCAATTAAAATTAGTATTTCTATTATATTGCAATCCTATAAAATTACTTCTCAACTAAAATGATAGGGACTAACATGTCCTTATTAACATTTAATTTATATGTGAAAATTTTTACCCTTTGATATGTATATAATGTCAATACGAATAATATGATTAGATTAGATATTTTAGATTTACTTATATTTTAAAAATATAGAGATATATCATTTTAAAGTATTTATTTTAGTTTTGTTATATATATATATATATATATATATATATATATATATATATATATATATATATATATATATATATATATATAAAATTAACAACTCTATTGAATTTTACGAGTGCTCTATTTGTTGGTGACAAATAGCTACAATATAGTTGTACCATTATGTTTGCCATGGAAAAATATTTTTAGATATAAAATAGGGTCCAAACTCCACTATATGTCTAAGTATAATATTTTTTTATAGACTCCTCTAAGTAAGGAAAAAAAATTATATAACTGTCAAATCGACACTATATTTAAAAGTAAAACTATCATATGACCATAAAATAGACATCAAATATCAAGTCAGCTATTATTTATTTTCATCTCACACTATTACACTTGCTCCTCTAACCCACTCTTGTCTATCAATGCACCTTTATGTGTAATTATACTATCTTACAAGAATAAGGCCCATAAACAAAAAGGGTGAAGAGGCTCATTTTAATAGGGTTTAGAATTTTGGTCGTGAATGAATATTAGATAAATTGGAAGTAATAATAATGGATTGTTATCTAAAAACTGACATTATATTTACTATTATGCAAACCAAATTTAAAAAGAGAGAGAGAGAGAGAGAGAGAGAGAGAGAGAGAGAGAGAGAGAGAGAGAGATGTGTGTGTGTGTGTTTATATATATATATATAGAGAGAGATGTGTGTGTGTGTTTATATATATATATATATATATATATATATATATATATATATATATATATATATATATATATATATATATATATATATATATATATATATATATATATAAACACACACACATCTCTCTCTCTCTATATGTGTGTGTGTGTGTGTGTGTGTGTGTGTGTGTGTGTTTTTATATATATATAAACACACACACACACATATATATATACACACGCGTGCGTGCGTGTGTAAACATTAGTCACATAAGATGCCTCATATACATATAATTACATTCCATAAGGTTGGGAGTCTTCATCTCTATCTAAATTTGTATCCCTATTCTTTAACTCTATGTCTGTCTTTAATGTTCTCAACTAAATTAGAAGATAATAATTAAACACTATTGTGTGAATTATCCCTATCACTATGTTCCTTATCTATGTTTTATCATTCCTGATTCCAAGATAATATGAAAAATGTCTTCACATGTACTACTTATACCAATATCTATAGTACTAATAGGGTTTCACTTCATGTATGTTTTATCTAAGCTTGTATGAATGTGCAAGAAAATATTTTTGTAATAATAATGTCAAAGTTGATTTATTCATTCGTTGTTATCATACAAACTTAGTCAGGATGTTAGGGTAAGTTATCTCTTGTAGGGTATATAAAATTATAGATATGTTTTTTACTATTATTTTGAAATGTTCATCAAAATGCTAACATTGGTCATATTGGTAAATGTGAGACCTTTATAATGAACCTACTTTAATATGTTGACTTGTCTTGATTTTTATCCATACATTGTAACATTTGTATTATGTTCTTGTTCTAAGACTAATCTAAGTTTGAACATTGAATATCATGACATTTGACATTGAATTATTAATATGTTTTTTATTTATTGGACTTATTTTGTTTAATTTATGCATATTATGTGGTTAACTTCTCTTTTTTGGTTATATTTTTAATATTATTTTATTTTTTTGTATAGTCATATTAAAAAACATTTGCAGGACCCCAAAAAATTACCACATTGACATATTTAAAGCTCGCATTTGTATTCATACTGATACCAGGGTCATTTACTTAATTATTTTGTAATGAAAATGGATAGTCCACTAGATTTAAAGCTAATTAGCTATGTGGAAGGTGTTTTCTCTTTTATTCAAACTCTAGATTTATACCTTAAATAAAAAACTTGAATCCTTAAAAGTGAATAGACCATAGAGGTAATTTCAATATAGCATAATTTATACAATTTTGAATAAATATAGAAGTTGTGTGACCATGAAAATTACTAATAATTTTATGTTATGCCATTTCCTGACTTAGAAGTTGTTTTTGTATTCAATTTTGATAATTACTAACAACATGCACCTATACGTCCATGCGAGAAGTTGATAGTCTTATGCAAAGATATATTAAAATGAACAATGTATTATCCTACAACTCCTAATACAAATCTAAGACAAAGTATTTTATAGAGGGTATCAATTTTCCTTCCTCAACCAACATGGATGGCTCATATAGATGTAATTTCTCACAATTTATTTCTAAACACATTTCAATGATTACGGGAGGTGCATGTGGCATGAGGAGGATCAATATTTTACATGTTAATTTCATTTCCAAGTAAGTGCATTTGTTTTTACATCATTTTGAAAGAGGAAGTTCAAATTTTAGTTAATGTTATTCATTTCATTATTTGGTTTAATGTCATTATATATTTTTTATTAATAATAAATTTAATTTTTGCATAATTATAAATTTTTAAAGATCCAATAAAATAATCAATTAGTTTCCACCTATGTGGATGTTTTTCCAAATATTAATTAAGGAAATTATACCTAGACTTTAAGATTCACTAGAACTTTTTATAAAATTTTAGGATCCATTTTTAAAATTATTCTTGATTTTGAAGAAAATATTATTGAACATTGAAATAAGAATATTTATATGAACATAAAAAATGAAGGTGAAATTTCACCTCATGAACCCTTGATTCAACATAGAAAAAATGTTTCTTTAAAAATAAATAATAATTTAGTATCAGAGGATGCATGTTCATATAATGAATATGGGGCTATTTCAAAGGATGAATAAGTGAATGAATTGAGTCACTTCGATGATAATGGAAGTAGATTTTTCCAAAAAAAAATCCTAAGTTTCTTTAGAGAATTTGGGCCTAGTTATAAACGTTATACAAGTCCAAATTGATAAAAACTATGAGTGGATATGAGTGTAGGAATCCAGCAGTTGCAAATCCTCATCAAGGCTTCCTAGATAATTATAATATATTTTCCATTTTTGATTTGCCAAAGCATGTGAATTTTCCTACCTAAACGATGCACACAATGTAAATACAAGTGTTTACTAGAAAAAGATCCACGTGTATTCAATCTAAAAGGGAATTAGGACATTGATTTTAGGACTTCATAAAGGCAAGATTTATAGGAACTAAACCCTTACATAATAGAAAATAGACATGCCAGTGAGATAAAACTACCTTTCATTAAGTAACACAAGCATTCAAATTATAGAGACATTTATGGTGTCCCATGGGCCATCTTGATTAAAAACTTATGCATAAGATTTGGTTGACAATACCTTGAGTTTGAAACTTGCCATTCATTAGAGCATTCATGAATATGGAAAAGGAAAACATTCCAATTTTTTTAGTTAGTTTTATCTTTCTTGCTAGTGAAATGATTTCTGGAAAAAATCAAGGTTTAGAACTTAGATGTGAAGGGTTAAAAATATGAAAAGAAGTGTTTTATATTCTTTTTTTATGGTGAAGTGACCAGATCATGTTGACATAAAAAATGTTTAAATATTCAATCATGTCTATCAATAAGTTTTATATAGAAGCCAAGACATAAAAATTATGTTACGGTTATTCGTGATAACCTAAAAGGAAATACTTGATTTGAAGAGAAATAATAATGACTTGAATATAAATATTAGTTATATTTGAATATGAAAAATAATGCATTAAAAAATAATGTTCAAGAATAGGTTGGGTTTTAAAAATTAAACTGCTACAAGTGTCACATCTTACAAGGATTTGGAGGACAAGTTTTTAATTTCAATTGAGAAGTTAACAAACACCATAGCAATATAAGAAGAAGGAAAGAAAAAAAATAAGAGAGGAAATTGTGTACCATTGAAGGGAAACCATAATATTGAAGACACTACATTTGAGATTACACTAATTACAATGGAAGTTACTTATTTGATAAATATGTTGCATTCTAAAAATATGTAAATAGACATACAATCATTTTCCATTACAATTCTTTCAAATTATTTACATGATGTTGGTTTAATAGTCGACTGATGTGAGACATTTGGATAAATAGAAGCAAAATCAAGATAATTTCCACTTCAATTTAATGAACAAACATGCATTGTTATGGGATTTGAGAATGAATTAGAGAAGTAGAATGTGGTGTAACTTAATGAGGAGGCATGCCAATATATTTAAGATGTTTATACTGATGTTACTTGTGAGTAAGATTCAATAAGGACTCTAATGATGTTTTTTAATTATCAAACATTAATTAATGTTATATAAATTTAGATATTGTTAACTTATGATGTTATTATTTGTGATTAGGAATCAATCTACTTACAACCTACTAGTTAAATGTTAGATATTTGATATTGTATAAATTTTATATGTTTCCTTTCAATCAATATTTTATTGCATTGAACTTTTCACACACACACACACACACACACACACACACACACACACACACATTTCATCATGATTATTTTTATTAATTCAATTCAATTTTTAAAAATCTATTATACTTATCATTATTGTATTATTATTTCATTATTTTAGTTTGAGTTTCATTATTTAATTTGTTATGCTTCATTGTATGATTGTGTCTATATTATTTATCTCATTTGTATTTAACTATGAGACTACATTTTAGTTTTTGGCATTCAGACTTGTATGATTTATCACAAGGTTTGTAGGTTCATGTTACTAACCACTTTAAGCAATGTTTTTGTTTCCAAATGTATGTCTCATATAAACATAATAACATAACAATATGAATATATAAATAGTATTTAGTTTTCGATCATTAGATAATTTATTGTAAATTGAAGTTATGACTTTGTAATTAGGGTTACTTTTATAAATTTTGTGATCATTTACCATACACTAATTTAGTCATAGCCTTGGATGCATCTCTTTTCTTTCTTATTTTCTTTTTTCAGTTGGGAAAGTATTTCTATAATTTTCCTTAATGTCCATATTATTTTAAACATGTGCGTATTCAATTTCAACTAGGTTTGTTATTAAGACATTATTTTATTTAGTGACATTCACCATTTCTATAATAATACTATCAAAAAAAAAAATGATTATTTCGATTTCTTTTGTTTAATTAATCTCCCTCAAGTCATTTTCTCAATTTGATAAAAATGTGGTTAACTAAGTAAACAATTAAAATATTCAAAATTTTACTTTAAATAATAATCATTATTAATATATCATTTTATGGACATTTTGCAAAAATAATATCTTTAAATGTTCCTTATCCTCTTTGATTTTTTGTTTCTTTCTAAAATTGTATATTTGAAGAAGTAAAAAGTTTAACATATTTCTAATTACCACTCTTAACTTATATTTCATTAACATTTGATTCATCATAAATTCCTTGTCTTTCATTCTTAGTTTCCAAATCCAAGATTGTATTTAGTGTGTAATAATCTTTTATTAACATAGAATATTTTTAAATTCTTATTCAAACTATTCCTCTATGTGAATAGGTCATCTTTACACTTTTACAACCATTTTCAATAACATTTAAGAAGTTTTATTGGTGGTACACTTTTTCAAGTTTCATAAACTAATTATTAAAAAAAAAATTATAGTGTTTAATTCATGCATCCTTGGATCATTTATTTCCTCTACTGAAACCTCTAATTCAATTTATTATTCCATTATTTTTAAATAGTGTCAACATACATTTTACTTTCCATTCTTTTGTAGTATTGACCGATGATTAGATTACATCAATTTTGTTTGCATGTGGTCTGCTTGATTGATTTTTTAAAGATGTATTATGAAATTATCCACATTTTTGTCTCAGTAATGTTCATTATTTTATTTTTAACCTTCAATCTCATTCCATGCATCATAGTTTTTTCTTATTGGGATATCATGACTTGCTTTAGGAATATTTTATTTCTCTCTCTGTTTTTAATGATGTAATTGTAAATGATTAAATAGTAAATTTCTTAACAAAGTGTACAAGAACAAAAATAAGATAAATTAAATGTAAATTATTACATTATTAATGTAATCTTTAAGTAAGAAGAAAATACATAATAATAAAATATGGTTTAAAAAATTATATACAACTTTAAAGGAACATCAACATTGAATAAATGTACTATAGAAATCTATAAGTGCAAATAAATGTGCATAGAATTCTCACAATATAATTCTAAAGATAAATTTGTGTGTGTACTGTCATGATCCTTAGGTAATATGATATGTGTAGAATCCAAGATCTTTTCCAAATTAAGATGTGTATAAAAATACAAAATAAAGGTAATTTTTTTGGGTCGTAGCCTATCTAGACACTAATTTGGCATGTGAGACTCCTTTATGGAAGCCCACATTGTTATTATTTTTCAATTTTTCTTATATATTATTAATATTGGATATACATACCCTAACCTCCCATCGATTTTAAAATTATGCTTCTTTTATTAAGTACACGAGCCTTCATCATATTTAAAGTTGTACTACCAAGATGTGTAATAATATCTTTGGTTGGTATGTGGGTGTAGGAGATGAATGTAAGAACCATTATATAATTCAAAATAAAATTTTATTCAAATCTCCAATACCAACATCCAACATCCTCTAGACCAACTCCATAAAATACTTGAGATATTTACAATTTTAATTTTCTTAGAAATAAAATTTTTATGGGGACATAGAATTCCCAAATGTAATTAACTTTTAATAGAAAACTTAAAGTTAGGAAGAAAATTATTTCATAAAGTTGAAAAAATGTAATTCTAAGTAGAGGCCAAATGCAATAGATGTTCACCTATAAGCAAATTTAATGTTTTTGAGAAGTTTCATGTTTAAACAAAAATATAAATCTTATTTTCTATTAAAATAATAAATGGATGAATAAACTAAAAAAACTTTTTAGTTTAAACCCATCCTTGATAGAAATTCTTAACCGGTCACTATTTTCAATCCTCATTAACTTGATGAATAATTTAATTAAAATGATTAAACAATGGTAGACATTTATGATTGATCCTTCTAGAAGTCTCTTTTGACTATATAGTTTCTATACAAACTATTTTGGTATGTGATATGCCCAAAAATACATTTTGTGGTAAAATTCAATAATTTATATTTAATTTCTCACCCAAAAATCATGGTTGTGGTTTGGTTTTCCAATAAGTGAACAAAACATAAAGAATGGCATAACATATATGATAACTGGTCTAGTGATCATCACATAATGTGATGGAAGTTTCTTATAATGTCATGATAAAAATTAATACACATTTGTATGCCTTACAATTTATGTTTCCAAAAAATATAAACAAAAAAACGTGACAAAAAATGTAAACACAACAAAAAATGAGATCAATAGATGCTGTATAGAAAAAACATGTATTTCGTATAACATACAATATTAATTATTTATTTGTTAAATATATAAATTTAATCATTATTTAAATTTTAATCTATTGATTTTAACTTTTTTTATTGTAAATATTTTAATTTTATTATTTTCATTTAACATTTATTTTTTTAATATTAAAAATTAAAACAATAGATTCTAGAAAAATTGAAAATTTTGTAGACCATAGAAACATATGTTTATTTCATGTGGTTGTTTTTTATTATTACAACATAGGAGAGTTGCACTTATTTCACTATTTACAAGTATCATGTACCAAACACGACTATCAATTTCCTAAAAAATAGTTTAGAATGACCTGACCCAATCTCCAAACAAGAAATAAGAACCCGATCGATGTATTAAATGAAAATATACTATACAAAATTTGAATATTTAACTTTCTTGGGGTCATAGAATTCCCAAATGTGATTCAAATTTCATACAAAATTTAAACACATGAAGAAAATGATTTCATATGGTTAAGCAAATGTGATTCGAAGTGGAGACCAAGTGCAACAGATGTTCACCTACAAGTAAGCTTAAATTATTTGAGAAGCTATATGTTTATAAAATAATATAAATCTTATTTTTTATTACAATAAGAAATGGATAAATAAACTAATTATTTTTGAATAATTTTAAACCCATCCTTGATAGAAATTCATAACCAGTCAATATTGCCAATACTCAATAACCTAACGAGGAATTTCATTATAATGATTGAAAAATCATAAATGTTTACGATTCATTTTTTTAAGAAGCCTCTTTTGATTATATAGTGATAATAAAAAATTAATTTGGTATATGATATGCCTATAAATATATTTTGTAATAAAATACAATAATTTGTATGTACTTTCTCACCTGAAAACTATGGATGTGGTTTGATTCTCTAGCATAGTCAGTAAAACATAGAAAATTACATAACATATATGATCTAATTGATCTAATGATCAACACGTAAGGTCATAGAAGATTCCTATATCATGCTCAACTATAAGATAAATTTTGATGCCTTACAAGCTATGTTTCTATAAAAGATAAATGAAAAAATGTTACAGCAATGATATACAACAAGAAACAAGATCAAAGGAGGTTGCTTACAAGAAACATATATTCAGAATAACATAGAACGATAATTATTTATTTGTTAAATCTATATATTTAACCATAATTTAACTTTTAATCTATTGATTTTACCTTTTTATTGTAAAAATTTCTATTGTATTGTTTTCATTTAGTATTTTTGTTATTTTTAATATTAAAAATTAAAACAATAGAATCTTGAAAAAATAAATTTGGTAGAATATATAAACGTATGTTTCTATCATGTGGTATATTTTTCTTGTTAAAATGCATGACAATTGTACTTTATTAATTGCTTATAGGTATCTTGTATTGAACAAGGCCATAAATTACCTAAAAAAAGTTTAGAATCCCATAACCCAATCTCAAAATAAGAACTAAGAACCTAATCTATGTTTTAAATAATAAAATTCTCTACAAAATAGTAAATGTTGTCACCAAATATTTCACCTTATAGGAGGGTGTTCAAGCCTCCTCCAGATTTGGGCAACATGGGAATTCTTATAGGTATGTGGGTTTATCTATAGTAGAAGTAGACCTCTATGTTTAAGGGCTAACTCCTTAAATATGCCTTGAAATGCTTATCACCTACTTAACTATTTACTTATGGGAAAAGGGGTAGAAGTTTGCATGAAAATAAACTAATCTAAGGGGGTGATACACTAGAAGGATTTACACAAGACCATCATAGTTATTTCACTAATAAACAAACCATACAAACTAGCTTCCAAGTCCTAAAAAGGTTCTAACATAAGTGTTTCAACATAGAGGTGATATGCATGAGACAACATTAGGTAAGTGAACCAAAGGGTAGATTGCAGATTCTAAGAACAATTGTACACTTTAAAGGAGTCTAACACACTAGCTAAACTCTATATGACTTTTTAGACTAAGAAATCTTGCATAAACATGAGAGGATAAGTGAAGCAAGGATAAAATATTATCACTTAGCATCACCATACATCACTTCACACACTTAGACAAATGTTCATGAACTCAAAACCAGACTTACATTTATTGGTCAAAGGCAAAACACAATATCATTCTAGCAAGGTTTCACCATACATGGTGTGGTATTAGTCTACAAGTGTTAGAGGTACAAACCACTAAGAGGGGGGAGGAGAATCAGTGGTGGTAAACAATCCAATTCAATTTCTAAATCCTTCAAACACTTAAGCATTCAATAAAATCATTCATGAATCATTCAAGATTTTTATAATAATGAACAATAGATAATGCAAGATCACACACATAATGCAAGATCTATGTGGGAAACCCTCTTGAGAAATAAAACCCACTCTCAAGCCTACAAAAATATGGACTAATTGTCCTATAAAGTATACAAACATGAGACTTTAGTGGAACATCCATTCTAAAAGGAACAACTACCCCTAGGATGGTCAAGTCCTTTTAAATAGAATTTAGTGAAACACCTGTTCCATAAGGAGTACCTACCCCTTGGATGGTCAAGTTCTTCTAACCAGAATTTAGTGAAACACTTGTTCCATAAGGAGCACCTACCCTTAGAATGGTCAAGTCCTTCTAACTTAAATGTTGAGAACCGTCATAAAACCTATGAAATGAACATATCTTGACCATTGATTGCCTACCAATATGATGTAGATATAATGTATATTAGCCCCATTCACTTCTTCACATAGCCATAAACATCCAAAACCACCTTTTGGATCACTCCACACTTCTAAAAAATAACTCTATCACAACCTCAACAACATGACCAAATGGTCATACACATAGTCCACACTCTGATCTACCTCTCAAATCAACCACTAATCTTGCACATACATCATCATTCCTTTGATATCACACAAGACATCCAAAACATCCTTTTGGATCACTCTAGACCTCTTCGCTCATCCTCCATCTTCAAATTTACAAGAGCACTACTCTTGACATCAAAAATATGACCTATAGTTCATACACATAGTCATCAAACTACCCTGATATACAACCCATCTATTGGGCACACACCCTTTCCTTCACTTCATGACTCTCTCACACACCTCTTCTCTCAAGTCTCACACATCAAGAAATCATCATCTTTGATTTAACATAGGGCCACTTCCAAATACATAGGTCCACTTGACATTACCTCTTAGACATCCTAAAATTATTACATTCATCATTACACACCTCTACATATGATCAATCTACTCAAACATTAGCCTTATACACAAGAACACCATGAACTAACAAACAATCAACTTTTAAGCATTTGTTCATACTGAATATGGTTTGGTTAGAGCTCTAAAATCCATAAAGATGATCCTTAGGGAGTATACAACACTATTCAATATCTAAGTCCCATTAAAACATCTAAATTCCATTAGAATAACTCAAAATATCCTTCTCGAGTCACTTATAGAAAATGGTCAAATACACAGTCAACTTTGGAGCTCAATAAATTTGATTGTACAAACATTCAAACCTTTTAACTAGGTTTTATTTATGTTCCTTGAATTCCTCTATAAATTTTATTTTTACTTCACATTTGAATTCATCCTGGATCAAAATATATAAGCAAAATACTATAGACTAATTTTTTTCCTTTGTTAATTTAAATATTCAAATTCCAATGGTCACTGTTAAATATCAAACACTTTGTCAACATCTTGTGTTTTCACATCGCTTTAAAAAATACACATCATTAATCTCCCTCAAAAGTAACATGATATTTAACTATGCTAAACATATGTCACTTTGACCTCATCTTGTGTTCCCTAGAAATTTTGACCAAATACACACCTTTGATCGTCTTAGATTAGTCTAGTCTTTACCTTTTCTCATTATTAAACATTGAGCACTTGTTATCATCTCACTTCTTCTTGATAATTTGGAACAAACACACTCTATTGATCTCTTTGAGAGTATCCTAGACTTTAACCTACTTAAATATCAGACACTTTGTCATAGAATTGCATGTACAAACATCCACTCATTATTATTCTCTATCTGATAGATTAATTTCATGTCATAGATATGTGATGTAATTAAACATGCACCATTAGATCTCCATTTGAAAAATTGGCTAAGTTTGAGAACTTAGTGATATTTTATCTAAGAAGCCAATTTTACACCTTAATAATTTTTGTTGTGCTCAATTGCATGCCCTAAAATTTAAACCATATGATCTCCTCACATAGGGGAATCCATCCATGTAACAAACCGCTCTTAAAAATTTCATGCATGTAAAATATAATGCCATAAAAATGCTTAATTGAATCTTCTTAAACTTTGACATTAAGCTCATATTCATTTTGTTCCATCGATCTGTGATGTAATTAAATGCGCAGCATTAGATTTCCCTTACAAATTTGGCTAATTATGGGAAAACATTGCAAAATACTTGGAAAACTAACTTTACATAGTTATATCTTTTGCTCTACTCAATTGCATGAACTAAAAATTGGACCATAACAACTTGTGACTAATGTAATCACACCCATATGACCAACTCCCCCTAACTCATCCATACATGGCAATGGTGATGTTAACAAACCGCCTACTCAAATTTTTTTGTCATAGAACCAACTATGCCAAGATGAACATAATGAAGAACTGGATGAATACTATGCACTTACACAAGCTCTCCAATCATTTTTAACCTCTGATATGACCCCTCACACATGTTCAATACTTCATACCCATCCCTAATAATGCCAAAACTAAATATCAGTCAAGCCTACTTCAAACATACTAGGATAAACACACTGCACACTTTGTCATTGACACTTAGACTATCAATACACTTCATCCACTCACCTAGAAACCTCCATGACATCACTGAAAAATCTCAAAAAATATCCCCCTTTGTCATGTCCCCTCTCTAAGGTGACTCGACATTTCATGAGGATTTGCCTATTCCTGACCCTTGTAGGCAAATAAAAGGTGGTGAGAGGGTCATTTTTGCAATTCGATGGCTCACGATGATGTGGGAGATAGCATATTTAATTATGGAGGCCAAATTGCTATATTTTAATTTTAAAATGCACTTTAATTTTATTTTTATAAAATTACTTTTATTTAAAAAGTATAATAAGTTTTGTGTGATGTATTACAGAAACTCTTGGAAGTTTCGAAAAAGTGCATAAATAGACCCTATGGGTTATGTAATTGGCATCCAGTTCATTTTATTGATCATTGCATCTTCTCGAGCATTTGGAGACTTTAGAGTCTGCATATTCTCAGACTAATCCTTGAGAATGATACCTCTCAAGCGATTTGCATAACTGAGGAAGTGAGAGATCTTCTGAAGGGTTGCACATTGGAGATAGCATTCAGCTATTTCATGCTAAATATTCAGGTTAGATTTTTACTAGTTGAAATCTATAGGAGGGAAAATATATCAGTAGGTTATTGACATGCGCCCCATTTTGATATATTCTGTACATGTACGATATGTACTTGCAAGTCCGTACCGTCAGCCAACAACATTCAACGATTTTCAGAAGGTATACGGTGTGTGGCGTCTCAAGGAGGCAATTTTTATTTTTGTAGTTTGTGGAAGTCGCCTAGCTGAGCGGCAGACATCCTAAGGGTAGGCGTGTAGGTTTTTTGAGCCAAACAGTCCCATCCATACCTGTCTGTACTGTATGGACTGTATCTATACGGTGTCATATGGACTGTACCTACGCCTGGTTTCTACAGCAGTTGGACAATTTTCAGGGCAGCGAACAGGTTCCTAAATTCTAGATTTTTCCTTGTTTCGCTGTTAGCATATTTTTGCTCAAATTGTAAGGCTAAAAATAGCCATAGATATTTCTATAAAGACTGTAATTCATTTTTCCAGAATTCTATAATTGCTATTACATTGGTTGCAAACTATTTGACAGAATTACAATATAGTTTTCTATGATATGTTTGACAAAATTTTTAATACAATATAAATCTTGATTTTTCCTCAAAGTGTTTGACATAATTCTATAGCATAATATCAGTGTTTTTTAGTGATCTGATTAGTAAGGGTCATTATAGAGGTATCAGAGCCATCATCATGCCATCTTGTGGTCCACTAAACGACAGATGAGTGATAGGGAAATTAGGTATAATAGTCGGGAGCAGCAGAGGCAACCTCATCAGAATCCACAAATAACAGAAGATACATTCCTAGAAGCATTGAGGGACATCGGTAAATCAATCTAGAATATGGCAGAAGAAGACAGAGAGACAAGTGATGAAATAAAATTTGACAACATGCTTGATATGATGTCATGTTTATTGGCTAGAATGGACCAGCAAGCCATTCTCGATCAGGGTCATCAGCACACAGTAGAGCATAGTTGAGTTAATGAGGAAGGGTCCATACAACATGTTGGAAACACTAGAGGATCAGCCTCTAGACCTCTTTTTCCCACCTTCACACCCAAGGAAGAATAGTTACGTGTTGCTCCAGCTACTCCATTTAGAGAAGAGGCTAGACAGGCCTACTTAGAGTATACCACTCTCCCTCCTGATATGCGTCAAATATGGACATTTGACCAGTTCATGAATTAGAAGAATAAGAGAGGAGGAAGAAATGATCACCATGCACCAAGGAATGATTATTGACAAGCACTTGGTAAGATTTCCATGCCTAACTATGATGGAAGTAACAAGTGTACAGCTAGGTCTTGGATTCAAAAACTAGATAATTATCTTTCTCTAAGACCAATGCTTGAGGAGGATGCCATAAGATTTGCTACATTACACCTTGAAGGAGCTGCTCACGAATGGTGGTATCATGGTTTGGTCACTCTGGGACACAACCACATCACTACCTATGAAGAATTTACCAACAGATTGATCGAAAGGTTTGATGTCAAAGACCCTGAGGTAAATTTTCGTGAACTAGCACAATTAAAACAGCATGGTTCACTTGATAGTTATATTAATGACTTCCAAAAATTAGTGACAATGGTACCTGACATCTCAGAGAGAAGGATAATCATGCTATTTACAGAAGGGTTGACTGAACTGCTCAAAGGGTGGGTCAAGGCCTTTAATCCTCCCACATTCCAGGAAGCCATGAAGAAAAGCCGAAGTATGGAACTTGCAACACCAGCAAACAAGTTCGGCCCTAAAGGTACTTCAGCATTTAGATATAATAGAGGAGGAGTCAGTAAAGGTAAAGATGATGCAAAGGGTGAGTCTCCTACATCATTGGATAAGGAAACTCTTAATGACCTACGTAAGAAATATTTGTGTTTTTACTGTAAAGGTCCTTATGAGTTTGGTCATGATTGTCCTATAAGGCCTAAGGGGAAGGCCAATAGAATGATGTGGGTTTATTATGAAGATTCAGACTCAGACTCATCAGAATACCATGATCCTAATGGAATGGAGCAGGAACAAGAGGGAGACAATTTGGAACTAAAAGAGGGGGCAGAATTACATTCACAAGAGGCACGCCTATCAAGCATTCAGAGAGAAGGGTCTTTCAGACTTAGAGGTGTATTGGCCGGTCAAAATGTGGTTACACTCTTGGATACCAGTGCCACACACAACTTCATTGATACACGCTTTGTAGAAAGGCGTGGGCTTACCACTGAGGAGTGTGATGGGCTTAGAGTCAAGGTGGCAGATGGATTTATCTTGAGATGTAATAAAATGGTACGTGATTTACCCCTATGCTTGAACAATTATGAATTCAAAGCAGACTACCATGTGGTCAATATGGGTGATATGGACATAGTACTAGGAATGCAGTGGCTGCATTCGTTGGAGGAAATTACTTTAAGACTTAAAGATATGGAGAAAAGATTTGAGGTCGATGGCAGAACTCATGTGCTGAAGGCTCTTCGTGATGATGATTTTAAGACTATTTCACTCAGGAGAATGGAAAGGCTAGCTAGGCATAATGACATAGAGTGGGCAGCTATGTGTACCTTGATGCCTACACAGGAGGACCAGCACAACACTGAATATCATTTGGATATTCAAAGGTTGAGAAGTACTTATAAAAAGGTATTCAACGAGATTCCACCAGGCCGACCACCGGATAGAGGCATTGATCATATCATTGAATTAGAAGAAGGCGCTAAGCCTATCATGATCACTCCATATCGACATCCGAAGTGGCTCAAGGATGAAATTGAACGGACCATAAAGGAATTGCTGGCCATGGGGCACATCCGACCAAGTAAGTCACCTTTTGCATCTTCTGTTGTTTTAGTTAAAAAGAAAGATGGCACTCTCTGAATGTGTATTGACTACAGATTGTTAAATAAAAGAACTATTAAGAATAGGTATCCTATCCCACGCATTGATGAGTTGATAGATGAATTGCATGGGGCTTGTTACTTTTCAAAAATTGACTTAAGATCAGGATACCATCAGATCAGGGTGAGGGAACAAGACATTGAGAAAATTGCTTTCAGATGTCATTGTGGGCATTTTGAGTTTATAGTTATGCCTTTTGGATTGACCAATGCACCTACCACTTTCCAATCCATGATGAACAGGGTTTTCCATCACCAATTAAGAAAATTTGTATTAGTATTCTTTGATGATATTTTAGTATACAGTAGGTCATGGCAAGAACATCTTGAGCATTTAGAGACAGTGTTGAGTATTCTGCAGAAGGAAGCCTTGTATGCCAAGGAATCCAAATGTGATCTAGGCATGACCAAACTTTTATATTTAGGACATATCATCAGTGCGGATAGAGTTCAGATGGATCCTAAAAAGACCTGTGCTATTGTTGATTGGCCACCACCAAAGAACCCTACACAGTTGAGGCGGTTCCTTGGGTTATGTGGGTTTTATCACAGGTTTGTCAATGGTTATTCATGACTGGCTGCACCTATGACAAATTTATTGAAGAAGGGGGCATTCATGTGGACACAGGAGACACAAGAGTGTTTTATGAGATTTAAGGAGATAATGACTACCTATCCTGTTTTAGCATTACTTGATTTCTCGAAGCCATTTGAGCTTCAATGTGATGCATCTGGAGAAGGAGTGGGTGCTGTACTCATGCAGGATAAGCACCCAATTGCTTATGAGAGCAAAAAATTTAGAGGACTTGAGAGGTCATTTAGCATCTATGATAAGGAGATGTTAGCCATCATGCATGCTTTGGCTAAATTTAGACAATACTTGGTGGGTAGCAAATTTTGTATTAAAATGGATCATAACAGTCTAAGACACTTTTTGGGACAGCGAGATTTGAATGATCGCCAACAAAAAATTTGCAGGCGTATGACTTTGACATCACATATGTCAAGGGTACTCAAAATGTTGTCGCAGATGCTCTCTCCCGCCGGCCACATCTCACGTCTATTCAGATATCAGAGGATTGGCGACATTTGATTATAACAGAATATGCTAGGGATACATGGGCCTCGAATATAATGGAAGGGAAAATAATAGATACCAGGTATACACTTGTAAATGATCTAATCATTTACAAAAATAGAATCTATTTGGTCCCAGGATCTAAGGTTAAGAAGCTGATTTTGCAAACACTTCATGACTCACCCACAGTCGGCCATCCTGGATATTTCAAGACCTATAAGGCAGTTTGGGAAAGGTTCACTTGGAAAGGGCTTAAGGATTATGTTCTACAGTATGTTTGAGAGTGTCTTGTTTGCCAGCAAAACAAACAAGAACACACATATCCAGCAGGACTCCTACAACCACTTCCTATTCCTGACAAGAAGTGGGAGTGTATTTCCATGGACTTTATCACCGGTTTGCCCAAGGCACAGGGGCGAGATTCTATTTATGTGGTGGTAGATAGGCTAACTAAGTATTCCCATTTCTTCCCTATTACTACCACATACTCAACAGTTCAGGTAGCAGAGGTTTTCTTCTAGTGGATTTTTAGATTGCATGGATTGCCTCGTAACATTGTGAGCGACAGAGATAGCCGCTTCATGAGCCACTTTTGGCAGGAGGTATTTCGGTTATGTGGGACTGAGCTTAAACCCAGCACCAACTATCATCCCCAAACCGATGGTCAAATAGAAATAGTAAACCAATGGATAGAGGGGTACCTGAGAAATTATGTAGCAGCTCAGCAACGGGCATGGGTCAGATGGATTTACATCTGCGAGTATTGTTATAACACTACCTACCACATGACTATAAGGATGACTCCCTTCATTGCCCTTTATGGTTATGAAGCACCTAGTTTTCTAGACTTAGTGTTGGGTGACAGCCGCGTACCTAGTGCAGGTGAGTTATTACAAGAAAGTAAAGATATAATTGCTACTCTCAGGGATAATATTGCCAGAGCCTAGAATCAATAGAAACAATATGCTGATCAAAAGAGGACTATGCGTAGTTTTGAAGTGGGTGATATGGTGTATCTCTTGTTGCATCCATACAGGCAGACCACTCTCAAGAAGAGTGGCACAGAAAAACTCAAGCCACGCTACTATGGACCGTTCGAGATTGTCAGAAGAATTGGTGAGGTGGCTTATGAATTAAAACTTCCCTCAGATAGCCGAGTGCACAATATATTCCATGTATCACGTCTCAAAAAGGCATTAGGTTAGAGTGTGGTACCTTCAGCGGTATTACCTCCCTTGGATGATGAAGGGAAATTGATTTTAATTCCAGAGTCCATTTTGGACAGCAGAGAAAAGCAGCTTCGCAAGCGAGTGATCAGAGAATATTTGATTAAGTGGAAGGATCTACCCATTAAAGACGCTACTTGGGAAGGTGAAGTCATTCTGCAACATCCGGCATTAAGATTGCTTGAGGTCAAGCAATTTTAGGAGGGGCAGACTGTCATGTCCCCTCTCTAAGACAACTCGACATTTCACAAGGATTTGCCTATTCCTGACTCTTGTAGGCAGATAAAAGGTGGTGAGAGGGTCATTTTTGCAATTCGATGGCTCACGATGATGCAGGAGATAGCATATTTAATTATGGAGGCCAAATTGCTATATTTTAATTTTAAAATGCACTTTAATTTTATTTTTATAAAATTAATTTTATTTAAAAAGTATAATAAGTTTTGTGTGATGTATTACAGAAACTCTTGGAAGTTTCAAAAAAGTGCATAAATAGACCCTATGGGTTATGTAATTGGCATCCAGTTCATTTTATTGATCATTGCATCTTCTCGAGCATTTGGAGACTTCAAAGTCTGCATATTCTCAGACTAATCCTTGAGAACGATACCTCTCAAGCGATTTGCATAACTGAGGAAGTGAGAGATCTTTCGAAGGGTTGCACATTGGAGATAGCATTCAACTATTTCATGCTAAATATTCAGGTTAGATTTTTACCAGTTGAAATCTATAAGAGGGTGAATATATCAGCAGGTTATTGATAGGTGCCCCATTTTGATATATTTCGTACAGGTACAATTTGTACCTATAAGTCCATACCGTCAGCCAACAGCATTCAGCAATTTTTAGAAGGTGTATGGCGCGTGGCGTCTCAAGGAGGTGATTTTTATTTTTGCAAAGTCTGTGGAAGTCACCAAGCTGAGCGGCAGACATCCTAAGGGCAGGTACATAGGTTTTTTGAGCCAAATAGTCCCATCTGTACCTATCTGTACCATATAGACTATATCTGTACGGTGACGTATGAACTTTACCTGCACTTGGTTTCTACAGCAGTTGGACAGTTTTCAGGGCAGCAAACAGGTTCCTAAATTCTAGATTTTTCCTTGTTTGGCTGTTAGCATATTTTTGCTCAAATTGTAAGGCTAAAAATAGCCATAGATATTTCTATAAAGACTGTAATTCATTTTTCCAGAATTCTATAATTGCTGTTACATTGGTTGCAAACTGTTTGATGAAATTACAGTATAGTTTTCTATGATATGTTTGACAAAATTTTTAATACAATATAAATCCTAATTTTTTCTCAAAGTGTTTGACGTAATTCTATAGCATAATATCAATGTTTTTTAGTGATCCGATTAGTAAGGGTCATTACACCCTTTGTCATTGATGTCAACACCCATCATACAACTCACCTTCCTTCTCTCTTTTTAAGCATTCTCATAATAGGAACCTTCTCCCCCTTTGACACAATGACAAAGTGGTCACAAACTGATCTTGAGGACTTGAAAAGACCATAAATAAGAGAGGACCACCTTATAAATATGATACAAATTCACCCTTACATTGAGCCTACCTCTTCTTGCCTTGAAAACTTCCTATTACTACATGCCAACACTCTCTTCAACCAAGCACTACAACTAATGAAGAAAGAACACAGATAAACACTAAAAGCTGATGGAACTCACCAAGAAATATTTGAGAGGCACTCCCCCTAAGATCTTTGAGCCATTTCACCTCTTGAGTATCTTTAGATCTCTACACACCATGAAGAACCACCACATAAGCTTACTAGCCTTCTCTCTCAAACCACCTCTAGAGCAAGCTCATGAGCTTATTGCTCCCCCTTAACTAAAAGACCTTTTATTGATTCATAAAGAAAGAAATGACACCCAAGCCTTGTCTTAGATACTCAAATGTAGCTTTTGACAATGGTTTGTTCATAATATCTACAAGCTGCTCTTTTATAGGCACATACTTCAGCTTAACACTTTGATTACTCACTTATTTCTCAATAAATGATATCTAATAGGAATGTGCTTAGTTTTTAAGTGCATAACAAGATTATTTGAGATAATAATTTTACTATTATTATCACAATAGATAAGACAAGGTCCATTTTGTCTTATCTTATAATCTTCCAAAGTTTGTTTCATCCATATGACTTATGTGCAATAAGAGGTAGCTACTATACACTCAGCTTATGCGACTAATAGAGACACTAAGGCTTGCTTATTACTTATCCAAGACACCAAGCATTCTCCCATGAATAAGACCCCACCAATGGTACTCCTCCTATCATCCATACATCCTTCCCAATCTGCATTAGTATATGATTTCAAAGTGAATCATTTATTCCTGGGATACCATAAGCCATACTCTATGGTTCCTTTGAGATACCTCAAGATCCTTTTGATTGATTTCAAGTGATATTATCTAGGATCATATTGAAACTTTCATACAAGACCAACTACTTGCATGATATCAAGCTTAGAAGTAGTAGAGTACAAAATACTTCCAATCATGGATCTATACAAAGTTTGATTGGTGAGTCATCTAGTTTACTTAACTTGCATCTTATGATCATCAGAGTACCCATTGGATTAAAATCCACCATGTCAAACTTCCTTGGCATATCTTTGATATTTATCTTGTGAAATGAATATCCCTGCATCAAGTTGGTTAATCTATAATCCTAAGAAGAAAGAAATTTCTCCCAACATTGACATTTCAAACTTAGTCCTCATAGTATCTACAAACTCTCTACTCATATTATCATTGTTAGATCTAAAAACTATCATCAACATATAAAACCACTATCAATTGATAATTGCCTTTTGTCTTAATATATAAATTACTATCAACTACCCTTTTTTAAAAACCTTGACTCAAAAGATACTTATCTAACCTATCATACCAAGCTCTAGGAACTTGTTTAAGACCATAAAGAGTCTTCTTCAATTTACACACAAAATCTTGATTATTGGACATCAAGTATCCTTCAGGTAACTCAATGTAGACTTCTTATTCTAAGTTGCCATTCAAGAATGTATATTTCATATCCATTTGGTATACCTTAAAACCTTTGAAACTTGCATATGCCGAGAAGAATCTAATTACTTTCATTCTAGCCACAAGAGAAAAATTCTCATTAAAATCTATTCCTTCAACTTGAGCATATCCTTTACACACCAATCTAGCTTTGTTCCTTGTGACTTCTCCTTTCTCATTATTCATGTTTTTGAAAACCCAATTGGTACCTATGACATTTTTATCTTTTGGCCTAGAAACTAAATCCCATGTTTCATTATTTACTATGTGATAAATTTCTTCATCCATTATACCATTCCAACTTTCATCTTTTCTAGATTCCATGATTTTTTTAGGTTCAATCATGGATAAAAAAGTTGAGTCTTATTGATCTTAATTGATCAACTTTCTTCTTCAAGTCTGCAAACTTGCACTAACTCTTCTAATAACTTGAGAGATTGGATGATCTTTCTAATTTTTTTTAGATGGAGCTTTAGAGCCTTGGCTTTCTTCCTCCTCTTCATTTTCATCATTTGTTTGAAAAGATAACTCATCATTGTTTGTAATAAAATTCTAATTTGAGTCACTTACCTACAATTTTGGCTTCTTGAATCTACTTATCTCATCTATCCTTACATTTAAAATTTCAACAATATTGTGAAATCTCTTGTTGAAGCACCTATTGATACTACTGATAAAAGAGTGACCTAATAAAATGTCCTCATCAAAACTTGAATTAAATTTACCATGATTCTCTTCATATCTTTTAATGAAGCACCTACTCCTAAACACTCTAAAATGTTTGACATTAGCTCTCTATTCTTCCATAACTCATAAGGAGTCTTATCATTATTTACCCTGATTTGACACCTATTTAAGATGTAAACTGAAGTGTTGGCTTCCTCTTCCCAATAACCATCTGATAATTTGGCATCTTGAAGCATGGTTCTACTCATCTCTTGAATAGTTTTATTCTTCCTTTCAACAACACCATTTTGTTATGGTGTTCTAGTTGGAAAATTATTTTCTCTTTATCCTTTATTTCTCACAAAAATTATCAAATTCATGAGACCAAAACTCACCTCCTTTGTTTAATCTTACACACTTGATCTTTTACCTTTTATCATTTTCCAAAAGCACTTTGAATGCCATAAATCTTGTAAAATCTTCTAATTTTTATTTAAGAAAAAATATCCAAGTCATCCTAGTAAAATAATTAATGAGAAACATGAAGTAGTTATTAGCTTGAATACTTTGAGTTCTCATAGGTCCACATAGATCAGTGTGAATCAAATCTAATGGCTTTGTAGTGGATAACTTCTTAATTTTGTATCTTCTTTTGGTTTTCTTCCCATGAAGGCGTGTATTGCAAAGAGAATGAAGAATATTAGAAATCTTAGGCATATGCCTTACCAAGCCCTTTGAATTGATATTTACCATATTATCAAAATTTATATGTCCAAGTCTTCTATGCCAAATCTATATTTCTTTCAATTGACTCATGAAGCACTCCTTCTTGGATTCATGGAATACATATATGCTGTTATCTATTTTATAAATATTTGCATCTAATCTACTAGATTTTGTCTTTCTTACTTCACATACATCCTTATGAAAAGTTACAACATTTCCTTGCTTACACATTTGGCTTACACTTAAAAGATTATGTTTCAAACTTTCTACATATAAGACATTCTAATTCCTAGTATGACCATTGTCTAAATTCACAGTACCTTTGCTAACTATTTTAGAAGATTTGTTGTCACCAAACCTCACTGAACCTGGGTTGGTATTTTTGAGAGAGATACACTTTCTCTTATCTCTTGCCATATGATTTGAGAAAATAATGTCTATTAACTATATCTTTTTACCATCTTCTTGAGTATGCAAGGCTGCTTAAACAAACATTAACTCTTCTTTTGGTGAAATACTTGAATTCTGCTTCTTTTATTCTTCAATATTAGACTTAGTCTTCTTGAACCATTTGATGGTGTCAATGAATTGTATATCCTTTTTACAAAAAGATCTTTTGTAGTTCTTAGCTATATGACTTTGTTAGTTATAATTATAGCATATGATATCTCTTTTGATCTCTAGAGATAAAGCACAATCCCTATATCTATGACCAAATTGATTGCAGGAGAAGCAATACCCATTGAAAACATTGTTCATATTTGATCTTTATTTCTCTTGACCATTACCGATCCATAAATTTTCATTCTTGACCCTTTTGGTGGAGCTAAAATAACTTTTGTCCTTAGATAAGAACACATTTGATTATGTCATGAATTTATTTTCTAATTGTTCCATCCTTTGACTGAGACCTTTATCCATCATGAGCTATAGTTTCTTGATTGTTGCCTCTAGATCTTTCTCTTACATCTTCACATCATCTATGCTTGCATTGATATTTGATAAAGCACATACAAGTTTGTCTTGAAGACAAGCCATAATCTCTTTGTCAACCATTATACCTTTGATCACCATCAAGTGGTTAAAATTGAAAAAATGACTTGCTCTGATTACAATAATTATAGGTACAAACCACTGAGAGGGGGGGTGAATTAGTGGTGGAAAAAAATCCAATTCAATTTATAAAACCTTCAAACACTTAAGCATTCAATACAACCATTCATGAAGAATTCAAGATGTTTATAACAATAAACAATAGATAATGCAAGATCACATACACAACATAAGATCTATGTGAGAAACCCTCTTAGGGAATAAAACCCACTTTTAAGCCTATAAACACATAGACTACTTGTCCTATAAGGTATTACAAACATGAAAATTTAGTAAAACATCCATACCAAAAAGAGCACTTGCCACTTGGATGGTCAAGTCTTTCTGACCAAAATTTAGTGAAACACCTATTCCATAAGGAACACATACCCCTGGGATGGTCAAGTCTTTCATACTAGAATTTAGTAAAACACTTATTCCACAAACAACATCTTCCCCTAGGATGGTCAAATCCTTCTAAACTAGATCCTGAGCACCCTCCCAAAAACTATGAAATGAACATCTCTTGAACATTGATTTCTTACCAATCTAATGGAGATACAATGTATATCATCCCCCTTCACTTCTTCACACAACCATAAACATCCAAAACCACTTTTTGGATCACTCTACACTTCTTAGCAACAACTCTATCACAACCTCAATAACATGAAAAATAGTCATATACATATTCCATACTCTGATCTATCTCTCAAATAAACCACCAAGCTTACACCTACATCATATATCCTTTGTTCACACACAAGGCATCCAAAACATCCTTTTGGATCACTCTTGACTGTCAGGATCTACTGCCCACTAAGGGCACACTTGATTACCTTTATATTAGCAACTAAACATGGAATTTAACTAGAATGAATAAGTAACTAGAAAATTTAGAAACAACACAAAATATGAGAGACAATACCCAATTGTATTAATACTCATTCAAAAGAAAATACAATAAAGAAGATGCCACACTTCTTCTTCCCACACCTCTAGAGCTCCCACACTTCTAGGGCTCACCAGTAATTCTCCTTGAATAGTTCACTCTCTCAATTACGGTCACAATAATCAACTCAAACACAGAGTTGTTGTTTACCTCTACCAGTCAGTAATAATGCTGCCAGTACACCAAGTACACAACTATACTCCAAGTAGATCTCCCTTCTCTTGCAACAATATGCAAATCAATAGACCTTACTTACCATGTAGATATCTCTACACCCTGAAGAACCCTTGTCCTTGCCTCACCAAGTCCTTATGATTCTTTAACCAATACCTCGGTGGATCTTCTACCAAAACTTGCACAACCTGCAACTCTCCTTGATCATACACACTCAGCACCCCTTTGGAACTAGGAGGAGCTACTCTTGCTCTCTCTACAAGCACAATGGCTATCTAGCACACTTTACAATATAGCCCATGAGTCTATTACATAGATCTCATGTATATAATAATTAGACCCTAATTATAATAATTAGACATGCAACTCAAGACCAAAAATAGTCTTTTACATGCAAACAACCAGTTCGTTAAACTAACAGTTCATCAACTCATAATTCTGGAACCGCACAGGTGACCAACATTGGTCCCTATCTATCTAGAGGTGACCGATGTCAGCCGATCCCTGATCAATGTTGATAGCTTCTTTTCCACCCCTAACCAACGTCAGTTATCCTAACCGATGTCGATTACTGTGACACTTCAACAACTCCTCCTGTTCACATCTTGGTGAAGCTTTTAGCTCCACAACCTAACAATCTCCCACTTAGTGATAAACAACTGCACTTGTACCTGTACCTTCATCTAATTCATTTCTTGGCTTGTATCCCCCTTCAAGTTCAATCTTGAAGACCAACCATCACACAACTTGTGGTGCACCTCCTATCATCCAAATAACCTGCCACATCTGAACCTACAACTCCATGTAGTGAAGACCTTGACCCTGCATAAGATGTTAACCTACTGCTAGTCCCTCTCAGATACCTGAGAATCCACCTTCCCCGAATTGGCTCCAAAATCTCTGATAACTCCCATTATTTTGAAAAACTCAGGTCTACACTAGACCTCATGTGATTTCAAACACTATTCTAAGCTCAGCTTGAACTGTCCAGCCCTTGGTGTGCTTACTGGTTCTGCATCCTACATATTGAACCCTGCCAACACCTTCTTCACATCAGCTCCCACTAGAGACAAAATCAACCTGTGATCTTCCATGTCTCTCATGCCAAAGAATTTCGCTGCTCCCAAATTCTTCATGACATACCTCTGAACTAACTTTACCTTTAGCTTAGAAACTCCCTGCATGTGTAACCCTGCAACAAGCAACCACACAACAATAACAAGATAATGTTGCAATCATCATCCAACCTGATAAATAAAATAGAATGGGAACATTGACCTTGACTAAATCCATGCTTTGTCATACACCTATCAAACCTGTACCACTATCTTGTAGCTTGCTCAAGACCATATACCCTAGCCTTCCATCTCACGTATCCATCCACTCTCTTCTTTAACCTGGGAATCCATTCGTCTTTTAGTGCTTTCATCTTAGCTAGCAACTCTACCAAATCTCCCGCTTGGTTCTCTTCTAAATAATTCATGCCATGCTCCCACTATTTCTTGGATTCTACCTGCATTGCCTCTTCACATCTTCCTGGTTCTTGACCATCAGTGAGTAATAAGTAGTATAAAGAAGGTGAATAATGAATATGAGGCTTACTTACCCTTTCAGTCCTCCGCATGGGCATTTGAGACCCCTTGACAGCTTGTTGTCCGCCCAACATCTATTCCAGTGATCGATCTTAGCCATCTCCCAGTCTGCACCAAACTGATGTTAGTTCCCTATGATTGACCCTTACTACCGATGTCAGTTCCCCATGACCGACGTCAGTCTCCACCTGTCTGACACCACTGACTCTACTGATCTGCACATGACTGACGTTGATACCTGCCTGATCGACATCAATTTCCCATGACCGATGTTGGTAACTGTGTTTCCCTGTGAGTGATGATTTTTTACCTGCGAGCTCACCTTTGATCAAAACCCTATCCAAATTAACATAGCCCTACTCAGAATAATTCAATCCCCTCAGATGATCTCTATCTGTCATCTCCTCCATGAACACCAAGGCTTTCTAGTTCTTAAGTTTGTCAAAGATATCTGTCTTCCACTTAAGAACATGCATTCCCTTCTTACATATGTGACCAAGCCTACAAATCCACATCTCTACAATAGAAGGTGAATCAGTAATATAAGTAGATAGATAAAGGATACCTACTTTCTTACCACCATAATATTCAAGTGCATCCACTGTGAGAGTTACTATGCATCTCTCATCACCCAACTTTCCTGAAGAAATTAGACTCATCTCCAAGACTGTTACCTGCATGACCTCATTCAACACCCGTGTGTTACCTGTCTACAATTGTAGCTTCACTTCCCCTTTGCCAACCATGTGACAAGGCTCACCAACCCCTAACTAAATCTCTCTAAAGTCTCCCTGGACATACTCATGAAAAGATGCTCTATTTTGGGTTACATGGAAAGAGGCTACAGAATATATAGACCAAGATTCTACTTTATCCAGAGCATCCTGTGCAACAACACCTACAACATCTGCTTCTTCATTTCCTTCATGCTGATCTTTTACCAACTAGCAATCTTTCTTTACCTACTCTTTCTTTCCATCAAATAGTAATTGACCATTTGTGTTATTTAGTTTCTCCATTCGTAGCTTACTTTCTTCTGCCATTGCTATACTCCCACTCAATTTGAAACCCCTGAGAGTGACATGTAATCAAAAAACACTAACCAGATCTGAAACCCCCTGTTAGTGAACCCAAGCTCTGATGAACCTACAACCTCGCTCTGATACCAACTGTCAGGATCTATTACTGACTAAGGGCACACTTGATTACCTTTGTATTAGCAACTAAACATGGAATTTAACCAGAATGAATAAGTAACTAGAAAATTCAGAAACAACACAGAATATGAGAGACAATACCCAATTGTATTAATACTCATTCAGAAGAAAATACAATAAAGAAGATGCCACACTTCTTCTTCCCACACCTCTAGAGCTCCCACACTTCTAGGGCTCATCAGTAATTCTTCTTCAACAGTTCACTCTCTCAATGATGGTCACAATAATCAACTCAAACATAGAGTTGTTGTTCACTTCCACCAGTCAGTAACAATGCTGCTAGTACACCAAGTACACAACCATACTCCAAGTAGATCTCCCTTCTCTTACAACAATCTGCAAATCAACAGACCTTACTTACCATGTAGATATCTCTACACCCTAAAAAACCCTTGTCCTTGCCTCACCAAGTCCTTATGATTTTTCAACCAGTACCTCGGTGGATCTTCTACCAGAACTTACACAACCTGCAACTCTCCCTGATCATACACACTCAGCACCCCTTTGGAACAAGGAGGAGCTACTCTTGCTCTCTCTACAAGCACAATGGCTATCTAGCACACTTTACAATATAGCCCATGAGTCTATTATATAGATCTCATGCATACAATAATTAGACCCTAATTACAATAATTAGACATGCAACTCAAGACCAAAAATAGTCTTTTACATGCAAACAACTAGTTCGTTAAACTAACAGTTTGTCAACTCGCAGTTTTGGAACTGCACAGGTAACCGACGTCAGTCCCTATCTGTCTGGAGGTGATCGACATCGGCCAATCCCTGACTAATGTCAGCAGCTTCTTGTCCACCCTTGATCGACGTTGGTTGTCCTGACTGACACCAGTTACTGTGACACTTCAGCAACTCCTCTTGTTCGCATCCTGGTGAAGCTTTTAGCTCCACAACCTAACATTGACCTCTTTTCTCATACTCAATATTCAAACCTGCAAGAGCATTATTATTGACAAAATAAATATTACCTACAAGTCATCAACCTACTTTGATCTATAGCCCATACAATTATCACACACCCTTTCTTTTTCTTCACAACTCTCACACACACCTCTTCTCTTGGGTCTTACACATTTATAAATCATCTTTGATTTCACCATTTATAGAGCCTTCATGATTATTATCTTCTTATTCAGCCTATAGACTTGCCTTAACCCTTAATACATATTACATATCTCAATACTATCCTCAAAGGTTGGCCATAACAACTATGGGTCACACTTAAGCAGCGATGCATTTCAATTAGGCCTTAGTAGCCCTTATAGGTCTCATAAAGACCTACTCACTCCTTTAGCACTTCAACAAGAAAATTAGAAACACATGACCACTTTTAAATGCATATGTACACTCCACATGACCTCTTAGACATCCTCAAATGATTATAGTCATCATTACACACCTTTGCATATGCTCAATCTACTCAAACATTAGGCTTGTACACAATAACACCATGAATGAATAAATGTTCAACTTATAAGCATTTATTCATACTAAATATGGATTGGTCAAACCTCCAAAATTCATACATATCATCCTCAAGGAGTTTGAAACACTCTCCAATAGCTAAGTCCCCTTGAAGCATCCAAATGCCATCAGAATAGCTCAAAATATCCTTCTCAAGTCACTTATAGAACATGGTCAAACACATAGTCAACTTTGGAGATCAATAACTTTAACTTTACAAACATTCAAACCTTATAACTATGTTCTATGGATGCACATTGAATTCCTCTATAATTTTTTTAACTATACCTTTTAATTTGACTTGGATCAAAAGATATGAGCAAAATACTACAGACTGGTTTTTTTCATTTATTAATTTAAATACTCAAATTCCAATGGTCACTATTAAACATCACACACTTTGTTAACATCTCATATCCTCGCATTGCTTGAATGGATACACATCATTAATTTCCCTTGAAAGTAGCTTCATATTTAACTATGATAAACATCTATCTCTTTTACCTCATCTCATGCTCCTTAGAAATTTTGACCAAATATGTACCATTGATCTTCTTAGATTAGCTTGGTCTTTACCTTGGCTCATTATTAAACATTGAGCACTTATTATCATCTGATTTCTTCCTAAAAATTTGGAATAAATGTGCTCCATTAATCTCTTCAAGAGTAGCCTGGACTTTAACCTACTTAAACGTCATATATTTTGACCTCTTTAACTCAATACCCATCATAAATTTGCATATACAAACATCCATTCACCATTGATCTCTATATAACAGGTTAATTTTGCATCATAGATCTATGATGTGATGAAATGTTCACCATTAGATCTCCATTTTCAAAATTAGCTAATAGTGAAATTTTATTTGAGAAGCCAAATTTGTACCTTAATAACTTTTGTTGTGCTCAATTACATGCCCTAAAATTTGAACCATATGATCTCCTCACATAGGGAAATCCATCCATGTAACAGAATAATCCTATAAATTTCATGTATGTGAAATATAACACCATAAAATTTCTTACTCATCTCTTCTTAAACTTAGATATTAATCTTAGATTCATTTTGTGTCATCGATTTATGATGTAATTAAACACACAATGTTAGATATCCCTTACAAAGTTAGCTAAGTATGGGAAAACACTAAAAATTGCCTAGGAAGCCAAATTTACATATTTATATCATTTGATCCACTCAACTGCATGAATAAAAATTGGATCATATCAACTTGGGACTAATTTGATCATACCCATATGACCAACTCCCCCTGACTCATCCATACATGGCAATGATGATGTCAACAAATTGCCTACTCATATTTTTTTGTCATAGAACCAACTATGCCAAGATGAACATAATGAATAAACATATGGTTGACATGTACTTTGACAAGCTCTCCAATCATCCTTTACCTCTGATAGGATCCCTCACACATTTTCAATACTTCAGACCCACCCTTAATCGTGCCAAAACTAAAGATCAATGAAGCCTACTTCAAGCATACTAGGATAAGCACACTTCACACTTTATCATTAACACTTAGAATATCAAGACACTTTATCCACTCATCTAGACAGCTCCATGACATAACTAACAACTCTCTAACAAAAAAATCCAAAATGGCTACTACTTATAGAATTAGAGAGAGAGGAGAGGAGAATGAAGTCCAATAGTCCTTAAAACATGTGTCATGCTAAGAAAAGGAGTTACACATGAAGGAGATAGGAATATGGGATATATCATGCAAGGTCTATTTGGATAAATGTTCCTAAAAATATGAAAATCTTGAAATGTGGTGTAGAACTCCTTAATTTCTTGCTAAAAAAACTACCTTCACCATTTGACCTTCTTGAAACATCCCACAATAGACTAGGGATAGGTGTGATGATTGCATTGAGAGTGATGGGTTGTATAAATTCTCCAACATGCATTGGATGTGTCTCTAATCATCAAGATTCTTCTGGAGATGAGTTATCACTGCCTATAGTCCAAACAACTCTTGTTTCACTCACCCTTCACAATTGACAAAAAAATTGGTCTTCAAGTTTCCAATATGATCCATATAAAGGAGTGTATGACACCTATTATAACCCCTCATGGTCTTATATTCCTCAAAAAGACCTTAAAATAACTCCCACTTAGATCTTTCACCTTTTCACTTGCTTATTCACTATACCAATTTTAATTAGCTGAGATGAATGCACTTGCAAAGCCACTTGTGAGATTAGATGAAGTATGAAATGTGGGTTAGTTTAATTCCCAATCTCTCTCTCAAATTGGTTTGCATCCTTTAAAACCCTTTCATTCTTGCATAATACCAAAAATATTCAAGAAAAGACATTTTCCACCATGTCCATATAGGTAGGGTACAACTAAAGTTGATGAAAAGGATCCCTAGAGAATCCTCTATAACCTCCAATCATCTCCCAATCCATTCTAGTTCATCTAGATGCCCCTTCTCCTTCAATTTCCCAATCGGGTCACTACTAAGGGTTTTAGAAGGTTTAGAGTAATTTTACCACCTAAATATTTTTCATACAATTATGATGTTGAATTTGTAAAAAAAATCCACAAAAACAATGTTCAAGGACTCCATCATTTCCTAACTCCTCAGACTCCCATGAAAAGTGTCCAAGTAGGTGTGAGCTCTCAAAGTTGCCCTCTCAATTTTTCTTCTCCATTATGCATACCTTGTGAAGGTTTTAAGCCAATAAATGGCTTTAATATTGTTTCATCTACATTCCAAGAGTTTAAAAATACCTAAAACTCCCTTATTAACATGTTCTAACTCATTTTAATGATCATCCAATGCTATAAGTGAAGTTTGGACCCTATTAGCAAGTCTAGGCCTAATCAAGACCTAATAGGTCTACTTACATCCTTATGGATTTTGACCACCATGTTGGGTTTCAATAAATTTTAGATGTTTTTTCATGTTGTTTCATGTTTAACATAGATTTTCAAATCCCCTTTCAATTTTGCATCATCTTCTATCTTATCTTCTCATCTCCTTTTTGTCAATGTCTGTAGGTTTGCACCCTTGAGGAGTGCCCTCTGTCTGAGACAAAACAAAGGTAACTTCCCATGTAGTCTCATATACAAGGAATGTATGGTTGGATTCTCTAATTATGGATATGATATATACAAATTTTTAGGATTGATTGGTATACCTAGTATCTCCAAATGCATCAAAACCTAAAATAGACTCATGGGGAAGCTCACTGTATGAAGGGTTTTGAATGTAGATTGTGGGTTGCAAACTAGAGACCCTATACTTCCTTTTTTACATGATATGAGAGTGTCATTGGATGGTTATTATCACTATGTGGTATCTTACATATATGTTAGTCAAAAATGCTTTATAAAACCTTGCATTGTTCACCTCACCTCTCATCTTGATCTGATTAGTTATAGTCAACTATGACTGTGTTTTCTTACCTTGAAAGAGGTGTTTGTAGGTGCATACTACATGGTTGAACCTTGGAAATAATTCCTAAAGTTATTATTGGAATTCTCAAGGTCATCTAACATCAATTTGGATCTATTCACATCATTTTCATGATATGTCAACACCCATAACACCATACTATTGCTCACTGTCAACTACAGTCAACTATAGTGACCATTTATGGAATAACAAGAGTTTCATAGATGAGTAACCATATTTAAATTTATGCCACATGTTATATTATCCCCTTGATGTCATTTAAGTCATATTTCAATATCAAGTGTTGGTGTTTCCATTTCTAGACTCACCTCATGGATGATATAAGAATTTACAGTCAATTGTAGGTAAGTTGTCACAGGGAAAAACACACTTGTAGGTGTTGATGGGGTCAAAAACCTACATTTCAAGATTTTTTGATGACCTTTGAAGCATTGGTGTCTTAATTACCCTTATAGGACCACTTTCCATATATATATATATGCTCTTATATTACAAATTTGGATTGTGAAGTTCTCGAGAGTTTAAATCCTGGAGAAATCACTAAATGTTTGCAGTGAACAAATATCAGTCTCCTCTAGTCATGCACCCACTCTTTTTTACAAAGGTTCTACCCATAGGATAGGGATACAAGATTAAAACATTTGGATTGATCAAAACTCTATGTGACATCATCATATGGCATCTCCAAAAGTGCTCATGTTTCTCTTTTGTTGTTTTAAGGAAAAGGTCCCTCAAGCTCAATCCTTCAACTTGAAGATGACCTATTCAGACTGCCTACTAATCCAATTATTTAAAAAAGGTTGTCATGAATCCATTAAACTCATAATACCTCATAAGGGTCTCAAAACACATCCATACTCATTCATGAAGCACTTTTAGATCTCTATGTTGGGCCACCTATAGGTGGACATTTCAAGGTGCAGGTAGTGAATGTGTATGTAGGCAGTGTGAATATGATATGTCTTCATAATCAGTTTTGGACCTAATCAAGATCTCCAAATTCATCTTTCTAACCTTGAAAGATTTTAATCAAGTTTCAAGGCTCCCAAATCAATGTTCTCAGCCTCCTATAGGTATGACTTGATGTTTCAGACAAGGTAGTGAATTCAAGACTTGAGCAACATGCATGAAATGTGACCTTTCAACCATGAAGTACCTAAGACCAAATGATTATTCTTTTTTAATGTGATTGATATTCTCAATATCACCTATAGGTCCTCATTCATGGTGGATGATTGTGCGGACATGAAGGTTGGTTGTCATAGTCTAAAATATGATGTTTGAAAGGCCTTTGCTTGATTTTTTATGCTTCAATAATATGATAAACATATTCAAATCTCCATTACACTTCTATGATCATGTTCAGAGTTGAAAACATCTACTTTAGTTGATTGTGTATGATAGTCATTGCAAGAAGTTGACTATGAGTCGTTGATTGCATCTCTCATGATGTTGGTCTTCGAGAGTAAACCTAGGAAGAAGTAGGTTATAATGACATATGAGATGCATTTAAAATCATATCAAACTGATTTGAGGCTATTTTAGAGAAACAAACCTTATGAAAGTATGGAAACCTAACTACAAACTCCCTAACACACTCTACATGTAACCTAAGAGGTTTGAACTCATCAAAACACTTCCAAACATGAAAACAAAGATGGAAAACATGTGAGAAGGAAGTTCACATCCTCTTTAATCCATTTCATCATCTGGATTGTATGGACATGCTCAAATAAAGTCAAAACCTATAGGGTGTAGGGATTAGCTAGTAAAACAAGACAATCAACTTGTTAAGAATGGTTCATAAAGTATAGACAACCATTCCTCTGACTCCAAACATGAAAATGAAATACTACCAAGTTTAATATCCACCACCAAGATAATTTGACCTTGAAGTCTTCCTACTAGTCATACCATCCAAAGACCTATTAACCAATTTTGCTTACATAGTGGATTGATGGAGAGATAAAATGGTTTTGGTCCAATTTTGGCACTTCCAAAGTAGATAAAGCATGGAAATGGAGTCAAAGAATCTAAAAGGTCACTGCACAAGATTCTCCCACATTCTACTCTCTCCCATAGGCCTACAACCTTGTAAAGTCTCGCTTTTTCACTTCTCTTTATTTTTAGTTAATACCTACAATTTTTTATTAGTACTAACATTCCTGATAAGGAATATGAAATGGACAACATGAGGGACATTGAGAAGGATTTTATAACACTTGTCTTCCTAAGAAAACTTTACCACTTCATTTATGACCCAAATATGACCCCTTAAAGGACATAGAATGAATTAGGATAATATTGGACAATGACCAAGGATAGAAACATATTAAATCACATCAAATGAACTATGACACATGTTATGACATTCTAATAAACCCCTATTCCAAGTTTTAGACTTTAGGGGTTTGTCCCATTTTGACTTGTAGTAAAAAGTGGTCAACATTCTTGGCAATTTCCCAAAGGTGGTATGTGTTAGGTTGTGGAGCTAAAAGCTTCACTAATACAGACATTAGAGGAGGTTGCTAAGTGTCATAGTCACCGGCATCGGTTAGACCAACTGACGTCGGTTAGGGGTGGACAAGAAGCTACCGACATCAGTCAGATATCGGCCAATGTCGATCATCTCCAGGTAGACAGGGACCAACGTCGATTGCCTGTACATTCCAGAATTGTTTGTTACACGAACAATTAGTTGTTGAATGACCAGTTTGCATGTTAAAGGCTAATTATAATCTTGAGTTGCGTGTCTAATTATTGTAATTAAGAAAGTATAATTATTTTTTGCATGAGGTCTATTTAAGAGACTCATGGGTTGTATTATAAGTAAGGACAACGAATAGATCCTTCTAATTGTAAGATCAGGGTGATCTGTAGGTTGTGCAAGATCAGGTAGAAGATCTACATGGTAAGTAATATTAGGTTGATTTTCAGGTTGTTACAAGATTAAGGAGATCTACTTGAAGTACTTTTGAGTGCTTGGTACTGGCAGTATTGTTACTGACTGGTTGGAGGTGAACAACTCTATGTTTGAGTTGTTTGTTGGGACCGTAATTGAGAGAGAGAACTCTTGATTGAGAATTACTGGGAGCACTAGAGGTGTGGGAAGCCTCATAATTGTAAGAAGAGTGTGGCATCTTCTTGATTGTATTTTCTTTCTGAATGAGTTGAATACAAGATTGTATTTTCTTTCTGGATGAGTTGAATACAAGATTGTAATGTCTCTCAAATTCTGTGTTTTTTATGCTTTCTAGTTACTTATTGCTTCTGGTTTAATTCCGTGGTTAGTTGCTTGTATATGCTAATCAATTATGCTTCTTAGGTCCTAACAAGTGGTATTAGAGCTATTTGTGGTTCTAGATTCCTGATAAGGTGGTATCAGAGCTAAGGTTGTAGGGAGCAGGTTTGTGTTTGATTACAGGTCACTCTCAGGGGTTTCTGATTGAGTGGGAGTATATCAATGGTAGAAGAAAGTAAGCTAAGGATGGAGAAATTCAATGGCACAAATTATCAATTATGGAGGATGTAGGTAGAGGATTATCTATATCAGAAAGATCTGTACTTACCGTTGGGTGGGGTTGCATGCAAGCCCCTGGATATGAAAGATGAGGAATGGAATGTTCTTGATCGGAAGGCTCTGGGAACTATAAGGTTGAGTCTTGCATCGTCTGTGATTTCCAACTTATCACAGGCTAAGACAATGGTAGAGTTGATGGAATCTTTGTCAAATTTATATGAAAAACCCTCAGCTTCGAATAAGGTATTTCTTATGAAGCAATTATTTAATTTACAAATGCAGGAAGGTGGATCGGTACATAGTCATCTTAGTGATTTCCATGGTTTGGTAAACCAGTTAGTTTTATTCAATATTATTTTTGATGATGAAATTAAGGCTCTCTTAATCTTATGCTCATTACCTAAAAGTTGGGATAGTTTGGTAATGGTAGTTAGTAATACTGTGTCTGCTTCAAATATCTTGAAAGTGGATGATGTTGTTAGTGTAATCTTGAATGAAGAGATTCATAGGAAAAGCATAGGTGAATCATCAGGGAATGCTTTAAGTGTTGAAAGCAGGGGAAGGCAAAGAGAGAAGATTGAGCAAGGGAAATCAAGGTCAAAGATAGGCAGGAGATCTAGATCCAGGCCTGGTAGGAAAATCTACTGGAATTGTGGAAAGAAAGGCCATGCAAAGAAAGATTGTTGGTTGGTTGAAGATCAACAAGAAGGAAATAAAGAAGAAATTGTTGCAGGTATTGTTGCACAGGATGCTCTCGTATGTTCCTTAGATAAAGTGGAATCTTGAGTGTGAGATTCTAGTGCCTCTTTCCATGCATCCCTAAATAGAGAATTTTTTCATGAGTATGTCTAGGGAGACTTTGGAGAGATTTATTTAGGGGATGGTAAGCCTTGTCAAATGGTTGGAAAATGGAAAGTGAAGCTAAAATTCTAGATGGGCAACACATGGGTGTTGAAAGAGGTCATGCATATCCCAGTCCTGAAGTGGAATTTGATTTCTATAGGAAGTTTGGGTGATGAGGGATGCATAGTAACTCTCACAGCGGACTCTTGAAAGGTTACCAAGGGTGCACTTGTTTTAGAAAAAGGTAATAAATTAGGTACTCTTTATCTATCTACTTGTATTACTGATTCTCTTTCTGGTTTATCTACTTCAGTTGTAGATTCAAAGATGTGGCTTCATAGGCTTGGTCACATGAATAAGAAGGAGATGCATGTTCTTGAGTCAAAAGGTAAAAGTTTAGATCCAGATAACACAGATCGAGATTTTTGTAAGCAACAAAAGAAAGTGAGGTTTCTTGATACACATGCTACAAGAAAGGATCAGGTCTATTGAGCAAAGAGGAAATATGATGTTTTTGACAAGAACAGGAAAGTCTTGGTGTTCAAGGAGGAGATGATGGACAAAGATCAGTCACAGGGGCTAAATAATTCTGAGCAGGGTAGTTTGAATAAGGGAATGATTCAAAATAAGCTCACGAGTAAAAAGTCATCACTCACAGGTAAACATAGGTACCAACATCGGTCAGGGGGAACTAACATCGAATAGATAGGCATCAACATCGGTCATGTGTAGACTAGAGGAGTTGGTGGTGTTGGGCAGGTTAAGACTGACGTCGGTTAGGGAACCGATGTCGGCAGTCAGGTCAGCTACAGGGAACCGATGTTGGTTGGATGTAGACTGAGAAGTGACCGACATCGATCACTATTAAAATGGATTATGGGTGGACAACAAGCTGTCAAGGAGTCTCAAACACCCATATGGAGGACTAAAAGGGTAAGTAAGCCTCAAATTTGTTATTCCCCTTCTTTACACTACTTGTTGCTCACTGATAGTCAAGAACCAGGAAGTTTTAAAGAAGCAGAGCAGGTAGAATCCAACAAATAGTGGGAGCATGGCATGGATGAGGAAGTTGATTCCTTGGGAGAGAACCAAATGGGAGGTTTGGTAGAGTTTCTAGTCAGGTTAAAGAAGAGAGAGAATGGACACGTGAGACAGAAGGCCAGGGTATATGGTCTTGAGTAGGCTGTAGGACAATGGAGGTTTGACAGGTGGATGACAAAGTAGGGCTTTAGTCAATGTCATGGTAACCATTATTTTTTCTTTACCAGGTTGGATAATATTAGCTACATTATCCTGTTACTGTATGTAGTGTGTATGCTTGTTGCAAGGTCACACATGCAGGGAGTTTCTGAGCTAAAGGTAAATTTAGTTCAGAGGTATGTCATGAAGAATTTGGGAGTAGCAAGATTCTTTGGCATGAGTTTTCCTAGAGACAGGGAAGGTCACAGGTTGATGTTGTCTCAGGATGATTGTGTGAATAAGGTAGTGGCAAGGTTCAAGATGCAAGATGTAGAACCAGTTAGCACACCTATGGATGGACGATTAATAGAGCAGTGTCCCCAATCACATGATGAGGTTAAGTACATGTGTACTAGACCTGAGTTTTCCCAAGCAGTGGGAGTTGTCAGTGAGTTTGTGGTCAATCCAAGAAAGAAGCACTGGAAAATGGTTCAGTGGATTCTCAAGTATCTGAGAGGGACTAGCAGTAGGTATACATGTGATGCAGGGTCAAGTACTTCTCTACATGGATATGTAAAATCGAATATGGCAGGTTACTTGGTTAACAGGTGTTGCACCACAGGATGTGTGGTGGTTGGTCTTCAAGACTGAACTTGAAGAGGAATACAAGCCAGGAAACAAATTAGATAGTGTACATGTATAGGTATAGGTGTAGCTATTTATCTCCAAGTGCGAGATTGTTAGGTTGTGGAGCTAAAAGCTTCACTGATGCAGACATTGGAGGAGGTTGCTAAGTGTCACAGTCACTGGCATCAGTCAGGCCAATCGACATCGGTCAGGGGTGGACAAGAAGTTGCTGACATCGATCAGATATCAGCCGACGTTGGTCATCTCTAGGTAGATAGGGACCAATGTTGGTCACTTGTGCATTCCAGAACTATTTGTTGCATGAACAGTTAGTTGTTGAACGGCCAGTTTGCATGTTAAAGGCTAATTATAGTCTTGAGTTGCGTGTCTAATTATTTTAATTAATAAAGTCTAACTATTATTTGCATGAGGTCTATTTAAGAGACTCATGGGCTATATTGTAAGTAAGGACAAGGAAGAGATCCTTCCAATTGTAAGATCAGGGTGATCTGTAGGTTATGCAAGATCAGGTAGAAGATCTACATGGTAAGTAAGATCAGGTTGATTTGTAGGTTGTTGCAAGATTAAGGAGATCTACTTGAAGTACTTTTGAGTGCTTGGTACTGGCAGTATTATTACTGGCTGGTTGGAGGTGAACAACAACTCTGTGTTTGAGTTGTTTGTTGGGACTGTAATTGAGAGAGAGAGAACTCTTGATTGAGAATTACTGGGAGCACTAGAGGTGTGGGAAGCCTCATAGGTGTGAGAAGAGTGTGGCATCTTATTGATTATATTTTCTTTCTGGATGAGTTGAATACAAGATTGTATTTTCTTTCTGGATGATTTGAATACAAGATTATATTGTCTCTCAAATTCTGTGTTGTTTCTGTTTTCTAGTTACTTATTGCTTTTGGTTTAATTCTGTGGTTAGTTGCTTGTATATGGTAATCAATTGTGCTTCCTAGGTCCTGACAAGTGGTATCAGAGCTGTTTGTGGTTCTAGATTCCTGACAATATGCTTGTTATTCCAAGACCAATAGCCTAGGCATGTCCATTGGGCCATCTAGTCATATTTACACCAATTTGACACACAAACTACCTTTGACACCACACCACACACAAAGGAAAGATACGCCAAAGGAAAACACACATGTGTTCAACTAGAACACTTATGTAACATGAAAAAACTAAAATAAAAACACACACAACTAATATAATATTTTTAAAACATCAATCTTGAGGTAGAAAACACCTTATCATACCTCAAACAGGATAAAAAATAGTTCCTCTTGCATCTTTGTTACTCCATGAAGGCAATCTAGCATATGAAGCATGCTCATCATTAACCACTTGCATATGTGTAAGGTCAAGAAACCTACCACCTTTATGCCTTATTAGGTATACAAGTGAACTATTTGGATCCTTCATTAATGATGTTTTTTCTCTCTAAAAGCCTTGATTAGAGCTACATGTTGATTGATCACTATCATATCTGATATGCTTTCCTCAAACTACAAATTAGAATGTATGCCAGCTACCTCAACATTGTTCTCCTCTTAAGCCTATTGTACTTGATGTTTGGGAGCATTGAGATTGTCTTCATCATGTTTCAACACCTACGCAAATGATTATATCTTAGTTGGAGCTTTTTATTTTACTTAAAACATAACCAAATCTACCTTGACTTTATTCTCCATGTTTATAGCTTCTTGGGTAATAACTTCATCAAGATTGTTCATGACTACAAACTATTGATTAATAGAATGACATTCATATTTTTGATTTATGGAACACTAAAAAACATTCTCATTAGTCTCATTATCAATCTTGACATCATATTTTCAATCTCTTGGATAAACAGGATCCTTACCCAACTTGTCAAATTATTTGCATATGGCATTGAACCTTTGTAATAGTTCATCCTCATTCACAATGTGACACTCTTTTCCATGTTTGGTGAGACACTCAATATCAATTTTTTTAGAATAATTATTAAACATATCAGACATAGACCTCTTAGGAGGGGAAGTAGCATTATTTAGATGATCAAACTCTTGACATATGGCATTGAACCTTAACCATAAGTCATCCTCCTTTTCCTCATGAGTGTCATCATCAAAGGTAGCTTCATCAATAGTAGGTATAAAGACATAATTATTCCCACTATGGTGGTTAATTAGGTTCCTCAACCTATCATCATCATACTCATGAATCATGTAGTTACCTTCAATAGCTTGTGAGAAAGAATGTTTGACACTTACCTTAGCTCCCTCAAATGGCTCTTCATGCGTGATATAAGTGCCAAGGTCAGTTTTCTCAAAGTATGAATAAGGGTCATGCTCATAACTATCTGGACCATATTCATCTATAAATAAGCTATCAATGCCCTCAATTTTATAATTACCATCATCCACATTAGACTCCTCTTTCTCATTGATCACACAATTCAAGTTAGATCTTGTTTCAATGTAGGGCTCAATATGAAACCTTGAAAGAGGTTAAGTTATAATGGTCACCTTGGTTCCATAGCTTATCCTAAAGGAAAATAAGGACTAATTATTTAAGAGATAGCCACCTATCTTGGATGTAAATTCTCTTGAAAGATAAATTTCAAAATGAGTAGGAAGGTCAACAACAATGATGTCTTGAAGGATGGGAAAACTAGGGCAGACATGTAGGAAAACTCAAATGTTTGATCAAACCTATTGTCTTATTAGGTATACCATATATCTAAATGAATCCTTTGATATGAGGTTCATATTTTAGGCCCAACTTATCAGCTACAACTTTAGTCATGATTGATGTAGAAGCACCACTATCAACTATGAAATTGTGGACTAGTTTATCACCCATAATGAGAGTGAGGTAGAAAAGTGGAGGATTCTTAGATTTACTAGATGGTTAAATAATGGTGTTAGGATATTTTTTAAGAGAAACATGACCATGACCTTAAATTTAAGGGGAAAGACTAATAGGGATACAGGATAGTTATTTTTGTAGGATCTCTTTTTGGCAAGACATATGAAGGACATCCCATAAAGAGATAGATGTTTTGTCATTCTTCAAATAATACACAATGTTTAGGGAAGTAGTAATCACCTTATCTTTAGTCCTTGGAGGTAAATTATTACTTGTAACTTAAGGAACTGAGACACCTTGAGTAAACCTTACCACATTTTGACTTGAAGAAGGTGTAAGAGTGTTTGTAGCTGTCATGCTTGTAGCCATGCCTTACTACCTCAAAGGAATTTTAGATGAACTTGTAGGAATGATATTACCATCTCCTAGAGCTTTACTCTTTTCCATTGTATTCTATTCAATATAGGTTCCTTGATTGAGTATAAAAGTGTCTTCCTCCAAGAAGTTAGTGAAGCTTTCTCCATGAGGTTTTCAATCCTCATTTGCTTGCATCATGAACTCATTTTCAGCTAATAGGAGAGGAGTGACCCCTCCTTTAGAAACAATATATTTATCTCCATTCTCATTTTCATCCATAAATTATCCTTGTTTCTAATATTTTCCTTATACCAAGTTGTTATGTACCAGTAACATCTCCCTTACATTGGTAGTGGAATTAAGATTGTACACATTGGTAGGCCTATTGAAATTAGGCTACTCTTGACCTCTTCCTCTCCCATGTTGTTTTAATTATTATTATTGATATGGATATGGGTTTTGATGATCACCTTTTTATATTTTCCCTCTCCCAAGATTAACTTATAACCATTTAATATATGCATATTTATCCATGACATTTGTTGGGACCAACATACCCCTATTTTTTAAATTTGGGACCCTTGAGAAACCCTCAGAATATAACATGGAAATATCAGCATGTCAAGGTCTTTTATAGAATTTGAAGATCATTGTTAAGAAACAAGCATATGTGGTCTTAATTTTCTTTAGTTTGGACTAACATTGCTAATGAGGTTTGTTTGACTTTAAGTTCAATGGTCCATGGCGTGCATCCCTGAGAAGTTTACATTCAAAAACTCTAACAAACTCTTGATTCAAATTTGAATAAAGGAAAGAACCAAAATTGGTGTTATGGACTTAAATATAAAATGCATATCCTAGGTTTAGTCATGTTTTTAAACACAACTTGACTAACAAACTTAACCCCCTTCATTATTTTCCCATTTTTTAAAAGTTCCTTATGGTCCTTTTATATTCCCCAACTTAGCCTAAGACTTTAATACTAAGGCCTTGATGTACTCATTAATACCATCGTGACCTTAGTCTTCATTTCTTACGCCTAAGTTTTCATTTCCTCCACATCTTAATATTAACTTCTTCATGTTTTACAGGATCCTATGGTTGTCACTTTATTATGACATTTAATCCAATAGACCAAAGATAATCGAGAACTTTATCTTAAATAGAATAAATCTTAGATAATATGATGATCTGTGGTTACTTGTAAGGACCCAATTGGACAGAGTGAAGTGTAATTGAAAAGTCAAAAGGATACAAGGAGCTTGGAATATGGACACACAACACCATTACATTTGAGAAATTAAAGGAAAGGGGGCCCACTTGACATGATAGCCAAACGAAAGCAAGTCTCTGAATCAAAATCCCATGGCTATCACTTTACCATGACATTTGATCTAATAGAGTGAATTAACACCAAGATTTGAGGAAACCCTACAAAGATGCCAAGTGTCATCCTTGTATTTGACCTTGAAGATTTTAGTGAACTTAAAATTCATGTTCACACAACCATCATTTAAATGTTTGAAAGGATTAACTTGAAGCCCATACAACTGTCAACTTTAAGTCCATTAAAATTAAAATTTTAATTGGTTTAAACTTGACATCTAGACAACCATTAACTGACACCCATAAAGGTGTATTTGACACCCACAAGATCATCAATTTTAAACCGATGAAAATTATAAGTGTTTAAATAACATCCCAAAACCTTATTTTTTACTCTAAAGTGGCTTGCCAAGCTAAGGTAAATGCTCAAAATATGCTTGAAATGGAAGGCCTCGATTTACATAGCACAAATATATATAATAAATATACCTAGCCTAAGTCTATGATTTAAATATCCACATTGCATTTTGCATAATGGACCTTAAATCATAGACTTACCCTATGTAAAATTCATATTATCATTCATGTTGAACCCATTTTTGAGCATGTTTGTGACACATGGAATAAATATTTTAGCCTAATGTTTTCATTATGTTTGCTAAACACAAACATATACATTAACCTATAGTGCTTATACCTTGACCCCCTTTTAAATCATAAATTAGCTTTAAATTCCTTAGCTTAAGGTTTGTCACGTGCTTAATAAAAATGAAACAAACCTTAGCATAAGGGACATAAACCTAAGTCATATTTTTAAAAGTGTACTAATGTAATGTTCAGGCATTTTTGCAGATCAAAAGTTTGCCCTTTGGATTTGATCCAATGGTGTGAAAGTCCCTAAAGAATTTTCAACAAAACCTCAAGAACCCATGGACCCACTGCATGTCCAATGATCATTTGACAATGGACTGACATAAGATTTGGAACATGGGGAAGATGTGTGAGCACACCAAGTGTCATGAACATAAGGCTTAAGAACTAGGAACCAATTAAATGACAAGGGCCCAAATTATGATCAACGGCTCATGATAATCTAGGATTTTGATCCTATGGTGTGAAATAAATAAATTATTTGAATTTATAATGGCTAGTTTTTACATGTAATTTATGAAAAATGTAGTGAAAGATGTAGACTAGTGCCACATAAGATCCATGCAAGAAAAAAATGACAAAACTAAGGATCTTATGGGTTCAAAAACACAAAGGTATAAAGGCAAATGTCCAAATAAAATCTAGAACATGTATAATCCAAATTTTGGATATATTCCATGATTAAATATCCATAACCCTAAACCCTACATAAAAGGCAACTCAATCAGGGTCCTTTTGTTATTAATTTAATCAAAGGATAACTTAATTATGTTTCTAAGCATGAGAGGGATTCCATAGAAATCATCTATAGTTTGATGTGAGAAATTAGTATGTAATAAAGATTATGGAATTTAGAAGATAACAATTAAAGGAAGAGGCCAATCTCTATTTGATGATAGATAGTGAGGGTTGGGTATTCAAGGATATAGAACTAGAACTCATTGCATTAAACATCAACAACATTAGGAATTAGTCTAAGATCTTCTTAATGGTATAAGAATTATATCCCATCTCAAAGGAAGATAAAATAAATGCCACCACCAATAGATGACACCATGACCTGGTTTTAATCCATATGGTTGGCCTCCATCATGCCATAACAAAACTAGAGGTATTGTATTACATTGATGTCCTTGCCCCCATTTTTGTTGATTGTAATATTGATGGTGAATGGATTATTAGGGAGTGTAACTCAAAAGAGGTAGCATATATTTCCCATATTTATTTTGAAAAGTAATATAAGCTTCCTCTTCCCCATGTGGACCTTCCCAAGCTAAGTGAATGGATTAATAACCATGACCTAGACTCCATCCTCAGACCTTGGCTAAACCAAGGACCTCGCATCTTTAGAACCCTTGATGGAAAAATTCCTATCATCCAATTCAGAGAGGTTATTAGGGTGATAATGACTTTTTTTAATATAGATTTTGGTGCCCCTTTGACCACATATGTCAATAAGATTTGGGTCTCATATGTACACTTCTTGGTGGAATAAAAACTTACCCCTCCAATTGGAGATTTGATTAGCATTTTCCTTGCCAAACAATTCATCACCATCAAGAGAAAGACCTCAAATTAATTATAAATGATTTCTTACCTACTTTATTCCCTTCTGACTTCAATCACCTTCCTTGGCATTAAGAATTGATCCCCAAAAATTAGGACAACCATCTCACACTACTATTCCAAATTACACATCTTCAAGTACAAGAATCACATGTAGTTTATTTGTGACTAGGTTTTCCCAACAATCATTGTGGCCATCATAGGTGTCCCCATGCCTATACTTCACCCCCTCATCAAAAAGTGTGTAGAGATGATTGGGGATATATGGTATTATCCTAATTTCACAATTATCAAGATAGAGGGAATTATGTCCTAGCCTTACAAACTACTAGTACATGTCCTGAATAAAATTTATAAGTAGGAGATTACCTCATATATCATCCTTAGTATTGACAAGGCTTGTAAGGAAAAGAGGAAAGGTCTACTTCACCCCTTCCCATTGGATATTACAAAAATCATGATCAAAGATTGGAAGCAGGTGGAAGTTATGGTCACACATAGGAATTCATTTGGCTTTCAATTAGATGAACTCAAAATGTGGGATCTAAGGAAAAAAATGGGAGAACATATAGAGGAAATAAATCTCAAGATTGAGTATGTACACCAACTAGGTATCTATGACACCATATACATCAGAGCTAAGAACTATGAGGAAGTGTTTACTAGGATCTAAGGCCACAACATCAAGCTAGAGCATAGATTGGTCAAAGACAACAAACTATTTGGGGAATTATGGTAAATGCACCATTTACAATACCATTTACTACCTAGGCCATGTAGGATAACTCATGATCAACCTCAAGCAAAAAAACCATGGAAGTGCCAATAGCAGGTTGAGCAAATTCAGGATTATCAAGGCAAAGTAAAGGAGAAGGTTAGAGAGATAAGATTAGAAGAAAGACCTAGAGAAGGACAATTAGCTTCAACCATGCAATAGAAACCATCTTCTCCAATCTAGTACATTGACATGATAGCCTTAAAACTAGAAGAGTCAATTGAGGGTGCCCTCAAGGAACTTGTAGAGTTTAATGGCTTAGGTGGAGAGGAGGAACCCTTAGGGGAAACAATAGGAAAAGAGTTGATTCCTATGGCACTACAAGAGAAGAGGGAGGTAGAATTGGCCTTGGTCCCAGTAGAACCAAGGAAGAAACCTAAATTGACCTTCACCCATCCCACTAGTGAACTTAATCTTCTTAGTGATGAATTTCCAATTCATGGACCAGTCATTCTTGACTGGTTCATCTATGTAAAATTGAAAAAGATCCCATCTTTCTCCCACTCAAGGGCATTGATAAGGGTTGGTGTGGATGTGCATGATGAAATTAAGCCTTGGATAAAGGCTATAATGAAAGAGTAGGAAGAGAGAAGAATTATGGTCACCCAAGGACTAGAAGGCCAAAATATGGATGTGCTAGTAGTATCTACTAGCTCAAGTTGGAGGTCCTAGAGCATCCCCAGTTTAAGGAACTAATTACCATAGTTAATTTCAATCTTGATACAATAGGCTTAGGGAGAATAAAAACCAAGATAACCATGGTTAGTATAGAATAATTCACCTTTTAGAAGGTGGATCCATATACAGGATTAACTCTTATGGGAGGATAACAACTTGGTGAAGCTACCATCTATGTCGAGGATGTGGAAAGCTTGATAGAAACATTATCACAACAAGCCAAGGCTAGAGTCTAGGGTCTAAAACAAAATATCTAGAATTTATAAAGGGAGAAGGAGAACTTGCAAACTCAATAAATCATGTCAATATCAGATGCCATGATCAAGATGCTTGATGATTCATTCTATGACATGTTTGAGGCATTAAAGTCAATGAAGATGAGGTAGAGTGCATTAGAGGACCAAGATACATTAGCCAAGGACTTGGTCACCCAATGGCAAGCCTTAGAGGACAAGATTTCCTAGTTTCCCAACATTCAAGAAAAAATGTAGATCCTAAACTTTAGAACCATAAGTATGGGACACTAGGTACAATCTTGGGGATTGTTATTGATAAGGTTTAAAGATTGAGTACCTAGCACACTTCAAGGTAAGGAGGCTTCTAAAAGAAGACAAAGAGTTCATTATTAGAATTGAGAAACTTCTTGGGACCATGATTATCATTATTTCACAGCCTATTGCCCTTGACCTCATCAGTGATGAAGAGTTCAAGCATAGGGCCACTCTAGTGACTCAATAAATCTAAGGGAAAAGCAAATACCAATTTGTACAGGATAATAGCAAGATATTGGATATGATCTTCAATGTAGGTGAGAGGATTAGTGAAGCTAGAATTATCAAGGAGGACTTGGCCAAAAATGACCAAGAATTTGATGAGCTAACAGACCAAGAGGGGGAGTGTATCATGAAGCCTATTGTGGATCTTGAGCTGGTTGATGAAAAATATGAGAGGGCCATGAGCATCCTCTAATAACAAATAGGGGCCCCACCAGTAAGTTAGAGCAATATTCTATTCTAATAGAAGTTAGGTAATATTTTATAATATAATATTCCATTGTAAAGGCATATGATATTCTATTATCATATTTGCCTCTAGGTTAGTATGATTTGGAAAATCACATGTATTATAGAGCTTGTAAGGACAATTATCCTTACCTTTGTACACCTATCTTTTTTAACTGATTGGTATACTGCCCATTCTTCCTATAAAGGCATGTATCACCATTGTAAAAAGGGAGATATTCCTAAGAAACTTTGTATACTTGAAGTAATTAATAGAATCAAGGAATTCTATAAGGATTGTCCATTTTGATATGTTAATTACTAATGTATCTTTTCTCTCAATTGTTAGTAGAGGTCTTAAATTTGAATAGTGTCTTTGAATTCTGAATAGCATTCTTTAAATCATAGTGTTTTTGATTTGTGTCTATGATAGATTAGTTGAAAGATCTTAGGTTTTACTTCATTTCATTTTGATTTGTATTTAAATGTGAAATAACTATTTTATTATAGTGGTAAATCCCTAAAGTAGACATGGTTCTTACTTGTGATTCTCAAACATTTTCCTCTAAAGTTTACTTGATATATAGTGATATTTGAGCTTAGGCTATGTGGCATTATATATTTGTTAAATGTGTATTCAATTGCCATTAATATGTTGTCATAATGTTTAGGACTAAAATTGGCAATTACTTATTTCTTTTATACCCTACCCTTCTCTTTGCTCTTTTTTTTACACCATGATCACTTTAGTTTTAGCCACATTATAAATATCCATCTAGATTAGTCTGTAGCTTAAAGTATGAATGCAATTCACTAAGTATTAACAAGGATTCACAAATAATGGGCCAAGGTGGCTCCCAACCATCAAAATTATATAAGTATTATGGAATAATTATCTCACTCTATTGTTATTTCACCATAGACAACCAAATTGTCAAAACCTACAACTCATGCTCTAAATTTTCTAAAATTTAAAATGATAAGGGTTATTTAAACACTAAGGAAACCTGTGGTACATTTAAAAGCATCAACAAGATAGCTCCCATTGGCACTAGAAGGAGGGCCAATTCTTTGAACCTTTGGTGATCTTAGTTTGCGTCACCTAAAAGATCACCATATCTTTGTGTTTTGAGTAAATTCTTTGCTTAAAATATAAATATCATTGATATTTTTGTCTTTAACACATATTTGTGCTTATTTTGAAGTTATTTAGGCATTGATGCTTGTTTTTGGTAAATTTGGCTTTAACTTTAAAAATCCATAGTAGCTGAGGTAGAACGGTTCATTTTGATCAAAGGTGGGCATATCTTTCATAGATCTGAGTTCCTTTAGTCTTAGAATTGTAAAGATAGACCATATTTATGTATTTGAATGCATCTTTGAGCTAATTCAATCGAAGATCAATGTCTTTGCAATTCTTCATGCCACCTTTACAAAATAAGCACAGTGTGCAGCTAACTCTTAGAAGTTAACTTGACACATCATATTTTAGGCATGATCTTTGAATTTCAAGCTATAATTGCCTAATATTAGAGCAAGATCACACTCATTAACTAGAGATCCTTTGCTCAAGCTTGAGGTACACATAAAATCTAGACAAGATAAAGGTACATACAGGAGATCCAAATCTCTTCCAACTTCATTGATTCAAGGTACCTATGCCTTCAATCATCACTTAGGTATGGCATGGTTAGGGGATTCCTTGATTAATGTGCCAATAATGGTTCATGATATTCCAAGAAACCCTAAGAAATATCTACCTACATTTATACCAATAGGTGTAGTCACTATTGAGGAACATATAAAATCTTTTAAGGCTACTTTAAGATTACTTAGTTTTGTGCATGAAGATGTGGCATGTAGGTTGTTTCCATTTACTTTTAAAGATGTCGTTTATGAATGGTTCTTGAATTTTTGGAAACTATGTAATGATTTGGAATGATTTTAACAATTTATTTATTGATCAATTTGGTAAAATTATTAGTCCTTGTGTTATTTACCACTAGTTCACTACTATTAGAAGGGATACCAGTGAGCCCATTAGGTCCTTCAATGCTAGATTTCAAAATATGTATAGAAGGACCATGGAACCCTACAAGCCTAATGATTTCCTATCCCTAGGATATAAAAATATGCAATAGATCCTATGACCTCTATGTTTATAAAAAGGTCTATCCCAATTATAGCCTCATTAGTCCAAGCCTATTCTAAATCAGTAATAATTAATGATCAAATATAGCCCAAGCACAAATGGCTTATTCAGTCCCAAATGTGAACCCACACCTATCTATGATGAACTTGTTCCCAAATAATAACCAAAATATCCCATCCTTAAACCAACTCCCAAATCTAACGCAATTGCCATTAAATCATGCAACTCCAAATAAAAATCTAGGATTCTTGACTCATCTCATTAATGGCTTCAACCCTAGTGATCAAACAAATTTGGTACCATCTAATAATAATAACCAAGTACATAATTCTAAAACTCCAAAAAATGAGAATGAATCCATCTTGAAAATGGTTTAAAAACTAAGCACTGATTTCTTTCAGTTGCAAAAATAAGTAGGCAATACTAGAGAACACTCTAGTAGGAATTTCTCATTTCAAAGGTTCAATAGGCCAAGTAACAGATTTTAGAATGATAGTTTTCATAATAATAAGGCTAATGAACCATATTATAGTTACAATAATATGGACATTAATCTTATTAATATTGCATTACATGACTATTATAGGGTACATTACATAGCCAAGCATGGGGAAATTGACTGTATAGAATTCTTCAAAGCTTTTGAGGCCTTCCAAGAAGAATTGGATACATTTAAATTGGTTCCTAACAAAAATAATGGTTCAATCACCTCTGGACCTAATCCATCTGAGTAGGTCTTCATGGTGGACACCATTCACTTCCCTTTTCAAGAGGAAAATGAACCTGATGAGGTCCCTAAGGAGATCCAAGACTTTTAGCAGTTCTTGAAGAAGACCTATCCATTAAGGAATATAGATAAGAGGTAAAACTTAATTACCTCAATGTCTCCATACAAATTTGGAACTCCTCTTGATACCTCTTCAAGTAACAATCTGGAGCCACCAAAAGGGAGTACTTCTAAACCCAATATTAAGATTTTTAGTTCTTCTAGAGAAACTAGTTATAACATAGTTGAGGACATGAAGAAAATAAAGGCTAATATAACATTGCATAAACTCACATAGATTATTGAGAAAAGGGATCTCTTATTAGAATCTTTGATAGGAAATCACAGACCCTTTAAGACTAATCATGCCAATGTAATAGTTCATAAAACCAAAGCTGAGTCTCCTCCCTTTTTGCTCACTATTAGGATGTTTGGTAAGAACTTGTATAATTTATTATTAAATTTAGGATCATATACTAATATCATGCCTATAGGAATATACAATCAACTTGGTTTAACACCTATAAAGTTTGATAGGGTTATCACCCAATTAGACAAATCTAGGGTTAAAGTTGTAGGTGAATTATTAAATGTTCATAAGCAACTGGATTTTGAGCCTGGGGTGAAATAATTCATTGATATTTAGGTGGTTTAAATACTTTATGTTTATGGAATCTTATTGAGAAATGAATGGACTAAGGCTTTGAATGGTTACATGTCCACAGATTGTTCACATCTATGGCTACCTTGGAAGGGTGTCCCCAATCATATTAGAGTTGAGAGAGAACCAAGAATGAAGCATATGATAACTAAATATAATGTTGTGAATGAGAGGGTCAACATAGTAGACTTAGACTTAGGAGTTTTCACCCTAGAGGCTGATAAGCTATGCGATACCAAGAAAGCTTATGTTATTCCTAGATTTTTGAAATTTTTGATGGTGATAGATGTAATGTTGGATCAGGCATTGGTGTTTTTTTAACTGACCCCACTAATAAAAGGTACCATGCTTATTATATAATCCAATTCCATTGTACTAATAGTCTTGTTGAATATTAATCCCTTATCCTTGGCTTACAATATGCCATAAAAAAACAAGGTCAATGAACTACTAGTTTATTGGGATTCAGAACTAGTGGTTAACTAGGTTAGAATCAAGTACCAATGTAAGCTCTCATACCTTAAAAGGTATAATTTTAGGGTTTGGGATCTGATTGAATCCTTTGATGCCTTTTGAATCACTTCCATCCCAAAGGAAGAGAATCAAGCAGCTAATCGATTGGCATTTGTTGCAGCTAACCTCATGCCCAATCAAGATTCCCCTAACTTTAGCATTGAACTGATCCCTTGTCCTTTAGTACCACATAATAATAATCACTTCTAAGTATTCAATGATGATCAATATATATTGGATTTTATGACCAATTTTATAGAATTTTATGCTCATATCATTGATGAAGCTGATGGAAGTACATCTAGGGAAGATAAATTTAATGGTAAAGTCATTCAGCTGAGTGACAATAAAATCCCAAAGGGAATGATCACTTTAGAGAGACTTTTTGATCAAGAAAAAATTGTTCAAGCTTCTAAGGTTACCAAGGTAAATGGGAAGGACTATAATGTTATTGATCTAGGCCTTCATGATTAGCTTCAATTGATAAATGTTGGGAATGCCTACATAAATTTTAAAAACAAGAAATCTAAGGTACTTCTTGCCCAATACAAAGATGTCATAGCATGGTCCTATGATGACCTAAAGATATTTTATCCAAGGGTCATCACCCATACTATACCCCTTAAAGAGAGATACAAACCCTTCGGGAAGAAACAAAGGCTTGTAAACCCAATCTTAAAACCCATGATCTTTAAAGAGATTAAAAGATTACTAGATGTTAGGATAGTCTTCTCCATTAAGCACTCTAACTGGATGGCTAATTTGGTACCAATTAGGAAGAAGAATGGTGAGATTAGGCTTTGTATAAACTTTATAAATTTAAACAAATCATTAGAGAAGGATAACTACCCCCTTCCCTAGATCAAGTAATTCAAGTTTTAGGATCAGTTATGATGTCCTTTCTTGATGGCTTTTCAGGTTATAACTAAATATTGGTTGATAGAGAGGACAAAATGAAAATATCCTTCACAACAAAGTGGGGAACCTTCACTTATAATAGGATGCCCTTTAGAATAATCAATACATGAGCCACCTTCTAAAGAGCTATGGACCATGCCTTCCAAGGCCTGATTGGTAAGTGTATTATCACATATATGGATGATCTAACATTTGTTTTCTAAAAATAGGGAAGATCACTTCATTAATTTTGTATACACCCTAAATTTGTTTAGAAACCACACATATCATGTCTTTTCATAATACTTTCATAGGAGAATTTGACTAGGGAATATGAGTCTTATTTGCATATAGCCATGTCTTTTTATCTAATTTGCCTTGGTTTTATTTTATACCCTAGACACCTCTTTGACCATTCCTAGTCATTTTTATCCTTCCAAACTTAATCCTTATTATCCTAGGTCACTCTTTCTAGGCTTATTCCATCCCTCCAGATCCTGGACCCTCTGGACAAAGATGCTTAAATAAGACTATAGCACTGAAACCTAGGTTGTCTAGTTTTTGGAACTATTGTCCAAGTATAAATTTGATTCCAACAATCACTTTCTCTTGCTAGATGAGAATTACCCCTCTATTTGATTCGTTCCTAAATTTTCCAATGTTGGCAAAATGTGACTAAATCTCCCAGATTCAAAATAATGAGTCTCCTATATAAAGGACTACACAAGGCATTATATATCTAGCACTTACTACTTTGGAACATTAGACATAATAAAAATTAGTTAATAGTATAGCTTAGATTCTCTACATCACACATAGACTTGTATGCTTGATCAAAGAAGGGCCTAGGAAAAATTCATTCTTACATATATCATGTGCATTGATTATGCATATTCCCTAAGGGAGAACTACATCGAATCTGAGACCCTAGCTTGAGGGTTAATATAGATAGCAATCAAAAAAATAAGGGTTCTTGATTGTGTGATCATTCTTGCCCTAACCTAGTTTTTCCCCCTTTTATTTTGATGTATTCATTATTTTCATGTGTAGATGAATACAATTATTGAAGATTGAAATAGACCTATAATGAGCTCTGGTGACTTCTAACCCCTAAAATTTGGTACGTAGGCTCATATTAACCAGGCAAATGAAAACCTAGAAAGCTTTTAGCCTTAAGACAATAGTGATAGGAAGGACTATAGCACCAAAAACTAGGGGGCCCTATTTCTAGTTCTCCTATCCAATAAAAAAATAGAAGCTAGAGCTAGATTTTTGACACTATCCTAGTCCTACTCCTCAAATTCTAGACTCAGAATCTTCTATTTCAACTTGAATCTAGCTAAGTTAATTTCTTTTTATCTTGTGTAATTATCAATTAAAATATATATTTTTCCCTATTAAATTAGATTTTTTATATTATTATAGACCTTATTATTTAGGATCTAAACACTAGACTACCAAAAAATAATAAATTTTTTGGTGAACCTGATCTGAATCAAACATGTAACCTTAATGACTGACATAATTGGTAAATAACATGAAAAATTGGATAACTTAAGCATGACCAATGACACCTAATCCATAGGTCTTCCTACTTGTTTACCTAACCCTTTTAGGCTATTCTTTAATTGATTCTTAGTCATCCACAGCCTTCCAAACTTAACCATTATAGATCTAGGTAGCTCTTTCAGTTCCAAATCCATCCCACTAGGTCTCATTCGCTCTAGACAATAACACCCAACTTATCATGATTAAGGCAAAATTGGTATCCCAGCCCTTGTAATTTATGTTGTGTGGATGCCTTGATAAGACTTATTATTCCTTGTTCATGCTTTCCAAGTCTTTTATCTTTATAGCCCATCATATTAAGGTATTTAAATGTAAAGGGTGAGGTGAATTGGTAATTTGGTGCTTGTGTTATAACATAATTTGGAATTGTCTAATTTTATATATGGTTTGAGGGTGCATTGTGAGTGATGGGTTGTGTAGGTATACTACCTAGATTAAAGTGTGAGATATAATTCTATGGAGATTTAACCACTTGATAATATTTAATAGGTTCATGGTCTATTAGGCACATGTATATATAACCGTTGTGACTAAATTTTAGACAAGCATAGAGTGTGGAAGGAACTACATACATATCATGAATCTAAGGCTGAACAAGTAATAAATTATAATTAAGGTCATTTGGCATGAATTGGTAAGTTTTTGGTAGTGTCTTAGGCCCTAGGGTAAGATTGAGTGTTATTTGACCCATTACTTTCCATGGAATATTGTCGAAACCTCTGATGTTCATATTGGAATGGTCTAGATCTTGAGGTTGTATATTAATACGTTTAAGAAAGGATATGTTACAAATGTTAAGTCTTGAACCATTATCAAATAGTACTCTTTTGAATACCACATCATTCATAATTTAATGTATAAAGGTAGATGTTGTTTAATGATGTGTTGTGGTGATAAATCCTCTTTTTCAAAAGAGATGTGATCTTCAATCCATTGCATTGCATTGAGGATGGATGTAACATAGGCTAGTTCATTAGAAACATGAATTCTAGTATTACAAAGGGTTGTATACAGTACATCTTTGTAAGTATTTGATTGTTGAAGGAGCTTGAGAATAGAAATTTTATCTAGAGGGGTGCTAGCCTGAGTAGTAAAGTTATAGCCCTAGGTGTAATCAGCATACTTATCTTCATAATCTTCGATGATAGCGTGGACCACATAATATACTATAGGCATCAAACTAGTATTAGGTATGGGATAAGATCTATATGTACCAATTTCAAAGGAAGGAGGGATGGATACAACCACTAGTGTTTGCTAGAATCTAGTAATGATAGGGAGATACTCAAAAATAACCATTGAGTTATATGCATTGAGGTAGAAGGAATGAATGTGGAGTGAAATTCATGTAATTTGAGTGATAATTTGTGCAAATATATACTTATATAGAGTATTCCATAGGCAAGATAGAAAGTAAGAGATAGAAAACGTGACATTGTGCATGAATACATAGAAAATTTTGATATACAACATAACATTTTATATGTGCTAAACATAATGAATCTGAAGACTTTTCTATATTATAAAGAGAGAGTAAAGGAGAGATAACATGATTTTGTGCGTAAATACATAAAGAGCTTTGAGTTGTAACATAATATGGCTAACATGTTCAGCATGATAAACTTGAAGATTTATACATATGAGAGATAGAGAGTATGAAAAAGGCATATTGAAACCTTGTGTCATTTTAGCCATAAATGTTGTAATATCATCCCTTAGTATGAAGAACAAGAATTTAATGCAAAGAATGAAGCTTTGTACCAACATATCATAAACTTCATCATTCATGTACATAGGGCCTATTATGGTTTCCTTATTATGTATAAGAAATATACTAAAAGTTTTTATATAAATGAGCATCAGTTTTACAATTTGGCTATGGATGTAAGGTGATACCTCAAAAAGCAAAGGAGGAGCTAGTATATGAAACTAGGGATTTTGAATGAATTTTTAAAAATTAATGTAATAATTAAAAAATTAGGACAATTTATAGAATTTTACTTGAATTTTTTTGGAAAAATCAAAAAATATTTCTAAAATTAGTAATATATTTTTCCTAGTGTTTGGAATGTGTTTGTATGCAAGAAGGACCTAGTATGTGCAAACTAGGGTTTTAACAATAATGTGATATTTTTTCAATTAATTTTTAGATTTATTATTAAATGTAGGAAATTATGGCAAAAAACCAAAAATAATTATCCCTAGGGTTTCTAAGGTTTTTGTCTTGTTTATGGGATATGTGGTTTAATTGTTTTGATATGTCTTTCATCCATGGATAACATATCCCAAATACAAGACAAAAAGAATTAAACCCTATAATTTTTGATATTTTTTGATATGTCTTAGAAAATATTTCTAAAATTATCAATATATTTTAAATCCTAGTGTTTGGAATGTGTTTGTATGCAAGAAGGACCTAGTATGTGCAAACTAGGGTTTTAAAAAAATATGTGAGATTTTTACAATTAATTTGTAGATTTCTAATTTTTAAATGTAGGAAAAATCAAGAAATTATGGTAAAAAATAAAAATAATTATCCCTATGGTTTTTGTCTTGTATATGGGATATGTGGTTTAATTGTTTTGATATGTTTGGAGGTGTTGTTTAGGTTTTGATTTGATTAGGTTTTGTTTTGATATGTGGTTTTTTTTTTCTTGTATATGGGTTATGTAGTTTAATTGTTTGGAGGTTTTGTTTAGGGTTTCAAAAATAATGCATGTCTTTCACCATGGATAACATAAATGCACATGATATTCCAATGTCAAATGATAATTTATTACATATTCAAAAATAATTCAATCCTTCTATTACAACTCTCCCTAACAATGATGGAAGTGATAATTAATGTGATAGTGAGCATGCTAATGAATATGAAAATAAGAGTGATTATGAACAATATTACATATATGATAATGATGATGATACTTATGCACATAGTGAAGAAGAATATGCATCTCATGTTTCTAACCCTTCTCTCACGTCTCTCAAACATAATGCACTTTTGGTTGTTGTTTTTAATTCTATGAATGATTCTATGTCAAATAATGCACATGTTTATTCTAATAGCACATCTTATATTCAATTAGAATGTGACACACTAAAAAATAAAGATACCAATGAATCCCCCAAGCCACCCCTCACTACGATTGAACTCAGTTCTCACCCCTCACCTAAAGAGAATGGTAGCCCACATCCATCTAGTAAAGTCCAAGCTACCATTACTCTCGAGGTTCAAGTGATCACATCCCATCTTTATGATCCAATTACTAAATGTAGCATTACTATGGCTAAAGTAAATGATCAAATTCAAATATTAAATGAATCACTTCAAGATAGTAATATACCATCCCAAGAGATCATCTCTTTGATGGATGCAATTGGTGAATTACAATACCAAGTACATCTACTTACCTTGGAAAACAAAGATTATAAGTCTTGGATGGATGCCAATGATCTACATGGTAACCCTGTTCCAAAAACATTCATAAAAGATTCATTGCCTAAACATTTCTAGATACCATCATTATCATACTTTGATAGAACTAGAGATCCATTCGTACACCTTTAGGCCTTTTGAAAAGCTTTACCATATCATGCAAGCCCACTGATTCTACTCAAGGTATTCCAACAAACATTAATGGGGGAAACATAAAATTGGTTCTTTCATCTACTCCCCATTGGTTTATTGCACACATATAATGAATTAGAGGAGGTATTTCTCAGATATTACATTGTAAACATGGGCCCTCATGTTACATATGAGAAACTTGCCACACTACATCAAAATGATTTAGATCCAGTTAGTGATTACATCTTATGATTCAAAGCTCACATGTTAAGATTGATATACAAACCAACAGATCTATAGATTTAGCATATCTTTATCAAGGGACTTTGCCAACCTCTCTTAAAGCATCTACTATATTAGATAAAGTCTTGTTTTAGACATTTGTGTTATACATTTTTATCTTTGGAAAATAAATTGGGATTGATTGAGGTAGATTCAGTTAATTGGATCACTCTAGATTTCACAACAACATCTCCAGATATAGCTCCTAGAACTCAACATCTACCATGTCCTAGACAAGATAGGAGACCACAACTAGAAAAGTAACCAATTAAGAACAAAGAGCTATTTTTCATAGCAAAACTAGTAGTATGCACTTTAGAGAAAACATCAAAGAACCACTATAGTTTGATTTAGAATGGGATAGCCAATCTACCATATTATCAACACTACTAGATATGAGGCTAATCTCTCTACCTTATACTCATCGATGAGAACCATATCTCTTACATAGATAGCCACATCACCATTTTTAAAAATATCATCATATCCATGGACACATAGATAATGAATATTTTGGACTCACAAATTACATCACTAGATGTGTTGATAATGACATTATAGCATTCACATAGGGGGCACTGAGATCTCCTCCTTCATGGAACCCTATCTCTCATTCCTCCATGATGGAGTCATCCCAAGAAATTCTCTTATAGGAATCATTGGTTACTCATCATGAGCACAATGCAAGTTTTAGGATATAATCTCATAGAAGATCTCCCATTCCACCACCTAAAAATTTTTAGAAACCAGTATAATGAGAACAACCTACATATAGCACTATAGTCTAAGGAATACATAGTATAGTTCTATATAAATATCCAACAGAGTCACAAGCACAACAATAGAGTACCACTAGAGAAATATTCAATACGAGTATATTTTCAAGGTCCTATCTCACATATCAACCCACTATGGTTAAGATTACATGAACCCCTATCACATGTTATAGTTTCATCTTGATCTATTGCTTAGTCATATGTATCACAATAAAGGCCCTAGGGTGTTATTTCATGTAGCAAGCCACGATGATTGCAAATTGATGAGCCTCCTCCATAACACACAATTTTAGTGGTACATCTAGTCAGGTTGCATTTTTTAAAATCTCCATGTACAACTATAGTTAGTGCACAACAAGCAGTATCAAATATAAAACACATTCCTACATAGCATGAGTAGTATGAACACTTATTCACTTGGTTGGTAGGGTTCATATAGTGATACAACATAGAATAATGCAAATAAATAGTCATACTAGTCTTAGTTTGTAAGTTTCAATTAGCTTAAAAAAATGGAGCCAAAGTTCTAGCTACCCTTTGTATTCTTGAGCCACTCTCAGGGAAGTAATATGCACATAGTGTTATCTTACATCCCCCTACTAACAAATAATATTCCTAATTCCTAAAAACTATCCTATCAAAATACTAGCCTATCAAAACCCAAATCTTACTAAATCCTATTTTACCATTATTAAACCCAATCAACACATCCAAACAATTTCCAAATGTTAGACCAAGCTCAGTTTATCCAAACAATTTACAAAATTACAAAAACTAACAATATTTTTCTTACATATAATCACAAATCAAAACCGAAACAACACCTCCAAACATATCAAAACAATTAAACCACATATCCGATATACTATTTTACCAAGCACATGCAAATTCAAAATCAATACTAGATCAACTATTTCTAAAATAACCACTTACAATCAATTTATCAACATATTCTAAAATCCATAATGCGAATATAAGTAAAACCAAAATCAAACCAACATATATATATATATATATATATATATATATATATATATATATATATACACACACACACACATATACATATATATCCACATTTTAAAATACATATACACTATGTCAAATACAATCAATCATGAAATGGGCATCACGCCCTCACTCTCGATCTCACTCTCTCTTCTAGTACTAGTCCTATAATCTTATCTAGCACTTGATGACCCTACACCTCCATAAGTTCTTGAGACTAACTATCCTAGTCTAATAGTTGACCATGATCCTCCTGCAAGTCTACATATCACCATTGAAGATCCATATAGTCATCCACAATCTTCATGCTCACCATGCCATAATCAACTGGAGGTATCCTATGCCTATCTAACTCAGCTCTAACCTCATTTCTCTCTCCTTATACCCTAACATATGAAGTTGTATCTATATCAAACCTATTAAACAAATGAGCATACATGCTAGTCACAATCATCACTTGCTCTATGAAACTCTCCTCAATGACATCGTCAAGAACATGCTGCATGAGTTCTTAGAGTGTTGACTCAATGATGGTCTCTTAGAACTCATCATCTCCCCTTCCCACCCTAGTAGATGCCTCATCCTATTCGCCTCCCACCTGACCTACACATATGCAAATTATAACTCTACATTAGATGCATAGTTTTAGATCCAAACTAGAACACAAACATAGGTACAATTCAAATACAATCACTGATTACATCCCATCATATAGATCAACTCAAGCTCCTCATATGCAAGAACATCCACTCCATCCATAAGATATAATAAATCCCAATGATTCCTATCCCACGATGTAGTATATGCCTCAGTGCATCCCATGTCATCTACATTAGGAATATCTATAACTGCATCTCACACGTCTAAAGGTAACAGTGCCAACTTAGCCTCAATAGGTCTTATATGAACCCCTACTCTCACTGATGCCCATGCACTCCTCAATCATACCCATGCTATAAGAGGAACATCATGTCAAACCCTAAACTACCTAATCACATGATCATACTAAAATTTATCGTATACTCTAGCCCAATAATCATGTAACCAACAACTAACCCTCATATACTATAACTACTCTCCATCCTCAAGTCATCTAGGGAATCCTATATAGGGCCTCTATATGATATATAGGGCTACCAATATATCTAGAATCCTTCTATAGTGATCTATCCTAGGAGATCAGATAGCCAAATCACTCATCCATCACTCACCAAATGGTTGTGGATATGCCCAACTCACCCTCAACAATCCAATCGGTCACACAACTATTATGTACTCATAATCCTAGCAATGTAATAAAGTGGTCGCACCCACACCACCACTAAATGCCTCCTATGTAAATATATACAAATATCTATATAAATGGGCAAGCATAGTCCTACCCCACAAGAACATAGTACGATATATCTCAATGATATGAGCCATCCTATGCATCCTATAAGAAATAAACACTCCACTACCATCTACTACAAAAAAAGAAGCTAAAAATATAACTAACCACTTCCGTAGGCATGGAACACTTGACTGCACAATAATCGATAGTAATACATCACTATCACTACCTCTCTAATGTGAACCTAAATGCACACCATCAAAATACAAGGATGCACAATTAATGGCATCGACACCCATGTCATCCTATAGTGTCACCCATCACCCACTAATCAACAAATGTAAAATATGGTATACATCCTCCAAAGTAATAGTGATCTCTCCAGTAGGAAGATAGAATGTACAAGTATCAACATTCTACCTCTCACATAAGGTGGTAATCAAGTACCTATCCCATTACACCATTCTTAGGTCACATACATGACCCAACCCCACCCTATCCATAATGGCATGCTCATCAATAGATAATGGTAGCATCCTCAGTGTCTCTATCACTTGACCTCTATGAAACTCTTGCATCTACACCTCACCCTGAAATCACTAGAAATTAGACTATATATTAGACAACCATGCCAAGAAAAATATATAAGAAGTACAAAAGTAGGAACAAATACAAAATTGAAAAAAACATCCATAGTGGACAAAAACACTACAGATAGACACTAGTGATGGAACTTGGACAACAACGCTGCATCTTGGACAATAGTGCTAACTCCAGGATAAGAGCACTAAAACTAGTAAAAACTTTCCTAGACTACTTTAAAAAGCTTAAAAATATCCAAAATAGGCTTCTAAATAGGTAATAATTAAGTGTTAAGCTTACTCACTAGGATAATCTCTCTACCAGCCTGAATCTAGGCTACTAACTACTCAAACTAAGTCATGGAAGGTGCTCGTCTCCTAGGCATTTTTCACTCCAGAGCTCCAATATCTCAAACTAGTCAGTTCACAGGAACCCAAAGTCAATCAAAATTCCTATATCAACTAACTTTTCTATTCAAAATCAAAATACCATTTTCCCTATAACTTCAACCTCATAGTTCCATTTTATAAACCATTTGGTTCCATGAAATAGTGACGATGATACCTTCAACATCACACAACCTTTGTTCTCTCACTACGTCATTTGCCTACTATGGCATACACACATCTCTATACCTATTTTGTACCCAAACATATAAATTGGTACTTACTAATAAAAATCATTCATTTAAAACATTCAAACAACTCAACTTAATAAATCACTCAACTTTTCAATCCATTTGATCCATTACTATCTCATTTGCCTACCATGACATAAATGTTTCTAATATCTACTATACCCACACACAAGCTTTGGTCCTAACTAATCAAGAACACATTTCAATCCCAATAATTTAGTTCTCACTAATCAAATAAAACACTTTGATCTATTTGCTACATGCCAACCTAGTTCCTATTCATATGCCACTAGTTTTCACTTTTGGCTCAACCTCCTTTATCACAGATCTCATCCCTCTCCTCAAAAGGAGGAATCATTCCTAATACCTCTACAAATTATCTAGTATACCTATCCAATCCTATAGATAAATACACAATGGTTATTGCACATCCAAAATCTAGATTATCAATATTACATAGCTTAGATTGGTCAAAATTATACAGTGATTTAGAGTACATTAGGTCACTTAGCATTACTAAGGACATTCAAAGGGATACACCTTCAATTTATAGATACACAAACTATTCAAATATAGTGTTTAAGATCATATGGATTCACAATGACTTTGATATAGATTCAAACCAGGTACCAAATTTGGGGGCATGTATATTACTACACATATCATACATACAACTTCATATAGCATGACACAATTACATTACTAGATAGCAAATTATAGGCATAGTACAGAGCACATTGTTTTGATCTCCAATTTTTCACATGGGACATGGCACAATAGATCATGGCACATATGGTTATACATACTTCTAGACTATCCAAACGTATCACTCATATACTAAATTTGGGGCATGACACAGATGATCTTGTTCTTTAGCATTCAATATTATACATAATGGAATGACAAGATAGTCCATTTTCTTCTTACACATTTACCAAAGTTTTCATATTACATCCATGCATACCTAGGTTGTCACCAGGTTGGACCGTATGATCATCTATAATGGTTGGTCCATAACATTACTCATACCCAGGATTTTGTGTAGGTTAGAGGGTAGACATTAGTTTTGGACCTCTGAGAACTTCTCATTTATAGTTCATATTATTTAGAGTGGGGGCATGATAGATCTTACTCTTCACAGCAAATAGATTTTATACACACATTCCAAATTACATGAGTTTATGTGGGATAGAGGGTAGACATTAGTTTTGGACCTTTGAACATTTCTCATTTAGATTTAGTACATGGGGCATATATTAAAGGGATTCCTTCTTTCTCTAGGTATCATTCATATTCAATACATGGGGCATCTATTATAGGGATTCCTTCTTTCTCAAGCATCATTAAAATTTAGTGTAGGGGGCATCTATCAAAGGTATTCCTTCTTTCTCCAGGCATTATTCATATTCAGTACAGGGGGCATTTATCATAGGGATTCCTTCTTTCTCTAGGTATTATTTAGATTCAATATAAGGGGTATCTATTACAGGGATTCCTTCTTTCTCCAAGCACTATTTAGTTTTCCATCCACTTCCCTAGCCAAAAATTTGGATCCTTTTTTAGTACACTTATCTCCATACAAGTAAGTTCACATACACATCTTCTTTCTTTCTTTTACTCTAGTACTTCATTTCATTGCATCACTAGATTAAAAGGGGGGAAAATGTATACACCCTAAATTGGTCAAGCAACCACACATATCATGTCTTTTCATAGTCCTTTCATAGGAGACTCTAATTAGAAAATATGAGTCTTATTTGCATTTAACCATGTCTTTTTGTCTGATTTGCCTTGGTCTTATTTTATACCTTAGACACCTCTTTGACCATTCCTAATCATTCGTAACCTTTCAGACTTAACCCTTACTATCTTGAGTAACTCTTTCTAGGCTTATTTTCCCCCTTAGGTCTCAAACCCTCTAGACAATAGTGCCCAAATAGGACTACAACATTGAAACCCAAGGTGTCTAATTTTTGGCACTATTATTCAAGTACAAATTTGAATCCAATGGTCACTTTCTCTCACTAGCTGAGTCTTACCCTTTTATTTTCTTCATTCCTAAGTTTTCCAGTGTCATCCAAATGTGAATAAATCTCCCAAATTTGAAATAACAAGTCTCCTATATAAAGAACTACATAAGGCATTTTATATCTAACACTTACTACTTTAGCACATTAGACATAATAAAAATTAGTCAATGGAATAGCTCAGCTTCTCTGCATCACACATAGACTTCCATTCTTGATCAAGGAAGGGCCTAGGTAAAATTAATTCTTTCATCTATTATGCATATTGATTATGCATATTCCCTAAGGGAGAACCACATCAGATTTGAGACCCTATCTTGAGGGTTAATGTAGGCAATATTTAGAATAGTAGGATTTATTTATTATGTGATCATTCTTCCACTAACCTATTTTTTCACCTTTTGATTTTGATGTATTAATTGTTTGCATGTGTGTAGATATATGCATTAAAGATTGAAATAGACATACAGTGAGCTTTGGTGACTACCAACCCCTGAAATTTGGTATATAGGCTCATATTGAGTAGGTGAACAAAACCTAGAAAGCTTTTAGACTTAAGAAAATAGAGATGGGAAGGACTATAACACTAAACACTAGGGTGTCCTATTTTTAGTGATCCTATCTAATCAAAAAATAGAAGCTAGAGCTAGATTTTTAACACTATCCCAGTCCTGCTCCTCAAATTTTAGACTCAAAATCTTCCATTTCAGCTTGAATCCAGCTAAGTTAATTTCTTTTTGTCTTGTCTAATTATCAATTAATATATATATATTTTGATATTAAATTAGATTTTTTTCTATTATTTTAGACCCTTATTATTTAGGATCTAAACACTAGATCACCAAAAAATAATAAAACACATTTACAACAAGTTTTTGAAAGATGTACAAGGTATGTCATTTCTTTGAACCCTAAGAAGAGCATCTTTTATGTAACTAAAGGGAAATTAGTAAGTCATGTTATAACTAAGTATGGGATCTCTATAGATCAAAAAAGAGTGGAGGACATATCTAGAATAGAACCTCCAAATAGTAAAAAAGAGATAAATTCATATTTTGGTGAGATAAATTTTGTAAGAAAGTTTATATCTAGTTTTGTAGAAATTGTCAAACCACTCAATGACATGTTGAAGAAGGATGACAAAGTCACATGGGATGAAGATTCCAGGAAGACATTATATGATATCAAAGAGGCCATCGATCAAGCTCCAGTCCTTATAAGTCTTGACTTTTCAAGGGACTTCTACCTTTATTCCTTTGCATCTGACCACACTATGGTTATAGTGTTAACTCAAAAAATTGAAGGGTGTGACCACCCAATTTATTTTATGAGTAATAATTTTAAGAATGATCAGTTAAATTATTCATTGATTTATAAACAAGCATTTGCATTAGTTAAGGTAGTTAATAAATTCAAGCATTACATCCTTAGAAATAAGGTGTATGCTATCTTACCTAACCTTGCCACCAAACTATGTTAAGTTAGAATGAATTGGGAGAACGTAGAGATAAATGGATGCCAGTATTATAGGAATATGACCTAGAGATGAAAGCAACAAAATTGGTAAGGTGCTAAGCTTTGATTCAAATGATTGCTAATACTAACCCTAGGCTAAGTATTATACAAGTGGATCAACAAAACTTTTAAGCTAGTGAGTGGTATGATCCAATCATACATTTGCTAATAAATGGTACTTGTCTTATAGGTATATTTGGGGAGTAAAAGAGGGCCCTAAGTCTAAAGGTAACCCACTACTTGATCAAGAATGGAATCTTTTATAGAAGGAACTTTCAAGGAATCAACTTGAGATATGTTTCACAAGAAGAAGCCACCCAAATCATGAGCACTTTTCATGAAAAGCTAGGTAGTGAACATCCATCTGGGAAAACCACAGCCCATAAAATTCTTAGAGCTATCTATTATTGGCCAACTATTTATAAATATGCTCACAAACATGTGAAGGAATGTCATTCATTCCAAATTTTTAGCACCAAGGAGCCAAAGGCAACAATGCCTCTATATCTAGTCATGATTGATAAACCCTTTGCTCAATGGGGGTTAGACTTTGTTGGCATAATCAACCCTAACTCATCTAAAAGTCAAAAATATGTCCTTACTACCATAGATTATTATACAATATGGACTGAAGTTGTAGCCACAAAATAATATAGAACTAAATATGTGATCAACTTCTTAGAAAAAAACATCTGTACCAAGTTTGGGATCCCAGTATCTCTAGTATGTGATAATGGATCTACCTTCATATCCATAGAGATGACCAAATGGGATTATGATAATGGCATCACTCTCAAGTTTTCATCCAACCATTATCCCCAAGGGAATGTATTCTCTAGGTCAACAAATAAGAACCTAATGAAAGCAATCAAGAAATATATTGAAGATAAACCCAAGACTTGGCACAAGCTCCTTAAATTTATAATTTTAGATGATAAGATAAGGATCAAGCAAGCCTCAAAAGCCTTGCCATTTTTATTGGTGTATGTAGAGGAACCCATCATTCCTATCACTCTCAAGTTTCCCACATATAGGTTTATGTAAGAATACATGGAGGACAGACAAGAGTTATCCAATTTTAGATTGCTAGATATAGTTCAGATGGAAGATGAAAGGGAGAAAGCCTTTACTAAATTTAGTAGACATCAAACCACAGTAAAGAGATGGTTTGATAAAAGGTCCAAAATTAAGGTGTTTAGGCAGGAAGACCTAGTCCTCTTTTGGGACAAGGCATCTGAGCCTAAAGGAAAACATGGCAAATTCTAACCCTTGTGGATTGGCCCATATCAAATTGTGAAAACATTAGGCAACAACACTTTCAAGCCCAAATATTTGCAAGGAACAAAGTTTACATTGCCCACCAATGGGCACTACCTCAAGCATTATTTTTTTCCTACTCCTCCTAGGGTCTTCATTGAGTAAAGTTATAAGATATTTAGATTGGCATAGATAGGGTAGTTATTTTCCTTTTAGTTTTTTCCTTCTTGTCCTAGTTTGTACATAAGCATGTATATATTCATTTGTTTTGGGTTGCTTTTTTTGTCTTGATTTCTATTGTGTGTTTCTTTCATTTTTATTGGTTCTTTGATCCTAATACGTCCTTGGGGAAAATCTTGAGCTTTAAAGTTATGAAGTTTTCTTAAAATATGCCCCAAATTCAGAAATGAAGGAATGAACCCCATGCATAAGGCAATCATGGTTTTGAAACATAAAGCATAGTGTTGTAACATAGAGAATTTGAGCAAGACCAATCATTTCATGAGACCCCAACCATTGCCTTGACCTCAAAATCGATTTAATAAGACTTACACTTGGGGAATGAAGACTCAAATTATCAAGGTGTACCCCAAATTAGCACTTAATTAACATTCTTTCCTGGGATAAGAGTTGCAACCGTAGATGGTTTTCCAAAGATCAAATACTTGACCAAATTTTAAAACTTGGCTATCCTGGTTCCCAAACTTGATGAAAGCATAAAGATATAAGAAAATATAAAAATAGGATATAATGGAAAATATAAAGCTTTCAGGTAAAGGTGATTCTGACAACCTCCATTGAGGCTATGGATACCTGACTAGTAGTGAAGTAAGGCCATGAGTTGAGCCAAAGGCATCTTTGTTAGGGCTATGGATGTTTGGCTAGTAGTAGAGCAATGCCCAAGCCTTCCCTAAGTTAAAACATGGTTCATAATGAAAATTTTAGTATACTATGATTCAATATAAGCTATTAAGGACATGAAACTATAAGCTATTTCTTGAATCCCATGGAAAATAGTAAGTGGAATCAAAGCACACATAGTTTGGGTATGTCCTGGTATTTGACCTTAAATCTATAAGTGCAAGTTTGTTTCAACCATAATTTGATCTAGATGGTGGTTTTGATCAAGTGAAGTGGATGACCTAATTATTATTTTGATTAGAGTCTCTAGGTTCTAACATATTGCTATGTTTCTCCCATGAGTTGCCATTTTTTAGGACCAACATACCCCCATTTTTTTGAATTGGGACCCTTGAGAAACCCTTAGAATAAAACATGGAAATCTCAACATGTCAAGGTCTTTTATATAATTTGAAAATCATCCACTTTGTTAAGAAACAAACATATGTGGTCTTAATCTACTTTAGTCTGGACTAACATTGTTAATGAAGTTAATTTGACTTTAAGTTATAGGTTACATGGCATGTATCCCTGAGAATTTTTCATTCCAAAACTCTAAAAAACCCTTTATTCAAATTTTAATAAAGGTGGGAACCCAAATTTGTGGGAATCATCTTATGGACTTAAATATAAAATGCATATACTAGGTTTAGTCATGTTTTTTAACACAACTTGACTAATAAACTTGACCCCCTTCATTATTTCCCCCTTTTTTAAAATATCTTTATGGATTAACTAATGTCATTATGTAGGGTCATTTTATATTCCCCAACTTATCCTAAGACTTTAATACTAAGTCCCCGATGTACTCATTAATACCATCACAACCTTAGTCTTAATGCCTTAATCTTAAGTTTTCATTGGTTCCACAATCCTAACATTAACTTCCTCATGATTTATAGGATCCTAAAGTTGTTACTTTATTATGAAATTTGATCCAATAGAGTGAAGATAACTAGGAAATTTGGCTTAAATAATATGCATCTTGGATAATCCAATGATCTATGCTTACTTGCAAGGACCCGATTGGATGGAGTAAAGCATAATTTAAAAGTCAAAATGATATAAGTATCCCTAATGATGGACATGCAACACCATTACATTTGAGGACTTAAAGGAAAGGGGGCCCACTTAACCTAATAACCAATCAAAAGAAAGTCTCTGGATAAAGATCCCATGGCTGTCGCTTTATTAGGGAATTTGATCCAATAGATCAAATTGACACCAAGATCTAGGGAAGCCTGCAAAGATGCTAAGTGGTGTCCTCACATTTGACCCTAAATATTTTAATGAAATTAAAATTTATGTTTATGTGACCATAATTTAAACATTCAAAAGGATTAGCTTGATGCCTGCATGACTGTCAACTTTAAGTCCATTAAAATGAAATTTTCACTGGTTTAAACTTAACATCCATGCAACCATTAACTGATGCCCATAAAGGTTTATTTAAACCAATGAAAATTTCTTACTAAGTGTTCAAATAACATCCTAAAACCCTATTTTTTACTCTAAAGTGGCTTTCCAAGCTAGAGGAAATGCTCAAAATATTCCCAAAATGGAAGACCTCAATCTATACAACATAAATATATACAAGAAATATACCTAGCCTAAGTCTATGCTTTAAACATCCATATTACATTTTGCATAATGGATCTTAAATCATAGACTTACCTTATGTAAAATTTAGATTATCATTTCATTTTGAACCTATTTTTTTAGCATGGTTTGTGACACATGGCATAAATATTTTAGCCTAATGTTTTCATTGTGCTTGCTAAACAGAAAACTTACATTAACCTAGAGTGCTTATACCTTGACCCCCTTTTAAATCATAACTTAGGTTTAAATTCCTTAGCTTAAGGTTTGTCTCATGCTTAATAAACATAAAAAAAACTTTATCCTAAGGGGCGTAAGCCTAAGTCATAACTTTTAAAAGTGTACTAATGTAACATTCAAGCATTTTCATAGATCAACGGTCTATGCTTTGTTGTTATATTTGATCCAATGATACAAATGTCTCCAGAGACTTTTCAATAAAACCATGAGAACTCATAGACTCAATTCATGGCCAATGATCATTCAATAATGGATTGACATAATATTTGGAATATGGGGAAGATGTGTGAGCATGCCAAGTGTCATGACCATGTGGTTTAAGACCTAAGAACCAATTAAAAGATAAGGGCATAGATTATGATCAACAACTCATGCTAATATATTATTTTTATCTTATGATGTGAAATAAAGAAATTATTTTAAATTCTAATGGGTATTATTCAAATAGAATTTATGAAAAATACCATGAAAGATCTAGACGAGTGCCACATAATCTGTACACAAGTAGAAAAGGACAAAACTAAAGATATTATGGGATCAAAAACACAAAGGCATAAGGTAAAGGTACAAATCAATTCTAGAACATGTATAAGCCAAATCCTAGATATCTTCAGCCTTTAAATCTCCAAAACCCTAAACCTTGCATAAAAGATAACTCAATCGAGCTCAATTTTATATCAATTCAATCAAAGGATAATTATGTTTTTGAGCATGAGAGAGCTTCCATGGAAATCATATACAGTTTGACATGAGTAATTAGTAGGGACTATAGATCATGGTAGTTGATAGATAGAAATTAAAGGAAGAGGTTGAGCTCTAGTTGATGATAGATAGTGAGGGTCAGGTATTCAAGGATAAAAAATTGGACCTCACCACATTAAACATCTATGGCATCAAGAATTGGTATGATCTCTTCTTCATGTTAGAAGAATTGTATCCCATCTCAAAGGAAGAGCATAGAAATTCCACCATCAATAGATAAACCATGACTTAGTTGAAATCTAGATGGCTAGCCTCCATCATGCCATGGCAAAACTAGAGGTATTGCATTGCATTGATGTCCTTGACCCCATTTTTGTTTATTGTAGGATTGATGGTGAATGGATTGTTAGGGAGGATAACTCAAAAGAGGTAGCTTAAATTTCCCTTATTGCTTTCAAAAATTACTATAAGCTTCTTCTTCCCCCTGTGGACCTTCTCAATCTAAGGGAATGGACCAATAACCATGACCTGGACTCCATCCTAAGAACCTGACTAAACCAAAGACCTCACATCTTTATAACCCTTGATGGAAAAATCCCTATCATCCAGTTTAGAGAGGGTATTAGGGTGATAATGACCTTGTTGAATAGATATTTTAGTGCCCCTTCGACCACTTACATGAATAAGGTTTGGGTCTCATATTTACACTTCTTGGTGGAAGAAAAACTTACCATTTCAATAAGATTTTTGACCAGCATCTTCTTTGCCAATCAATTCATCTCCATCAAGAGAAATACCTCCAAGCAATTCTACATGATGTCTTATCAACTTGACACCCTTATTTCTTCAATCACCTTCCCTGGCATTAGGAATTGGTCCATAGAAGGTAGGACAACCATCTCACACTACTATTCCAAATTTCACATCTTCAAGTACATGAATCACATGCAGCTTATTTGTGATTGTGTTTTCCCAACAATCATTGAGGTCATCACATGTGTTCCCATGCCTAGACTTTAACCCCCCCATCAAAACATGTGTAGAGATGATTTGGGATGTATGGTATTATCTTGATTACATAGTCATCAAGATAGAGAAAATTTTGTCCTAGCATTACAAACTACTAGTGCACATCTCGAATAAACTTGTTGAGCAGGAGATTGCCTCCTAGCTCATCCTTGGCATTGAAAAGGATTGTAAGGAAAAGAAGAAATGTCTACTTCACCCCTTCCTATTAAATATTAGGAAAATAATGATCAAATACTAGAAGTAGGTGGAAGTTATGGTCACACATAAGAATTCATTTGGATTTCAACTAGATGAACTCAAAATGTGGGATTGAAGGAATAAAGTGGGAGAACATCTAGAGGAAAAAAATCTCAAGCTTAAGTATGTACACCAACTGGGTGTCCATGATACCATATACATCAAAACCAAGAACTCTGAGGAAGTGTTGGCCAGGATCTAAGGCCACAACATCAAGGTAGAGCATAGATTGGTCAAGTACAACAAGCCATCTGGGGAAGCATGGAAAAACACCATTTTTAATACCATTTACTACATGTTCCATCTAGGATATCTCATGAGCAACCTTAGATATATCAAACTTAGTAGTTCCAACAATAGGCTAAGCAAATTTAAGATGATCAAGGCAAAGGAAAGGAGAAGGTTGGAGAGATAAGATTAGAAGAATACCTAGGGAAGGACCCTTACCTTCAAAAATACAATAGAGACCACCTTCACCAATTACACACACACACACACACACACACACACACACACACACACACACACACACACACACACACATGATAGCCTTATAAATAGAAGAGACACTTGAGGGTGCCCTCAAGGAACTTGTAAATTCATATGCCTTAGGTGGAGAGGAGGACCCCTCAAGGGAAACAGTAGGAAAAGAGTTGATTTATGTGGCACTTCAAGAGAAGAGGAAGGAAAAATTGGCCTTGGTCCTAGTAGAACCAAGAAAGAAACCTATATTGACATTCACCCATCCCACTAGTGAATTCAATCTCTTCAGTGATGAATTTCCAATTCATGCACTAGTCATTCTTGACTAGTTCATGAAAAATTGTAAAATATCTCATATTTCTCCCACTCATAGGCATTAAAAAGGGTTGGTGTGGATATGCATGATGACATTAAGCCTTGGATAAAGGCTATAATATCATGAAGAGAGAATAATTATGGTCACCCAAGGACCATAAGGACAAAAGATGGATGCTCTAGGAACATCTATTAGCTTAGGTGTGGAGGTCCAAGAGCCTCCCCAATTCAAAGAACCAATTACCATATTTCATTTCAATCTTGAGATAATAGGCTTAGAGAGAATAACAACCAGGACAACCATGGTTGGGATAAAAGAATTCATCTTTCAGAAGGTGGATCCATTTATAGTATTAACTCTTGTGGGAGGCTAACAACTTGGTGAAGCTTCCATCCATGTGGAGGATGTGGAAATCTTGATAGAAGCACAATCACAACTAGCCAAGGCTAGAGTCTAGGGTCTAAAACAAAGGATCCAAAATTTAGAAAGGGAGAAGAACTTTCAAACTCAAGCAATCTTATCAGTACTAAATGCCATGATCAAGATGCTTGATGAGTCATTCGATGACATGTTTGAGGCATTAAAGTCAATGAAGATGAGGTAAAGTGAATTAGAGGACCAAGATACATTAGCCAAGGACCTGGTCACCCAATGGCAAGCCTCAAAAGATAAGATTTCCCAATTTCTCAACATTCAAACAAAAAAGTAGATCCTAAACTTTAGAACCATAAATATGGGACACCTAGGCACAATCTTGGGGATTGTTATTGATAAGGGTCAAAGCTTGAGTACCTAGTATACCAAGGTAATGAAATTTCTAAAAGATGACAAAGAGCTCATTATCAAAATTAAACAACTTCTTGGGACCATGCTTATCAATCCTGTGTAGCCTACTACATTTGGCCTCATCAGTGATGAAGAGTTCAAGCATAGGTCTGTTCTAGTGACTCAAGAAATCTAAGGGAAAAGCAAAGGCCAGTCTATGCATGATAATAACAAGATATTGGATATGATATTCAATGTAGGTGAGAAGTTCAATGAAGATAGAAGTATCAAGGAGGCCTTGGCTGGAAGTGACCTAGCATTTAATTTGCTAGCAGACCAAAAGGAGGAGTGCATCATAAAGCCAACTATGGATCTTGAACTAGGTGATGAACAATATGAGAGGGCCATGAGTATCCTCTAACAAAAAATAGGGGCCCCACTAGCAAATTAGAAAAATATTCTATTCTAATAGAAGCTAGGTAACATTTTATAATAAAATATTCCATTAGAAAGGCATATGCTAGTCTGTTAGCATATTTACCTCTGGGTCAGTATGATTTGAAAAAGCACATGTATTATAGATCTTGTAAGGATAGTTTTCCTTAATTTTTTACACCTATATTTTATAACTGATCAATATATTGCCTATTCTTCCTATAAAGGCATATATCACCATTGTAAAAAGGGAGAGATTTCTGAGCAACTTTGTATACTTGAAACAATTAATAGAATCAATGAATTCTTCAAGGATTATCCATTTTGATTTGTTAATTGCTAATCTATATTTTATCTCAATTGTTATTAGAGGTCTTGAATGTGAATAGTGTCTTTGAATTATGAATAACATTATTTAAATCATAGGGTTTTTTATTTGTGTCTATGCTATATTAGTTGAAAGATCCTAGGTTCTGTTTCATTTCAATTTGCTATGTATTCAGATGTGTAATAGCTATTTGATTATAGTGTTAAATCCTTAAAGTAGACCTAATTCTTACTTGTGATTCTTAAATGTTTTCCTTTGAAGTTTGATTGATATATAGTGAGATTTGAGCTTAGGCTATGTGGCATTATATATTTGTTAAATTCATATTCAACTGCCATTAATACTTTTCATAATGTTCAAGACTAAAATTGGCAATCACTTATTTCTTTTATGCCTTGCCCTTCACTTTGTTCTTTTTTTTACACCATGATCACTTTAGTTTTAATCACATTATAAATATCCATCTAGACTAGTCTATATCTTAAAGTAGGAATGCAATTCACTAAGTATTAACAAGGATTCACAAAGAATGGACCAAGGTGGATCCCAACCACCAAAATTATATAAGTATTTTGGAATATTTATCTTTAACTCATGCTCAAAACCTGATTGTCAAAACCTGCAACTCATGCTCTAAATTTTCTATATTCTAAAATGATAAGTGTTATTTAAACATTAAAGGAACCTATGATACATTTAGAATCATCAAAAACATTATCTATTTTCTTAGGAGTAGTCTTAGGCTTGGCATTAGCATTAGGAATTGAAGCAATGTTTGGATTATTAGCAAAAGTATTAGGCAATAAGGGCATATACACTTTAGGAGGCAACTTTATTGCTTGAATGCAGTCATTCTCATCTCTAATATCAAGTTCATATGCTTTATTAAGAGTGAAACCACCCATGGATTGAAACATAATATCAATATTAGTACCAATGGCTCTCAAGTATGTGGGAAACACAAAGCTAGCAGGTGGTATCATGGGAGGAGGCGATCTATGTCGAGAATTTTGAAACCTCTCATTGAAGTCAAGCATTGTTTCCTTGGGAGCCCTCTAGATCACATTGACTTGATGTATGAGATAAGTATGGTCATATTCATATTCAAATCTTAAAGTCAATAATACTCCAAAGTCATCCTATGATGTGATGCATCCACCTTGTAAGGTCCTATACCAATCAAGAGCTTTCCCTCTAAAGGACATTGTAAGGAGTCCAATGTCAATATTCACTTTAGCGACATTATGGAAACTACAAAATTAGAGATATCCTTGATGTGTTCATTAGATGTAACATGACTCTCATCATTGAATGTGGGCATACTCTTTATATCATTAGGAGGAATGTCATCATAGGCCTGAAGGTGAATTGGATTTTTAATATTAAAGGCAAGAAAGGAATGTTTCCTATCCATACTTTCTTCAATATATTGAATTTATTAAATCTATTCACTTTCTTGGCTAAAAAATATTTTGGCTCTTAAAAAGGCAAATCAGGATGAGGGTATTTAACTTCAAGAGGAAGTTCACACTGATAGGTGGATTGATAGGATTAAACAATATACTCGATGATGACCTAGTAAGGACCATGAAGTATGAAAGCAAAAATATGACAAAACAATTGATTTTAACCATATTTTACCTTGAATGGAGTTACAAAATGTTGAGTAACACACCAATTTGCAACTAACATTCACCTTGACAAGTATCTTGAAGACAATGGGTCCTATCAAGCATGCCATAACTATTGTCACCAAATCTTACACCCTAGAGGAGGGTTTTCAAGCCTCCTCCATATTTGGGAGACAAAATAATACTTATAGGTATGTGGGTTTACCTATAGTAGAAGTAGACCTCTAAGTTTAAGGGCTAACCCCCTGAATATGCCTTGAAATGCTTATCACCTACTTAATTTTTTGATTGTGGGAAAATGGATAGAATTTTACATGAAAATAAAATAATAAAATGGGGTGATACACTAGAAATATTTCCACAAGACCATCATACTTATTTAACTAAGAAACAAATCATACAAACTAGATTTCAAGTTGTAAAAAGGTTCTAACATAAGTGTTTTAACATAGAGGTGATATCCATGAGACAACACAAGGTAAGTGAACCAAAGGTCATATTACACACTATAAGAATAATTTTACACTTTAAAGGAGTCTAACACACTAGCTACACTCTATATTACATCTTATAATAGGAACTCTTGCATAAACATCAGAGGATAAGGGAAGCAAGGATAGAAGATTATCACTTAGAATCATCATACATAACTTGGCACACTTGAAAAAATCTTCATGAACTCAAAATCAGACTTGAATTTATTATTCAAAGGAAAAATAAAATGTCATTTCATCAGGGCTTTGCCATACATGGTGTGGTATTAGTCTACAAGAGCCAAAAGGGCTACTACTTATAGAATTGGAGAGAGAGAAGAGGAGAATGAAATCTAACAGTCATTAAAACATGTGTCATGCTAAGAAAAGGAGTTACACATGTAAGAGAGAGTAATATGGAACATACCATGTAAGTTATACTTGGAAAAATGTCCCTCAAAACATGAAACTCTTAAAATGTGGCATAAAACTCCTTAATTACTTGCTTAGAAAAATGCCTTCATCATTTGACCTTCTTGGAACATCCCATATCAGATTAGGGATAGGTCTGATGCTTGAAATAAGAGGGTGGGGTTTGAAACATTCTCCAACATTCATTTTATGTGTCCCTAATCATCAATATTTTTTTGGATATGAGTTATCACTTCCTATAGTCCAAATAAATTCTCTTTCACTCACCTTTCACACTTGGAAACAAAATTGGTCTTTAATTTTACAATATAATCCATATAGAGGAGTGTATGAAACCTGTTAGGAACCCTCATAGTATTATATTTCTCATATAGACCTTAAAAAACCTCCCACTTAGAGATTTCACCTTCTCACTTGCTTGTTCACTATGTTAGTTTTGACTGGCTGAGATGAAGGCACTTGTAAAGGCACTTGTGAGATTATTTAAATCATGAAATGAAAATTTTGGTTTATTTTAAGTCCCAATCTCTCTCTCAAAGTGTATTTCATTGTTTTAAACTATTCCATACCTTCACAACACCAAAAATAGTCAATAAAATACATTTTACACCTTATCCATATAGGTAGGGTATAACTCAAGTTGATGGGGAGGGGCCATGGAGAATCCTTTACAACCTCCATTCATCTCCAAATCCATTATAGTTCATTTGGATGCCCCTTCTCCTTCATTTTCCCAATCAAGTCACTACCAAGGGTTTTAGAGGGTTTAGAGTACTTTTTACCTCTAAAGATTGTTCATACAAGTCTAATATTGGATTTGCAAACAAATTCAAAAAAAAAAAATTAGGTCCTCCTTCATCATTCCCCAACTCCTCAGACTCCCATTCAAAGTGTCAAATTAGGTGTGAGCTCTCAAAGTTGCCCTCTCAAGCTTTCTTCTCCATTCTACATACCCTATGAAGGTCTTAAGACAAGAAGTGGATTCCCTATGGTTTCCTCCACATTCCAAGAGTCTAATAATACCTTAAAATACCTTATGAACATAATCTAACCCATTTTAATTCTCATATAATTCTATAATTGAATTTTTGACCCTATTAGGCACTAGGCCTAATCAAGACCTAATAGGTTTACTTGCATCCTTATGGGTTTGGACCACCATGTTGGGTTTCAATAATTTGTGGATGTTTTTTCATGTTGTTTCATGTCTTTCACAACCTTCCAAATCCCCTTTGAAGGTTTCATCATCTTCTATCTTATATTCTCATCTCCTTTTTTCAAAGTCTATAGATTTGCACCCTTGGGGAGTGCCCTATATCTGAGACAAAATAAAAGTCACTTACCCTATTATTTCATATAAAAGGAATGTATGATAGGATTTTAAAAGTGATGGAGATGATTTTTATGAGGTTTTAGGATTAGTTGGTATACCTATCATATCCAAATTCATAAAAACCTAAAACAAACTCATGGGGAAGTTCACTGTATGCAGGGTCTTGAATGTGGATTGTGGGTTACATGCTAGAGACCCTCTCCTTACTTGTTCCCATGATATGAGACTATAATTATATGGTCATTATAAATTTAGGGTATCTTAAATATATGTTGGTCATCAATTATTTATAAAACCTTGCATTGTTCACCACTCATCTTGATCTGCTTAGTTACAGTCAACTATGATTGTGATTTCTTGCATTGAAGAAGGTGTATGTAGGTACATACTACATGGTTGAACCTTGAACACAATTATTAATGGATTTATTATAATTCCCAAGGTCATATAACATATATTTGGGTTTATTTACATCATTCTCATGTTGTACCCATAACACCATACTCTTACTCATTATCAACTATAGTCAACTATAGTTGACCATTTATGGAATAATAGGGGTTCCATAGGTGAGTACCCATATTTAAATATGTGCGACATGGCTTATTATCCCCTTGATGTCCTTGAAGGTATATTTCACTAGTAAGTGTTGGTGTTTCCATGTCTAGACTTACCTCATGGATGATATAGGAATTTACAATCAACTGTAGGTAAGTTGTCATAGGGAAAATCACAATTGTAGGTGTTGATGGGCTAAAACCTTGCATTTAAACATTTTTTGATGACCTTTAAAGAATTTGTGTATTTATTAACATTATAATACCACTTTACATAGATATATATTCTCTTACATTTTACCTTTGTATTATGAAGTTCTTGAGAGTTTAAAAACTGTAGAAATCACTGAATGTTTACAGTGAACAAATATGTACTTTAAAGGCCTTCAAATATCAGTTTGCTCTAGTCACACACCCACTCCCTTTTGCAAGGTTCTACCCATAGGATAGGGATACATGATGGAAACATTTTTATTGATCAAAAATCTATGTGACATCATCATATGGCATCTCCAAAAGTGCTTAGGCTTTTATTTTGGTGTTTTAGGGAAACTATCCCTAAAGCTCAGTCCTTCAACTTCAAGATGATCTATTGAGGATACCTACTAATCCAAGATTTAAAAAAGGATATAATGACTCCATTAAACTTCTAAACCATCAATAAAGGTTTAAAACACATCCAAACTCTATGAAGCACTTTTAAATATATGTGTTGGGCCATTAGTAGGTGGACATTTCAATGTGCAGGAAGTGAATGTGAATGTAGGAAGTATGCATATGATATTTATTCATAATAAATTTTAGACCTTATAAATATATCCAAATGCATATTTCCCACCTTTAATCATTTGAATCAATTTTCAAGGCTCCCAACTCAATGTTCTCAGCCTCTTATAGGTATGCCTTGACATTGAAGATAAGGCAATGAATGCAAGACTTGAGTAACATACATGAAATGTGACCTTATAGTTCATATTGGACCTCATTATCTTATTTAAACAATACCTTTCAACCGTGAAGTTCCTGAGACCAAATAATTATTCCTTTTCAATGTGATTGATGTTCTCAATAACACTTTTAGGTGCTCATTCAAGGTGGATGATTGTGCATACATGAAGGTTGATTATCATAGTCTAAAATATGATGTTTGAAGGGAATTTTATTGATTTTTTATACTCCAATAATTTTATAAATAACTTAAAATATCCATTACACTTACATTACCATGTTCATAGATAAAAATATCTCCTTTAGCTTATTGTGTATGATAGTCATTGCAAGAAGTTGACTGTGAGTCCTTGACTTCATGATGTTGGTATTGGAGAGTAAACCTAGGAATAAAGAGGTTTTCATGAAATTTGAGATGCATTTAACATCATATCACACTAATTTGAGGCTATTATAGATAAATAAACCTTTTACAAGTATTGAAACCTGACTAAAAACTCCCTAACATACTCCACATGTAACTTAAGAAGTTTAAACTCATCAAAACACTTAAAAACATGAAACCAAATATTGAAAACATGTGATAATGGATTTCAAATCCTCTTTAATACATTTAATCATCTATATTATATGGACTTGATCAAATAGAGGCAAAACCTGTAGGGTGTGGGGATTAGCTAGTAAAACAAGACACTCTACTTGTTAAGAATGTTTCATAAAATATAGGAAACCATTCCTCCAATTTAAAACATGAAAATAAATCAGACCAAGTGTACTATCCACCATCAATAACATTTAACCTATAAGTCTTCTTATTGGTCATACCATCCAAAGACCTATTGACAAGTTTTGCTTACATAGTGGAGTGATGGAGATATATAATGGTTTTGGTCTAACTTTAGAACTTTAAAAGTAGATAAAGTATAGAAATGGAGTCAAAAAATCTGAAATTTTACTGCACAATCTTCTTCCATGTGCCACTCTCTCCCATAGATCATACAACCTTTGAAACTCCCTCTTTTTCACTTGTTTTCTTCATTTTCAGCTAACACTTGCAAGTTTATGTTAGTACTAACATTGTTGACAAGGAATTTGAAAGGGATTAACATGAGGGACATTGAGAAGGAGTTTTGAATAATTGTCTTCCTAATAAAATTGTATCACTCCATTTATGTCCCAAATATGACCCTTTAAAGGAAATAAAATGACTGAGAACAAGATTGGACAATGACCAAGGTTAGAAACATATTAAATCATTTTAAATAAACTATGACACACCTATGAGATGATAATAGAACCCTATTCTAAGTTTTGGAATATAAGGGGTTGACCCATTTTGATTTTGTGGTAAAAAATGGTCAATAGTAAATAAGATTGAAGGAGAAATAACATTGAATACATTAAAAGAATGCATAAATAAATAAAGTTACCTCAAGATTAAATCAAACGACACAAAGAGATTAGAGTTTACAAGTGTGGAAACCATTAAATAGATTTTTAAAAACCCAAAATATCTATTATAATCCTTGCAAACAATCAACTCCAAGTACAATAGCAAGTATAAGCCAAGAGAATAAGAGGAGCGATCTCAAGATAAAAGAGACACCATAAGAATGTAAGAGAAATATTGTGTGTAGAATGGAGTATAGATGGATATTTATATAGATTAATAGGAAGGATGTGAAAGAGTTAAAATAATCCTATCATAACTCACAAGGAATTTTAAGTATGTGACAAATGTCATATTGCCAAATAGAGTTGAGGAAAGTGTTTGGCATTTGAGTTGAGGAGTTACTTGTGCAAGGAAATTATAAATTCTACAAGTGGATAAAAGAGGTGAGAGACACCTCATAAATATAAGACAAATTGAATAATAATAATAATAATAATAATAATAATAATAATAATAATAATAATAATAATAAATGTACACCTAAAAGAGACTTCAGATAAGCTTTAAAGATATAGGAAAGGATCCAAATAATATTAATCTCTGATACTTCCTTTTAAACTTAATTTAAGATTTAAAAAAAATGATTTTTTTTAACAAAAAAGGAATGAAGTTGAAATTATATAATACTCTCACTCAATAGAAACTTCCTTCAAGAAGAATTACAATATTTTGAAAAATAAATAAGAGAAGGTCATCAATCTATAATGAAATAAAGACTATCAATATGGAGAAGTGATCCACTAAAACTTATAAAATAAACAAGTTAATACCAATCTTCATGTTAAGTGAATAATATTTTATAGAAATTCGATATACATAAAAATATTGTAGTTAGAGTAGATGTAATAAATACATGTGGAATAAAAAAAAAATTATCATAAAGTGTGTAATCTTGCATATAAATAAGTTAGTCAAAAAATAGAGAGCTCTAATCAAAACATATTTTTTCTGTAATAAAAAGCAAGGAATATATAAAAAGATTGAGTTGATCAAAATAAATTCAAATAAGATATATCACTTGCAAAATATATTTTACGTGAAGCATTTGAAGAATTATCACAAGAAGACATACTATATAGTCTCTATAAGATACATTATCTTTAAGATTCTAAATAATTTTAATCTTAGAGGTAGAATTTTTAGTTATTTTTCAATAATACAAAATGTCATGAGTGGATTTATCACAATATTTGAATAGATGAAATTTCTAACATTTATAGATATGATGTTCGTATTTACTAAAACTCTCATAAGTTTTACTATTTTTAACAAGAGCATGAGTATTACAAATATTACAATAAAAATAAGTTACATTATATGTCCTTAGGTGTAGAGGAAAATAAGATTTCAAATTTGAATTAGAAATAATTGAAGTATTATAAATAATAATTTTATAATTTATATTAGAATTAAGCAAAAGAAGTTCAATAATATTGTTTTTACACTTACCAAGACCACCACCCAAGTTCCCCATAAAGTTGATAATGCGTAAACTAAGGTTGGTAGGAGTGTTCATAGGAAGTTGAGATTCATGAGAAGCATTTGTAACATCAATTTTAGAACTATTATCATGTGTAAAAGACATGTTTTTATTTAAAACATCAATAAAATTTGCATTTTATCTATATGTTCATGAAAATATTTTTGTAAAATATTGATAGTATCATTTAATAATGTAGGTGTTTAATATCAACAATTTCATCATTTTTTAGAGAAATAGTTTACATAAACTTCTTAAAAGTTAAAAAGACAACTAATTAAAATCCAATTTAAAGAATGATGTGAAACAAATTTAAAAGGTTATTAAGACTACCAAATCATGACTAAAATGGTAAAGCATTAATTTACTCAAAAATTATAAAAAAACTTAAACAAAATAACTATTTTGTAAGTAAATTTAAAAAATAAAAATAAAAATTAAAATTAAGTGATTTAATTTATATAACAATTTTTAAAAATGCTAAAATTAGTTTGTAAATATAAATCCATAACAAAACACTAAATTTTTTAATACTTTAAACTCAATACAAAAAAAGACTTAATTATGAAATTGAAAGTCATGATAAAAATAAAAGTCAAAAAGACATTTAAAAAATAGAATCCATATGAGAAAGAAATCAATTAAACCCTTTTTTTTCATTTTGAGTGTGAAAAAGACAAATTTAAAAAAATATTTTTATCATACATAGAAATATTATATTGTTTTGTATTTAAAACTTAGTGTCATGTTAAAAAAAATCATTTGAATGCATAACCAACATCTTACACGAGGAGGAAACTCAACCAGGATAAAAAAAACCACACCAAAGCAAGATGCCACATCATAACAAGATGAGCATTCCAAAAAAAACTCATAAGTTTTTAAAAAATGAATACCATATTGCCATGTTATTAATATAACTGAGATACAATAAGATTAATAATAATGTTCTAAATGAAAGAATGTAGTAGATAATAATGTAGTAGAGAAACAACCCAAAAAAAACACAAAAGAAGCTGCAATAAGAAGATTAAAACTACATACTGTAGATACGGCTACACAGATCAAGAAGAGAATGTTATTGAGATGAGCATTAAAAAAAAACTCATAAGTTTTTAAAAATTGCATACCATATTGCCATGTTGTTAATATAACTGAGATACAATAAGATTAATACTAATGTTATAAACGAAAGAATGTAGTAGATAATAATGTAGTAGAGAAACAAAAAAAAAAAAACACAAAAGAAGTGCAATAAGAAGATTAAAACTACATACTGTAGATACGACTACACAGATCAAACAGAGAATGTTATTGAGAAACTATTTGTATGTACTAAAAATCTATTTTTACACCAAAGCTGATAATGCAGAATTACACATGTATAAAAAAGGTTAAATGCCAAGGTTAATATGCTTATCAAAGGGCCAAAAACTAAACACAAAATATGCCAAAGTTAGAAGAATACAAGAAAAAAACATAGGAAAGTGCCACTAGCATTACCAAGTAAATAAAGGATGTAGAATGTCTAAAACGTCACAAAAAGGAGGAATGTCACAACTAGATAAAAGGATCAGAATGAAATAAATCATACAAAGATAATAAATGCCTTTAATCCTTAATAAGTACGTGAGATCAAGGTCAAAAATAGAATTAACATCTAAAATGGAAGCACAATAAAGTTATACATATATTAAAGGCATTAGAATCAATAAGGAGAAGATTAATACTAAACAAAAAAAATTACAATACTAACATTACAGAGGTTGGCTAAGACTAGATTTAAATAAAAACAATAGCTAACCGGGTAAATAAATTGCATATAAATGTGTTAATGGAGGGAGAAAATTGAATGTTAGAAAAAAGCTTCTTTTTCACCAAAGACTTATACAAACACTTAAAAAATAATGTTAAATCAAATTAGCTCTAATACCATATTAGATTTGTTTCAATATTAAAAGAGAAATAACATTGAATACATTAAAATAGTGTATATATCAATAAAGTTATTTTAAAAGTGAATCAAAATACACAAAGAAAAATGAGAGTTGATAATGGAAAAACTATGAAATAGAGAAAAACCCCACAATCTATTAGAAGCCTTGAAAATAATAAACTTTAAGTACAATAATAAGTATAAGCCAAGAAAATGAGAGAAGAGTGGCCTCGAGAGAAAAGAGGCATCCCAAGAATTTAAGAGCAAGCTTGTGTGTAGAATATAGAGGATAGGGCTATTTATATAGAGAAAGAGGAAGGATGAGAAAGTTAGAGGAATCCCATCATGACTTTACAATGCCTCCTAGGTGTGTGCCAAAGTCTTATTTTCAAATTCACACCTAAAAAGGATATATAATAAGCCTAAAAGATATAGGAAATGACTCAACTAAGATTAATCTCCAATAAGTGCATTGCAACCTTCTTTCCTACATAAAGAGGGAAAATAAATAGATTAGATAAAAGAGGATTAATTATAATATGTTGATTAGCAGGTCAAATTATGTGTTCATTATAATGTGTGAATGAAACTATTTTATTTAATTTGTCTTGCATTTCACATCAAAATTAAATGTAAGACCCACCAAATTTTATTTGTCCTAGTTAACTGACCATAACCTTCCTTATCAAATACATTGAAATCCCCCTTGAATTCTCCTAGTGAAGGAAATCCTAGGCAACTCTAAGCTTTGAAGGCAACCAAAGAGCCATCATTAGAGTTGGATCATATTCTTGTAAACCCTAAAATAGTAGCATGAAGCTATTTTGTTTGATTTATCTTACATTGCACATCAAAAAATTAAATATAAAACTGACCACATTTTAGTCCTAGTTAGCTTACCATTGCCTTCCTTGTCAAATAGATTGAAATCCTCCTTTAACTCTATAATATGGTCCTCAATCAAATACTCTTCCATTTCACACATCAAGCGATCAGAGTATGGAAAGGTATACAACCCTGAACACATAAGAAAACATACATTAGAGTGTGAGCCTATTTTATATGATTTTTCTTTCATTTCACATCAAAAATAAAATATAAGACCCACCAAATATCAGTCCTACTTAGTTTATCATCACCTTCTTGATCTATATAGAGTAAGTAATGAAAATTTGAAGTGACATACATAGTTTAGATCCCTAGGCTACTTTAGAATAAATTTTGTATTAAGGTTTCTACTTATCGACAGACATTGAACCAGATTAGAAGAAGCATTGATAGAAGAATGATCATCAAGGGAAAGTGCTATAGAAATAAGATTATTATCGACCATGGGGTTCCTAGATTCAATGTAGTTATTCTTGTTATTTCTTATGAGGAAGGCTAAAATATCTTGACCCCTCTACTTGGTGATACAAAATTCATCCAAGGGAAATGACATACTATTTTAAGATGATTCCCAATTGGGGATGGGGTTTATAAGATCCAAAAACTGTATCAAATAATGTAGGACATGTTCCTTTTTTCTATTTCTTTGCTATGTCATCAAACATGCACTCATTCTTATTAATATTGTGTGTGTGTGTGTGTGTGTGTGTGTGTGCACGCGTGCATATGCATGTGCATGTTAATAGGATTATAACATAGAAGAGGGGTTGACACTAATAGTGGGTGCTTGACATCACCACAAAGAAAGACTTCCTCTGCTATAATTCTATGTATTCTCACTATAATCCCCTTTGATTTCATAAAACTCCAAGAAAATGAAATGGAAGTACCAACTCCTTGAGAAATAAGAGAAGAATAGGGTTATATGATATGGTGTAGAAAATATCATGTCCAAAATCTTGAACATGCATAGATATTGCAAGTGCTCCACTGAATGAAACCATTGCAATGTAGCTTTCTCAAGTTGGTGTCATAGAGGGGATATTTCCAAACCTAATTATAAATTTTATGGACTTATTCGAATCCACTTTGATCCAAAAACTTGGCACTCTGAGCTAAGAGGTCCAAGTTAGAATGAGAAAATTATCCTAGTTTTTGTTGTCAAACCTGGTGGATAAAATATGAATGTCATTTGAAATAGAATTAAGAACATTATGTCAATAAAATTACAAAAATATATCATGTCAATTATTTTTTGTGAGATATATGGTCATGGTACTGAGCTTCCATTTGATAGAGAGAAATAGGGTACCTTTTTAGGCTATTTCCAAGATTATTCCCTTAAAAACAATTCCTTCCACATACTCAAAGCAATTTTCTTATCATTATTTACATGTAAAAATCCTTCACCTAGTTAGGGTATACAAAAAGAATAGTAGTTAAAAATACCACAATTAGGGTATAAACATTAAAAAAAAATTCCAATTTAGGGTTAAAAAATATAAGGTATATTTATTAAGGTTTTCACCCATGTAAAGGTTTATAACATATATACTCATAGTTTCCCCAAAGGTGCAAGCTATGTTGAATGGGATGTAATTATATATTTTTTTAAAGCAAGGTTTTGTAAAGTGAAATAGAGTAAATTGGTAGTGGTACTTCACTCGAAACCCATGGCCACTGTAATACCCCTCATGGTGACCAAACATTTCCTTGTCAATTTCAATGCATTCATCACATTAGATGTGTAATGACCCCTTTGTGTGGGTGACTAGTGTGTGTTGTCCCATGTTGACTTTCGATGAGTATTGTCACCAACTATGACTTAGGGTACTAGTATCTCAACTACATTTCCTCTAGTATATGATATAACCTTAACCTGAGACAATGATGGAGTTAAATGGATGCCACTATCTTTTGTTAAAAAAAAATTATGAAAAATTATAGAATGGTTAATCAAGGTGGTACATGACAAACCCAAGGCAATCGTTATTATACACTTTAAATCTGACATTGCATTATAGTTTAAATAAACATATTTAATAAATTAAGAATTAAAATAAATACTTATTTTCATTATTAGAATAGATATATGGATATATATGTATATACACTTACTATATTAAATGTTTTATATATACCTATATATAATTTTACTAATATAAAATATAAAATTATTAATAATGAATTTATGAAACATAAATGCCCCAACTATCTTGTCCTTATAACCATCCTTCAATTATTCATTCATTTATATCATTCATGCACTCAATAGATTAAATGTAAGTAGACTTGAAGTGAGATTGGGTAGCGTGGTGTTTTGTATTAGTAGGTGAGATTGGTAAGGTGTGCATATTGGGTACCCATATCTTGTCACCTGTGGCATTTAATGAGGGTGATGTGACAAGAAAGGAAAGGGAGTCAGTGTAGGTAGAAATGATAGGAAGGTAGAGGAGATGAAGAGATGGAAGGAGTTGAGCAATGGGGATGGAGGAGGAATGTGCTATGGAGAGAGGAGCTAAAAGGAATTGAATAAGGAGGGCACCATTCCTAGAATAGTAAGAAGCTAAGCCATTTAAAAAGGCAAGTGGATTTCTCTGATGTTATTCTATGTTAACCTGATACTGAATGATTGATCAGATAAACAATAATGTTTTAGCTTGTATGGGGTGTCAAATAAATGGATCTCTTATTTTAATCTTACCTTTGTCACTTGTTGCATTCCAATCATCAACTATTAAATGGTTTTGAGGCCCCTGTTCATTCTTCCAAGATCTACAAATTGTATATTTTTTTAATCTTTATTTGGTGTTATATTATGGTAATGGCATTACAATAGAAAATAGCAAAATGCTAGAGTAGATAGAAACAATAATAATATTTATAATTTTTGGAGATGTGGAATAAAATATCCCTCTGGTTGATAGCGGGAAAATGGCACATTCAACAAGCCCAAATATGCATTTATCCCCATTGCTAAATAGGGAATATATATAATGTATATGTACTATGGTCATGTTTATTTTTGGGAGTGCAAATCGCTTCACATCTAGTTTTTGAATTTAAAATCCTTAATTCTAGTTCTATTATTTTATTTTCTTTAACTCAGTATAACATCAACATCACCACCATTGTTTTTATATCAGCTATTTCAACTCTAGCGAAACCATAGTCCATTTCAGTCAAGGATTTTAATGGAATCTCAAAGCCCTTCATGCTTTATACAAACCCAAATATGTGCTTACATCCATGTCTAAATAGGGGTTGTGTATAATGTATATGTAATGCGGTCATGCTCTTTTTGGGAGTGCCATCCGCTTCACTTTTGTTCCTGCGCTTAATCTCCTCGCACCACCATTCTAAAACCAGGCGGTTACAGTTTAATGTTTTAGTAACTGGAAAATTAATAATAATAATAATAATAATAATAATAATAATAATAATAATAATAATAATAATAATAATAATAATAATAATAATAATAATAATAATAATAATAATAAAGCGTAGATTGTGGGGGGGGTGGCAAGATAGTGAATTAAGGTGCCATAACGTCACATTTGATTTCAAAATTATTTATTTATTTTAATACATCATCTTAACTACTTATAACTAAGGTTTTAAGGTCTAACACATTATAAATTTTATTATGTAATCGATTTTATCATGAGAGGTCATAAAATGCATTTTTTAAACCTATGACCAAAACTTAACTTTTGGAGTACCAATAATTATGCATTAGAGTATCAATACTTGAGTCTTATTTGTAAAGATGTGATTGGTTACTTTTAATTTTATAGAATAAATGTTGAATAAGTATTAGATACTATATTTTCATCTTCTAGTGCACTTTATTTATACACACCGATATGTTTCATTGATGGAGCACATGTTAACAAAAGCCATGTTCAACAATTGAAACATGCATAATGATTCAGACCTTTCCCCTAGTTATTCATTGAAACATTATTTTAGTGTGTACTTTAATTAGAAAGGTTTATCTTATCTGTAATATTATCATTTAAAGGGAAATGGTGACTTGTGAATGGGTAATCCTCCTTCCTTTTCTAGGTTTGAGTTTAGTGAGGGCAATATTAGCAAAAGAATATTATGATTCTAGTTTTCCTTTTTGTATAGTCTAAACCTTGGATGTAATTATTTGAAAGAAAAATATCACTTTATTTGGATACCCTTTTCCCAGAGCATTCTTTTATTCCTTGATTCTCAACCCAATTGAGAATTCTAATTGCTTCATGACCATACCCCTTTATGTTGAAATTTATATATCCTTACGATTAACATTCATTTATTATTAGAGTTGAGATGCAATATTGTTATTTAGATAGTAAATAAATGTGAAATTATGTATATTTCTCTTAATGTTAAAATAGTTTATGTCTCATATAATACTTTAACCTTGAGTAGGTTTGTCTAGTGATGAAAACATAGGTAGAAATCATTATTGTTATATCTTATTAATCTGTATATTATATGGTTAATTTGAAAGATTACAAATGGATTTCACTTGCTAGCTTAGGCTGATGCACTTGTTGATTGTGCAGGTACTATGAGAGATAAGATCAAATGAAAAATCATATATTGAGTTAATATGATTTCTATAAATGTTAGGTTACAAAGTATGATTATTTATATTGTGTCAAAAATAGGATGAAATATTTTGTCTTCCTTGATAATGAATGAAATCATGTCTATTACTTGTCAAAAAGCATTAATATATTTTTGGTGTTATCTTGATAGTTATAATCATTTTTCCTAATCTAAAATTTGTCTATATTAGCATCCTTAACCATGTGAAACTATTAAATGAAATTAAGCCTAGTTATCTACTCGTGTGATAAACTGCATGGTCTAAGATAATTGTAGGAGAAACTTAAATTATTATGTGTAATTATTATCTTTATTAATCAATCTAAAAGAAAAAAAGAAAAAATAAATAAAGTTGGGTTTAGTAATGTAACCAACTGATGCAAGATTCCTAATTAAGTATAATACTTGAAATATCTACTCTTTAGTCTCCTCGTGAACCAGTAGAGTGATGTATTTAATATTATACCAATAAATGAGGGATTGATATGATCTATCCATTGGTTTAAAATTAGGAATCAAAATAATTATCGTGTATGGCATCATGAGTTGTGGAATGACCTTCTCTAGTAGTCTCTTGTCAATATAGTGGGACTATTATGCATATTTTGACATAGGTAAAGTAAAATCAAACCCTATGGTTGTCATTGAACTTATTTAATTAAGTTGGTCCTTGGATTATGAAATGCTTAGAAGTGTGTGTAACATTTTCTTCAATGCTGAGAAGTAACTAGAGAGTTTAATTTTAAAATGAATTAATTTGAACTCTATGCTTAATTAGTCTTTTTTAAGGCCTAAAGGATAAGTAAGGTGAATCATTTATTCCTTAGAGTATAATAAAATTTGGGTGATAAGTATAAAAATTAACATATCTTCAATCAATTTAGATTAATAGGAAACTTGGGTTAGATGAATTATAAATAATGGAAAGAATTGTCACCTTGTAATATGGGTGTGCAAATCCCTTTTATATCATGATATGTTGTACTTGAAATTTAAATTGAGTAAGATGCATAAATCAATTGAGCAAGATTTGGTTACAAATAAATGAAGTGATTAAGGCCTTACTTTTGAAGTTAACAAGATAACCCACTTGGAATGTAGTAGGTGATATTGAAAATTTAGTTATTGAAAGCCAAGTTACCTTATCTCCAAAATAACCTTAGAATAGACTTGCGTGTTTTGTTGAGCCTGGATGAAATAGTTTTTTAATTGGTGGAATGAGTAGCATTAGTAGATAATAATTTTTTTCACCTCAAGATTAATTATCTATAGATTTGATAAGCTTGGAAATCAAGATTTAGTAATGTAAATGGGTAATTATCACTTGATCAAATCTAATATATTCATCTCAGACTCTACCTTTTTAAAATATAAAACCTTGCTTAAAATTTAAAAGAAAAATTTCAAGCTCTAGATTTATGTAAATAAAATTAGGACATGCAATTATAACCTTCCTATCTCAGCCCAAGCCATTTTGGTAGACGCATCTCCTGAGGTATCTGATGACTTTCTATAGCTGAAGTTCTATTACAGCCCTCGAAGTCATTTCATATTAGAGTTGGTTAAGTTAGTTAGAGGAGTCCCAAGGCTTAACCACAAGTTATAATGATTGATTTTATCTTTAAATTTATAATAAAACTATGTCCTAAAATTTTAAATGATTCTACTATTTTTAGCGGACCATTTCCATAATTGAATTATTCAAGAAATTGCTTGTAGAATAGAATTTTGTGCTAAATTCATTTTTGAACACTGAGTGAATTTAGTGTTTCAATCACTGGAAGGCACTTCATAAAGCTCATAACATCAGATTATATATAAAATAATATGGAATAACTTTCAAAATTATTTTCTTTATTGTGGGGTTATTTTATCCATTGCCCTTTTTTGGGAAATTCAAAGAAATTTGAATTTGATGACAAAGTATGCTTGGCAAGTCTGGATGCATCAAATTTGGATAATTCCACCTAGGTTTGGAGGATTACACTTTATAAGAGTACTCATGGGTACTAAAATGGTTAGAATTAAGGTAGAGTATTTTTAGAGGTTGTTTGTCTACATAGATTTATTGCACACATTAGTTGGAAATGTGTCAAAATTAAACTATCCTCTAATGCGAAGTTAGTGCTGCATAATAAAAAAAATTATTAGTGATTTTATGGGTTTCTCTTGGTTGAAATTTTTGGCATGACAGCCACTTAATCTGTATCACATTTTATTTCTTGAAGTATCAATAAAAAATAAACTGATATTTCTAGTGGAGGTGATGGTAGAAAATGGGGTTGTGTGTTCCTTCATATAGCAATTAATTTTACCGAGATGGGAAGTTTTATTTACAGTATGTTTAAGTGGTGGGGAAAGGTAGGGCCATAAAGAACATGAAAGTGATCAAATATTTCAAGGTGAGATAGTGATGATGATGACGAGCAATGGCAAGGTATTTTAGGGGATGGATTTAAAGAAGACTAGGAACATACACATGAAAAGTTTATTAACATGTCACATTTATCAATGCAATCAATAGTTTTTAACTAATTAGTTCAATTAACCAACACATGATTCACACATGTATCATCTCAATTAAAAATAGGTATCAAATATCTAATGACTCTAAAAATGTAGAGAATGCACCAAATGCCAATTTAGAAGAGTCCAAACCTAATTAAATTAAAATTCTAAATGCTTCAACTGTTTAAAAACTAATTAGACGTCTCTTAAATGAATTAGATGAAAAATGGAAAATGCTTCTCCAATAAAAGATGCCTCCTATATAATATAGTCAAATGATGCATGATTTCATATATATATATATATATATATATATATATATATATATATATATATATATATATATATATATATATATTTCCATTATCAATCTTTGTATCACTAACAATAACTATTGTATTTGTAACATTAGTGTTCACTTCTCTTTATTTGGAGAATAGTGGAAAGGTAAAACTACCAACAAGCCCACAAGCACTATGAATTTTGGTTATTCTGTTGGACCTGGGTTTGAATCCCCATCAGTCTTTACATATACTCTCCAAGAATTATGGCAGTCTAATGTATCTCAAATTAGTCATGATCCTCAATGTTATAGCTTCCTTTGTGCAAGTTGCAACTACCATATAAAAGAGTTTAGGTTACACAAAAAGGGATTAAATTTTCATTATACAATTGCCATATTAAATAACATAAGTTAGTCAATTAAAATAATGAAGAGTACAACCCAAAATTTCCAATTTAAAACATGTCAAGGAAAAAAATTCTTACACACACACACACACATACACATATACATATATGTATGTATGTATGTATGCCACTTTTATAAATAACTAATACATGTCTCATATAATTTCAAGGTGAATCAGACCCACATGTGCATAGTAATTATGGGAAACTATGTCCCAAAATAGGTTAGAATATATTTTATAGGGAAATTAGAAGTAAAAATATAGAAAATTATATAAAATTTTAGATATTCAAGTAATGTATATTTTCACATAATTATCCATTTTCAAAATAGCAAAAACCTACTTATAGAATTTTGTCTATACATAACCACTAAAATTACCCCTAAATTCAATTATTTTGATGTAAGCATACTTAATTTTTCCTTTAATCACAACATGGAAAGAATATTTGGGGTTTTCCCTCTCCGTCAAATTATACTAAAGAAAAAATTAAAAACCATAGATAAAGTGAAAACTTAAATATCCCATACCCTTAGTGATAAATTTTATTGAACTGTTGAATGAATTTATTACAGACATATGATTCCTAAGTTAAATGTTTTCCCTTTCATAGGTTTCACAACATATAGAATTACTAGCATGGAGATTTTTATATTTCTCTCTATGAAAAATAATCTAGAAAGAACAAATTCACAAATTAATTTTACCATGGGATTTTTGAAATTATCAATATTAAGCCACTCATCTTTATTTATTTCACCAAACAAACTAGAAAAAGATTTTGAAATAAAAATTTCCATACTAGAGGCAATCACAAAGTGCCCACAACATCATTATCTTGATCAGGTAAAACAAATACCTTACCAAACAAATTAGAGGAAAGTTACAAAGTAATACCTTCATATTTCACTACAACATGATCTAAAAATTAATCATCCATCACCAACCTCATTTGGTCATTGTCCAAAATGCAAATTGGCATGTGTATCGTTTGATCAACCCTAGAATTAGAAAGAACATAAATTACACCATCTGTCTTCACATCCATGTAATTTGAAGCATATAAAAATACTACCATTTATAAATTATGGGTGGATTGGTCTCCTAATGGTTCCATCAGTGACAATAATACTTAGGTCTTGTGGATCTTTCTCAATTATTCATCTTTGACTCACTTCATCTTTCACCTCATAGTTGGGTGACATTGTTTCAACTTGATCATCAATTCACTATAATGTATTATTTTAATGTGACTCCTAATTACCTCAATGTGACTATTATAATGGATTATTTCCTTACTATTGGTTTTTACTTTAATTATTCATTATGATGATAGGGTGAATATTGGCACAATTACATGCATAGTTCATGAGTTTTGAACCATTAACGCTTACCCAAACATTATATAATCCACCATGTAAGCATATAATGATAAAAATAACATGCTTATTGAAAGTGCATAGATAACATGTTGAGTCACATTTGGATTAGTTGTGTCGACATATAATTCATAGCCTCTCTTGTTAAATAATGATCACAAACCATTACTTTATTATATCTTAGCACATGTATATAATATAGAGTAGACAAGATTATGCTTTAGCACTACTACACATTGAGGTAATCATTATCCATTCCAAACTAGTTTGGGACCAATTGCATGAGCATAGAATAAAGTACACACCCAAGAAAAAATGCATTATATCTTCACTAAAATTTTAGAGTAATACATAACTTCATGCAATGGTTTATAAGTAATAATTACATATAATCTTAACATAATAACATAACATTATATTATTTATCTAACTTATGTGAGGCAAAGAGGGATTTTATAGGGTCTAATTTCCACCCTACATATATATTACATAGATATGTGATTTAATTATGTGCAAGGAATTTTTATAATTAACATTCATAACTAATTTCATTGAATACTTTAGTCCTAATCTCCATAGATCTATGCCAATATGTTAGATTTGTTACAAATATGTAAGTCTTGCTGTCTTTTACTGATGGAATCACTCTAGTATGTTGACCTATTATTCCTTATTTTTCATTATGTGGTATGTATAATACCTTCTTTGATCCTGGTGCTCCTTGGTCCATGTTAGCCAACGCACTACCATATGTGCATCATAAGACATTGTCAATTTCATGTTGAGTACTCTTAGGTATCTATATATCTCCCTAAATATATTCCACTATTCTAGATTCATTTTAAAAATGTATGTCTTGATGTATTCTGTTGATGGAATCACTTTGGTATGTTGACCTATTATTCCTTATTCTATTCTTTATGGCCTATACAACCTCATATTTATATTTTCATAACATGTTATGAAAATACATTTGTACCATATACTTTTTTGACTATTGTGTTTTGTCCCTTTTATTCACTCTATTATAGAATTTTCTCATGACACTAGGTCCTAATTCAAAATCAAGAGATCCCTATATATACAAAGGTTATGGTCTAATTACATCATCTAGAAAAATGATCAAGTAAGTTTCTAATTAATAAGTATTTTATTCCAAGCTATCAAACCACACTACAATACTAAATTTAATATATGAAGCACTCAAAAGGTCACTATCCTATTGCATTGTTTGTACCAAGGGTTACTATAGGATAAATAACATATACTTGCACATTTACAATTTCACCATGCCTAGTAGGAAGAACTACATGTGAGTATGAGGCCCTATTTGGAGTATTGGCTATGTAGGTAGCACTTAGCAACATCCAGGGTTGATATGGTTAGCTAGACTCACATGCTAACCTATTTTTACCAAGTTAAAGGAGGTCAAAGGTAAGAATATTAGGGTTTTTCATATTGGTTGAATTTCTCACATAGAAAAACATATTCTAAAGTAGTAAATAAGCATACATGTGACAACACATGTATGACAAGAGTTTTAATTCACTTTTGTGTATACTTTGGGCTAGACTCCTATGTCAAAGTTAGGCATCTACATCGACTCAACTATCCATGTTCAACATTAGGGTCATGTGGGTGAAAATAATTTAAAAAATAAGATTTGATCCTAGAGCTTGATCAATGTTTTAAAATAATTCTAGATCACTATCATATCTCAAATTTAAATTTTTAAAAATATATGATATCTCTATCCCTTGGTTGCACTATATTTGATTATATTTATTGTATATGCTTAATTAGGTAAATTTATATTATTGGTTGTATTTTAATTTGAATATAAATATAATCTTATTCCTTTAAAAATAGTTTAATTTACTTGTGTATTCATGTAGAACTCTAAATAGTATAAATCATTCTAGTGAGCCCATCCTCTACTTGTTGAACCAAACCCTATCTAGCATATTAGGGTTCTCTCCTTCCTCAAAAAGTTTTTTTCATGTTTTTTTTAGATGTAATTTCTTGCCTAGACATCAATTAAGGAATGCTTATTTATATCTTTGCTCCAGGCATTTTTCTTTCTCTCTTTGTGATTGGGTGCAAAGTTAAAGTTATTATGTATTTTCTTATACAAGGCCCCACAAATCCCCATCATTTGGATTTTTTGTTTAATGTTCTTGATTATCAATGTATTGCATATAAATATATTATGACATATCAAAATTAGGATAAAATCTCTTCTTTTGCTTATAACTATGACAATGAAAGAATTAATGATGAAAATACAAGTATAAATTAACATGGTAATAATCATAATAGTATTCCATTCAATTATGAGTGTGATGTTATTCCTCTTGGGTATGTAGAGCCTAGTTATCCTATTTATTCTTTTTTTGATGATGAAGGGTCTAAAAATTCAATCAAAATACATTTTATTAGTTCCTTGCAAACAAATAAGACCGTAGATAAGCAAAAGGTTAGCTTTCATAATATTGAAATTCAAAATGTTGTACATTCTCTAGATGCATCAAAAATTCAATTTTCCTCTTCTCCTTCCAATAATGAAAACCGTTAAATAATTTGAGTGTGTGCCTTTTTATCAAAGTGATGCTAATATTGTAAATATTATCCTTTCTTTGGATAACTCAAATGAAAATAGTGAAATTACTTCTCTTTCTCAAAATTATGATGAGAAAAATGCATGTAATACTTATTATCCTCCCTTGATTGAATAACAAAATCAAAAGTAACATTGCACTTCCTCTCACTTCTTTAAAAACTATAAATTAAATTGGAACTTGCATTTTTCCTTCTCCTAATGTGGAAAATGAAGCAAAAAATGTTTATTTTCCTTCTTCCTTTACCAAATATTATGCAACCATGTGATGAAACTATTTTAGAAGGTGGTCAAGAATATATCATTCCTATGTTTCATAAGAATGGTAGTTTACAACCTCTAATAAAATGTTCAACTTCTTCACCATATCTACTTATGATATGTTATACATTATGACTACCATGGGAGATATTGAAAAACAATTAAATACTCTTAAGTTGAAATTTTAATCTCATGAGGCTAACTTTGAGGAGAATATGTTAGTAGAAAATCCTCTTACTCAAGAGGTGTTCGAATATTCTTACCCTTTGAACTTCATAATGCCTAATTTATCCTACTTAAATGGTCACTAGGATATTTCTATTCACTTTCAATAATATATAAATTCTTTTAAACATTAAACTAAGGATAAATTCATGTTATTGAAGGCCTTCCATTGAAGTTTAGCTCAAGAGGCCCTTGATTAGTTTTATAGCCTCCCAAATGGTTTCTTGTCAACATTCAAAAAAATAGAAGATGTATTATTTTAAAATTTTCATTGATATACTTTATCTTAGTTACCATTGTAAAATTTAAGAGTATTAACAAAAAATTATAATGAGTGCATTCCAATATGTTATCAAATTTAAGGACATATTATACTCCTTAATTATAACCCCTTGGATTTGGAAGTGAAATTTATATTTAGAAGGGGTATTCTTTATCCTCTTAGAGAAATATCATTGCATAAACCCTTTAATTAATTCAATATTATATATTGGGATGTGCATAAATATGTGTGTGCTTTAACAAATACAAAAACAAAGTTACCTACTTCACCACCTAAAGAAAAACATGGTACAAGTAACATTTTCAAAGCAGACAAGCACACTACGAAGGGTCATGAATCACTTCAAAAGCCATTAGTGCATTTCAAATAAAAAATAATAAAGGTATTGAATAAATGAAAATAACATACTCACCAAGTACCTCCCATAGTTAAACCATATGCCTCTATAAAAATATAACCACTTCAATTTGATATGTACCAAGATAGACCACATGATATAATGCACACATTATTAGATAAACAAATGTTAACGATTCCTCCTAATTCTAATTATCTATCACACATATTTTAAAATATAAAAGGAAAACACTTTTACATTTACAATGGTATAAATGGGCACTGAGATATTGATCATTTTTCTCTTCAATAAAATCTTACACAGTTAGTCGATCGAGAAATTATTATATTTTGAAAAGACATGTCTAGACCTATTTTACATATGTCTTGTAGAGGTTATTTTAAGAGGATCGAGAAATCCCATTCTAATACTTTTGAGTAACACATGGTCCATCGACCTTCATAGAACATGACCACTAGTATGAGTCCTTATCCTAATATACCCTCTACTAGAACTAATCTCTCCCACATTGATCTTACTAGGGAACCATTGGTTGATCAAATCCTTCATAGAGAGACACACAGAGAAGGTACACATACATAATATATATGGGTACCTAAGTAGATGCATATAGATCCATAAGATATTTCTATAGATAATTTAGATTCAGTGATAGAAATAAAACCAACAGTTCCATTACCACATGATCATTATAGTTGAGCTTTCTTATTTTCAATAATATTTCATTGCATACAATGATTCTTTCTTATTGCTACAATGCATTCATCTCATTAAATTTAATAATTTTTTATACAAGTTACCATATACAAACATACATTACAATGGAAATACAAATCATCCATACAAAAATCAACAAGGAACCAAATAATGCACATCCATATGAATCAAAATAAACCATGTGAACTATATATATATATATATATATATATATATATATATATATGAGGAAAGTACATGAATTGTATCAGGTATGGTAGATCACACTAGACCCAAGTGCTTCCACATTCAAAGCTGAAAGGGTGGTGGATATAGATAATGATGATGAGTATGCACCTGGGGATAGTCCCTCAACATATTATTGTTATTTTTATTTGTATAAAATTTTTACCATGTGTGTGTGTGTGTGTGTGTGTGTGTGTGTGTGTGTGTGTGTGTGTGTGTGTGTGTGTGTGTGTGTGTGTGTGTGTGTGTGTGTGTGTGTGTGTGTGTGTATTGTGTGTGTGTATCAAAATGGTACAAAGTTTATATAAATAATAATAACAATAATATGTTGAGGGATTATCCCCAAGTGTATACTCATCATCATTATCTATGTCCATAACCCTTGCAGCTCTCAATGTGGAAGCACTTGGGTCTAGTGCGATCCACCATGTCTGATACAACTTGTTTACTCTCCTCATATGCACCTAATAGGCACACTAACTCCTCATGCTCACATCATAGAGTATCATCTCACTCAATCAAAACCTACATAATATTAGTGGTAATTCATTATGGGATGTCTTAGTGGTCAAGATCTACACACAGATCCTCTTGCTCAGTCATTTTGGTGTGATATACATCCGCTACCTTTGTTACTGAATCAAATAAGGGTACATGGGCACCCACAATGTTAACAACTATCTCAATAAATCCCTCACCAACTATATCCACAGACACACTCTGATTGAGGGCATGTATAACATGGTCTACCATGGTCACCCACTCTTGATTTACTACAAATATAAGAGATAAAATACTGATTAACTACTTTTTATGGTATCATTTACTATATAAAATGCCTTATCAACATTATACCAAATTTAATACAAAGGTAAAACATGTTACTTACACATAGATCTGATAGCCACCTCATCTACTAGTGTTGGTCCCACATGAGCAGCATCACATGCATCTCCTCCTACATCCCCTTGTGCCATAGGTATGGCATCATAAGGGTAAACTATAAAAAAGAATAATAAGGGCTAACAAGCTCTAGCCCACCACTATATATAACCATTTATACATCCTACATCATACCCTATAGCTAGGGAAATTATGATGTGGGGATATATCTACAAGTGTTGGTGCCAAACTATCATAAGGCCTATGACCACTCTACATTGTATGATGCCATGGTTAAGGTGCCAATGGAACTACTTGATCTATACCAAACTATCATAGAACATGATCATATTAGAACATGTGTACACTGAGAGTGTAATCAACCAACCACATTCTAATCTAGATCCTTTGAATCTCATTCCCATCCTTGGGATACCCAAAAAATGTCTTATATAGATGCCAAATAATTTGGTTTGGTGTCAATATATCCAAAATAGTGTGATACACCATCATGGTAGGAAACCTACTGTGAGGGAGTACCCAGCTCTCTAAAAATATATGAGGATGTGACCAACCTACTATCAATCCACTAGAAATCTGAACCACTAAAATATGTTCATAATCCCAAACATGTACTAAGGTGCTAGCTCAAATAATACAACCCCATCTCTCCAATGTAAATCAGAATAAATATCTATATAAAATTATCTAGTATGGTATGACCCTAAGAATATCTGGTACCCTATAGTTTAATATGTCAAACTATATGATAAAAACAATATGAAATCACATCCATGCCACCCTCTACCACTATAAATGTTACCAATAGTGCAAAAATGAACTTCCACAATCATGGATCATCACCTTTGATAATGTTATCAAGATTTACTATGTTACTTGGATATATGTTTGGTAATCTTTACCTATTAAAATATATATGAGATCAATTAATTTAACTAAAACTACCATCTCCTTCAACGTGTGATCTCTTACCTCTGATAGGTAATCATAAAATAGGATACACATCCTCCAATATAACTATCATCTCCCATGTTGGGAACAATAAGGTATAGGTATATGGGTTCCACCTCTTAGATAGTGCTATGAGAAGGTGTATGTTATATGGTACCTATCCTAACTAGGATAAATGGCCCAATCCAGATTGATCTATCATGGCCCAGTCAACCGCATCCATCCCTAGCTCTGCCAACATGCAAAAATGATTACCATGCCAAAAATATGGAATATGAACATATTTTTTTCAATATGAGTAAACATATTTATTATCATGGTATTATATAAATAAAATAAATATTTTTTAGTTAAAACTTATAAAAATTAGAATACAGTAGCATCAGATGCTAGCATTGACACAAGACAAAAGTGTCAGATAGTTATGTCAAAATTTATACACTAACATTGAGACCCAAATGTAACTATCCCAAGCTTTGATAAAAGTTTCCATCTCCCCTTAAAAAGAAAAAAAATCTTAAAAGGATAAAATTTTAAAAATTCAAAATTACCATGTGATTCACACTTAAGCCTACTTACATCTCATCAAAATCATGGCTATCTAGGGATATTTGGAACACCTAAAATCATAGTGGTGATAGGGATCTACTATGCGGCATTGTATTTTTATACTCAGAGCTAAAATTTTGAAAATGATCAAAGTAAAAATTAATTGAAATGTATATTCAACACACCTAATATATAACTTCCATAAGAACTTCAAATGCACATATCTTGAGTAGTAGATGTCCAAATTCAAAACCATGAGTTGAGTTAGGACCCATGAAATGAGCCCTTTTATATTATTTAAATTTCAACAAATTTTAGGAAATACTAAAAATTACATAAAATTTTACTTACACATAGATATGTTTCCAAATCACAAGTGTTACCAACATAATGTGGCATTTTACTGTACCCACATTACCAAGGTAAAATTGGTTACTATACGCTCAGATACATGAAAATGCCACTTATTCCTTTCAGGATGAGGTGAATAGTATATTATATTTCCTCTCTTTCTAAAGGAAGGGATATCATTTGTGGCATGTCATGTAGACATGGATTCCACATATTCACATTTATTCAGTACTCACCATATCCATATTACAGTGGGGGCATGTTTTGGAAACATGTCCACATTTGTACATAGTTCTTATATTGTCCACATTATAGTGGGGGAATGTTATGAAAACATGTCCTCCACAGTTAGGTAATACTAAAAATATCTAGATCTTAGGCACATTATGTGGTTCAGATATATATTTGGGTCAAAATTTTATACATTGGTATTACCATTATGCATAGATTTCACAACAATGGTACTTATGTAAAAACCAAAAATCATAATATACATAGATTATTGTATTCACTCTAGATATGACAAAGGGAATGAACAAAGGTTTATTCCTTCTCTGTACTCAAACACTTATCTATCTTCCAAAAGCACCATATTATCAGGTCTTTTTATCACATTATGGAGTGTTACTATATCATGGACTTTATCACATCATGGACTAACACCCAAGTTAGACTGTTATAAACTATTATTTGGGCATTATTCATTTATAGTGGTTGGTTCTATTTATATATTTGAGTGATTAAACACTCTAGTTTCACTAATTTATGCACTTTGGTTGTGTTGTCTGGGAAACAATACTCTTAATGACCAAAATACTACTCTTACTATCCTAGGTTGTGGGTATGATCACCTCCAAACTCTTCCCACTCTAGATTTGGCACCACCAGGGTGCAACCTAGTTAACCACTTGTGAGATCATTCATATTCTTGGTTAGAATATGGATGAGGTTGTAAGTCCCCTTCTACTTCTCCATTTTTAGAGCCATTAATACACAACACATACACAAGTGTATTCTATCCACGCTCTTTATTTATGTTATTTTTATTATTATTCATATACATAATATATACACTAATTACTTTATGACATGCCATTAATCATAGGTAATATTCAAGTAAAATGTTTAAATAAATTTCAATCAAAGATAAGGTGTGTTGTATACACCAAGGTATTCATTTTATTTTCCTTTAAACTAGTAATTTAAGCTTTTATGCATTACTAGATTATAAGGCATGTTTTTATAGCTCTTTATTTATATACATTTTTGACTAAGATTTGGATATCTAGTGGTGTGGTATCATGTGGACCTATTTAGTTCCATCTTATTTCACTTGATTTATCTACCCATTTGGGATTATATGTCATAAAAATCCTTTTTATCTAATGTATTCCATGGATCCCTATTTGTGTTTGTTTTTATCTCTATGTTTTTAGCCTTAGGACACCTATGTCTATTTTGGAATCTTATGTCGATGCAAGTACCTAACCATGATGCAAGTGCCTAGACTTATCATTTTATCATTTTATGTATCTTCCACCTTTTTAACTAGTGTGTTTTGTCCTTTTTGTTTATTTAATTGTTAGCATTTATTATGCCACTAGGTCCTAATTCAAAATCAGGATATACTTATATATGCAAAGGTTATGGTCTAATTACATCATCTGTAAATTTTATCAAGAAAGTTTATAATTAGGAATTAGTTTATTTCAAGGTATCAAACCAAATTACAATGCCAAATTGAATATCTGAAGCACTCAAAGGGTCAATATACTATCACATTGTTTATACCAAGGGTTAATATGGGAGAAAGAGTATATAGTTGCATATTTACAATTTCACACACATGCATAGGAGGAAGAACTACATGCAATCCTGAGGCCTTCTTTCTAGTATTGGCTATGTAAGAAGAACTTAACAATAGCCAGGTTTTTTAAGGTAATCTTGATTCACATGATAACCCATTTTTACTAAGTTACAAGAGGTAAAAGGTAAGAAGATTTGGGTTTTAATTATTGGATAGATATCACACACAAACATACATATTCTGAGGTACCAAATAGTCACACAAGTGATATCATAGGTTTTGATAGGAGTTTTGATCCATTATAATGTATACTTTGGGATGGACACCTACATCAAAGTTGGACATATAAATTGATGCAACTGCCTATGGTTGACATGGGCATCTTATGGGTGAAAATAGTCAAAAAGATATAATGAGAAGACCCTAGATCTTTATAAATATTCTAAAATAACTCCAGATCACTGTCATATCTCAAATCTAAATTTCAAATAAGATTTGATCTCTCTATCCCTTGGTTGCACTATATTTAATTGTATTTAATGTCTATGATAAATTAGTTTTATTAGTTGTATTTTAATGTGAATATTAATATATTCTTATTCCTTTCAAAATAAATTATTGTCTTAAGTGTGTTTGTGTGAAACCCCAAATAGCATAAAACACCTCCTACCTGATCCTAGTTTTCCTTATTCATGTCGAGTAATGTGTTACCATATGTGCACCCTAATATATGTTCAATTTTATGTCCAATGCTCTTGGGTCTCTAGATACACTTATATTATCTCATTCTCATATGTTTTTTAGCATTACCGTTCCACCTCTCCTACACTATATTCAAAATGTGCACCTACTTTGTGTTGTGTTATATTCACAAATTCATGTTCTAATATTTGAAAAAAAATAGAGTCCAAAATCATTCCATACTAATATTATTTTCCACTCTTAGACAACCCTCTAATTATTTACAATAATACAAAATTTATATGAACCCCTTTGGATCTACTCCTCAAAACTACTCCAACTTGATAACACCACTTTGATTAATTCTATTTTGGTGGCTACTTGTGTTGTTAGACTCTTGATCATGGATGATTTATTTTTAATTTTTGTGGCCTTAAATTCAATCAAATAAAATTTTATAGTAATTTTATTTAATAATAATTCAAGGGAATTTTACCCATCAATTGATCTAGGATAAGAACCTTAAAATTAGCCTTCAGTTCTTTCTGTTTATTTTCAATTTGCTCCCCCAATTCTTTTATATCTTTGAGAAGTCAAGTTTTTTCATTTTTTTTTATTTTGATATATTTTCATTGCTATTTCATCATGTTTATATAATTACACAAAAACACACACACTAATTACCATTATTTTTAATGTAAAATTAATAAATATGTTCTCCACCGTTACTATCTTCAAAGCAAATTCACTTAGCAAATTTTAAAAACCTTGCATCTTAGAAAATTCAAATTGTACATTTTCCTTATCCATATTCTCACCCTCCCCCACACATTTAATTATCTTAATAGGTGATCCACCATTATAATATATTATCAATATACTTTACTCCATCCAAGCTAACTCCATCCATTAGGCTTGGCTCATGTCTCATGATGTGCTGGTAGATCTCAAGAATCTTCAATTCCATTATTGTAATTTTTTGCTTTGCCTATGCATGCTTATTCTCAACATGTGTAAATTATTACTTATGGATTATAATGGTGGCATTATTCATGAAATTTTTTGCATTTTACTTCCATTTCTAATTTTACTAATACACATATAGATCTAATCTCATTGAGATTAGTTGTGTCAATATGCATTATTTCATGCCTTTCTGGTGCATTATTTGGATCATGTTCCTAGATGGAGGCAAAGGGTACGTCAAAAATAGGCTCATTAAAATGAGTATCAAATATAAATGACATATACTTTAATGTTTGAGTAGTCACACTTTCCATATGCATTGCACTTCATAAGTACAAGTCCTTATCCTCTACTTTCCTCTAGATCTTTTCTCTTATTATCATATTTTTGGTTTTCATGTTGTCTTCATTTTATGGCTTATATTTTTATGATTCAAAGGTGGAGGGTGCATGTTTTCACTTTTTGGATTTATTTTCATATTTATCAAGTCCTTACTCATCATTATTTCAATTTTTTAGGACTTCCTACTCTATATTTTTATGTGCTTCACCAACCATCTCCTCATCCACCTTATCACTCTTATTGCCAATCTTCCTTCCCTTTTCCCACTCTAACTTCCACTTCATCCCACTACTTATCATATAATGCTTCATCTTCAACTTATGTATTCTTTTCTACATCACTGGGGTCATCTTTAGGATTTATTTTATTTTCATCCATCTCATTTGAGTTAGATGTTTATTTGTATTGTGGCATGAAAAATTGTAATGGATTGTGTGTTGGTGCTTGAGCCTTTTTTGCTTTTGGAGTAAAAACAACATTTTACTTTATCTTTTACTCTATCTAAATGACTATATGTTTTTAAAATAAGGATGCAATTTTCTTTGTGATAGCTATAGGTTGTTTTGTTGGAGAAAATGGAGGTGGTGAAGGTGACATAGGTTATTTTTGTGGCAATAATGTAGGTGGTAGGTGTAGTGATTGGAATGGTAAGTATGGGGAATGATTATTTTATACTATGTTATCCTCATTAAACTATCATAATGTTATTATTCCATCAATATCATCCTCTTTCAAAGTGGTATATACTATAACATTGGTCACTAAATTTCATAGATCTTACTTGAGGGACTGTGGGATATTTTAGAGGGGATGATAATGTGTTTGAGATATCCTAATGATAATATTTGGAACTATGTTATCCTCATAGAAATATCCTAGTGTTATCCATAAATATTCCCTTCATAGTACAATATATTATAAATTTGACATAACCTTAAACCGAGGGATGCCAAGGCCTTGTGTAGGGGCCAACAATGTGTTTGACTGATTTATAAAAAGGAATTCAATGTTTCTCACACCATTCACCATCAACACATTGTTTTATCTCATTAGACTCAAAATTTTGTTTTGTTAGTAGTGAAGATACTCAGAGTGTGATACTTCCTCATACATCTTATAATACTATTGAGATCTATAAAAAAAAGTGAAATGTGGAGGGAAATAAAGGGGAAGATCAAAAGATAAAGTGATAGAAAATAGGAAACATTGGAAGAAATAGTGTGTCAAACAAAGATAGAGATAATTTGGAAGAAACTTTAGGATTTGATGATATTTTTCCACTATTTTTTTAGAAATCAGATGAAATAATATCCATAAAATCTTAGAAGAAGAATCATTCTTGCAATGTTTTCGAATTGAAATAATACACAATATCTTATCCATTCTTCCCCTTCATAATGTTTTCCAGGTATTGATTATATTTTATCCATGCGATGATATTTGGGCTTCTCCATAGTTTCATAACATGTGGTATGAGAGCCACATGGATAAATGCCTTGTTATAGACGTATGTGAAGCTAAAACTATTTATGTTTCATTTTTTAACACCACCTACCCATAATGGTTGTAGTTTGAGAGTATATTAGATGACTGGATAAGTTACATTTCAAGGAATTTAAAAGCTTCCATTGGATTACTTCTTGTTTTTCTCAATAAGAAAGATGGAATAGTTCACATTATAAATCTATTGAGACTAAATTTTTGTCATATTATAGAGGCAAATGTGAACACCAAATATGGGATCTCTTATTATTGTAAAATAGGCATAGGTGAGAAGAACTATAACCAAGAGGAGATAGGTGAAATTTAAACACCTAAGATGATGGCTTCTAACTAATCCCAAAGCCAACAAATAAAATAACAAATGCAATTAACATCTTTAAATCACATTAAAATGACAAGTTTAAAGCACTGAAATAGGGAAGGTAGTATTTAAACAAAAAACACAAATTTTTTCACATATTAAATTGCTTATAATACCTATTACAAAATGATTACATCAACCTTATATAAATAGTTACAACTTTATTCAAATAAATTCACCAAAACTTTTATTTTGTCCTCTTCTTTTCTTTCTCAATGTTGGTCTATCTAATGCTATAAATTTTGTATTTTATTGATTATATTATGTTGATTGTAATATGCTCTAGTTATCATCAACAAAAAAATCTAATTTTTGTAGAATCTTCCTCCTTTCTTCTTTTCTACCTTACATAGTTTTTGACTATATTTTTATTCTCTCCTTTGCTTGTTTCATGTTATTCTTCTTCCTCTTATAGTTTGTTTTGTCTATTTTTATTTTTGTCTTCATGTTGTCATTATTATAACCTACTAAAAACTTTCCCTATAATCCAAATGGTTCCCCCAAGATTCAAATTTAAAACTACATGCAACTAATTTGGTTAGTGTGTTCAAACGGTGTTGCTATAAAACTTTAGATCCAAGATAGGTAGGTATAAGACGGTCAAAATAACATATTTGAAAACTACCCATTATTATCGACCTTATTATAATGCTTTTTGAGTGTTATTCAATCAACAAATAATCTTGAAAACTTCCTTTTAGTTTCCTAAATGATTTTGTGCCAATTCTGCTCATCTTTAGAGCTTGTCTAATAGACTCCAAAGCTAGATTGATGGACTATGGAGCTAGCCTATTAGACACTAGAGCCAGACTTTTGAACTATAGAGCTAGATTGATGGACTCCATATCCAACATATAACCCTATATATATATATATATTCATCTATGACCCTTAACTCTCTCTTAAATGCACAAAACTATATTTTGACAAAGGCTTATTGAATATGTTAGAGATATACTATTCAAACTTGGAAAATATAAGATTTATCATGCATTTTTCAACTAAAACTCTAATTAAATGATACCTAATTGAAATATTCTTGATTATACCATTAAATATGAGATTATGTGACAAGGCAATAGAAGATATGTTTTCACAAAATATTATTGATGATCCTTTCTACTCCTCAGGCAAATCTAATAGTATTCTACTAATTCATATGGCATTTTGTTGCATTTGATACTATATAATTTGCTTCAACTATGGAAGTTGAAATTATGGGTTATTTATTTGAAGGCCAAGAAATGGTTCTTGACTGAAGATGGAACACATATCCCAATGTGTTATTTCTATCATCCAAACTACCATCCAATCACTATTTGTGTATCTTACTAACTGAATTTCATCTGTTATTACATAGAAAATCCATGTCTTCTTATTGCATTCACATACTTCAATATCATCTTATCTAATTTCTAATGTGTCTATTTTGGTGTCTCCATGAATCTAGAAATGAGGTTGAATGCATACTTGATGCCCAAGTCTAGTTGAAATAAAATACATAAGACTTCCCACTAAACTCTTGTATCTTGTGGGGTACACATTACCGTTTCCATATTCCTCGAGTAACTTCAAGCTTATTTCAATTGGGGTTAATACTGGTTTGTTTTCTAACATTTTAAACCTCTCCAAAATCTCCTTTACATACTTGGTTTGGCATATACATATGCCTTTATTAAATTTTTTAACTTATATCCCAATAAAATACTTTAATAAACCTAAATAAGTCATCTCAAACTCCTTCATGGTTAATTTGAACTCTCTTATGGAATGATTTGCATTTTTGGTGAAGATTAGATCATTCATGTATAAAACAATAATTAAAAGACTATATTTGTTTTCCTTGATCTAGAGAGTGGGATCACTACTAATTTTGCTAAATCTATTGCTTAATAAGTAAGAGTATATTTAGTTGTACCATGTCTTAGGTGCTTACTTAAGCCCATAAAAAGCTTTCTTCAACCTAGATACCTTGTTCTTATGACTGATAATCTCATAACCATGTGGTTATCCCACATAAACCTATTTTTCTAACACACCATTCAAGAAGGATGACTTGACATCCATTTGATGCACCTTCCATTTGTGTTGAGCATATATAAAAATTATTGTTCTCACAATTTATACCCTTGATACATGGGAAAATGTCTCATTGTAGTCACATTCAAAACTTTGTTTATAGCCATTCACAACTAGCCTTACTTTATGTCTTTTTATCTTACCTTCAAGAGTGGTTTTAGTTTTGTAAACCCACTTTACTCTAATGACCTATTTTTATACTAGAAGGTCTAATAGCTCCCATGTTTTATTTTTCTCAATGGCATGCAGTTATTCAATAATTACTTCACACCACTTATTTTCCTTTATTGATTCCTCAAAATAGATAGGATCAAACTATAAAAAGAGAGAAAAATTCATTATTTCATCTTTATTATCTTCATACCTTGATTTTTCATACACATATTATAATATTGTTATCCTTTATAAGTTCTGCTTTGAGTTGGAGGATGATGAAATTGAATTGTGAGCTCCTCCTTAACCTCCTTATTGGCTACTACCACTTAATGATTAAACCCTTTATGAAATAAGGATATAACTCTATGTATGGGTGGTTGTACCACTTCTATTTCAATTTGAATAAATAGATAGGATCAACTTATAAAAAGAGAGAAAAATTCATTATTTCATATTAATTATCTTCATACCTTGACTAATCATACACTAATGGCAAGCTTCTTATCCTTGTTAAATGTTGATTTGAGTTGTAGGATGAAGTTGAATCATGAGCTACTCCTTAACCTAGTTACTATATGTTACCACTTGATTATTTAACCCTCTATGAAATAGGGATCTAACTCTACATATGGGTGATTGTACCACTAATATTTCAATTTCAATAAATGATCCACTAGCCCTTGCTTGCACTTTCTACTCTTCTTGTCTATCTTCCCATGATTCATTCTTAATGAATTGAACATCCTGATTGATTATAAATTCCTTGGTGATGGAATTATATAAATGTAAGCCTTTGATTTCTAACTATACCCAATGAAAATACACTTCTCTCCTTTATCATACACTTTGACCCTTTTTACTTGGGGACACGTACATATGCGACACATACAAACACTCTAAGGTTTTCAACACTAGGCTTCCAGCTACACCATGCTTATTAAGGGATCATATCCTTAACACCTTTAGTTGGAAAATTATTTATAAAATATATGACTATTTCTAAAACCTCAACCCAAAACTCATTATATAATCTTTTTGCCTTTAGCATGTTCGTTTCCATCTCTTGGATGGTTCGGTTCTTCCTCTCCAATACACCATTTTTATATGGTGTATATTTTCCTTTAAATTAATTATTGATGCCATTATCTTCACAAAAGTTCATAAATTATTTTTATTTTTCTTCTCCCCTTCTATATTTTCTAATTTTTTTATGTAATGGACGGTCTACTTCTCAAACATGGCCTTGAATTTATTGAAAGTTTCAAATGCCTTTGACTTATTATTCAAGAAATATACCCATGTCTTCTAGATGAATTCATATATGGATGTCATGAAATCTTAGATAAGGATGAAATAATCATAGGACCACATAGGTCTAAATGTATTAGACCAAGTGGAGTTATTGCTCTCCATGACTTACCCACAATAAATGCACTCCTATGTTACTTCCCCAAAAGGTAGCCTTCACACACTTTGTTTGGTTATTCTATGAGGGGAATACCTTTCACCATTTTCTTCTTGTGAATAAGGTTCATCCCACTAAATCTTAAATTCTCATGTCTAATGTGTCAAAGGGTAGACTCATCCACTACCATTATTTTTAATGTTGTTATGAGCTCACTTTATATCTTCAATGAAAACATTATATTGGTTGTCATATTGACTACTATAATTTGCATACTACTACCACTTATATCAAAGATGATACACTATCCACATTCAAATATCACCCTATATGCTTTTTAAACAAGCGTCCCAATGTTGATTATGTTATGTTTAAACCCTGACACATAGTAAATGTCTTGAATTTGTCTTTTATCACCTTGTTTAGTGCAAATAGAGATGTTTCCTTTGCCCATGACATATACCTCCTAATTATTTCCCATATTCACTTCTAATTTTATTAATTCATCAATATGATTTAATATGTCTTTGTTCCCACCCATGCGGTTACTACAACCACTATTAATATACCATAACTATCTAATACATTACTTGGAAATGTTGCATGTTATGAACAATTTCCCACCTTTCTCACTATTATTAGGTTTAACCTCTTGTGCCTTGGAGAAATTTGAGATTTGCCTATTCAAATCACACTCTTTCTTTCTACTATCACTAGCATAGTGTCCATACTTCTTGTAATAATATCATTGTACATTAGACTTGTCATACCTTTGTGTAGAACCACCTCTTGAACTATTATTTATCATTCTTCTTCATCTTCCATGTTATTATTGATGATTGTGTCTTTCACCTTATTCAATGATGCAAGTTATTCTGCTACCTTTTTTGTTTGGTCCTCTCCCCTTGCCTCTCACATTCATGTTTTTATTTAAGACTTGTTCATGGGAAGAGGTGGCTAAACTATTCAAACTTTGTTCATGAGTTTTTAAATATCACATTATCTCATCAACCATAATTTGTCTCAAGTTATTAAAATAATTAATACAACCATTATAGGATCAAATCTGATTGGAAGGCTCCTCAACACCATGTCTATCATTATGTGATGTTCAAGAGTATCACCATTTATCTTAATTTGATTTAGATTGATCATTGTAATTGTGAATAAATCATTGATAGACTCATTATCCTTCATCAGGGTAAGTGCACAAAGTTGGGGGACAAAAAAGGGCCTACCTATGGGCATGATTTTCCTAAAATTTCAAAAATTTAAACTTTTATAGATAATTTGAGATAAATACACTCCAAATTTAAATATGGTGTAAGAACATGAAATGTATAATTTAGAGTATAGCTTCCAAAACCTTATTTTTTAAAAAAAATGGTTAAGTATAACTAGGCCAAACATATACAATTTTAAGAGGAACTCCTATTTTTTTTACAAAAAATAGAGTAGATAGATGGCCAGCCATTTTTTGAGAATCATTTAATATTGTTTAAAACCCTTTGGTAAACATTTAGATAAGATCTTATAGTCTGAAACATATATTTTTAAATATTTTTAAATGAATACATTTTTTACTAAATTTTGTAAGTAAATATATCCTAAAAACTAATAAAAAAATTGATAGTTGGTCATGCGATGCACTTAACTACCTAAAAAAAAAAACTAGTTTTTTTTAATGTGTGTAGAATTAGGCCTAGTTTGTGACCATATAACTTGTTTATAACTTGGATCAATGAAAACAAAATTACATGAACATGTACAGGCATGTATATTTGCAACATATAGTGGCCTAAAAAAGGTATAGTTAGAAATCAAGATAATTTAAAACCTTAAATTAGTCTAAAAATTATATTTTTGGAAAGAGGAGAGCATGATTGTCATGATGGTATTAAGTTTTTGAATTTTACCATGAAATTTGTAGTGTATTTGGTTATTAATGTTATTTTTTTTGGTTTTTAATCAAAACTCTTAGACTCGATTAGAGATTTAAAAGTCCAAGTCTTTGGCTGGGGAATCCAATCTATTCCCAAACCAAAAGGCTTTGTGTTTGAATTAAAATTCAAATAGTGTGATTTTTTTAGTAACGTGATTGCATTAGTAATTTGATCATGTTAATAGATAAAATGATCACATTAATAATGTGATCATGTTAGTAATGTGATCATGTTAATAGATAGTGTGATCATGTTATTATAAAATAACTAATGCATTAGTAACATAATTTCATTAATAGATAATGTGATTGCATTATTATCAAATCAATAACACGATCACTTTCTTATTATTTTGAACATAGAAGCATGTGAACATGTACAATAAGCCAATCTTAACCTGAAGCTTATGTTTTACTACTATAAATGTTAATTAATATAAATTTAAACTTATAATTTAAATTTATTTTAGTAAATATAAGAAATTAGGGTCACTCTACATTTGATAGAGTTGGTATCATAGTTTCATGCCTTAAGATGTGGAAAATAGTTTTTTAAAATCCAATCTGGTTAGTATGTAGGCATTTTTAAGATCTAATATTAAACCTAGGGATTTTATTACACAAATTTTGCAGTTGATGTCTATTTTTAGTAAACATACAGTCATTTTTATGTTTTTGTGCCTTTTAGTTCCATTTCTAGAATTTATAGGAGTCTTAGGTTTGTCCAAATTGAAGTTTACAAACCATTCATTTTAAACTTGATCCATCATAACCCCTAATCACTCTCCCATCATTCTTCATTATCCTTAATCACTCCCTCATTTACCCTCATTGTCCCTAATCATATCTAATCAATCCCTTATCATCCATAATCACTCCCTCATTGACCCTCACTATCCTTAATCATATCCAATCACTCCTTCCTCATTCCTAATCACTCTTTTCTCATCCATAATCATCCCTAATAACTTCCTCATCATCTATCATCATCCCTGATCACTCCCTCCTCATCCCTCCTCATCCTTAATCAATCCTTCATTGACCTTAATTATCCCACATCATCTATAATCACTTGGGTTTATCATCCCTAATCATTTCTTTATTGACTATCACCATCCCTCATCATCCCTAATCACTCCCTCTTCATCCTTCATAATCCCTAGTCACTCTTTCCTCATACCTCATCATCGATAATCACTCCCTCATTGACCTTCACCATCCCTCATCATCCCTAATCACTCCCTCATTATATAACATAAGTATATACTCTAAAGGTATCTTTTATTTCAATCATATTTTATTTAATCCATTATAATAAAAATTAACTCTTTTCTATGACTTATTATGTTGTCAATACCCATTTGTGATAGTCAATTTTATTCCTGAATGAATTGGATGATCTTCCAGATTTATAGTTAAGTAACATAAGTACTAACACAAAATAAAGTTTTAATTTTAGTTCATCAAATTATCTTTGTTGTGCAATTGACTAGATGCAACTTTATTCAGTTCTACCTTTGGTAGCTTGGTTCAAAGGATAAAAATTAAACACAAATCTCTTGTATAATTTTTGAATTCTTATAATATTTAAATATATGAAAAGTTATTTGATGTTTCCCATTCATGTATGACTTGAATCTTGGTCAGGTTTAGACATGCACTATTTTTGTGTGTAATGTATCCCTAATATTTGATCTCTTTCATGAAAAATGAATATTTATTCATGTTATCATAAAAATGTGTTTGTGTAAAATGTGAAACACTAGTTTAACATGGTGTAGATGTTCATCCCATGTTCTCATAAAATTAAGATGTCATCAAGGTAGATTTAAAAAATGTCATAGTCAAATGGCCTGGGGATCTCATTCAACATCTCAATGAATGAGTTCACTACATGAGTTAACCTAAAAGGAATAACCAACTAATCAGTCAATCCTTCCTTTGTTTTTAAGACTATATTCCAAATGTCTATAGGTTCAAAATGAATATGATGATGTAACCAAACTTAAGATAAATTTTGGAAAAGACATTTACACCATGGATATGGCATAAAAATGTATTAATATTTAAATGAGGATAATAATTTTTCACTATAATCTTGTTAATATTTTTTTAGATTCACAACCTCATGTCCCATCATTCTTTGGTGAAAGCACAATTAGTCTTCTACAAGGCAATGTTTTGGGCATGATGTCTCCATTATCTATGACTTCATGAATCTACCACTTGATCTATTCATTCTTTATAAATGATATGTTGAATAAAGAGGTTTGATGTATAGGTAGTTAAGGGATTAAATAAATAGTATTGTTTAGTGTATAATATGTAGGAACTTATTTAGGTGACTAAAATATATCCTTGTATTCATATAGTTTATGGTTCAATTATTTTATATTTATTATTTTTGGACAAACCACACTATGATATGGTGCCATAAGGATGTTATTACATTTACTTCTTACCATCAAGAGTATATTTCTTACTAGAACTAACTAGATTCTTGAACTTCCTAACACTAATGACTGAAACTTATGAACTAACTACGGTATATGGTATTTCATATCATGTAAATCTATCATAACATTTCAAGGATTTAATTCATATAATACATGTCAATGGTAAATATATGGTTGACCATATGTAAAACATCACATACCTCTAATGGTGATATGTCATAAAGGATTGCATCTTTAAAAATATTTATTTTGTATATCAAGTGACACTACTAGGTGATCTATTTCTCAAGGCCTACACTATACCATACACTAGCATATGCTTATGGATGATGCATCAATTTCAATTTCAAATTTTGAAAATATGCTTTAGGATAAATTAAATTCTTCTAACTTCCATTGGAAATGATGAAGTATATTGATTCACCATTGATCTACATTTGTTAATAAAATAATATTTTTAATTCATACAATTTCTTCTTAGGGGAAGTAGACATATTTTTAGTACCAACTATATCATTAGGTTTATAATTTATTAGTTACTTACCTTTTTATAGTGTTAGATAACTTATACCCACTTCTTGAGTTGTGCAAGTAGAGATTTCATAGTGTGATACTCTTCATTGGATTGAATATTAAATTTATGAATTAAGAACCACTTTCCAATCTTGGACTACTTGTTCTATTAATTTCAAAATTATTTTCCACTCTCTAGTATGATGGCTCAATCAATATACATACAAATATAAGTCCTTCAATGTAATTATTTAGATCATAAAATGTCCTCATATGGAAAGCAATTGATTAGTTTTCGTAAATCACATAGATCAAGGTGATCCTCATATTTACTACCCATTTTTTGTTCTATGGTGGTTTTAATTGCTTCTCTTTTTCTAGCCAATCTTAAATTGTGATTTACATAATTTCTAATAGGCCTATATTTTTTATAGGTGTCAAATGCTTATGTTTCAAATTTTCCTCCACATAATTTTGATCACTATGTCTTATAGTTTATTCTAGTACTCAAATCTTAAATTTTATCTCCTAGTATTTCTAAACCCCAACAAAATACCACCATCAAGCTATTGGATGGAGTGATTAAAGATGATGGACAAAATGGAATTAAGTAGAGATTATAAGAGATGGTGAGGGTTAATGAGGGAATGATTAGGGAGGATGAGGGAGTGATGATAGATGGTGAGGGATAATGAATGAGTGATTAGGGGTGATTAAGGATGAGTAAGGAGTGATTATAGATGATGAGATATGATGAATCGATGATTAGGGATGATGAGGGATGGTTAGGGTCAATGAGGGATTGATTAGGGATGATGGAGTGATTATAAATGATGAGGAATGGTAAGGGTAAACAATGGAATGATTAAGTATGATGAGTGATTATGAGGTATTTATTAAGGATAATGAAGTGGTGATTAGGGATTAAGAGGGAGTGATTAGGGATGGTGAGGGATGGTGAGATATAATGAGGGAGTGATTTGGGATAATGGAGTGATTAAATATGATGAGGGATGGTGAGGGTTAATGAGGGAGTGATTAGGGACAATAAGGGATGATAAGTGAGTGATTATGGATGATGAGCGATAGTTAGGATCAATGAGGGAGTAATCTAGGATGATGAGTGAGTGATTAGAGATGATGAAGAATAGTGAGGGTAAATCAGGGAGCAATGAGGGAAAATGAAGTATGAGGAGAGAGTGATTAGGGGTGATAAGGGATGAGTATAAATTGATCAAGGATGAGGGAGGAATGATGAATAAGTGAAATTAACATGAAGTGGTCATTTTATGTGTGCAAGTCCGCAATGTGACCTATGCTACCCCAATCACACCACTTTGGATCAAGTTCAAAGTGAGTGGTTTTCAAACTTCAATTTTGACAAACCTAGAACTCCTAAAAATTCTAGGAATCAATTTTTAAGGAAAAAAACTAAAAAATGATTATATGTTTACCAAAAATGGACATCAATTTTAAAGTTTATGTCCTCATATCCCTAGGTTCAATACTTAGACCCTAAAAATGCCTAAGTACTGACTAGATTATATTTTGAAAAACTATTTTACACATCATAAGGAGTGAAGATACAAGACCAACTATATTATATGTAGATTGACCCTAATTTATTATATTTAATAAAATAAATTAAGGAAATAAATGTAAAAATATAAATGTAAACTTATACTTAACATTTAGAGTAGTAAATATAAGCTTCGGGTCTAGATTGGATTTATTCTCTTTCAACACATTTCATTGTGCTTGAGTTATAGAATTGAGTGTTGATAGGTATTTAACCTCATTATAACCACCTTCTATAAGTTCACATATCTCTTATGATAAAAATATTTCCTTCATCTTTATAAACCATACCTCATAGTTTTTCCCTTTAAATGTAGGAAGTTGCTGCCATGAATTAGAAATACTTGTTGCCATGTCTAAAAGACCCTATTAACCTAAGGGATATGATATCAGTTGTTGTAAAATAATCATAGGTGGAAATAACTATAACCAAAAGGATAAAGGTGAAATTTAAAAACCTAATGTGTTGGATTTTAACTAACCCCAGAGCTAAAAAATAAAACAACAAATACAATTAATAACATATTAAAATCATATTAAAATGACAAGTACAAAACACTAAAATAGGGAAGGTAGAAATTTTATTTAAAAAATAGATAAATTTTAATGTATCATATTTCTTATAATACCTATTACAAACATATTAAATCAAATGTATATATAACTATAGTTGTATGCAAACAAACACAAAAAAAAATCTATTTTGTCATCTTCTTTTCTTTCTCAATATTGCTCTATCTAATCTTATAAATTATATGTTTTATTCCTCTTATTATGATGATTATCTTATGGTCTGAATGTTATCATAAAAAATATTCTCCTAGTTGTATTATTCTTTCTAATCTTCCTCCTTTTCTTCTTTTCTTCCTTACACACTCTTCTACTGTATTTTAATTCTTTCCTCTACCTACTGCATGTTATTATTATTCCTCTTACATTATGTTTTGTCTCTTTTTAATTTTGTCTTCATGTTGTTAGTCTTATCACCTACAAAAACCTTTCCCTTTAATCCAAGTGGTTCCCCCAAGATTTAAATTTTAAACTGCATGCAATTAATTGGGTTGGTGTGTTCAAACGGTGTTGTGGTAGAACTCCAAAGCTAAGATAGGTAGGTGAAAGAGGGTCATAACAACATATTTTAATACATATTACTTGAATAAACACCATTAATAATTTTGTCTCTCTTATTACATAAATAATCACAATGAATAAATAGGTGTTAAGCTGATTATTGATTCAATAACCATGTCATGTTACGTGATTGTATTTATAAATTCAATACAAAGAACATAATTTTTTGATATATAGATGCTCGATCAAAAAAATTGACAATAGTATATTCCTCAAGAAGTATCCATAAAATTTAATATGTAAATAATATATTTATTTTTCAATAATGGGTTATCTTAGGCTACTTATAATGGAGAACCAACTTACAATTGTTCCCCATTCATACTGAGCTTGGCATGAGAATGTGTTAAATTATGGAAATGTTGTGTAACCAAACAATCTATTTATTTTTTGATAATGGGTTATCATGGACTACTTATAATCTTAGTGGAGATAACTAGCTTACAATTATATGCCATTCATATTGAATTTGGGAAGAGAATATGTTGAATTATGAAATTGTTATGTACAAGGGTAGAATTATGAGGTTTGAATTATTGAGTTTGGATAGAGAGAACCAAATTACAATTTCATGCCATTCATACTGAGATTAGGAAGACAATGTTTTAAATTTATGAAATATTGTGTATAAGTGTATATTTATGACATTTGATTTTTTTTTTTTAATAGATATGTAACTCTAGATTTGTATGGTAATACACACCTCCTTCGAACATGGAGGTGTGTTTTGGAAGAAAATAATAGGCAAATGGATCCAAATATGACTACAGAGGCATTTAAGTTTTTAGAAAAAATGTAGTTAATTGTGTTGGTGGTAATGGAGTTATATTTACAAAATTCCCCTTTACTCACAAGATGATGTCAATAGATGTGGATGCAACCCAAGTTTAATTGCAAACATGGTTTTCAAGGCATAATGTCACAAGTGAAAACTCTAAGATTTTTTCAATGCTATTATATTTTGTCCCATCTTATCAAGGATTCAATGGCTATAATATCATCAAGGAATGGGGATTTTGAGGATTTATAAAGGATATTTATCAAAATAAAATTATTTAGTTTATATTCAATAACATTCATTCTAATATACTTATATATTCTTAATTTAAAATATTGCCATGAAACTAACACATGGGATATTCTTTGAATTTTCTTCAATAATTATTAATAATGATGAGAAAGTTTTAATTAATAAATTTATATTTTTAACATATTTATTTTTATTTGTATATTATTTATAAGTAAAATTTTCCAATAATAATAATAATGATAATAATAAAATGGTCTATTAGATAACATGCATTCAAATAATCATTATATTTTATCTAAATTAAGGTAGGACATATATTAATGTATGGAATATAATGTCATTGATATTTGATGTAAATATAGAAGAGTTAATGTTTATATAAGGTATAAAATATATGTGTCTATGATATTTGATGTGAATCTAGAAGAGTTAAATTTTATATAGGGTTACATGAGCTTATTATATTGTGAGGGATGATTTATAGTCACAGTAGGGGAGAAATATATGAAGTCATGAATTTTAAAGGAAAAACTTTGGCCAACATTAGAGGCTATATATTATGTTTCAATGACAAGTCCGTGACTACTACCCTTGCATTTCCATTCTGGATCAAAGATTCTTCCAATTTGGCATAATTGGTGTCCTTATTTATTGATATCCACATGAATTCTATAGTTTTAATAATAAATAGATGAATAAGTATGGCCTTATCGTGAATCATTACCCATTTATTTATCAAAAATTAGATAATTAGGTTGAATTCTTTGCCATCAATAATTTTTCCCCATCCCTATCCTCATTCATGTAGGCCAAAACATGCAATAGTTTCATGGCTCTCTTTTGGATACAATCTCCAAATTCATAAATTTTAGGATTATTTAGTTCAATTAGGAGAATTAAAACAAGGATAATCTCTTCCCTATCAATTATATTATTCAAAACATTTATATCATTGAGAAATACTTCCTAAAGAAAATGAATGATAGTATTCGAAACACTTCAACCGATAAAAATCACCTTAGGGTAAACTTGTGTCTATATTAGGTAGACCAAAAGAATTTTATTAATAATTAGAAAAATTACATAGAAAAGGGTGTTAATAAGTTGTTAACCCTTTTACACACACAAATATGCATATATAGGTTTTCACCCATGACTAGTAAAAACCAACTACCTAATTAACCAACTCTCTATGGGAATTCAACTCATAAGTTAGTTTTATTATTAGCTCAAAACATAAAACCAAACTAAGTAAATATGACTATTATTATTCAAGGGGGTGTCTTTATAATAAATATGCATGCCCCTTTACAATTTATTATTACCTAACAACCTAAACTCAAGTTAAGAATTTGGACCAAGTTCTAATAACCCCCCCATGATCCAAAGTTAGTTCTTTGGTCATATGCCAAGAATTTTTCTAAATTTTTAAAATTTAATTATGTCAGGGGTTTTGTGAAGATATCATATATCTAATTAGTAGTTGGGAAATATATTGAATCAAGTGATTTCTTTCACACCAAAATTGATGATAATGATATTTAACATCTATATGTTTTATTTTAGCATAAAATACTAGTTGTTTATACATTTAATCACACTTTGATTATTAACATATAGTTGTGTAGGAATAATTTGAGAAATCTAGAGATCTTTAAGAATGCTTTGTAAATAAATAAACAATTTCTTTAGAAATATCCCATGTTGTGATGTATTATGATTTTACTGATGAGTTTTCCACCATATCCTACTTCTTACAACACCACACAATGGTAGTTGAACTCATATTCATAATGTACCCTATTTTGAACACTTTATCATCCACACATCTACCAAAATCTACATCAAAATACCTAACAAGTTTGAAGTTCTTATTGTGGTGGTACTCAAGGCCATATGTTTTCATTCCCTAAAGGTAATGAAGTACTTTTTTTTATATGTGCCAATGAATTTCTCTAAGCTCATGCATAAACCTAGATACAATTCCAACTGCAAAGGATGTATCAAGCCTGGTAGTCATCAATTATATCAAAACTCCCACTAACTGTTGGTATTTGGTGCCATCAAAAAAGGAACTACCATCATCCTTAGATAATTTCAATTTAATTTCCATTGGAGTGAGGTCAGGTTTGTAATAATTTATGCCAAACCTATTTAATAACTTATAAATATACTTTGTGAAATCAAAATACTTTCATCTTTATGAGTAACTTCTATGCTAAGATAATAGTGAAGAATTTCAAGTTCTATCATCTTGAACCCATCTTCTAGTTCCTTATTTACACACTTATTGTGGTTTTCATCATTACTTGTGATAAACAAGTCATCAACATAAAGAACAAAAATTACCAATTTATTTCTCTACACTTAGATATAGAGAGTATCATCATACTCACTATGTGTAAATCCAATTTTATATAAGTAGGAATCCATTTTTTCATAGCAAGCCATGGGTGCCAATTTGAGCCCATAGAGAGCTTCGACTAATTTTCACACTTTGTGTTCTGCACCAACTTTCTCAAAACCTTGGGGTTGATTCATATACAATTATTTATATAAATCACCATTCAAAAAATCACTTTTGACATCCATATGATGTACTTTCCAACCATTTTATGCTGCTAAGGCAAGAACCATATGAATAGTGTTCCATTTGGCAATTGGTGGAAATGTTTCTTCATAATCAATTCCTTATTTTTGCACATAACCTTTCGCAACAAGCCTTGACTTATGTTTATCAATGGATCCATATTACTTATACTTGATCTTATAAACTAATTTACATCCAATGGTTTGAACATGTGGAGGAGGATCAACCAAAACCCAAATATTATTGTTAAGAATGGCATCATACTCATTTTGCATTGTAGTTAGCCAAACTTTTTTAGTAAAAGATTCCTCAAAAGTGTATGGATCAGTGGAATAAGTATTAATAACCATTGCATAATTTACCTATTTATAATAACTCGTGGGACCTATTAGACTAACTTCATCTACTTTCAAGTCAAAAAAGTTCTTTGAGCCCATTTGGGATATTTGTCTAAATTTTTAAGATTAGGAATACCAAAATTCTCTTCATGTGCACCATTTGAAGGAGGACTTATAGAATTTTCTAAATTTTATAAGTAATTATTCTATGAAATACTAAAGGAAGTATAATAAATGGAAGGGATACTTCTCTCATACCATAATCTATGAGAATTAGTTTCATTATTCAATCCCTTGACATGATTTTGAATCTTCCTCTATAACCTATCAAATTGTAAGTCAATCTCTGTAGTGTTCATATTACCAAATTCATCAAATATCACATCCCTACTCACTATGATAATTTTGTATCCTGTGTAAGCAAAAGATACCCCTTTTTTATTTTTTGAACACCAAGAAATATGCATTTTATAATTTGAGGTTACAACTTAGTTCTATGTTTAGTAGGAACTAAAGCAAATCAAAGACATCTAAAATTTTTCAAGTGTTTAACTTCTGGTTTAAACCCATACCAAGCCTCATATGGAGTTTTACCCAAAAGTATAGCTATAGGGGACCTGTTTCTCAAATACACTATAGTACCAATGTATTTGGCCCAAAACTTATCATAGAGTTATTTATAGTGCAACACAAGATTTTTGATCTTCACAACATCCCATAATTCATTGAAAACTAATGATGCTTCCATTAAATGTTTCTAATTAGTGTAATTGGAAATTGTTAAATGATCACTATCTAAAAGTAAATTTTGAATATTTGACATTTTAAAATGAAAGTAAATGCAAAAAATGAAAGAAAAACACACTCATAATAACACTTAGCACACAAAAATACTTCTATGGGGTTTTTCACTTAACCTCCACATAGAGAAAAAGAGATTTGATGGGTTTTGCATTTAACCTCACTAACAAAAAAATAAAAAATTACACCCTTATTTCACCAATTACACCCTTATTTCACCAAAGAAACACACAATTATTACTTTTCTCCCACTATATTTTACTCTTTTACATAATTTATGCCCTTTAAAATATGAAAAAAATGCAAAAAAATGGAATATTCCTCCAAAAATCAAATTGACCAAATAGAAAAGTTGACCAAAAGTGATATTTGAACCCTGGACCTCTAACTTCCAAGGGTTTACACAAAATTATCTTTTTCAATTGCTTTAAGAGCCTTCATAGGACATATAGAGATAAATTTATATTTAAGCCTAATATTTGTCTATATGGACATAAAAAATACCTTTTTAAGTAAAATTATTCCATCTATGAAATTTTTGGAAAAAGGTAAAAAATATTTGATATTTGGTGGACCCCCCAAACCTGAATATTTATCAAAATATATCAAAAGACTTTGATAAATGAAAAATTATTTATCCTTCTTCATTTCAATGTCATGACTACTCTAGAATGCCATTCTACTCCAAAAATATTTTTGTGACTCTCACACGTTCGTACCAGGTCATACAGATCTATATAAGCCATACAATTACATATTTTAACCAGTTTTAGACTACCGAAAGGGAATTTTATACAATATGATGATGGATATAGTATATGGGATGTTATTTAGGTTGTATAAGTTCACGTACATGTCGTACAACTCAAAAAATTGGGTTTGAAAGCTTTTTGGGTTGTTTTAGATCTAATTTTTAGTAGATAAAGACTTAAAATGATAACAATACTAAGTAAATTCAACTCAATTTTTTTACACACACTTATGGAGTCTGTAACACAATGTTATAGAGGTTTTAAAGCTTGGAAAAGGCTATACAAATGGTTTATTTTGTTTGTTTTGAGAAAATTTTAAGAATTGATTTGAACAAAAAACCTTTATAAGATGATCAGGCTTCAAAATGGAGGAGGATAATTAATTTTTTTGCTTCTCAGGCATACAACCATACAAAATTAGATTCTCAACGTATTTAATTCCTCCAATCATATATTTGATGAATTAAAATGTATTTCAAATATTAAATAGTTGAATAATTTTTCAAAATTTGAATCAAAGTTTAATAAAGGGCATACCTTATATTTTCAAAATTGATTTCACGTGAGCCTTCCTTATCTAATCATCTAAATTGTTTTACCTGAGATCACCACACTTTATTTACCATGCTCTAATAACATTGATAGCATTCAAAACACTTCAACTTACAAAAATCACATTAGGGTAAATCTTGTGTCTATAATAGGTAGACCACAATAATTTTATTAATAACCAAAACATGTACATAGAAAAGGGTGTCAATATGTCGTTAACCATTTTACACACACAAACATAAATATATAAGTTTCACCTATGACTGGGAAAACCCAAATACCTAATTAACCAACTCTCTATGGAAATTCAACCCATAAGTTAGTTTTATTATTAACTCAAAACATAAAACCAAACTAAGTAAATATGACTATAATTATTTAAGGGTGTGTCTTTATAATAAAGATGCATGCCCCTTTACAATTTATTATTACCTAACAACCTAAAATAAATTTAAGACTTTAGAACAAGTCCTAATAATGAATATACTTTTTGGAATTCATTAGAGCATCCTCATTTATCATATCAATTAGACATGACTATGGAATTATTGTATGTGATTGATAGTAAATCGATAAGGTCAGATCCATTCAAAAAATGGATAGGATAAAAGTGTGTGCAAGAGAAATATGTCTATGCAAAAGTCATGTATAGTAAGGACAAGTCAAAACTATCATTCTGAGTGTCCTTACCATTCTCATTATGCATGTTTTTCACATTATGTCATTCCTTCCCATTATCAAAATCACTCCATACATCCCATCCCTTATCCATCACTATGGTATAAAACCCCAAGCACATTAAAATCCTACCATAAAAACTAATTTCCACTAACATAAGAAAATGGATATCTTATTCGACACAGTTTATCATTTAGGTTTAACAAACATATAATTTCCCTATTGTTAACCCATTTTTTTCATCTAATTACTAATATTAGAACTTGACCAAATATATTCCATTATTTATATAATAAATACAATGTTTCAAACCCCCATAAACTTAATATGTACTATTTATGAATCATTTAGGGTAAAAAATAATAATTATAAATAATCTCTTGGGATTACCAAAATTAGACAAACTATTAAATTATATGACCTTTACTAGAGCCTCTCTAGCCTACCATACTATACAATCCCTGAAAATGTGACCAAAAAAATGGATTATAAGACTAAAATGTGGGTAAGGACTAAATCATTATTAAATGTTAATCTATAAAACTTATCATTATTTTTTTCACCTATGAATTCTATGATGGCTATGAATGTAACCATAAAAAATATTTAACTTCCCCAACATTTTAAATCCATCTTCTAATAGAATTAAGAATTAAAATTAGAAAAAACTAAACCTAAGAACATAAGTATGATTTTAAATGAAGACCTTTGGACATTTGATATTAATATAATACAATTAGACATGAACAACAGGAATTACGTAATTGAAAACTATTGTGATGTTTTCACAATAATATAATGTGTACTTCAACAAATAACATGGTTATAAAAGAATCTTTATGTAAGAAATGCCTATCATTTTAATATTTTTTAGAATCAATATTTTTGAAATGGTTGTGGACATAATTAAAAATAATAATCATGCAAAACTAATTATGGATGAAACCTTTTATATTATATATGATATTTTTTTGGTTATGAGATATTAGGATTACATTTGCTTCTGTCAATCATTTGCTTATTGTCAAATTTGGTATTTTACTTTCATTTTTACTTGTTGAAAGGTCATTTACAACATTTTAATGTATTCTATTTAATTTAAATTAATTATTTTTAATTATCACATTAATTAATTTATATAAAAAATAATGGTGAGTTTGAGATAGTCACACTCTTCATTATAACATTATTTTAAAAAAATGTCTTAGGGGTTAGATAAATTATTAAAATTTAGACACTAAAAGAAATTTATTTTGAACTCAGATCTAATATATAACACTGAATGCACCTTATTCTGATCTTGAATTTCATAATAATTTACTAATCTCCATACACATTTTATTCTTTATTGTATTTCTTAAAAGTTTAGTTTTCTATTATGCTCATTTATAAACTATTTCATGGTTGCATTACTTGATCATTTCTTGTTAAAAAAATATTAGTCTCTATTACATGTTGTCCTACCTTAATTAGAAAAATAATTTGCATTCATATACTAAAACAAAACAAAGTTAAAAGTAAATCACAAGCATCACTAATGCAATTTTTAAAAAAATCAAGCATGGCATATGAGAAATAACTGTTATATATTTAGAATGTTATAAGCCCTACTCATAAACAATCTCAAGTGTTATTAAATTCTTATTATTGAAACATTCAATAAAATACTTTATGAGATAATACTAGATGATAAAAGGCATGTATGAATCCATTCATTTCTCCTCCAATACCTCACAGGTTTAACATTTACCATCCCTACCCCCATTATTCACCCACAACTTATATTGGATTTTATAGTCCATGATTTTAATAACTAGTGAGGTAGGTGACCACATCATGGATGTAGTCAAAATGTTCCTTTTCAACCCCCTCCACCTCTCACAAGGAAATCAAATCAATTTGAAGTGTATGATATCATGGATCAACTAAAAATTACCCATGCAAATATTTTAATTTTAGAATTACTAAAGAGTCCATTAGTTTATAAGGATATTTTTTATGTTGCACTAGAAATAATATTATATACTATTGATACACAACCTAATACCTTTGATTCCATGATGAGTACCTTTACCAATACTGAAAAGATGATTACTTTTGAAGATGAATAATTTCCAACATAAGATATAATCACAAAAAAAATTCCATTATTTACTCAAGTAACATTACAAAATAAAGGAATCAAGTAAGTTTTGATTAGTGTAGGTTTGAGAGTATACATTTATAGTAGTCCTTTCTTACATAAATTAGGAGTTAAAATTGGCATTATTCAACAAACTTATCAAACTATCAAAGGATTTGATGATTCCTCAAGACAAATATTAGGAATGACCTATTTAGATATGAATTTGGTACCAAAAACAATGTCTAATTTATTTCATGTTATGACCAATCATTTGCATAATATTTTTTTATTGGGATGATCCTAGATAAATATGACATTAACATTACCATCTACATTACATGTATCTTTAATTCATGCATGAAGGATACTAACGATTTTATTTCAATTGATAATCCTTTTACATATTTAAATCACAACACCTCAATCAAATTTAGATGCACCGCCTATTATTACTCATCCTTGAGGCATCCCTTAGGATTGAAAATTCATGTATGAAATTAGGGAGTCAAATACTAATAACAAACAAGTGAATCAATAAAAAATTATAACTTCCACAAAAAATAGTAAGGATTCACCTAGTTTTTTAACAAATAATCAAGGATCATTCTATATGAAATAGTGAAATAAAGAAAATAATTCAAAAGGAAGAAGTTTGTCTTCACAACAAAAGGTTGTATTAGCATCATTCATTCTATTGTTCCCAAAATCTATCACTCATTTTTGGGACAACATATGAACTATTTTGGTCTTGCATGCCAAAATTATCTCTTCCCTTCTCAAAAATTGTCCTGAGCTTTCAAATTATTCATTATTCAAGATTTTTCAATTAAAGGACAAGCAGATTCAACAGCTTCAACAGCTTCAATGGGTGAATTCTTACAAAGGAACAAGTTCCCAGCACTTAGGCAATTTCAAGATTGGTTCAATGCCAAGGTTCAACCAAAAATGTTCATCATCAAGCTTCAAACAAAGGATTGAACCATTGAACCATTGAACCTTGCTTCCAAAAGGTTCAAAGGTTTAACGAGTTCAAAGGTTCAATGACGTCGGCAAGCTTATAGAGTTATGCACTTCTTAAAAAGTTCAAAGTTCAACCGCTCCAACAAGTTCAATGGCTTCGAAAGACTTAGAAGAAAAGAAGGCTTCGAAGAACAAAGGAATGAACTGTTGAACCATTGAATCGTTGAACCTTGAACCAAAATGGTTCAACTATTTCAATGGGTGCAATGGGTTTGAAGAGATCAAAAGACTTAGAAGAAAAGAAGGCTTTAAATGCAAGATTGAACCGTTGAACCATTAAACCAAAGTCGGTTCAATCAATCGGTTCAAAGGACTACCCTAAAGCCGAAAGAATAAGTGCCCTTGCAGAGGGCAGTGAACTAAAGGTAAGTGCCCTTACAGAGGGCAGGGAACATTGGTTCAAAGATCAAAGAGAAGGCTGAAAGGGTAAGGTTTCCTTTAGATTTTTGTCCAAGGAAATTACCAAGTAAAGGAACCAAAAGAATTCTTTCATAAAGATTTTCTACGGAAGAATTTCACAAAGACAAGGTGAATTCTTTCAGATAAAAAGTTCAAAATAATTCCTTCAGACTTTTATCTGAAGGAATTCACCCAAAAGGAAAAGCCCAAAGAAAAGTGGATAAGGCAAAGGAAAGGTTTTCTTTAGACAAAATGTCTGAAGGAATTCCTTCAGACATTTTATCTGAAGGAATTAACCCAAAGACCACCTGAAGGACCTTGAAGGCTAGGTACACTTGCGGGGGGCTCTCGGCACCAATAAAATGGACCTTTTTCTAAGACCCAAAGGGACACCTTCCCTTCAGGGTGTTCTAAAGACAAAAACTTGAAGAAATTTCAAGGCTTCAAAGAGACTTAGCCAAAACAAAGGATTCTGAGGAAGCGATTGAACCATTGAACATTGAACCAAAATGGTTCAAAGGTTCAAAGGAAGCTCCAAGAAAAGGAAGGAGGTGAAAGTTCTAGAGACCAATTCAAAGGGATGGTTCAACTAAAGAACAAGGAAGTGATTAAACCAAGAAAGCAATGGAACTAGGAAAGTGATGGAACCAAGGAATTGATAAAGACCACCTAAACCATTGAATTATTGAACTATTGAAATTTCAAAGGTGCATGGTTCAATATGGTTCAAACAACCAACAACCAGACATCCCCGTGGATGTCAAATTTAAGGTAATGCATTATCCATTGATTTTCAAATATAGAGCATAACTTGAAGGATGAACCAAGTGACCAGCTAAAGAAGATAGCCTGAGAACTCCACTTACAATAGGAAAGAAGATAAGGCTATAGGAGTTATTGATATATCTATGAGAGAGTTATTTTTAGTTGGTGAAACAGTTCACCAAGTAGTCATCTGAGCACACTAAATCAAGGATGTGGCCTATTTTTCTTCCATGAAGTAAAGGCAAAGTGGACAGCTGCGTAGACATAAAAAAAGGACCAGACAACCCATACTAAGGAGGAGACATATGAGTTAAATTGGCATGCCACAGTTAAGACTGAGGCACTCTTCCAAGTATGACCCCTTGACAGAACTAAAAATGCATTCAAGGCATTGAATGCAGCATGGGCCATCCCATGGAACAAAGCACCAAGCCTTTCTTATTTGCCATATATTGTAATCTCTTGTTAAATGCAAGGGGGATCTCTTAATTATTGAAACAAAAACTCTACCCAAATTAAAAGGTGATTACTGAGACTTTGAGCTCAGATTGTTGATCATATTACTTTATTTGAATGAGAAAGCAAGTAATTTTCAGACTTTGTGCTATTATAGATTGTGTTATTTTAGGAAATTTTTCTTATGTCCATTTCCTATGAGCATTCTTGTTTATTTAATCTAACAAGCAGAACTAGTGGAAGTAATTAGGAAGGTGTCCTAAAGTCAGTTGTGGAAAGACTTTGTGTTGTCATAATTGTCTTCAATGTGTTTTTAGTTTCTTACTATGTAAAGGATCTTGGGATGACTTTGTGCCCCCATTATCCTTCGTATTTCACTCTTTGGGTAGTTGAGGTGTAGACTTTGTGTTGCACTTCATCCTGTTGGTTACTACGCCCTTGTTACTTGTTGGTTACCCACCAAAAAGAACTCTTGTGCTCTGCTGCAAGACTAGTTCTGAAAGAAGAGGAGTGCCTTTAGTATTATCACCAAGATTTCTCCTTTGTATGTGAACATCATCTCTAAAAAAAGAGAGATGGATGGTGTATTCCTACCCTTGAGTGTTATTTTCTACTTATATATATAGTATATAGCTCCTCATAGTTATAGGGAACCTCCCCTTGATGAGAGGAGAGAATTGTCCACCTCTGATGTGTTAAACCTACACATTTGGTTGACCAATCTACCGATGTTGTGGTTGAAGAGACCTATTTTGCTCATTAGTTAGCTATTGACAAAATATTCACCCAACACATTCATTAGAGAAAAAGTACATAGGATGGTACATTATATAGTTAGGAATTAGGTCACCCAAAAAGGTAATTAAATTAACTTATAATTTGAAAATGACTTAAAATACATTTCCCCTAATGACCTATTATTAACACAAGTAAGATAATTATACCATGTAGGTAAAACCACATAGTGGAAAAAATATACACTAACACCCCCCAAGCATATCTTAGATGGCTATAAGAATTAAATTCCAAAAATGAGGCCTTGTAAGGTACAAAATTACATATCAAATAAGGAACTAAGAAGTCCACATAGAAAATGTTGAAGTTACATGCAATAAAACTCAAAAAATGACCAAGGTCGATGAGGAGATCCTCTACCTGAAGATTGAAGAAGCTCCATCTCCATAAAATAATTTGCATTCCCTTTGAAAGAGGAAAAACATGATGTGTGTATTAAAATTCTACCCATTCCATAATGAAATATGAAAGAAACAATACAAAGATCTATGAATATGGTCCAAATATAAAATGTGGCATACGTATAGCAAGATAATGCATAAGAACTGAATGTAATGACACTAAAGTGAGTCTATTAGAATAAGGGAATGGGACATTCACTAAATTAATGTCCATGCTAAGTGTGGATCATCACTTAATAACTCTTAAAACTAAATACTAGATTATAGGTGAAGCGCCTAGATATGTAGAATGAAAATTCACATGAATAAATGATTTTTTGATGATCTGAATAAGTGCACTCACACTATCCATAAAGATGACATGATCCTCTAAAGAAAAAATATATGATGGCTTTGGAAGAGTAACATTTTTCATTAGAAATGATGTAGATTTTATGAAAGGACAACTAAATTTTGGCATAAACTTGTCCACTAATAGTGGCTTGACATAAAGAATATCATTGTCCATCTAGAATGTGTCATCACAAGAAAAAGAAGTAGGAGGAGAGAGTGAAACAATGTCCAAAGATAAAATAGAAATATGAGGAGTGATATGAATCTCAATAAGATCCTTGAAAAGAGTTTTAAGAGTGATTGAAATAATGGAGGGACAATGTATGTGCTCCACATGGTGGTGTATATCCCATGAAATGTGCATCAATAAGTGACCATAGACATAGTCATAAGAGTTGGCCCAGTCATTGTATCGACAAGGGTCAGTGGGAGCAAGAACTTATCCATATATAAATGGAATAAGGTCATGTTCCATGAGCAAGAATTCTATATACATCTACCATGAAGCATAGTTGGTATTTCTAAGGAGAACCACTAGAGTAGAAACAACTATCTTCATTTATTATCTCCCAATTAAAGATAAGTGAGTTAAGATGACCAAAATTAATCATACATGCTCAATGTGATGGATGTTAGACTCAGTATAAAATGCATCCAAATGATAAATATTTGTAATAGTCACCAAATACCTTGTATATTTCATAGGTTGATACTTTATATTTAAGTGCATATACAATCAACACATTTAAGTACGTATACAATTAGCACATATATAGAAGCAACACAAGTTTGCAAAAGAGAATAATAAATGAAATCCACATAAAACTATATGGGATCAATTTAAAAAGGATTGATAATAGCATAAATGTGTAGAGATTAAAAAAACTTTCACTTTAAAAAAAATGGCACTTGAAAAGTAGATATAGGCTGAAAATTATGTGAGTTTGAAATTATTTTTTTTTAAAATCACCTTGAAAAGTGAATATTTTTAGGCTTGTAAATTTTTTGACTCAAATTTTCACATAAAATTTTATCTCTAACACCCAAAAATTTCACCCAACTAAAACCCATAAAAATACTACTAATTTTTTTCTTCTCTTGTGCAACACTAACTATACACAAGTAAACACGTGAACCATTAATAAAACCATACTAATGCACGTATTAAGTACATTCATATTATAATACCATGTCCACAAGTAAAGGTAACCTTAAATGTATACAAACACACTCAAGGTATGTTATATGCAACATAGATGCTCACCTTCTATTTTAGAAAACAAAATGTATAAAGGCATTTGACAAGTTAGATGTGACTAAGTTATGTCGACTACACCAGAATTAGTGTACAAGACTACACTAAAATTTTATACTCCAAATATATTAATTATAACTTATAATAATGAAATCAATACTGAATCTCGTTCTAAATGGTATGAAATGTGATCTATCAATGGTTTGTTGACACATTGTTTCTACAACTTCAACTATAAGTGCATTAAAATTGTGTAAGCAACCAAAATCCTAATTAGCCCAACTTAAAATACAATCACCATACCACCCATGATTACACTATTTAAGGTTAACGATTTGTTTCTAAGTGTAATTACCCAACCATGGTGCATCAAGACTTGACTATCTTACCTCACAAATAAGTTACAATTTTATTAAATCACCTATCAAATGGTGATGGATAAAATACCCCCACAAGATGAAAAGTATTTGTGAAAGTTCTTATGTATCATATTCTCTACAATATACCAATAAAATCATAAAAAACAATCTTTATCAATTTAAATGATAAAAAAAACTCAACATTCCAAACAATTTTAATGTAGAAAACTATTCAGCTAGGCAATTTCTTGAATAAACAAGGTTCAGAATAAAATTTAAAAAAAGTAAAAACATCCAAAAATATTAAAATAAAGTTTTTGTATAAATTTAAAGATAAAATGAATCATTATTAACCTTTGGTTTTACTTAAATAATCCTTTATCTATTTTTGGTAAATTAATTTTGAAACGACTTGGCAGGCTGAAAAATAAAATCAAGTGCAGAAAATTGCCAAATGCCTCCAGAATCAAATCTACCAAAAATCATCAGGATGGGGTAGGAAAATGATGGTTATATTTCATAATTATATAATAATAAGGATAGATATTAGAAGTTTGTCTTATAGATATCAAGCTTAGATAATAATTTTGAGCCTATTTCTAAACTGATTTGGTTTGATTTCCAAATGGGAAACTCCTAATGTAAAATTGTACTAAATCTTATAAAAGTACTTTCTATTGTCCAATAATCAAAAAAATTATCCCATATAATGATATATCTATCCATGTGCTTCATAATATGTTCATGAAGTCACAAATACATTCACACCCCACTAGAAGGATTTCACTATAAGATTAATGGCCCACCACAATCATCCTACCAAAATGGGTTTCCACAACACTTAAGCTATGAGAATAAAATTATTTATGCCAATAATGCTCATTGATAATATAGATTAACTTCAATCATTACACTTATCAGTATTCTCATTTGAATAGTTTACTTCAAGGGTATTCATACAACTGAATTTATCCTCCCAAATACTCCATCCTATCTATGTCATCAAGGGTTTTGACATGAACACACTTATTTCCACAAAAAATTTCTAATTATGAAACTAGAATCATCTCTCAAGTTTTATCATCAAAATAATAAACTAACTAGTATTTTATTAATACTAATGCATGGGTGATCAGACACCTAGTATGTATACACAT